>JAQISU010000106.1:14107500-15307500 GCA_029339505.1 Unio delphinus | reverse complement strand
TGGTTCCTCTGGATTCTCTGGTGTTTTTATGTTGTTATAAAGACCATATCACACCAACATCTGAACTGCTGACAGCATATTAGTGGAAGTTGGTATAACTTTTTGTATGTTCAAACTAAAGTTTTCTAAATTTGCAGATCATAGGTTAAGCAGAAGAAAAAAAATTCCCTTAAGATTTCCATCTTTGATATTGTATTATGAGAAACCTGGGGCCAGGTTCTATTACAATTGATGGTATGTTTTATAAATGTACTTTTTAACAGTTAAAGAAACTTTGCATGATAATTCAAGTTAATGCACTGTCTAAGAAGGAACAAACAATAAGCATCACTACCATCTGTATAAAATAAAATTAACTTTAAAAACAGTCACTTAATCGACTTTTTCTATAGCTTCTTGTTTGTCAATAAAACTATCATAAATTAACGAATATAGCACACTGGTTTACCAAGTTTTTCCCTACAACACACCCTCCCCCCACTCCAGTGAGGTATATGTTTGCATGTTACAGAATTTTTTTTCCACTCATATTATTATATTGAAGTTATGTTATAAAAAACTTGTTTCCTATTTCAAACAACGTACAAAATTTGAAATAGTAAACAAATGTAATGTCGATTATATAGTTATGTTTTACAAGTCAGCAAATTTTCAAAGTGTTAAGATGATTAATACCAAGATGACAAGACCAACATGAAAAACATCAGCATTCAATTTAATAAATTATTAATTTATGACTAGTGGCAACTTTGTTATGTCGTCAGATTTAGACAAATCGACTTCCGGAAGAATTTTCCACAATCCATTCTTAATAGTAGCCAGTGTTGTTATTGTTTATTATAAAAATGGAAGGTGTGTAGTTCATGCCATCTGACAATTATTTGACTATAGTAGTTGACTATTTTATTTATTTTGATTTATAACAAGCAGACAGCACTGCTTTGATCCTGCATTTAAGAAAGAGAATAAGTGGCATTATCATAAAATGTTTGAAATGGCTCAAAGTGAGGAAACTATGAATGGACCCAGTTTGGTTGAAACAGCTCTGCTGCAGTTCAATGGTAAACAGAAGGGATTATTCACCATACTTTATTTATTTTAATAAAAAGAAGCCAACAAAGATTATTCTTTACAAAAACCTGCAAGTTGTATATGTCTGCAGGTAATTTATTTTTTAGGCGCAATAGCATGTCTTATACTTGGATGTGTGTTATATTTAACAATTTATGGTAGCCCTTAACTCTTGTGACACTTTTTTAAAAACACTTCAAAAGTATTAAAAAAATGCACAAAAATCTGATGGAATCTTCTACAATAATTGGGGGGGGGGGTTGCACATAATTTGAAACTTGCTTATTCAGTGCATAAAATAGACACAAGGTGTGTGACTTAACCAATATATTTTAAAAATCTAAAAATAGTCAATTTCATTATTTCATAAATTCTTTTCAGTATTTTCAATAATATAATCTGATACCATCTTGCCTGCTTTCCCTTCAGTTGTCTAAGATGAGATTCTATTCCATGACTTTCTTTTTCTTTCTGGTAAGGTCTATTTGCAGATTGCTTCCTACCAACAACAAAAATTAAAGATAAATTAATTTTGAAGAAAGCAGTTTTTCTTGTCTGCCCAACTTGTTGCCATATCAAATTATTGAAACTACACCAGAATTCTCCTGTCTGATGAAAAATATAAGTATTCACTTTACATATCCTGACAAGCTCTTTGATGGTTTAATTCACTTTCATCTAATAACACAAATAAATGGAAAATATTAAAAATAATTAAAACAGTAACAGATATACATATTGTGATCACTGATAATATTAAAGGTTGTCATCTAACTAAATTTGAATAATAGAATTTATTATGCTTGATACCACAGTAGTTGAAAAAAATAGGTTAATAAATTAAGATGATGGGAGCAATCGTTCGTGACATTGGTATTTCTATTCATGTCAGCCTTATAGTTTACTATTGGCATTTTGATAGTCAAGATAACACAACAGCTAATTAAATTATCTTATTCAAATATGCTGGATCCGAAACCTGAACTTCCAGAATAGTTAATATATTAATAAAAACTTTGCTAACATCATACTACTACATGTGCATGCATGTATAAACTTTATTCTTTTCTGTACCAAAAGTAGAAGAAAGGGGGCACTGCATTTCAAACTACAGAGACTTTTAAAGTGGTCAAGCAGATCAATTTTGTGTTTGTTGATCTTGCCTTCCAAGTACATGATTTGCCTTACTAAGAAATATTCCGCTGTGACAGCCCAGTGTTAGTATTAAACTCGTCCTCTCTTTAGTATGAATTTCCTCTCATGAGTCCAGACTAACCTCACAAGAGTCCAAACTAACCTCACAAGAGAGTCCAGACTAACCTCACAAGAGTCCAAAATTTGTTCTTAACAGAGTCCATTGTGTTTAAGAAGTCACAATGTGTCTTCACTAAAGTAGAATAATTAATTTTTCACTCTAACCACAATAAACCTTTTCATGAGGTGAACATTATAGACAATGTGATTTTAAGGTAAAAGAGGAAAAACAAGTATATTTTCAGAGAACCATTAAATAACTGAGAAAATTTTAAGTCGTCCACAATGCCGTCATTGACATTAAAATTATGAATGGAATATTTTGCACAACAAGTTTGGAACCCAATAAATAGATCATAAAAGCAACCCATGAATGCTGACTTAAAAATAGAAATTAGTAATACCTTCTAAAAAGCTTCTTTGGATGTGGTAGATCATTGCTTATAGGTGGAAGGTCAAGTATACTAACTTCTTTTTCTCCATCTTGACACTTCTGTATGCTGACAGTGTGGCTACATTTCTGACAAAGCAAAAAGTTGCAATTAAAAACTGACTAAATGATAATGAAGGCCAGTATGTTGCAGGGTTCAGTTTAGTTTTTTCTATTGTTCATTCCACTCAGCATTACAAATGATATTCATAACTGTACATAAGTGAATTTTCAGGTTAGTGTTGTTAAATGTAGTTAAAGTAATGTGTTTCATACACAAAGCATTGGAAATTCATTCAAATCCACACAGAGTGTAACACATTAAATACATGCTAATAAAAAAGATTGGTCTGTTTTATAATTTTTCTATGCTGCCATGACCTGTGGAAGAGTCTATTTATTATAGAATGATCAGCTTTCCTATGTGGCTTTATTTGGCCATAATGTAGTTGCCTCCTTTGATATCTTTACCTTTGATATAAAAATTGGACTTTTCCAGAACTCAGGACAAACAGGGTGGATTACATGCATACAGACCAGTCATTTTCAGCATGTATTGAATGGTGTTGTGCTGTATGTCAATATGAATTATGTTTAAATAATTCATACATGAAACTAAATTGGTAAGTTTAGTTACGTTTCATGATGCTGACATGAAAATTCAATGAGAAATATTTAAATATCATTCATGATGCTGTGAGGAATGAATTATAGTACATGTACTTGCATATTTTAGTGAGCAGAAAAAAGGTCAACTTGCAAAATCCAATTGCAGCTCTCAATTAATTACATTTGTAGCTGAATCGTTTTTTTTTTCTTATTTATAACTGATGTCCAATTTCTAATGGGCATGAAAATCTGGTATGTGATTCCAGTCCCAAAAATGCAATATAATGCAAACAACAGGAACAATACTTCATAAAATCAGTATGTCATATACCTAGGAAGGAATTTTTTTTACCGCAACTATTAATCAAAACTTCTGAATCTTCATAAAACCAAACTGATGCATTTTCAAAATTAGTATTTTCAAATTTGTTGTGGAAGTTATCGTTCATTTGTTTCTTTGGTGCATATCTCATTATGCTAAAGCTCAGAGATGTCCAGGTTTGCCTTTTTGGGGACCACTCCAATAGCCTAAGTGGTTAGAATGTCCACCTGATATGTAGGAGATCGTGAGTTAAAACCCCAGCCAAGTTTGATCAAATGTTACTAGCAGCTGCCTTGTTTTGTGCTCAGCATTAAGAGGTTGGCATGGATGGCCTGGTGTCAGGACAATGTAACTGGTGGGTCATAATGCTGTATGTCTATGACATGATGTTCAAGTGCTAGACATCACTATAAACTACAAAACTACAGGTATCGTAGCAATATGACTAAAACTGTTAAAGCTACATTAAAAATGCTATAAAAAAAAACCATTACAAATACGTTTGGACCTTGAGTTTCATTCACAGGCTCAACAGTCTGAACAAGAACCTATTAGGAACAAAACTCATTTTGTTTTAAGGGATAGTCGGGATAATCTGTGGCAAAATATGTGATTGGCAATCCAAACAAAAATACTCACAGATTAAGCTTCAGAAGTACCATTGTAAATGAGTTTACCTGAATGAATATAACATCAGAGAAATACTTCCGAATTTGTAACTGAATAAAATGATTGTGTGCCAAAGACATGTCATACTTCCCCTTGAAAGCAGAATGGTTATGCCCTAGTCCACTGTATTATTAATTTAATGCTTAATGTACTTTTACTAATGATTTGTTAGAAAACTGCAAGAGCCTGTAAACTTAACTTGCATTTTTAAGTTACCTCAAATTTTGCAAAGTCTGCAAGCATTAAATTCAAACCCAGCATTAGAGCAATTATGATAAGTCTCAGACTTCAATTTTCACACATGCCATTTCAGCATATTGTTATACTGAATTGATTGATTATGCAACCACTCCACTCCATGGTATTTATAGATGGATGGCCTTCATGTGAGGGTCATCTAAGCAGGCTAACATGGTCAAAAGTCAAGGCCACTGTGACAAAAGGAAATACATTTTATGCTTAATAAGTTAAGTTCTATAAATTTTTTGGTTGACTTGCTTCCAGAGTTACAAAAGAAGCCTAATACTAAATCCCAAAAAATAGCAGGTCAATGTCACTTGCTAACAAAAATGAAATATGGCTTCTTCACCAAAACTTCATTTCTCAACCATGTGTCTTCACCAATGTGAATGCTAACACAGTGGGTAAAAAATATGCCTTCTGATTATGGGTACAAAAGATCAGTGGTTAAGGTCACTGTGAATGAAAGAAAGGTTTCAGCATATTAATTTTCATTCTAGACCACTTTATTTAAGAAATTCAAGAAAAGAGGCCTACTGATTTGGGGATCAAAAGGTACAAATGACATTGTGACTCAGAAAAATTAAATTGCACAAAACATTTATTCAAGACAAATTTCCTTTAACAAACTTTGTGGATTGACTTTGACAGAGTACTAAAAAAAACTTGTAGAGCATGGGGTCTACTGGTTATGGGTCAAAGTCATGATAAGTGTAATAAGAAGAAAAAATGGCAAGACCCATTGATCAGTATGTCCTGAGTCCAATATACCCTACTAGTTTTCACATATAGGACTATAAAACATGGGACAGACATATAACATACCTTTCACCATGTTTTTGATTCAATGGTAGAATTTCTACCCTAAATTTCTAGTTCATGAATATACCTTAATTTGATCAACCTTGATTAGGGACTATCTAGAACTGAAAATTCAAGGGAAACCCCTTACCCACATCAATTTGACAAAATTAGAAGATTTTGAATAGTGGAGGAAATTAATGAAGAATTAAAATAATGGCTTTAAAAGATAATTTGATTTTCATGCAGTCAATATTTTGGCACAACTCTTAGAAATAAACCTGAATTCTGCAAATGCGCATCCTAGAATAGACCCAGTGTGTATCTCGTAATGCTGCACAATTGAGGGTAAAAGAAAATATTGGACCCAGATGAAAGTTGTGACTATACAAGAGCAATTATGTCAGCTGATGAATTTTGAAAGATCTCACTAATAAATAGGACTAAGTATTAATAACAAAAATTTAAGTGCAATGAGGAATTGTGGTTTTATGCAATGCAGGTTATTGATTTCTAACAAAAACTAAAAGAGTCAGGTTGAGAATGCAACTCGAGGTATTTCAGAAACCGTCTACTGAATCACATCATTCTGATATAAATATAATCATCTAGAAGTTAATGAACTGGAATAAATTGCTCATGTTTGTGATTCTGCATGATTTATTTAGAAAAGTACAATTTGAAAATCCTTGACAATTGTGAATGATCATTAAGTTCCATTTGCAAATATTTATAAAATAACTTACCATGCCAAGAATTTCAGTGGTTCTTTCATCCCAAGCTGTCTGTCTTAAATAGAAAGTAAACTTACTAAACCTAGTTTTATGCATATTGAAGAACAAAAAATAATTCTTATAAATGAAATAGAAGTAATATAATAACGAGTACAAATATCTCTTATTATATCAATAACCCATTTACAAGTAATATGTTATTAAAAATTTTAGCAGAATCTTGTTATGTTGCATTTGACTAGCATTTCAATTTCCCATAATGTATCATTTAATATAAAATGTTTCAATTGATACAAGAATAAACTTGGTTTTATATAACAAGTGCAGGGAACATAGAATGAAACATAGCATCAAATGTATGAACTTAAATCCTCAAAGCATCTACCTTCCCTGTATCATTTGTCTTCCTGGCACTCTGTCTACCTTATGCAAATGACTACTGTTGTCATGTTTTCCATCTAAACTTTCATTAAGATTCTCTTCCTGTTCTTCAATCACCCGTTTCCCATATCGTTTCACAGCTTTTGACACTCTGAAAAATATATTCTTGATCAAAGTATCAGTAAAACTTTTATTGGCTACTTAAATAGCTTTAGCCCCCTCCAAAGTAAATAATCAAAGGGTACCCCATCACAAAAGTAAAGGTGCTCATTCCAGACAGTGCATACTGTATAAAGTGTACCCATTGCACAACAACCATTAACAATTATTTGTGCAATGTACAATAACAGCTCAGGTGGATTAATATTAAACTCAAAATACAAGGGTTGCATGTTCAGTACTTGCCTAGGCCAGTCAGTGTCAGATATCTTAGTGTATCCTAGGTAAAGCACTTAGCTCCCATTTCCTTGGCATGATAAAGCCAATCATGTATTTAAAGTGCTATTTAAAAGCAACAAAACACCCCCACCCCACCCAAAATTGATGTAGTTTTTTTGTTTGCTTTACTTGCAAGCATAGTTCAATGACACTAACTTCAAACTACTCTGGTTCTGGGTTCAATACTTCTGCCTTCCAAAGCAAGAGTTATTGTTTTTCTGATTATAGTCTCTGCTTTTTTTTTTTAAAGGACACCAGTTTCTTCCACCTTAACTGCTGACATTTTAATGCTAATGTCATCCATTTGACTTCAACAGTTAAAAGCAGTTGCCATAGTAACCATAATGTTCCAAATAGTACCCAAACAAAAACTTTTCAAACTCTCATCAAACATAAAGAAAGATAATTGCTATGGAAATTAAGTGATTGATTTCCTCAATACAACCTTCTCCATATAAGATGTCTTTAACATAAGAAAGCAATTGACATCACCATGTGCAGCAGCTCTCAATCAACTATCACAAAATACAAATTCCAGACAAATCCAATCACAGGATTGGTTATATCACTATAGATATGGCATGCTCTAGTGCTGATGTCAAATAATCAAACTAACTCTTCAGCATCCTAGCAGCTGTCCAAAGTATAAGCATATCGAGCTTCGGCTATTTATCTAAAACAGCTCTTTAAGTTAGAAAGCATAAAAACAAGTATGACTGAGAAAAAAACTAAACATTTGACATGTAACCTTGACATTGAAGATACTACCCCAAAGTAGCATGTGACACTTTTCTTTTTCATGACGATATATATTTATACCAAGTTTCAACTCTTTATTACATATGGTCCTAAAATTATATTGTGGAAAAAGGTGTAATAAACAAATTTAATATATAAGACTGTGACATTGACCTTAAAGATAAGGCCACAAATGTGGTATAAAACCTGTGATGATCATGTCATTTATGCATACCAAATTATATCACCTAATTTCAAACTGCCCTAAAGTTATAAATTGGACAAGAAAGTATGTTGAAAATGCACAATAATTTGATGTGACCTTGATTGTAGAGACAGGACCTCTAATGCGGTGCATGACTACCCTTCTAGTTATGATTTGCATCCATACCAAGTTTCATCGCTTAATCTCAAATAGCTTTTAAGTTATACAGGAGAAGGTACAGTGTAATGGAAACATTATATACTAAGCATTTACTCCAACTCAGAAGATAGTACCATTATATGATACATGAGAAAATCGTCTACTGATCATCTACAAGTATACCATTAGTGTCATGCCATAATCACAATAGCGTAAAAATCATACAGCAGAATGGAAAGTGCCATGAAAACAAATAATGCTGAGTTGTGACCTTGATCTTAAAGACAGTCCAAATATGATAAGACACCTTCTATTGATGATGTATAAGTTAGTATATAACATTTCATCACTTGATCTCAAATGACTCTAGAGTTAACACATTAACCCCAAGCGACGACTTTACGGGGTATGAGGTAGTAGCCTACTTCCATGGTCTGTAGCGTCAAGGTCATACAAGATACACTAAAGTGGGTGGTATCATTGAAAAGTAGACAGATGTAGCTTTACAATGATAGCAAGTAATCTGGACATTTTAATTGCATTACAAAATACAGAGGGAAAAATTGAAGTTTTTGGACCCGTTTTTTTTTTCATCCAAAAATCGCCCATGGTCGGATTCCGAATTTGTGTTCAGATTTTAGACTTTATGAACTCAGATCTACGGAAGACCGGTCTGAGATGCACACAGACAGGTGAACCTGTGCAAAAAGTAAGATAAGGTGGACATTTTGAATAAAGAGTCTTCTACATACGAAAATTATGAGTACGTTAAGCAAAAAAAAAAAAAAAAAAAAAAAAAAAAAGTCCGATTTTTGCCCTTCTGCTCATGCGCCAGCAAACTAACCAATGAAAATACATTCCCTGTATCATTAGCAACCATTTGTCTAACGGATTATTGATTGGAAATCGATGTATTACGATGTATTCCGAAATAGTCCCCAAAATGTGTTTCCTACTCGCATTTCATGCGAAAACAGCAAAAACCTCCAGGGGTTAATGTGTTAAAGAATAGAAACAGAAAGTGATGGAAAACAAACTATTGAGCTCTTATCTGACAATAAAGATTGCAACCCCATAATAATAATAATAATAATAATGAGAACTTTGTATAGCCCCTAATCTTTAGGAGCCCTAAGTGCTTTATAACATCTTTGATGATAAGACTACAAAAAAAAAAAAAACGCCATGAAATTAGAAAAGTTAAAAATGCTGAAAATATTTCAGTAGGAAACATTATTAGGTCTTTAAGTTTGTAACTGCAGTCAAAAAAGGTGAGTTTTAAGAGCACTCTTGAAAAGGATCACTGCATCTTTGTGTCTAATTTCAATGGGTAAATTCATTCCACGTTGCCGGGCCCTGGTATGCAAAAGAACGTTATTCATATGACTTTGTTTTCATAGTGGGAATAATGAGTATATGATTGTCAGAAGAGGAACTTAAGTATCTTGCTGCTATATACACATGGGTGAAGCCAGATAGGTATGCTGGAATGGAGTTGATCAGTAAAACATAGCACAGAGAACACATGTTTTGTTTGATTCTGGATCGAATGGATAGCCACCGTAGGGTACAGAGCAGCGGGGATGTGTGCTCTGATCGTGGTTCTCTAAAGATGATCCAAGCAGCTGTGTTTTGAAGTTTCTTGAGTAGATATTTTGATGAACCAGACAGAATTGAGTTACAATAGTCCAGTCTTGAAAGTACAAATGAACCAGAAGTGTTTTAGTGGCATCAACTGAATGATATTTATGAATGGAACTGATGCGTCTCAGCTCAAGATATGCAGCCTTGCATATGTTCATGACATATTGATGTAATGTGATAGTACTGTCTAGAGTAACACCTAGGTTTTGTACTGACTGTGTGAATTTAATGTTGGTGTTGCTGATATTTATTGTTTGAGGTAAAGGATGTGAATGAGAAAATCTTTGTGTTGTGATCAGAATGACCTCAGTTTTATCATCATTCATCTGCAGTTTGCTACATGTCATCCATGATTTCACATCAGAAATGCACCTCTCTACTTCTTGGATGGTAGCAGTAAAGTAATAATCATGGCCTGTTGTGTCAATTGCTGCAGACAAATCAAGGAGGGTGAGGACTGCAATCTTTCCGCTATCCAAAGCAGAGAGATTGTCATTACTAAATCCAAGTTTCATCCTTTAAAACTCCATGAAACAATTTTAAAGATATTTAGCAGATGGGAAAGAGTGATGGAAAATATATAATAAAATATTGAGCTGTGACCTTGACCTTGCAGATAGGTTCCCATGTGACATATTTCTTGTGATGTGTAAGTATATAAACTTTCATCTATTAATCTCATGGTCTTTAAGGTTATAGAGTGGAAGGAAAAGTATGATAGACAAATAAAGAGAAATAGATATTATCTTCCTTGCTTTTTATTTGAAGGCATGGAGGACAAGAATAAGGTACATACAGCAAAAAATAAACATTCACATACACAGAAACACATATAATACACACAGAATTAAAATGTTTCTTTATCATTTGTTTTTTGCTTCTATTCAGCACTGGAGAATTAATATGATCCAAATTTAAGTTTGCTGAGCAAAGTTTGGAAACCTATGATGTATTTTGGGCATTCTTGAATGACTATATATAAAAATGCATTAGGAATCCATGGTAACACTCACAAATGAATGTCATTTACACAGTACTGGTCTTGTGCATATGTTGATGGCCAAGTAATATCTTTTCCAATAAAATGTTTTGTAAAATAATTATTTTTCAAGCAATTAATTGATTAGCCTAAGGTAATGTCATGTAGAATTCTCACACATATGATTGATTTTTTTGTTGTTGTTTGTTTTGAAAACATTCATCCAACCAACCCAAGGTTCACACAAATATACTATACACATATAAACTTATAAGGATTAAAAAATAATAAATCAAATAAAAAATTAAATTAAAATAAAATAAATCACATTCTGAAAGTCTTCATATTTTGAAAATAAGGATACATCACAAGGGAAGATTAAAATGGCATGCAAAAATATAGAACCATTAAGTTATCTCTAAATGATTCTTGTAAGTTGTAATTTTTGGTTTCAGAGATACAGTGAACTAACATTTGTATGCTACCAATGATTCTTCCAGCAGTGCCGCCCAGGTGAAGTTTTTAGGCTGGGGTTGGGGAGGGGGTGTCCAAAATTTCAGAAAGGTCCAAACATTCTTCAAATGGAAACCAAAGCAAAAGTATATGTGTTTAATTACTTAAAGTGTGCAAAATACGTAAGAAATGTGCGCGGGTGTGTGTGTGTTTTGTTTTTGTTTTGTTTTTGACAGGTTGGGGGTAGTCCAATAAATATATCCCCAAATTTGTGTTGACACTTAACTTTATAGATGATATCAATATTGAAATCAATATCGTCATGAGGGAGGGGCTGATTAATTGGCCTAGGTTGGGGGTATTGTTGTTTTTCGCTGGGGAGGGGGATCAACAAGATCCTACCTTAAATATTTTCAGCATTTTTTTATGTTTCTAATTTCATGGTGGGGTTTTTTTTTGTAGTCGTATCATATATATGTTGTAAAGCGCTTAGAGCTTCTAAAGATTAGGCGCATTAGAAAGTCATTATTATTATTATTTTTATTATTATTATTATTATTATTATTATTATTATTATTATTATTATTATCATATACAATGGAAACTCCACCACCACCCCTATTTTGGCTGTGCCACCAGTAATGCCAGAAAGTAAATAGTGTGCTGGTCTATCGCACAGGTGCTCGACGCGAGCTTGATGTGAAATATGTATGTATGTATGTATGCATATATATATATATATATATATATATATATATATATATATATATATATATATATATATATATATATATATATATATATATATATATATATATATATATATATATATATATATATATATATATATATATATATATATATATATAGTATGATAGAGAGGGTCATGTCAAAATGGGTCATGGAGGTAATCTAAGGTATTTTCATCACTCTGAATGATTTTATTCCTTTAGAATCTTGTTTTTTATTTCACATCAAGCTCGCGCAGAGCACCTGTGGTCTATCGGTGACACAAGAAGTTGACCAACAAAATCCCCGATTTCGAAATGACAAAACTTGGTCATTAAACAACGTTAACAATTTTCTTGCGTGTAAAATTGGTAGTTTTGTTTGTTTTGTTTATGTTTTACTGTTGCATCGACTAACAAGAATGGTTTGTAATACTTTCCAAATGGGAGCGTGTAGTACAGAATTTGCTCTGGTTCTTCGTATGTTTGTTCGTCTGCTAACATTTTTTTTTTCCTAGAGGATGTCGGATTCTGTAATATGATTTTGACAGTATGTTGTAAATTGTTTTGTTCGTGAACCATTCTGTTTACGTATTTGTCGCCATAGTTGTTTACGACGGCTTCAAAATGGCGGCTGATTAAGCACCTGCATTTGCATTGTTTGTAAATCTGACAAGGTAAACATTCTTCACGCCATTATGAATATATGTATTTAAAATTATATATTCACGGCTAATGCAAGTGACTTTTTTTAAAAAACAGAATTTAATTTACTGTATTTAGGTCAGATATTTCTGTCGAGAACACTATTTTGGTGACTGCCGTCCCAAATTGGGTGATATCATTGTCTGTACTTTACATAAACATAATACATGTAGATCGTACAACAAGTTTCCGTGGGTTTTTTTTTTAAATATGTAAGTTTTAATCAATAATACGAGCCTTTGTGCTGAGCTTTAACAGCTCAGCCAGCGCAGTAAAAATATTCTACTGAAATGAAACTTCAAGTCACCACCGTATTCTCTATTCGTCATGAAGTACAAACATTTGTCTTGATTGGTTTTCTATTTCTTTCCTTCTTGTTTAGTATGTGTGAAAACTTCATTAAAATCCATTAATTTCAGCATCTAAGCATCATGTAATAAATAGTTCTGAGACTTATATCTACATCAAAATGACAATCACCATTAAAAAATGTTTGCTCTTCAAAAGCGGGTATTTGAAATACCGAAATACACTAGAAAAAAAACCCACAGAAATACACATGTAAATACATTTTAAATTTTTTAAATAATAATATAAAGCAAAATAAAATATGTTTTATGTAATTTTGATACCAATTAGTTACTTTTCCAAGTCATAGCACACGTTGATTGGTCGTACATTAATAAACAGGTCGATTGTTCCAGAATGGAGATAATCTCTGGAACTGCCGGTGTAAGTCTGCTTAATTCATATTGTTTCAAGTTGCTTAATTAATGTTCTTATTGACTGCACTGCACACACATATTTATTGTTCTTACTTTGATGTCATTTCTTATTAAAGTTAAGAAAACACTCTTCAATTTGTCATTTATCATATATATATATATATATATATATATATATATAATCAAGTAAAGAATAAATAACTCATATAAATTTTAATTATTTTTCTTTTTATTATTGTTCAAACATGTATGACTTATCCCCATTCACATATTTCCAAGAAGAAGACTTTCTTAACATCCTTACAATCAACTGTCATATCATCATAACCAGTATATGTATAAGCCAAATATTTTTAAACCTTTTAAACAAAATTTAAATTAAATGTTATTTATTTGTCAAAAGACTATATCATTAAAAGTTATAGTAAATATATAATATGATGTCGGCAAATAATTTTGATACTTTGATACTTTTCCCTTTCACTCTTTATTACTATGCTTCAACATGTACTAGGTCTGTCGAATCAAGTACTACTGAGTGACATCGTTACATGAATTGTGCCATAAATAGGAAAACAGTAAATAATTTGTATCAAAATCACATATTTTATTTTGCTTTATTCAAAAACCGATAATAATTTATGGATGGAAATCGATATATACAGAGAGAAAATATAAATACAAGTATATTTGGTTGTATATTTCAGTTTTTCAGTGTATTTCGGTGTTTCTAATAACCCCTTTAAAAGTATTAAATTTGCTAAAAGGTTATTTTAAACAAGTTGCACTGGCAACAGTACTGTAGCTCATTTTACTGGCTGTAAGCAAATTCACCCCACCTTCTGGATACCTTCTCATTTGCCCAGGACAAAACTTGTCATAAATATTTTTTCATGCTAAAATCTTTATTTTATTTAATGGATACCCCCTCCCCCATTTTAGTACATGTGTTTTAATAATCACTTATTTTGTATGTATAGTAAGTTTGTTCTTTCTCAGTACCTTCAAATATTATAATTAGTTTTATCTTTGAATGAATCTATGGATTGAGTTGACCAAAACCATCAACCAAGTTGTATTCATTGGACTTATTTGTTACAAATTTATTTTAATTTTCTTCAGAAAATCCTGCTGGTCAGGATAAAGAATATATACAAATATAGTAATGGCAACTCAAGAGAAAGTGAGAAAGAGGAGGGCAAAGAAACAGCCTATTGTTGAAAAACAAGGTAACTGATGATCATATATATTAGTAGTACTTAGTTTTAATTATTTTCTTTGAAAATTTATATACAGTGAAAATCTGCTATAACACAATGGCCAGAATTCAGAGTGCCAATATTCAGTGAAGCATATGTGCAAACTGCAAAAAGTAATTTTAAGTCAAAATGATTCATGTGTAATACCTTAGGTTTTACACAAAGGGATGGGGAGAGGAGGTATAGGAGTGGGTGCAAAGCTTGTGTTTCAGTGATCAGTTACAATTCTAAATCAATGCATATTGAATGGGAAATGGTGAAAACATATTCATTGCATATTTTAACATTTTATTTTAAGCAGAAAACCATACATTGGTATATACATGTATAGCAAGCACATCATGACATATACATATTTATCAATGTATGGGTCTCTGCTTCATTTCATTATCATTCTAAAGGTTTTAATAATACCTTTTTTTAAATTTGGATAAGCTTGATTGATAACTCAATTAAAATACATGTGTGGCACAATCTGTATTTAAAGAGGTCTGAATATCAGGCTATCCAGGCTTGTTTTAGTACTGCAGAATATTTAAAGTATCTACAATCAACAGCCAATCTCACTGAATCCACCCATAACAGTTTTTCCATAATAATTCCATCATAGATATTTTCAAAGATGTATATGTGTTGGCCATTTCACCATATATATTAATGTATCTGAATCCAATGTTGAAATTAATCTAATAATGATGTAAGGAAGATAAAGAACATTCTAAAGTTCTTTCACTATGAATTCTTATGTGTGTGTGTTTTGAGGTCATTAAGTAGCATCCATGCAGTTATCTAACACCTTGAATTTTCTCTGCTAGATTCCATACAAATATGAATATTGTGTGTAATTCTTTTAATTGCAACATGAATAACTGTTAATAATCAGGTGAAATATTTTTTGGGAAATGATTCACCAGTTGGTTGATTGCATGATGGTTGTGCTTGTTAGCCCAATAATTTCAACATTATTTTGCTGTGAAATTTGCATTTATAATTAGCAATATTTTTAAGTAGGTAGGTAGATTACTTATAACTGTTAAAACTTAAGGTGAGAAACCTTTTCCTACCACCATATTAATTGGTGTTTGGTTGTTTTTTTGACTGAGCAACCATTTGTTAACTATTGTTTATTCAGGACTAAGGAACAGTTATACACAAGATGTATTTAAGAAAGGCACAAGAAATGACTTTATTGTTGATGGTTCAGTAGTCATTATATTAAGAACTACAAAAAAAGTTAATAAACTAAGATCAAAGTGCAGCAATTTACAAAGTTGAAATGAAAATTGACAATACAGTTTTTTTAATATTATTTATACAAACAAAGATGAAGAGAGAAAGACACTGTTTCTTCAAGAATATAGATTCCCTTGCAAAATTAATAATTCTTGTTTATCTTGGCACTAAACCTTTGCAACACTTTAAAACACATGAAATTATTATGTAAATTTGTGAGCAACACCACAGTCTTGTTATATCCAAATTCATATTATAATGAAGCATGGTATAGTGGGGTTTCCCTGTAATTAATAGAAGTTCATTAAAATAAAAAAAGCTGTAATATACAAAAATACTGTGTGCTTTTTTATATCATATAAGTTTTTTTAATTCAGTTTTATATAGCTCTAATGGTACATAGACCAGTAGAGTTGATAGGATGACCTTTTTTCTGACATTTGGCATCCAGTCATTTTCTAGCACAAGCTTGTTATTGCTACTTCTCCTAATCTGCTTGGAGGATTGAACTTTATACACACACACACACATGTGCACACGCACACGCTTATCATTAGGTTTAGATGCTGCTCATACATCCAGTATGACCACCTTCTTGAAAATCTTTCTATTGCTACTTTTAGTGAATAGATATTGATATCAACATGGGGTTTTAACTGCAAGACTTATGATGTCTGGGTTGGTTCCTGAATAAAAATAGTGTCAGTCTATTGTCCAGTACAGTCATCATGGCAACCATCTTGAAAATCTTGTTATGGTTACTATTTCTAAAAGGAAACACACATCAAAATATGGGTTTCCACCAGAAGAATTTTAGGATGTGCAGTTCATCCTAAAATAAAATGGTCGTATCAACATGGAAAGGGGGGGGGGGTTTACTAAAAGACTTCTTATCTCTAGTAGGTCCAAAAGGAAAATGGTGCCAATCTGACATCCAACATGGCCACCATGGTTGCCGTCTTGAAAATCTTCATATTGCTTCTTCTCCTAAAGGGAAAGTCACATTGACATGTGGTCTTTACTGGAAGTCGTCTTTCAGTGTTATGTTGTTCCTAAATGGAAATGGTTCTGCTTTGACAATTGATATGGTCATCACAGTGTCCATCTTGAAATTCTTGTTAGCACTACTCCTCCTGAATGGCTGGCATTATCAACATATGGTTTTAAGTGATTAAGTGGATAAATTGTTTTTAAAAAGTACCAATCTGACACCCAGAATGGCCACTGCAACAGCCATCGTAAAATTGCTATTATTGCTATTCCAAGAGAAGGTACTATACTGTATTTTCGCGTATATATGACACGTCTTATACAAAATTTTACGTACCCCGCACCCAGGGTGCGTCTTATATTAATGGGCATCTTATCTAAGTATTTTTTAACACGAACGAATGGTACAGTGTGTGATATTGAAGGAAAATTATTGCACTTCGGCATCATGACAATTTTATAAATTTTAAAAATGCTATGCAAATTGATCACTCATTTATATATAACAAGAGACTGTTCCCACGTTTATATATGCTAACTGCATACATCGGGCATTTATTGGTCTATGTACGGTACTAATCCCACCCGCTGAAGACTTGGCCTAGTGGATCAAAGAAGTCGCCTTTACATCCGGCGTTTATTGTTCTAGAATCTAGATCATCATCATCATCATCAGTCTCTTGACCTAGTGTGGTCGTTGAGGCACTGTGCTGCTGAACATCTGACCAGTTTCCTCCACTTGACTCGATCATGTGCCAATGCATGTGTCTCAGCAAAAGATTTCCTAGTCCATTCTGTGATGTTGTCACTCCATTTTTTTCTCTGTCTACCTCTCCTTCTACCACCTTGGACACTACCCTGCAGTACTGTTGTGGATATACTGTTGGTTCTAGTGACATGGCCATACCATTTCAGCTTTCTCTTTTTGACAATGGTGAGGAGGTCTTCATAATGGCCTACTTTGTGCTTGATGGTGTTGCGCACTTCTTCATTTGCGATGTGGTCCATGTAAGAGATGCCAAGGATGGTTCTGTAGCATCTTATTTCAAGTGCCTGAATTCTTTGTTGTAATTCTGCTGTCAGGGTCCAGGCCTCACATGAATACATAAAGATTGAGATGACTAGTGCTCACAATAGTCTGATTTTAGTTTTCAGACAGATGTTCTTGTCTCGCCAGATGGGTCTTAGCTTTGACATAGCTGCCGTTGTTTGTGCTGCTCGTGGCAAAATTTCTGCTCTTGATCCCTCTTCTGTGATTATGGAACCAAGATATTTGAATTGGCCCACTGTTTCCAGTTCCTGTCCTCTGACTTTATTCTTGGCTGAGATTTATTGCCACTGTTTGTCATCAGCTTTGTCTTCTTGGCACTTATCTCCATGTCAAATCTGGAAGATGTTTCATCCAGGTTCTTCACTAAGGTGGCAAGCTCATCTTTGTTGTCTGCAAAGCGGAGGTTGGTGATGTTATGCCCTCCATTGCTGACTGTCCCACAGTGGTTTTCCAGGGCTTCGCTCATGATGGGCTCTAAGTAGATGTTGAAAAGCATTGGTGATAGGAGACAGCCTTGCCGTACTCCAACTGTAATCTTGAACCAGTCCCCCACAGAACCTTGAGCAATTACTGCACTGGTAGCCTTGGCGTACAGCTGCTTGATGGTGTTGGTCAACTTTTGACCCATGCTGTACTTCTTCATTGTGGCCCACAATGCCTCATGCCACACTCTATCAAAAGTCTTTTTGAAATCTATGAACACATGATAGATGTCTTGTTGATGTTGTGAGTACTTTTCACACAGAACCTTAAGATTGAATATTTGTTCAATGGTGCTTCTTCCACTACGGAACCCTGCCTGTTCTTCAACGATTATTTCTTATGCTTGTAGGTTCAGTCAATTACAGAATTACAGAGAATCTAGATACCAGGTACTATTAGCCCAGTGGGAGATAAGAATAAACGATAATCATTGCGGTCCTGCCTCAGACAATTCTTTGATCTCAACTAAAAATGGTAATGAAGCCTTGTTTACATCCGATGGGTGATGGAACATTGGACAAATTTTCATTTATGATAAAGGAAAGGTAACCACTGGAGATATTTTGCTCAGTTCGGCAGATGGCTAGGCCACGTGCGTCTTATATTTGTGGGCGTCTTATTTAAAATATTTTTTACACAAATCGTCAATACCCACGTCTTATATATAGGTGCGTCTTACAATTAGGTGCATCTTAAATGTGCAAAAATATGGTAAGCATTTGATTTTCACCACTTCATTTTGGTGTGTAGTAGGTCTTAAATAAAAACTGTACCAATCTGATATCCAACATGGCCACCACAGTGGTCATCTTGAAAGTAAAAATGCTACTCCTAGATGGAAAGTTATATCATTTTTGGGTTATCACATGAAGAAATTTTCTGATGTCTAGTTGATAGTAAATAAAAATGATGCCAATCGGACATCAAATATGGCCACCCTCTTGAAAATCCTATTATTACTACTCTTCCTGAATGTAATGTCGTATCAACATGGGGTTTTCAGCAGAAAATTTCTTATAGTGTCAGGTTGGTCCTAAATAAAAATGGTACTGCCAAGACAGAAGATTTCTTTAGTGTCAGGCTGGTCCTAAATAAAAATGGTGCTACCAAGACAGAAGATTTCTTATAGTGTCAGGTTTGGTCCTAAATAAAAATGGTGCTGCCAAGACAGAATATTTCTTATAGTGTCAGATTGATCCTAAATAAGAATGGTGATGCCAAGACAGAAGATTTCTTTAGTGTCAGGCTGGTCCTAAATAAAAATGGTGCTACCAAGACAGAAGATTTCTTATAGTGTCAGGTTTGGTCCTAAATAAAAATGGTGCTGCCAAGACAGAAGATTTCTTATAGTGTCAGGTTGGTCCTAAATAAGAATGGTGCTGCCAAGACAGAAGATTTCTTATAGTGTCAGGTTGGTCCTAAATAAGAATCGTGCTGCCATGACAGAAGATTTCTTATAGTGTCAGGTTGGTCCTAAATAAAAATGGTGCTGCCAAGACAGAAGATTTCTTATAGT
Organism: Unio delphinus; assembly: GCA_029339505.1. NCBI lineage: Eukaryota > Metazoa > Mollusca > Bivalvia > Unionida > Unionidae > Unio > Unio delphinus. Next base: position 15,287,683 of record JAQISU010000106.1, on the reverse strand, counting down.
GTCAGGTTGGTGCTAAATAAAAATGGTGCTGCCAAGACATATTTCTTATAGTGTCAGGTTGGTCCTAAATAAAAATGGTGCTGCCAAGACATATAACCACTACAGCAGCCACCTCGAAAATTGTGTTATTACTCCACCTGAATGGATGGTCATATCAACATAGAGTTTTCACTGAATTACTGGTTCCAATCTCACATGGCCAACATAGTAGCCATCTATTAATTTTTATACTGATATTGTTTCTGAATGAAAATCCGTATCAGTATGGGATATTTACAAGATGTCTTATGGTATCTAGTTGGTCTAAATTAAAATTGTACAATCTTATATCCAATATGGCCACAACTTTAGCCATCCTAAAAGTCATTTTTATTACTTCTCCTCCATAATTGGTAGTCATATTAGTATGGGGATTTCACTAAAGGTATTTTTATAAAATCTAGCTCGTCCTAATGGAACATATTGCTGGTCTCATGTTCAAATATATCAGCCACAGCATACATCTTGAAAAATCTTGTTATTGCTACTCCTACTGAATGGAAAGTCTTATTTAAACCAGAAGATGTCGTGTGATGTCTTGTTGGTCCTAAATGACATGATGCTGCTTTGACTTCTAATATAGCCAGCCATCTTGAAAATGCAACTACATTATATGGAAAGGCTATCAGCTTGGGGTTTTAACTGGAAAATTGCAACTACAGTAGCCATCTTTATAATCTTATTACTACTGCTTCTAGATAGTAAGTCATATCAATATTGTTTTTCCCCCCAAAGATTTAAGATGTCTAATTGGTATTAAATGATACTGGTGCCAATCTGAAATCCAGAGTCACCACCATTCAGCTATCTGGGAAATTTACTCCTCCTTAATGTAAAGTCATATTGATTTCACCAAAATACTAATTATGATACATGTCATATTGATTTCACCAAAATACTAATTATGATACATGTCATATTGATTTCACCAAAATACTAATTATGATACATGTCATATTGATTTCACCAAAATACTAATTATGATACATGTCATGTTGATTTCACCAAAATACTAATTATGATACATGTCATGTTGATTTCACCAAAATACTAATTATGATACATGTCATATTGATTTCACCAAAATACTAATTATGATACATGTCATATTGATTTCACCAAAATACTAATTATGATACATGTCATATTGATTTCACCAAAATACTAATTATGATACATGTCATATTGATTTCACCAAAATACTAATTATGATACATGTCATATTGATTTCACCAAAATACTAATTATGATACATGTCATGTTGATTTCACCAAAATACTAATTATGATACATGTCATATTGATTTCACCAAAATACTAATTATGATACATGTCATATTGATTTCACCAAAATACTAATTATGATACATGTCATATTGATTTCACCAAAATACTAATTATGATACATGTCATATTGATTTCACCAAAATACTAATTATGATACATGTCATATTGATTTCACCAAAATACTAATTATGATACATGTAAATAGTTGAATGAAAACAGTGCCAATATGACCTCAGATATGACTGGCTCAATGAGCATATTGAAAATCTTGAATTCCAAAGATTAGATATGGTCATATGAAATAGGTTTTCTCCAGACGTCTTGCAATGGTAGTGTATTGTTTGTCCTAAATGAAACATATGGAGCTAATCATAAATACAATTTGGATGACACAGTGGTAAATTTAAAAATGTTATTGCATAAGATTATTAGAAATGGTACCAACACTTGGGGGGGAGGAAAAGAAGAAATGTCTTCCTGAAAATTCTAATCAGACAGCTGAGTGTCAGACCCTTCAAAGAACTCTTGTTTCAACATATTGCAGATTGTTTAACTTTTGAGTAGCCATGTACCTTTTACCTTGGGGTCATAGTCATTGCCCCATAACGGTGACTCATCAACTTTGGGATAAATTGTTATGAAGCTAAGATAATTAATTGAGTTACATGTACATATGCTTCCCTGATCTTTGGCTCAAATTCATAATCAAAGAAAATTTTCATTAAAATTTTGGTTAAAATAATTATATTTCCATAGGCCCATGTTGGATTTTCTTCATAATTACATATGGGATAAATCATTATGAAGCTAAGAAAATGCATTTGGTTACCTGAATGCTTACCCCTTTTACCTTGAGATCGAAGTCATAGTTATAGAAAATTTGTGATAAGTTTTGCATTAAAAACAAAAATGCTTTGATTGCGAGCTCATCATATAGGCCTTGGACTTTTGTATTGAATTAGATGTCACATATTTAATAAAGATATACTTTGCCTTATTATAATCCAATGCCAACGTAGTCAAACATTTATTTGATTATCCACATTATCCCCATCCCAGAGAAATCTTGTAAGATCAGTTTACAATACCAAAGTTTTGTTTCCTCTTATCAGGAATATTGTGAGATAGAAATGCTAATTTAAAAACTGTTTCATTCATCAATACAGGAAAGGTTGATTCAGAAGGAGAGGGCTCTCAGGTGTCTGTACGTGAAGCAACTGACGAAAACATCAAGGACAATACTACACAGGTAAATCAGTTTTGATTTGTGGAGCCTGCTGTTTTAATTTCACCTGCATAAGAATGGTGGGACCTCAGTATCACTTTCAAGCAGTGCTAGTGATAGCATTCATTGTTGACATGTTTTGCTTTAACCATTTTGACAGTGAGATACAGGTTGGATACATCAACATATGGATGCAGGTAGGGCACTGGGTTCTGCAAAACACTTGACTAAGCATATTTTATTCAGTCAGACCAAGAGGTTTGCCACCCAGACATAAAGTTCCTTGTTCATTTTGTTATTATATATATATATATACATATTGTTATTATCTATTCATATTGTTATTATCTATACATATTGTTATTATATATTAGATGATAATCATCTGAACAAAAGCAATGTCGTTAAATGTTCTTATGAGGACAATAGCTGCATTGGTTCAGTGTTAGTGTATTCGACTCACAACTAGGGTGTAGTTTGAAATCCTAACATCGTATTAGCCTGGCTTGGTGTGTCCTTGGGAAAGCACTTTACTCCAATTGCCATACCAATAAAAAACAAACCTGTGGTACTATGCTGTAAAACACCCTAGCAAACTAAAGTAAACCACAAAATGGTCAGTTTAGGATAGTTTGAAGTATGATATTTTCACAGAAACAGTTATTGCCATGCCATGTAGGCAGACTGCTAAGAAATCCAGATTTTAAAATCACTTCAAAAAGTAATTAAGAATTCTTTTTCAAAGAAATGGTTGTTTGTATTGACTGAGACTTAATCAGCAGAGTATTATTGATTAATAAGTGTTCCCTCATAATATAGAGGATCTCAAAAATATTATGATTTAATACTGAATTTATTTAATGAGGTGAACAAAAGCTGGATATTATTCAGCAAGTTTCATAAATTCAATATTAAAATCATTACCATTTCGAGAATCTTTTTATCCCATTAATATATAGTTTTTATTAAGAGTGAAAGAAGGAGAAAGGAGAAAAAATAATTGTCTGCATATCGTTATTGCTCAGATTCTCCACCTTTAGGTTCTTGCGCATTAAAAAATAGTCCCAGGCTTGAGTTGTAGCAGTAGTGATAAGAAATAACATTCAGAAGTATTTATTTTAATAGATAACAATTAAAAATAGCAACTGTCCTTTTAATCAATAAAACATATGTCACAAACATGATTCAATTTTCAAAATTTGATCCCCACTTGAAATTCATGGTTTTTTTTTGCTTTGTTGGGTCAGTTTAAATTTAAATGACACAGCCAATCTTCGTTGGTTGTGTCCGAAAAATTAATTGTAAAACAATTATAGTGGAGCAATGTCTGAAAACTTACAAGGCTTTTAAATATTATATTTCCTTTAAAAAAAATTATGTCCGAAAACATACGATAAATACGGTAGTTACAATGGCATATGCCTAAATTAACATGCTTTTGTTTATGTGTCCACTGATTAGTGTATTTATTTCACCATGGACATTCACCACAGATACAGTATTGGTTTGGCAGAAGAAATAGCCTTCCATTCATTGGCTATTTCTCTGAGTAAGTATTACTTCATGTTTTCTTGTTGAGAATTGAGGAGAGAAGCGGGTGTTGAGTTGCACTCATTTGACTGTAGTTATTAAACTGATTGGATATTTTGTGACCAATTATTTGTATGCTGAGTTACACTCATTTGACTGTAGTTATTAAACTGATTGGATATTTTGTGACCAATTATTTGTATGCTGAGTTACACTCATTTGATTGTATTTATTAAACTGATTGGATATTTTGTGACCAATTATTTGTATGCTGAGTTACACTCATTTGACTGTATTTATTAAACTGATTGGATATTGTGTGACCAATTATTTGTATGCTGAGTTGCACTCATTTGACTGTAGTTATCAAACTGATTGGATATTTTTATGACCAAATTTTTGTATTATTTGATTTGGAAGATTGCTATGGTTGGATGATCTTCTGTTAGCTGGGAGACCAGTATTTTCAACATAATTTTCAAAGGAGAGATTATTATACAGTGAACACTTCTAGAAATTGTTTAATCGGAATAGTTCAATAAACTTAAAATTCATGGTAAAATTAGTTTACTAATAATCTTGTCCAATACAATTTTTAGTATGACAGTGCACCCCACCAACACCCACAAAATAAGGGATGTGAGCTGTAAGAATTGACAACAATTGACAGATTGTTTTGAATACAGTGAATATAAGCAACATAAGGCATGCCAACACATCAATTCATACGGCATTTCCGTAATGCTTAATTTGCATGGTTGCTATGTTTAAGTATCACATTAAGCAATTATGTAACACCTGGCCTACTGACTGCAGAAAACAGGTGATCATTTGAGTTGTGATTATTATAGAGGAAATTTCAAAAGAGAAATGGAAATGGTGATTGTGGCCAAGTGACTTCTACATTAAAGTAACCATTTGGGCATGTTTTGCCACAAGCTACAGACAATTATCCACTATGTTTTATTATCACCCAAGGCTGCCCTTGTTGAATTTTTCTTATTTTCTGAGTACATGTAAACAAAGATTTCATCAATAAGTGACTGTGCTTGGAAGAGAAACTTTAATTGGCTCATTTAAACAGCATGATAGATCGAAATAAATGTCAAGAAAAATTTGCTCATGCTTGTAGTAATTGATTAGCTGGTTTATGCATAGTCATGAGAAATGAGAAAATCTCTTCACATGGGTGATAAAAGCGCATAACTGATTATCATCCATGGCTTGTGATGATAGGTTTGATTGTAGTTTGTGAAAATATTATTGTTGCTTAACCTTTTAAACATGGCAAAGGCTACAAGGCAAAAGGTAAATTCTACATGAAACATTGTTCACATGTATCACAGACAGTAAGTCAACGGTGTTTTTAAATTTTCTTTTAGGATAAAACGCGAGAAAGTTCACCTTCCAAAGAGGAGCATTCATCAAAAGAAAGAGACAAGACACGTAAAAGATCTAAAGATAGAAACAAATCACAGCCCCAAGATGGCAGTACTGCATCTGAATCTACATCCAGGTTGCAACCTGAAACTCCAAAGTCTAAGAAGAAAAATGATCATGTAGAACAGATGCTTCAAAATTCAGACAAAGAAGATCGGCCTAGAACTCCAGCCTTGTTCCGTAAGAATATAGTGAAACCAGTGAATGGAGCCAAAGAGGATATGGGCAGTGATGTTTCCCTTAGATCAAATGTGTCATTTAGTTCCACAAAAGGTATTTTGTCAAATATATAAGATGATTTATGCTGGCAAGAATTTTTAACAGCATTCAAACTTGGATTTTTATGCAACAGTTAGTCAATAAAGAAAGGTCTGCAATTTGTAAAAGTTGTCTTCAGATCTTAATGTAATTGCAAATTAATTACTATGCCATGTTCTGCAGTGCTTGCCACTTGTAGTCTATTATTCAATCATTGATATAGATTTTTTAGTCAATATATATGTACAGATATTAGATACCCAGTAGATCATAGCTCTCCAAGTCACAAATTAATCAATGGCTTTTTTGTGGGTAAATACATTTCTTTCATTTAATGTTTCAAATTGAATTCAGATGCTTGTTCTTGAAATATATGTATATAAATAGCATTAATTCCATTAAAGACTTAGGATATTTTTAAGCTCAAAAATGGGTTCAGTTTTACCTCCCCTAGAAATTGGTATCCACCATTTATTGGGTCAGCCTTTCATAGCATTATTATTGATATGAAGAGTAATTGTTACATTTTTTAAAAGCCATATAAATTGGATTTGTCATCCATTATTTATTTTCTGTACATGGAAATAAATTCATGGTATTTTTCCAAAACTTAATGGCTACTTAAGATTATCTAAATTGTTATGGATTAAATTTTTCCCATGTGTCTGTTACTAAAGAATGGCTCTAAAGATAACAGCAATTTCAAGGGGAGTAATTATTTTAAATTGTGCAGTTCTATGATTTCAGACAGTGATTTTAAGGGAAGCAATTAAATGCTATGATGGAAATGATTTGAAGGAAAGTAATTATGAAAGCTTGTGATGGTGGATAGTGATTTCAGTGGAAATAAATATAAAAGTATATGAATACAGGAGGTGATTTAAAGGGAAATAATTATAAAAGCACATGATCACAGGCAGTGATTTCCAAAAATTTAAAGTAATTATAAAAGCTCATGATGGCAGAAAGTATATTTCAAAGTAAATAATTATAAAAGTTTATGATGGTAGACATTGATATCAGTTTCAATAATTTTACAAGTAGTGATTTCCAAGAAAGTTATTATAAAAGCCCATGATTACAGAGTTTAATTTAAGGGAAGTAATTGTAACAGTCTATAATGTCATTTGAAAACTTTCTATATCGAGTTCAAATGTTATTTCATCAATTAAAAAAACTCAGGTGCAATGAGTCAATGCCACATAGTCTTTAACAAACAGAAAAAATAAGAAACTTTCATGTTGAATGTAGCATAATAATTAAATGTTTTAATTATTTACTTACAGAGGCTTGGGTGGAGAGAAATCAAAATGAAAAAGGTATTCCTCACTGTTTAAACTTAAAAATATTGCAGCCATATGCAATATTGAAAACAGCAAACGTTTTCATTTTTTGTTTTATTATTTGTCTAGCTTTTATTAACATATTCCAGCCCATATTATATATTAGGCCTAATTAAATGTAATTATAATGCTGCATTGGTGTAAATTACAGGTAAACGGTGTAAGGTATGTATTTAAATAACCATTGTATAATTCTGACTCCATGCAAATCTTAAAGCCTTTAATTCTCCACCTGTTCAAGGGCAAGATTCAGCAGACCAGATTAAATTAATGAGGCTGCCAGTATGGAAATGAGGCTACCCTTAGCATATTGTGAACATGGTACTGTGTAATGACAATAAATCGCAAGTGCTCACTCATGTAAGTTTCTCAACCAGTTCTCACCGACATAAGTATCAGAGCAATTCAAAGCAACAACTTGCATGAGCAAAGATCAAACCATGTGCACTTGCTGATAATGGGTAATCTTATTTGTTGAGAGTTTGTTGTACTGGCAAACAAACTAATAATTCATGCTATATTGTCATTCTTGGGGTTTAACCTATTTGGTCTGTATATGTGAATATTTGAATATAAATTATATATCTTTGACACTGATGAAGTATGGTATCTATTTTTATAGTTTCCATGTAGTATTTTAATATTGCTTTCTATCTTTGACAAAAGCTTCAGCTAAATAGGGACAGTAAAGTACAAAATAGCACAATGAAGGGCTGAAATCTCTCTCTTTAATTTGGGGCATATTTTTTTTCATCACGAGTTGCAAGAAAAATGCAATGGAATACCTATGCCTGTCTCTCTCTGACTCTGTCTCTCTCTCTCTGTCTCTGTCTCTCTCTCTCTCTCTCTCTCTTGATCTCTTGAAACAAAACTGTGGAAAATGTATGTTTGCATCAGTGGTGCAGTTTCCTAATTGCCAGTAATCTGGAACAGCATAAAGTGATACCATTAACATTCATGAAAACAGAAGTTCTAGTGAAAAAGATGAAGCAAGCAATATTATATTCTACATCGATTTATATATAGATGAAGGATGGAAAATTTACAAAATTAGCATATTCCATATCGACTTATAGGACAGAAAATATGGTACTGCTTGGTTTCTATCCACAGAGGAGGATGAAGATGAAGACTCCCCAGTCAAGCATGCCTACATTCCATACCTATATGCCAAGAAGTGCATAGCAAAAATCATGGAGGACATGAAAAGCATGAAGAGCAACCATATAATTATTGTCCATGAGATACAGCTGCAGTATAAAGAAATAGAAAAGGAGACACAGGTCTTGTGGAAAATATGTCTCTAATTCACATTCATTTTTTTCCCCATTATCATTGGATCATCATTATTGTCTTCTTTTTTTATCATCTGCTACTTTTCTCATTTTGTGATTCCACAGTAGCTTAGTGGTTGGTATGTCAGACTCATGAACAAAGTGGTGTAGCTTAGTACCTTACCATTGGATCAACTGCCATGGCATGTCCTTGGCAAGGCACTTTACTCCAGTTACCTTAGAACTAAATAACCTATTTGTGTTGATGTGCCATAAATCACGGAACAAAACCAAAACCAATTTTTGTTTATTATATTTCTAAATTGTTTGATGCCTACATAATGTCAGTACGTAAATAAAAAGAGGATAGATGGTTGGAGGGATTCATAAATAGTATTGAATATATAGATAAATGGATACACATACATTGTTTTATCCCATTTATGCAAAACTAATACAAAGTATTAAGGTTCATTATACTGGCACAACTTTCTACTTGTCTAAATAACATTTTTGTCATTAAAATGAGTCATTAAAACTAGGTCACAAAAAGAAAACATTTAATGTAGCTGCAGTTTTTAAACAAAAAGCATCAGAAAGAAATTATCCTCCTCTCTGTTATCTTTCAGAATCAATTCAACAAGTTTGTGTTGTGTCTGAGAGGTGAGTATAGTGGAAAAGTAGGCACCTTCCGCCAGGTGATTGACCTTCATCGTGAAGAACTCAAGAGAAAGGAGAACTATTGGAAGGAGATGCTTGAGGTACTTATTATCAGTTAGGAATCAGTGATAATCAGACATGATTTTTCTCATAAAGAGTATTCTGATTGGTCAAAAGTTTAAATTCATCCAATGAATCTTCGTGTAAAGAAAAGTGATGGCAATGGAAAGAAGAAGTGTGGTTGCAAAAAATGGCATCCCTATTTGTTGAGAGAGATGATGACACAAAAAGTTTAGATAAATGTTTAAAAAAACAGAAAGGAATGGCTGGAACGAATTGTCTACGAAAATTTAGTTTGTCAGTTTATAAGAAAACTGAATGCTTGAGGACTGACATGTTGTACCCTCTGCAATATATACATTACAGAAGTCGTGGTTTAAAGAGTCTGTAACCGCACCAACAAATGAAGCTGCATATGGAAAAAATGAAGCACTCTGTCATAATATGTGCACTGAATGTTGCCAATACAAGCTGAAGCTTGAAAGGAAGAAGGCTCTTGTTGAGAAGGAAAAGAAACAATTGCACAATGAGCCAGCAATATCATTGGTGATAAAACGGTAGACTAAGAAATCTTTCTTTAAGCTGCAACAAGAGCTCAACTGGCATATCAACATGTTGTGTTCAGTGGACAAAAAGACAAGTGAATATATGGGATTATTTTTATTTAGATGATGTATTTGGGTGTTTTTTTATTTTACATAATTTGTTATGAAAAGAGAAAAGTGTAATATGTTTGCAGCAAAAAATGCCTAATTATTGACTTAATTATGATGTGAACACTGACATGCACATCAAATAACTTAAGTACCAATAGTATTGGAGAACAAATTTATGTGACAATAAATATTGTACAATTATTCAAATTTTTTTTAAGTTTGTTAGTTTTTCAAATAATTATTTTGTTACATATTATGGGCACAAGTTACACCAGGAGCAGATTTTCATGCATGTAAAATGCATTTTTAGTCGGGTGTCTTCGAGCCACCAGAACCTCCTGATCAGGGGCACTGCCCCTCTAGACCTCATTGGGGGGAGTACCCCTGAAACCCCTTTTCACATTTTCAGTTTTTTGGGGGGAAGTTCAAAATCATGTCTGGATAATGAATAAGAAATCAATATAGTAAGGTCAGATGTCATCAAACCTATTTCTGTTGTAAGAAAACAAATTATTCACCATACTAATTTTTATATGATGTCCTCAAGTATGAACTGCAATGACCAGTTGAGAAGTTACATAATGCACTATAGCTCATAGCTTACTCATCATGTGAAGTCATATTAAAATGAATGACTTAGACACTGTTCTAAATGACAATATCTGTCAGCACATTGTGCAGTACTGTATTATTATTATTATTATTATTATTATTATTATTATTATTATTATTATTATTATTATTATTATTATTATTATCCCATATTTAATAATGCTATACATTTACAATTAACCATTCTTAATTGTAGGCCTCAATATATGCTAACAATAAAAGCAACAGTAAGATAAACACAGTAAAAACAGCTGTCATTTCTTCCTGACAGTATTATAACAAAATAAATATGCATACATAATTTTTACATATGGTAAGCATGTTGCAGATGTATTACATAATTTTCATACATTGTAAGCACATTGTTTGGCTTATTCAGGAGCACTCATTTCATTAAAAATTGCAGTCATTTTATTCAGAATGGGTCACCTGAATTTAAACATATAGATTTCCTTTGTTGTGACTATGTTATTTTCAAACTTTGTTAGATTTTTCCTAATTGAAATTAATAAGAAATTTGTTAGTATATATATATCTTAAATCAGATAAATATAGGGCAAAAATATCAACATATTCAATTCATATGCACACAAAAAAGTCAACAGAATAACAGTTTGGCATTCTAAGGTCATAGCTTCAATATTTTAAGCACGATAGTTTGTGAGAGCATGATAGTTTGTGAGATCTTTCAGAATATGATGTGAGATTTAAATAAATTTTGTGGGAGTAAATAATGTTCAGTCATTCATACAAGTTACCAAAATACATCATTTTGTTCACTATTACCATATGTCAGTAAGTTGCAGATTGTATGATATATCAATAAAATGATGACTGAGACATATCCATAAAATGCAGACTTAGATATTTCAGTTGAATGATGACTTGGATATATTTATAGAATGATGACTTAGATAATTTCAGTAGAATGATGGCTAAGATATATCATGTAATGATGACTAAGATTTATCGATAGAATGATGACAAAGATATATCCATAGAAGGATGACTAAAATGTATACATAGAATGATGACTAAAATATATGTATAGGATGATGATATCCATAGAATGGACTAAACTATATCTATAGGATGATGATATCCATAGAATGATGACTAAAATATATCTATAGGATGATGATATCCATAGAATGATGACTAAAATATATCTATAGGATGATGATATCCATAGAATGATGACTAAAATATATCTATAGGATGATGATATCCATAGAATGATGACTAAGATAATTTAATAGAATAATGACTAAAATATATCATATAATGATTACTAAAATATATCAATAGAAGGATGACTCAGATGTATCCAATGAATGATGACAAAGATATATTAATAGAATAATGACGAAGATATATCATATAATGATGACTAAACTATATATATAGGATGATTACTAAAATGTATCCATAGAATGATGAATGAAATATATCCATTGAGTGATGACTAAGATGTTCCCATTTACATTTCATCTACTGGTTTACACAAATTACTTAAATTCTGAAAATGCTTGGAAAGCTGTAGTCTTATGGTTCTAATATAAATGTGTGTATCATAAATCAGTAAATTTACAAGAAATATTTTAAAAAATTGAGAAAATCCCTTCATATAAGAAATTTTAAATATTGTAAGAAATTTGAGTCAAGAGGTAAGACTGTGATGTAAGTCAACATTCTGTTATATTTCTCCTCTTCATGTGTGGTATAACTGGTATATAGGGTGTACAGTCTAAATTTATAGAAGATTTTACATTAGTGTTAATTTCAAATGAAATTTATGTAAACAGTGAAACAACATCTGTCATTTGTGAACTTCGGTAAGTTAAAGATCGACTACTTGATGGTTTTTGTTCATTTTCTGTCAATTATGCACAGAATTGTTTTTTCACATGACAATCATAAATATTTTCTGGTCAATAAAGTGTGGTGAAAGAAGTTTAAAATGCATTTAGATGTCTCAAACAGTGTACCTTACCCTTATTATAAGTATATAATATTGAGACAAAACAGCTGAAATAACACATTGGTTATTTGATACAGCCTATTATGACACTTTTAATGTTTCTTTCCTTTCACTTCAGAGTCTTGCAGAGAGAAACAGTAGACTATTGAAAGAGAAGAAAGTTTTGTTGATACAAAATAAGACTGAAATAGAAAGACTGGAAAAAGAAAAGGTAATTTTAGCTACTGTTATGTATACCAGACAAAGCAAACAAATGACATATCTTGCTGACATTCATTTGAGCTTATTTGTGATTAATATGTAAATCTAACCACAATTGATTTTCTGTTCATTTAAGTCCAGAAGAGAAAATAGATTTTCATCTTTTCCAAGAAGTGTGTGAAAATAAGCTTTTTGACATATAAGAACACATTCAGAGATGTTATTTGTGTCCATACATACAGGTACACATTCGAAGATATTAATTGTGTCTATACCAGAACACATTCAGAGATAGGAAATGAGTCTGTACATACAGGAACACATTCAGAGATAGTAAATGTGTCTGTACATACAGGAACACATTCAGAGATAGGAAATGTGTATACATACAGGAACACATTTAGAGATAGGAAATGAGTATGTACATACAGGAACACATTCAGACATAGTAAATTTATCTGAGCATACAGGAACACATTCAGAGATAGTAAATGTGTATACATACAGGAACACATTTAGAGATAGGAAATGAGTCTGTACATACAGGAACACATTCAGAGATAGGAAATGTGTATGTACATACAGGAACACATTGAGATATAGTAAATTTGTCTGTACATACAAGAACACATTCAGAGATAGTAAATTTGACTACATACATGAACACATTCAGACAGTAAATTTGTCTGTACATACAGGAACACATTTAGACATTGTAAATTTGTCTGTACATACAGGAACATATTCAGAGATAGGAAATGTGTCTGTACATACAGAAACACAGTCAGACATAGTAAATTTGTATGTACGTAAAGGAACACATTCAGAGATAGGAAATGTGATTGTACATATAGGAACAGATTCAGAGATAGTAAATTTGTCAGTACATACATGAACACATTCAGACATAGTAAATGTGTCTGTACATACAGGAACACATTTAGAGATAGGAAATGTGTCTGTAGATACAGGAACATATTCATATATAGGAAATGTGTCTGTACATACAGGAACACATTAAGACATAGTAAATTTGTCTGTACATACAGGAACATATTCAGTGATAGGAAATGTGTCTGTACTTACAGGAACACATTCAGATATAGTAAATTTGTCTGTACATACAGGAACACATTCAGAGATAGGAAATTTGTACATACAGGAACACATTCAGAAATAGTAAATTTGTCTATACATACAAGTACACATTCATAGATAGTAAATTTGTCTGTACATACAGGAACACATTCAGAGACATTATTTATGTCCATACTTAGACAACACATTCAGAAACAGAAAATGTGTTCATGCACAAAAGAATGTATTAAGAGACACTGTGTCCATTCATACAAAAGCACATTCAGAGACAATAATTGTGTCCATGCATGTAAGAACACATTCAAGGACAGTTGTTGTTGTTGTTATTGTAGTGTATAATTATGGATCACTGCCATCTGCCTGTCTGATTGGGTTCGAGACTCAGATTCAACCCATGTGGATATGTGAGAAAGCTTGGCAGTAGCTTCTCATAGGTCGGTGGTTCTTTCTGTGGGGTTTTCCCCGGGTTCTTCCTCCTTACTGGTTGCTATCTATAGCCTATTGTGTGCTTGAAAATGGCGTTAAACCATACAACAACAACATACAAGAACATGTTCGAAGACAGTAATTATGTCCATACAAACAAGAACACATTCAAAGACATAAATTAAATAAACACTAATAATGGATATTCACTGTACATGGTCAAATGATTGTGCTGAGGCTAAATAATTAAAGAACTTCTTTTGCAGTAAGGACATCTTATGTAATGTGGATCAATTTTTGAAGTATACATAAGATTGATATAAAAAAAATCACATTGAATTAAAGCAGGTTTGTCAGCAATAATTGTATTAACAGATTAAATTAAGAGAGCAATATGTTAGTTTGGTGTCAAGGACAAAGTAATGGTCGTGGTTGGGGGGATTTAGCATTTTTTTATACCACAAAGTCTTGAGAAAAATAAAAGTACTATGGAGGGCATTTATATGCTTTACAAAGCTTAGAAAGCAAAAATGATTATGAAATTTTGATTGAAAAAATATATAAACAAATTTAATCAGTTTCTTTGTACTTTATATTACAGTTTTATTTTGGGCTTTTTAAGTGCATTCATTTACAGTCTGCTTTCTGAAGTGTCAAATAGATTATGGATGCTGCTTGTCATTCAGTAAATAAACCTGATGGTGAGATATAAGAGTTACAGTCTACTTTTCTGGGTTTACTCCACATGAATTCAAATCAAATAAATAAAAGTATTTAAACAACCATTTGAAAATGAATTATGACCAGCTATTTGAATCAGCAATTAGTTCTTATTGTTGACTTCACTAATGTTATTTGAATTCAGTTTTGTGCCAATATATCAAAAGAAACATTTTCTATGATCCTTCAAAAATTTTGCTGGTGATTTATGGCTTCATCTGATGTGTCATTTCCTTTGAAAGAAAGCATTCAACAGATCAGCTATAGATAGAAAATAATTGATGCAAAAGTATATTATTGTTTAGTCATTGTTTTTTTTCTTCTATTTCAGGCTGAATTACAAACAGCAGTTGTTGCAGGTTTGTAGACATTTTGTGTCAAACATCATTGCATATTTTTTATCCTTTTGATAAAAAAAATGTTCTCTTTTAATCAAATCTTCAAATTTACTGATCAACATAAATAGCTAAAAAAAGTTTAAGATATAATAAAATGAGCTATGAGAGAAGATGTCAAAATTTGTTCAATGTTCTGTACATGATACACAAGTTCGGCAGGAAAATTATCCATTTATTTAAATAAAAAAATATTACATTTAGATGACACACCAGGATAATTATATAGTCACAGTTAGGCTTCAGGATATCTCTACAGCTCAGTATACTTCTTTGGCTTAGTGATCTAAAGAACTGGTTTACAATAGGTATATCTGAAGCCAACAATTATGGGTCAGTTTCCAAATCCAAATAAATTAATAACTGAGTTTTATTGAAAAAGTAAGTGCCTAAATCAATGAAAAAAAATTCATAGGCATGTCGGTAAAAATAAAATACTGTTAGTATTAGAATAAAAGCCAACTTTTCATCAGACCTTAGACGGTATCCACACAGTCAGTGTGACATGCCTGTATACTTGATGAGCATTTGCATATCACTGAAAAACATGGCAACAAAAACTCGTGTAATAATAAAAAAAACATGACTATTGACAAAGTTTTTCCATCCCAATAAATAAAGGATTAATTTATTAGCCATTAAGTTACTAAACAGACATTGTACACAAAAATGATTTTTATGATTTGCCAGCTTGTGCATATAGATATATGTTGTCAATAATATAACATGGCATAATTTAGTGGTTTTGTCATTTATTTCTCTCACGATAAGATGTATTTATATAAATCTATGTTGTTTGACCATTTGTATTATCATTACATACAAGTTCTAACAGTAATTATACCAGTATGAATTATTCATAATATTATTTGTTAATAATGTTCCTCAGTAATAACATATACTAGCCTGCTGACTTAATAACCCTCATCTTTTACTCATTGCAACAAAGATACCACCTATTATTGCATTGTAACAATAATTTTTACATTGTTTCATTTACCTAGTTGGAAAGTTAAGAATTTTATTTTGATTTTTTAGAGGTAAAGTAATTGAAGTATGTTTAAGGATGATGGATTGATCACCTAACACCTAATAATGATATTCAGGTATTAATCAACTTTATAGATTTGCTTTTAGTTTTAAATGGTAAACATGATACTTATTCAAATCAAGTTGATCCAAAACTACAAGCAAAGGCATTAAAAGAACCTTAACATTCCAAAGGCATGAAAACTGTAATCAACCATTTCAGCTCAATGTTCAGTTCAGTGTTAGAAAATCAAAAAAAAATTGCAAATTGAACATGTGTATTATTATCTGATATATTTTCCAGACTATTGTTTATGCATGCATACTTGTTTATAACTGTTGCAACATTTCTCAAGTTTACAAAATTAATTTTCAGCAGCAGTTAAACCTGAAGTACTTGTAAAACTAGAAGAAGAAAAGAAGGTGAGACTAAGTCATTAAGTATCTATTTTTGCAACCTATTCTTACATTTATGTCTCTCCAATATAAGCCAGTCCTATGTATTATGCTTCTAACAGCTAAGTTATAACAGCTTAATTTTTTTTTATCAATTTCTTGGACCCTTTTGTCAGAAGTCTCACTTTCACATTCTTTGAATCATTAGTGGCTTTTATATCCTTAAAAATTGACTAATTTTCCTGTACTAGCATTGCAGACAATAAAAGATATCACTTTTTGATGTAGCAAGGTTAGCAATGTCAAGATTACCTTTTGAACTGTCTTATGGCTACTTTAAGTATGGTGTATCCGTCAGATATTGGCATACCATCTATCTCCTGTTGGCTACTTCAAGTACTTTGTATACTTTGGCTATTGACAGATCAGCTGTCGTTTGGTTACTTTAAGTACTTTGTATCCTTTGTATATTGACAGATCAGCTGTCATTTGGTTACTTTAAGTACTTTGTATCCTTTAGGTATTGACAGATCAGCTGTCGTTTGGTTACTTTAAGTACTTTGTATCCTTCAGGTATTGACAGATCAGCTGTTTTATTATGGCTTTTTTAATCACTTTACTTACCTTCAGATTTTGGGATATCGGTTGTTTTATTATGACATGCTACTATAAGTACTTTGTATCATTCTTATATTAATAGACCTGCTTTATTCTTATTTCTACTTTAAGTATTTTTCTTACCTTCAGATATTAACATATCAGCTGTTTTCTTAGGGCTACTTTAATCACTTTGCTTACCTGCAGATATTGAGATATCAATTGTATTATTATAATTGGCTACCCTAAGTACATTGTATCATTCTTATATTGACAGACCTGCTCTATTCATATTTCTACTTTAAATATTTGTCTTACATTCAGATATTGGCAGATCAGCTTGAAAATGAGAAATCAGAGGTTAAAAAGCTGAAAGACAGTCTCTCTTCAGCTAAAACTTCATCAACAGTCATTGAGAACAAAGTGAATGTACATGCAACTTCATCATCTCCAGGAGTGGGACTAGGTCTGCACGATGTCTTTTTTTTCCATACCACCATAGTTACTCTTGTATAAACTCACACAAGTGCAAACAAAGTCGATCAGTTATCACATAATTTACTGGCAGATTAAGGCATACTATTCATACATTTTTGAAGACATCAAATTCACTGATTTTGTGTAAAATGACATTTCATTGTTACTTTTCTATTGGAGAAGATGTCCTTTTGTCTCCACAGAATGATCAATGTCTTTTAAATTCATAATTTACAGGTACTACAAAATCTATAATGGTTGGTATCCCTTGAAATAACAGTGAATTTAGAGTATAACAAATAGAGTAGACTCAGATGAACTAGCACATCGTTCAACACCAGGTCTTAGTCTAATCTTTAATACAAAGGTTAGTTTGCAGTACAGATAAATGATAAACTATGTTTGATCATAATCAAGTAAATGATATTGCATACTTGGTCATGCTTAAGTAAACAATATTGTTAACTTGGTCATGATTAAGTAAACAATATTGTTCACTTGGTCATGATTAAGTAAACAATATTGTTCACTTGGTCATGATTAAGTAAACAATATTGTTCACTTGGTCATGATTAAGTAAATGATATTGTATACTTTGTCATGATTAAGTAAATGGTATTGTATACTTGGTCATGGTTAAGTAAATTATATTGTATACTTGGTCATGATAACAAAAACGATATTGTATTCTTTGTCATGATTAAGTAAATACTTGGTCATGATTAGGTAAACAATATTGTATACTTGGTCATGGTTAAGTAAATGATATTCTATACTTGGTCATGATTAAGTAAATGATATTGTATACTTGGTCATGATTAAGTAAATGATATTGTATACTTTGTCATGATTAGGTAAATGGTATTGTATACTTGGTCATGGTTAAGTAAATTATATTGTATACTTGGTCATGATAACAAAAACGATATTGTATTCTTTGTCATGATTAAGTAAATACTTGGTCATGATTAGGTAAACAATATTGTATACTTGGTCATGGTTAAGTAAATGATATTCTATACTTGGTCATGATTAAGTAAATGATATTGTATACTTGGTCATGATTAAGTAAATGATATATACACATTAATTAGTTATTTCATTGTTATGTATGTCTATATTTACCTGTCCATCTTTATTAGTTCATCCTCACATTTTCATTTATTTATCAGTTCAGAGTACACATTCTGAGTTATGCATCTCACATCTGATAATCACATGATATTTGTAATATGTTAAGCTTGTAAATGCTTAAACCAATGAATTAAACTGACATGTATTTTGCCTTTCAAATCAAAGGTAAGTGACCATTGAGATTGCTACTTTGTTTTAAAATTTAAACTTATTGTATTTCACTCTGTCCACTTTCACACCTGCATTACTGTATTGTACGAACTGCAGTGGTTGCAGGGGCTATGGGTGCTGCAGTGGGTCTGAGTGCATCTGACCGCCAAGCAATGGTCAAAGAGAGACAGGACATGGAAGAGGAGAGAAAGAAATTGGAAGAAGAGAGACAGAACTTTGAAGCAGAGAGACAAGCATTTGAAAAGGAGAGGAAGAGCTGGCTAAATCAGTACAATGACCTACAGACTCAAATTACAACTGTGACAATGGTATGTCTAGCAGCTTTAGAAAGTATTCAGTGGTAGAATCCAACTTGCCAATTCATTTTTTAAAGGTTATACTAATATCACTGGTACATATAAATTAATGCGTGCATTTGAAAAATCTGACAAGAAAACATTTATATAAACAGGGGAACAATACAATTTGCAGAAGGGACATAATATACAATAAGTTTTAACTGCTTTTGTTTTTATATTTCTTGTCATATATTGTGATGTCTTGCCACTCACCGACTGTCTGTCTCCATGTTTGTTTCCATACAGTAATTTGAGTTATCCACCATCAACAGTTACCAGACTGTATTGATCACTCATAGTAACAGTGTTGCTTCTAGAACATGGATTTTCAGGAATCCCATGGTTCATTAAAAGTTGGTTCAAACTGACTGAACATGTTTTGTAAAGTACCACAGTTCAGTGGAAGCTGGTGTCAATTCTGTACCTGGATGGGAGGTATTTTTCGTAATGAAATGAAAGAGACCAGGCTGTGGGAGTTAATTGTGAAGTCAAGAACAAGAACATCTACCAAAACCTTTCAGACATTTTGAAATCCTTTCTAACTTGAAACTAAACCTTTTCCCAAATAATTTTATGCCCATATTATACTTGTATAAGCTGAGAAAAGTATAGGAAGCAAATGTTTTTATTCCAGTCATGAACATGGTATGATTGGAACATTGTTCAAGAGATTTCATTCCTGTGGTTTTTTATGTCCATGAAAGTTTGACCTCTAAAAACCAGGATTTTGACCAGAACTCTGTTCTCACATTTTTTTTCAAGCCTGATATGAAAAGATGCAAATATTTATTTTGTGTCAAGAAGCTATAACTTAGGTGAAAATGAAATAGGAAATGTTCTCTGTTTACCATTTCTGATACAGATAGTCAACTTAGGGCCACAGGACAAATAGCCAAGTTTACTTGCAATGTTAAAAAAACAAACATTGCTGGAATATTCTGATTTGAACGTATCACCACTGGCACTGCAGGTGCCAGCAAAAAAACTACAGCATAACGTTTGGTTGAAACGGCAGTGGAAATGATTGTAGTCAGAAAAGCCAGAGCAAGGGATACTGTGTAACTGCGTGAAACACAGAACCCTTTTACTACAAAATGAACAAACTATAAAACTAGTACCATGGATAGTCTCTTAAAACAGCAGGTCATGTGACAAATGTGTGGACAAAGCCATTTAAAGTATGTCAAACGGGCAGTTGCTGGCCTAACTAAATTGTGGGTTTTTTTCATATGGGCATTCTATTATAGTATCACTGTACAAAGTGTTTTTTTTCTTCATTTATTTGTTCTTCAGGAATAGATTAAAAAACTTGTTAACCTCAATAAATTTCAATTTGAAAATTTAAAATAACTTGTTTGGGTACCTTGCCATAGTTTAGTAATAATTACAAGCTAATTTTTATTATGCCATGCACGAGTGTGACATCTCTGAACAGCAAAAAAAAAGGAATACTTGTGCGATTGCTAAATATTGTTAAAATCATGGGTCAGTTCAAGCTAACAAAAGATGCTTAGAAACAGGATGTAACACTAAAATTGAGCTTGCCTGTGAAAAAGTCACAATCACTTGAAATATGGTATTCTGCATGACCTATATTTCTAAAGTAAGACTAAAGAGGATAAAATCTGTTCCATTGAATTTAGAATTGCCCCACTTAAGAAAAGGGATGGAGAAAGGTTACCCTGTTTTTGATTTTTGAGCCACAACATTAGAGGTCAAGGTCACTGTGACTAAAACAAGAATAATGGTTTATTCACAATGACTCACATTTTCCACCAACATCAGTTAGCAAACTTTGTTTGCACTTCATGTAAAGATGAAGCCTATTAGTGTTGGACTCAGAAGGTCAATGCTTGAGAACTTAATAATCTTGAGCATTGACCTTTTGACCCCCAACACATAGTTCTGTATCACATACCTGGACCAGTTTGTGGATGTTTGTGAATCCTATTGATTTTAGGTCTAAAGGTCAAAGGTTACAGATTAAAAGATGAAAAACGGTTCCATGCAAGAATTCTTCACTAAAGAAAACTGCATAAATCTGAATTCATCATGATTGGAAAAGAAACAAAAAACAGCGGATAGTCATATTGTTTATACCAGATCTTTATTAAGTGTTCTTCATTAGGTGTTTTTAATCCAAGAATAGATAATGGACCAACATTATATTCATATTATAATATAAGATATTCTGTTGGATCAAAATTGTCAAAAAATGCTACTTTTGCAGAAACATAAAACCAAAGATAAAAACATGTGAGCAGTCAAAGCTGTTCCAGTGGTCGCCTTATACAGCTGTCACCTTGTCATACAGTAACACTGCCAATGTACTTTCCATATTTCATTCACAGTGTTAGTGTACTTTCCATTCTTCACTGTTCATGAAATTAAAAAGTGTCAATATATCAAATTTTAAAGCAACACCTTTTTTATCATTAAAGAAATAGGGTTGAGGCAATTCATTATCCAGTGGAAAAAGCATTTGTATCATTGTGGCAGAAATGGGAATCACTTTTTGTATAGTTTGTCAGGTATTGCTTAAAACCTTAATTTATAATGTCTTAGAAAAAAGTTTTTTTTAGAACAAAATTGATTACAGCGTAAGTAACAACAGTGACAACAATATTAATGATATAATTTAGTGTATGATATATCTTTAAACACCCAAGTAGTTAAAAAGTGTGAATATATCAGATCCATTCAGAGGTTACCTATATTATAATGCCAGTTTGGTCTTTTCCCAAATAATGTTTCCTTCTTGCTGTGTCACTCTTGACCAGATCCCTACCATCTGTTGAAATTGATTGAAAAGGATAAGCATTAGAAAGGTCAGTTACAAGTTGTGAACTAGACTTGTTTCATTTTAAGATGACCACTTAATGTAAGAACTGACAATAGTGATGTCATTCTTTATTTATTACAGTATGATTGCTAATGTCATCAAATGTCAGCCATTTTACTCACAGTTTGATGAACCAGTGTTCTACAGAACATTTCTTTTCATTCTGTTCAGAAAAATAATCTCATTGCAAAATATATATATAGATGTGATTGGACGGCCTTTGACATGCAATTCTGTAACAATACATGTATAATTGCGACATCTTTAATACTTTGCAGGAGTCAGCAGAGTGGAAGGTTAAGTATGAAAGCATGAAGAAGCAGCTGAAAGAGGCAGCAGGGATCAAGAACAAGTACCATATACTGGAAAACCAGTATGCTGCTCTGGCAGCTGTGGCCACAGCTTCAGAACACTACAAGCAAGCAGCTCAGGTGCACATACATTTAATGTTGTCTTCTGAGTGCTCATTTAAAACAATTCATAGAACTTTTTCATTAAAAGTCTTGAAACAGCTTCCTATTGCTTAATTAATACAAATTCTGATGAAAACAATAATGTGGCTAACATTGTGATTTTAAACTGGGTACTACTTACATGTTAAGGTCTTCTGAACAAGTCCCTTTAATGTCATTAGGGGCAAATTTGAAGATTATATCTAATAAAGAAAACATTTTGTTTTAATTTTGAAATAAATGATTATACTCATTCAATCCAGTTTTGTAATTTTAAAGTTTGGTTCCTTTTTACAACTTTACTTTATGAAAACTCCATTATTATTAATTTTGAAGAATTTTACTGAAACTGGGACCTGGTTGAAAACTCTTCCATTTCAGATCTTGACCAGGTAATTTCTCCTTAACCATTTGAGATATCTTCCTAAAACATGGAATCCAATTTGCCTCTTGACAAGAGATTGTGTCCTATTTGAGATTTAGTTTTGTACAGTATTTATAGAGTTTTGTTAAAAGTTAATTTGCCCATCTATATATAAAAATGGGCTTTGTTAGATTAATAATTTCATAATGAATGAAGCATTTTCTTCCTGAGAGATCAAGTTTTTGTCCTCAGTCTTTTGAAATATCTTTGTTGTCTTTCCAAAAGTTTTGTTTTGCCATTTTATATGGATAACTTTACAAAAAAAGAAAATCATTGTTTCTTGTAGGAGAAATTACAACATACTCACACAGAGAAGGTTGACATGGAAAATGAGTTACAGACCATTGACTCCCAAATTATCAACTGGGAGACAGCATTCAAAAAGAAACATGGCAGAGACCCTACAGAAGCTGACAAGTAAGTATATTGCCAGTATTTTTTAAACTTTCTGAGCAAGTAACTTGACCTATGTTCAGAATGTTAAATTTTCACTTTATCTTATGATAAATGAAACTTTATGAAAATATTTGCCTCATGATTTTGTTGTTGCTGTTTGCTAAGTCTAAAAAATTAAGATCTCATATGATGTTCATTATAGCCCCTTAGTCTTTTTATTTAAAACTATTGCTGTCTGAATGAAAATTTGTTAAACTGTGTTTTTTTATGAAAGGTTTTAAAAAATTTGATCAAGGACAAAATTGAATCCTTACTTTTTATCTAGGATAGCATCTGTGATATCATAGGGTTCAGAATTATTTTGTTGCAAGTATTAAAGACACACCTTCAGAGATGCATAATGCCAGCCATATTACACAGCCATGTTATATCACAGTATGTACGAGGACAGTTGTATTCTGTATGATATGTATCATGATAGTTTCATATATATATATATATATATATATATATATATATATATATATATATATATATATATATATATATATATATATATATATATATATATATATATATATATATATATATATACATGTACCATGATAGTATCACACCTATATAAACATGTATCATGATAGTTTCACATATAAACTTTTGGTAGATGTCATCCTTCCAGATACTTAACATGCAAGGCTAGCATTGCTCATTTAACTACAGAAATATATTGTTCAATAGCTGAGTATCGGCAACAAAACAAAGTTTTTATTTTTTTTAAAGTCATTTTTTTAATGTTTTGATATTCTTAAACGATTTTTAAACACTTTTATTGTGCATTTAAATAGGAGTAGTGTTATTAAAACTCTTTGGGGGTAAGTATTAAAATACAAGCAGTATTGGAAGGGGGATAACTGTTATCCATAAGAATTCCAAATATGCATAAAGTATTATTGGATAGATTCTTTTAGACATTAAAGGATGATGGATTCCAATTGTTATTCAGAAGAGAGAGTGTAGCAGTTACTTGTATAAATATTGTGGTTACAAACTGACAGTTGTTTTTACATCATTTATGCAGCTTTGCAGTATACTTTATACATAACTAAAAATACTGAATTGTATGAGGAAAGATTTAATACATGCATTGTAAGAAAATATAGGATACACAAGTATATGCATTCATTTTCTCTTTCTCTCTCACTCATTCTCTCACTTCCTCTCAAACAAGACACTATACAGTATTACCTATGTTCTACAACTGTTACATTAAAATCATAACTAAAAAAACAACAGTACTTAATTGAAATATTTAAAAATATTTGGCTTTCTCTTTGGTGGCTACTCATGGGCTATAATCTGAATGTACAAGACTATGATTCATCATTTACATCATTTTACATCATTTATGCAGCTTTGCAGTATACTTTATACATAACTAAAAATACTGAATTGTATGAGGAAAGATTTAATGCATGCATTGTAAGAAAATATAGGATACACAAGTATATGCATTCATTTTCTCTTTCTCTCTCACTCATTCTCTCACTTCCTCTCAAACAAGACACTATACAGTATTACCTATGTTCTACAACTGTTACATTAAAATCATAACTAAAAAAACAACAGTACTTAATTGAAATATTTAAAAATATTTGGCTTTCTCTTTGGTGGCTACTCATGGGCTATAATCTGAATGTACAAGACTATGATTCTCAATAAGTTCTAGGCTGATCTCAGTATTACATTGCATTCTGGGCTGATCCCAGCTCAAGTAGATTTTGATGCTAGACTGATCCCAGCTCAAGTAAAATTTGTGCTAGGCTGATCCCAGCATTTGAGTGTATTTTGAGCTGATACCAGCTTAAGGAATGCTACATGCTAAGCTGATCCCAGCCTAATAGTATATTCTAGTGGGCTGATCCCATCCTCAAGTAAATTTATGCTAGGCTGATCCCAGCATTAAATGTATTGCTGGTTGATCCCAGCTCAAGTATAATTGGCTGATCCCAGCATTAAAATGTATTATGAGCTGATCCCAGCTTAATAAGTAGACTATGTACTAGGCTGATCCCAGCATACAAGTATATTCTTGGCATATCCCATTTTAACTGAATCTATGCTAGGCCGATCTCCACATAAGAGTGTATTCTGGGTTAATCTAAAACTAAACATTAATAAAGTATCATTTCATTCAATGGATTCATAACAATGACAACAAGAAAATTTTGGAACAGTTTATATTATTTTGTTTGTAATTCAGTTTACTATCATCCAACAGAATAGTGTGTCTGTATTGTGGTACACTATCAACAGAGAAAATATTGTATCTTATTGATGCATTGATGATATTCTGCCATTTGTACATGCTGTGATGATATAAAGCCATCTGTACATACTATGATGATATAAAGCCATCTGTACATACTATGATGATATAAAGCCATCTGTACATAATATGATATAAAGTCATCTGTACATAATATGTGATATACTGTCATCTGTACATAATATGTGATATACTGTCATCTGTACATAATATGTGATATACTGTCATCTGTACATACTATGATATACAGCAATCTGTGCATACTATTACATATGGCATACATACATACATACTATGATCTACTGCCATCTATTCATACTGTGATCATTTTCTGCCATCTGTACATAATATGTGATATACTGTCATCTGTACATACTATGATATACAGCCATCTGTGCATACTATTACATATGGCCATCTGTACATACTATGATCTACTGCCATCTATACATACTGTGATCATTTTCTGCCATCTGTACATATTATGATGATATACTGCCATCTGTAAATACTAAGATGAGGGGCCCTGAGCAGCCAAATTGTCTAAAGCACTCTCCATTATGGATCACTGCCATCTCACCTGTCTGTGTGGGTTCAAGTCGCCGATTTGGCCAATGTGGGTTTGAGTGACAGCTTGCCAGTAGCTTCTTTTGTGTCATCGGTTCTTTTCAGGGCTTTGCCAGATTCTTCCTTTACCATTAATACTGGCCACCATGTACACCCTATTGTGTGCTGAAAAATGGCGTTAAACCTACAAAAACAACAACAACAACATACTATCATCATATACTGCCATCTGTACATACTATTTTACTGATGCGTTGATGTTATGCTGCCATCTGTACATACTATCAACAGAAAATATTGTATCTCATTGATGCTGTACCATTATCTGTACATACTATTTTGTTGATGCATTGATGATGTACTGCCAACTGTACATACTATTTGATTTATCCATTGATGATGTACTGCCAACTGTACATACTATTTGATTTATCCATTGATTATGTTCTGCCAAATGTACATACTTTTATAATGATGCATTGATGATATACCACTATCTGTACTTACTATTTCACTGATGCATTGATGATGTACCCACATCTGTACTTAATATTTCAATGATGCATTGATGATATACCCACCTACCGATTTCCGATTCCAGATTTTGGGCATGAAATTTTTCCGATTCCGGATATGATTTAATTAATCGGAAATGCTAAATCCGTATTTTTTTTTCTAAAAAATTTCATCTTCCGTTTCCGGGTTTCTGGTATCTGGTTTTGCTGTGTCTAGCATGTTACTTAGTACTTTACCATATCCGGCTTCATTTCCGGTTTTTACCTGCCAGTTCAAATAGATTGTCTCACAGCGTGGTTGTGTTGACCATACTGGACTTTTCTGACTTCTTATTTAACTTTATTAACGCACTATCGAATGACACGCAGTGTTAGACACAGTGCTATAGAAATTCAACTTTATTATTTTTATTATCCGAATCGGTCGTTCCTGCCTTGTCCAACTCCGATTAATCGGAAGTTCATACTATCCAGTGGAGTCAGATTTCTGGATCAAAAGTCAGTTATGCCCTAGTACTTACTATTTTAATGATGCATTGATGATATACCACCAGCTGTACTTACTATTTCAATGATGCATTGATGATATACCCACATCTGTACTTACTATTTTAATTATGCATTGATGATATACTGCTATCTGTAAATATTATCATGGCTCAACACCGGAAGCAAAATCTCTACTGAAATCCATCTAGGGAAAAGCAAGCCAAATTTCAACTCTTCCTTCTTTTGCAAGGTTGATTTATTTGTATTTGACTGTCATTATGAAGAAGATTGCAGCCTTTTATCATCACTACTGTTAACCATGTTTTCACCATTAACATTTTATCGAATATTTTAACACCTGAGGATCAAACTGTTGTCTTCAATATTCAGTTCATGTCACAAATTGACAATTTTGGTTTGCACATTTGCTAATTGTTACACCTAATTTTGAACCTTGTATTATCTGTTTGTTGCCATGGTGATAGGTCAAACCAGGTGAAGGAGATGTACACACAGAAGGAGGAAGTCAGTTACATGGTGAATAAGCTAGGGATCCAGGAAGAAACCTTCCAAAAATTGGCTAGTGGCAAAGTTCCAGATCCCCCTGAGGTATCTCCTGAACCCATAATTATCAAGGATCCACAAGTACAGACTATTCAGGTAGGCTATATGTTCAGGTTGGCTATATAATGATAATAATAATAATAATAATAATAATAATAATAATAATAATAATAATGATGATGATGATGATGACTTGTATAACACCTAATCTTTAGAAGCTCTAAGTGCTTTACAACATCTATTATAATAATGATATGACCACACTACAGAAGAATTTTTTTTTTTAAAAAATACAGCCTTACTGTGGTTCAATTCCTATTTAGTTAACAGGACAAAACTTGTATCTGCAAATGGAATACACTCCAGCCCATTTAATCTATGTTGTGGTGTTCCACAGGGGTATTTTCTTGGATTTGTTCTCTTCATTCTATACACTCAGCTGCTGTCAATTGTTATACATCGTCACCCAGTGTTTCACCAATTATACGCTGATGATGCTTAAATATACAAGTCTAGCCACCCAACTGAAGCTGATGCTACCACCCATGGAGTAGAGAGGTACATTTATGATGTGAAATCATGGATGACATGTAACGAGCTGCAGATGAATAATGATAAAACTGAAGCCATTTTGATCACAACACAAAAACTTTCTCATTCACATCCTTTACCTCAAACAATAAATATGAGCAACATTAACATTAAATTCACACAGTCAGTACAAAACCTAGGCGTTACTCTAGACAGTACTCTCACATTCCACCAACATGTCATGAACATATACAAGGCTGCATATCTTGAGCTGAGACGCATCTTCTTTATTCTCAAATATCTTGCAGTGGATGCCACTAAAACACTTGTTTGTTCATTAGTACTTTCAAGACTGGACTATTGTAATTCAATTCTGTCTGGTTCATCTCAATATCTACTCCAGAAACTTCAAAAAGTTCAAAACTCAGCTGCTCGAATCATCTTTAGAGTACCACGATCAGAGCACACCTCCCCGCTGCTCTGTACCCTACACTGGCTACACTGGCTATTCATTTGATCCAGAATCAAACACAAAATTTGTTCTCTGTGCTATGTTTCAATGACAGACTCCAGTCCAAGATACCTAATCGGTCTCACCCATGTGTACACACCAGCAAGATACTTATGCTCCTCGTCTGACAATCGTATACTCATTATTCTTACTATGAAAACAAAGTCATATGGACATTGTTCTTTTCTATACCAGAGCCCAGCAATGTGGAATGAATTGCCCATTGAAATTAGACACAAAGACACAGTGATCCCTTTCAAGAGTACTCTTAAAACTCACCATTTTTGACTGCAAGAACAGACTTAAAGACCTAATAATGTTTCACACCTTAAATATTTTCAGCATTTTGTTAAATGTTTTCTAATTTCATGGTGATTGTTTTGTTTATTGTATTCATATCATTGTAGATGTTGTAAAGCGCTTAGAGCTTCTAAAGATTAGATGCTATACAAACTCATTATTATTATTATTATTATTATTATTATTATTATTATTATTATTATTATTATTATCAGGTAGGCTATATTATTAGGTAGGCAATAGGCTTCAAATAGGTTATATAACGTGGGCATGTGTGTGTCCATTCATTGATTTGTCTTTCCAGTTTATTTTTAATCTTGCCATTGATCGCCTCTTTCTGAATGCAAGATTCCATACACTGACTTCAAATATTGTATAAATCAGCATGTTTATCCTACTTGGCACAATCTATGGAATGAAAATTCCACAAACTTCAAAACATCAAACTATTGGAGATTGGCAAGTCTTGTATAGAACAGATTACAAAAAAATATGATATTGTTCCCAATTCACATATTGTACACATATACCTGACTGAAGGGTAAACCTAGAAGAATGCATACCATGCCAGTGTACATTGATGGTAGGAACAATTCTTGTTGACTTCCACTAAGTGAGACAGAAGTATTTAATGCAAACTTGATGATGTAACACATAAGAAAATCTTTGATGTCTTTTTTAGGGATCCAATGCAGTTTATATAACAAATTTTGTCCTTCTATTTAAGGATTTTACATCTGCCATTATTATCTTTTATTTCATATGCATTTTAAAAAATGTTAACATAGTTTCATTGTTTATTTGATATTGTACTTTCATGCTTACATTTATTTCAAAGAATTTATCTTTGAAAAAGTTTTGTGCAATACTTCATTTAATTTTTTGAACAATATCTGTAGTTGATAACAAATAGAAACTCTTATGATAAGGAGTCAAAAATGCGATTACATAGATATGTACATACATTGGTTTCACATGGAGTCTTTAATTAAGACCTAGTACCTTTTCTAAATATTCTTTCATTTGGATATTAATAAATGGGTGCCAGTCATAGTAGGAATGGTAACCTTTTGTTATTGATAGTTGTAATACTTCATGTATGTAAAACCTTTTTCCTGACAAAATTCTGATGCTAAATATTGTAGAATCTGTTTAAGTCATGTACTGTGTCTCTATTGCTGTATTACATTATCATTATTTCATGGGTCACTTGGCAAAATGTTGTTGCAGGTGAGGACTATGATATTATCGCCATGTTTTACAGCCCATGATGCATGTCTCTGTTCAGTCATATACGTATGCTTTATGTCGTTTTACCTTGCTGTGTCAGTTGTTTTCTTATAAATAAGAGAAATAAATGTTTGAGTATATTTTATTTCAATTTAAATAGTAGTTATCTTATTGAAACTAACTTAATATGTTTAAATCCCATTTCAGTGACTTGTTTGCTGTGACAGTAATGCATGTTGACTGTTATTACATCATCAGACACCATGACACCAGTGGTATGGCCTGCCATGGTCCATTTCAGAGATTTGTGATTAAAGTTAATTCATTGTTATTAGTTACTCAGTTTGATGAGGTCTATGTATTATTTGGCTTTATCAGCTCACAGTTTCACCTAATAGTTAAAAAAATTCTTCCTCATATTGAAATTTTTGAATACTTAGTGTTTGATTGGTCATAATGTTTTTCCCATAACATTCAACAGACATTCATTCAAATGCTGTTATAGAAGATTGTCTTTCTTTCTGCACAAAGCCAAAAGATTTACTAAAATTTGTGGACTTCCTCAACTTCTAAAGAAAAAATGTTTCCATTTCTTGAAATTTAAAACTAAAAGATGATTTCACATCCTTTCTGCTATCTCAACCTGAGGAAATATTAATTCATTTGGCACTGAAGATTTTTTGTCAATTTCACCTGAAATAGGCATAGGAAATATATTCTGGAAGTTAATTCTGAATACATTCAAATGCATCAGGTTTCAAGAATTGGTGTTTAGCCTGGAGCCGAGTTGTGCTAGAAATGTTGTTTTTCACTGGTTATTTTGCTTGTGCATTTGCAGAAGGGTAAAAGTAGAAGTTCTTGATTTCCACTTCTTACTACTTATCCCACTTTTTGCAAAGGTTTTTCTGTCTGTGTGTGGTTCAGACCAGTCTACCTTATATCATAGACCAAACAGTCTAAAATCATGACACAAAATCCAATTATGCAAAACATGCATATATTGGTGTAAAAGAATTGGGTATCAAAACCTAGGTTTATTCCTATGCATTTTGTAACGTGAGTGGAAAATCTAGATTATTTGGTATCATTGTAGAGCTACAGCTGTCTGCTTTTCTGTAATACCACCCACTTTGGTGTCTTAAATGACCTTGATGGTACAGAGATCAGATGTAGGGTACAGCCTCATCATGCCTACAACAGTGAATGAGTTAAAACTGTCCAAAGTGTCACAAATATGGTATCTCAATTTGAGGAGATATTTTGAAAATTTTACCGGAACTGTGGCTTCAGTTTCTGAAACATTTACTTCTGGACAGTATTTGCTTTGCTTTTATTGGTTTTAATGGCATTTTCAACACACTATTGGCCATATCATGTACTGATGATTACTGTATTGGTTTGATTTGTTTGTTAAACCTACTGCACCTTATAAGGCATTCATTCTACACCATTTATTGTAACCAACAAGTTAATGTAAAACTAATTATTACAGGTGAAAGTGCCAGATCCCGATATAGTTGCCAAGCTGGAACAAGCACAAGAAGAGATGTCCAAGTTGAAATCTGAGAGCGCCCATCTCAAGGAGGAAATGTCAGGGCTTAAAAGTGAAATCAGTGGGAAGAACTCAGAGATTATGACCTATAGAGCCAGGATGCCTGAAACTGACGTTGGCAAAGTGGAAATTTCAACTCCTGTCAAGGCAGCAATTTTTGCAGGGGCTGTCACTTCTTCAGCAGCATCTAATGAGGTAACCATGGCAGCCTTTAAATGCACTTTACGGTACCACTTTGTTAACTACATGAAACTTCTCTAAATGGAAAGAAGCTTCTCTGTCTAGAAAGTCAATATGTTCGAGTCATAAAGATATGAGAGTACCAGAAAAGGCAGCTGTCTAGAAAGTCAAAATGTTAGTGTCATAAAACATGAGAGTATCAGAAAAGTCAGCTGTCTAGAGAGTCAAAATGTTTGTGTCATAAAGATATGAGAGTACCAGAAAACTTAGGTAGCTCATTGGATATATGTCACATATAAATTTCTGCTTTGTAAACCCAAATCATACATTCTCATTGTTTGTAGTAAATGGCATATAAAATAAATGGAGTAAAAGATGGTCTCATGCTAATATATTTCTTGGGACAAAGGAAGATAAACTGGTATTTTCTTAACAGAATTATAACCAATTATCTAATGCTCTCTCTCTCTCTCTCTCTCTCTCTCTCTCTCTCTCTCTCTCTCTCTCTCTCTCAAATATTGTGTTTTAAAGTTAATTGTTAATGAATTTGTAATAACTCTGACCATAATGTATATCATTCAGCATCAAATAGTTTTATGAGTGTTTGTGTTTTCCGACAAATTAAAGTATTTGAAAGACAGTAGCTCAGTCAGTTTTTCACTGGATTTTTAAAAAAGCAATTCTTGACAAATTTGGGAATAAGTTGCATTATAACATGTTGATTTGGTTTGCAATCAGGAATTGGAAGCTCTAAAGAAAGAGAATCGCTCCATGAAAAAGGACATGAAGAAAATGCTGAAGCAATATGAGAGAATGAAGGAGAACCAAGAACTTGCAGGCATAGGTATCAGACCCTTCTCTCTTTAAATTGGATCTTCAGAGTTTCTTCCAGAATTGCATTTTTCATTTCTTTTTTCTAGACTATAAACAATTATGAGAGATATCTAAGACAGTATCACCTGGGGTCTTCTGTAATCAGTCTGACATCAGCTGTGACTCAAAAGTCTGGTGAAGTGGATATAGCCAACATCTCTTTATCAAGATGAACTTGATTTGTTATATCAGTCAGCCATGTTGTAATAATCAATACCAACTATTCTTGCCTGTACTCAAAGACAACATGCAAAACAATTTTTATCTCTACCAACCTGTTGTCCATTATCCACCTATCTATTAGCATGTTTTGTTTTACTGTTATCCTTCTTAAAGCACAGGATGTCATGGAACTGGACTCGCACATTCATCCCAATGCCAAGTTTGTCCTACATGAATAGGCTGCGGCTCAGACATCCAAAATGAACATTAAACTGGCCATCTTGAAAATTGTGTTATTACTACAGGTGGTCATATTGAGATGGGATTTTTACTTAAACCTTATTATTAGGGATGGACGAACATTTGGCAAACTAGACTCATATGGATTTTGCACTTCCTGGAAATACCTGGACCAGTGGGTTTTAAGATAAAAATTAAATTCTTGTACCTGGCTAAATTTCTCTACACATCTCTCAATACTTATTATATATATTTGGTTCTAAATGAATCCAATCTTATGCCAGTATGGTAGTCATCTTGCAAATTTTGTTATTGTTACTTCTTCTCGATAGATGGTCATATCAACATTGGGTTAGGGTCATAAAGAATATGTGCAAGATGGTCATATGAATTGGAATGAAAAGTCATATTGGCATGGTTTTCATCAGAAGAACTTCTTATAGTATCAAGGTGGTCCTAATGACAATGATGCCAATATAGCATCCACATGACCATCATGATGGCTATCTTGAAAATAGGTAGGTCATATTGATATGTAATTTTCACCAGAAGACATCTTATGATGAAAGAAGAAATAGTCTTGTTTTGTGTTCCTGGATATTCTTTTTGGCCAACAGAGCATCAGTCCTGTCAAGGGATTCTTGTTCAGCATGATTGACTAAAAAAAATTGACAGTATCATACCACGTAAAACTCTTCCAGTCATGTAAATATGGTTACATTTCTCCAGTTGGTTGAGCTGACAGTATCATACCACATAAAACTCTTCCAGTCTGAGCTGACAGAGTTGATACATCCACTAATGAGCTATATGTTTTGATGTGAAATAACTGAATTATTTAAGAGTGGTCTACACTTATGTTCCACATTTATCACAATGTCTTGAATTGTTATGAATTGAACCCTTACCTGATAGTGTATATTTAGTTTGCTTGTGAATTTCTATCAGAGAAAAATATGAAATTTTGATGATGTAACATTTCTTGTGGTCACAATTTTTGTATTTTTTGCTAATTTACAATAATTTCAGAATTATTAGTAATATGTTTGATTATAGACACAGGGTGATGTCAGTTTAATTATGTGTGGGGTTTTATTATTGTCCAGCTGTTAAAAGTTGATTGATTTGTACATCTACAGAATTAAAACTTTGTGTTGCAGCCCCAGATGAACATGTAGCAGAGCTACAAGAGCAGATAACAGTCCTTGATAGTAAAGTTGCAGATCTGGATTCCGAGTGTGAGACCCTAAGAGAGGAAAAACTACAACTCTTGGAACAGAACAAGGTGTGAAACAAAATTATTATAGGAAATAGTTTAGATTTGATTGATTAGCGAATTACATGCTTACTGGCTTAACATAGTGTTTGGAATCAATTGAAATTTTAAAAATAATGAATGGTCCATGCTTGTTATTAATTTTTCTTGCTTGTATCCAGATAAATCGAGTGATTTACTAACAGATGTTTGTTGTATGCCACATGTTGATGCTTTGGTTTTGCTAAACAATGAAAGAATATATTAACTTGTAACTGTTATCCAAATATTTTACTTTTCCTCTAATTTTTTCCCTGGCGTTGAATAGCTTACTTACACAAAACATTAATGATCTTAATTTGCTTATGGAAAATCATAATTTACAACTTTTTTCCAACCAGTCTTGGATTATTTTAATTCTTTATCACACCTGTAGCAAAACATCATATTTTGTGGTAATAGCTGAGCTGTAAATTGTATTGTAAATTGTTTGAAATGTCATATTCCTTTCTGACATCATGATATACCTTGTCACAAAGAGACAATGAAATATCATTGTTGACAACCTCAGTTTCATCTTGAAGCAATAAAATGGATGTTTGTAACAATATAATCATCTTCTTGTTCTGAAACCCATAAATAAATTTTTGTACGCCTCGTTTTTCCACAATCAAAGATTGATGTTGAATAACGGTGATACAGATTGTTATGTACATTTGATTTAAGTCATTTATTTTTATTTTAATTGTTTGTTTGTCAGATTCAAATTTGACATTTTAAGTTTAAGATTCATTCATTGGGAGATATTTTTTTTTTTAAAAGTGGGATGACTTGTACTCTACAAATAAATGTTGACCTCATTTCTGACCTGGCTTCAGAGTTGTAAACAAGCTTTTAAAATGATTGGTTGATTGCAAGGACATTATGGAGCTTTGTTATAAACATCTTGCTATTTTTAGTTCTTGAGAGTAAAAATAACTGATTCTCATCTGGGTCATACGGTGTGTACGAGATTTTTTGAACGTAAATTTGTTCTAAAGATTCTAGAAGATCATGTGACCCCTTCCTTGTTTACGTTAAAACAGGTATATAAATTATGTTTTGGAGTGAACTATTTAGTAGAAGTTGGGTTGTTAGAAAATTAAGTTGAGTTGTTTTGAGTTATTTTAAATTACCTTGTACTGGAAATTATTTCAATTTGTTTGGATCAAGAGGATTTATTTTGTTATTTATCTGGAAAACAATTGTGCTCATTGAATTTCATAAGACCAGAACTGACTTCATTGCGTGACATCATCTTCCATCTTGGATGCTTCACTAAGATTCGAACTGGGAATTATTAGGACATTTTATTACCAGGACTTTTGCAATTTCACTAGTGGATTATATTTTGAATAATTTTTGGATTAATTTTGGAAATGATTCTTAAAACCATAAGTTTATTTTTCTTTTCTGGAAAATATTTGTGCTCAATAAATTGTTTATTAAGTTTTTACAAGCTTGTTATTTTCACTTTTTGTATGTTACTGTTTATTTGAGCCTATTCACATAACACAGATTTATATTCAAATTTGGATTAAAGTTGCGGTTTTAAATATTTTTATTTTTTATTATTATTTCATGTCACTTGATATAAGTTGTGGGGAAGGGTCTACTGGCTGTTTTATCAGTCATGACAAGATTTCTTTTTTTCTCATGAATATACACAAACTTGCTTTAATCAATCATTTTAAGCGTGAGTAAACATTTCTTGGAAGGTTGACCCAACATGACCTTTCACTCTGATTGTTTCTAATCCAACTCGAATCAACATCCGTTAATGTATAAGACTTTATTTCAAAAGCTCATTGGTGATGTATTTTTAATTTATGCACATTCATGAGAAATGAGGAAATCTTATTGCAGGCAGGCATGGGTCCATGGCTTGCAACAGTGCTTTATTTCATACAACAACAGTGACAACAACAACATGGTAGTAATAATAATAATAACAATAATAATGATAATAATATCTTTAACTTTAGAGGGTAAGCAAGTTAGTTAAGTACAACTAATCTACTTTGAGGCACACTGAACTAAAATAATGCAAGTTTTCTCTCATTCAGTTGAAATTAAATATTTACAAGAAAACACAGCTACAAATACATACTAAAATAGATTATTTAAGGAGGACAGCATAACTGCATATATCATATTTTACCTCAGCTCTTTGACAGCAGTGTTTTGAAACAATTTTAAGGAAATTCTTCATTCATATATATATATATATATATATATATATATATATATATATATAAAGCTATACTTCAAAAATATATCATGTATTCAAGTCTATATCATTGTTATATTTACGACATTAAATATTATTAGGTACAAAGATTTAAACAGGTTTAAACACATTTTATACTTTTAAAACACGAAAAAAGCAGATAAACAAATTTGGGAGTAGTCACACAAAATAAATCCCAGAACTTGATCTGAAACTTATTTTGTTTTCATAGTTTATGACAATGTAGGTTTAAAATTCTGCACTTTCTATCACATATATATAATTGAATCAATTTTTTCAAATGGTCATGAAGTATGTCACTATCTCGCTTACTTAGGGAAATATCATGAGAAACCAGATCAAAAGGTTAAAGTTGACAAATATTCATCTCTTAAACAGGCACACATGCAAATGCATAGGTACAGATGATATCTATATCATTTCTACTTTTTTTCACATTTAGGTCTTTAATTGGTAGTTGATAAAAAAAAAATCACATTTAGGTCTTAAATTGATAGTTTGTAAGTTTTATCAACTACTGGTATTTTCATTTCCAGGGTGCAGTTTTGTTGCTGACCCAGTTAGAAGAGAAATCCAATCAGCTGACAGAAGCTGAAAATAAAATGTCCGACCTTGAGAAGGTAGAAACAACAACTTGATTAAATATTTATATTGTTTCTGCTATTTTATGCCAAGGGCATTGCTGTGAATGAGGTATATGATGTTACACATGTCCATCTGCCCCATCCCATCCCATACTATCAAAACATGTGATATTCCATCTAATGCTATCACATCTAAATCCCATCCCAACTTTGTTTTTTTTTCAATTTGGAAAATTAATTCAAACTTTTGAAGGACTTTATGGATTGAAATAAATTTGATCTAACATTAGGTTTACTGTTTGTAAAACATGCATTCCCACACTTCCCCATTTTGATGTAAAACTCAAGTTTTAGTCACTTGGGTAGATTCATGTGGATATAGACTGACCCTGGGGCAAATATCCATTAGGTATGTGCACTTGTCTTTTATAATAATAATAATGAGGCCTGCTCTTTGCAGCTGGAACTCTCCGTGATCTTAGTACTGTAGTGGGATGATTTGGCTAAATGGACTATGTTTGTGACGTTCTTCTTAGCGGCTTCATAGATTTGTTTATGAATAGTGAGTCTGGTGGAAAGCCAAAGTCTATCTGCTTTTCAGCGATGTCTTTTAGCAGTGCGAAGCTGGTCCCTAACACTGCTATACCATGGAGAACACTTTTTTTTATTAATACTCTGCATTTGGTGGCTGGGGCATGTTTTTCAAGCAATGAATGCAGGCAGTTATCAAGTTGTTCTGCTGTTGGATATAAGAAAGTTGTTAGGTTTTCTTGGATGTCATGCATGAATTTGGTTCTATTTATCATACGGAGGTTTCTCTTAGTAGCAAATAGAGGTGGAGGGTTAGGGACTCATACGTCGAGATGGCATACAATGCAGAGATAATCCGATGCAAGTTCGTGGGATACAAAGGTGAATTGCAGAATATTATCATCAGGTCTATAAAGAAACCAGTCTAAAATGTGACCAAGTTTATGGGTCGGTTGGTTAACTGACTGTTTAAGATTGAAAACATGAATGGAATCTAGGAGTTTTTACATGTATGGTTGACCAGGACAGTCAAAGTGAAAGTTGAAATCTCTAAAATAATTAGGTTGCCACCTATCGAATTTCCATACTCTAGAAGATTTGGAAACTGCTCCAAAAAGAGAGATTCAGTCAGCTTGTTTTTTCTACTAGGAGGAGGATGGTAGAGACAGAAAAAAATGGACTGACCTTTGTTCCAGTGTGAGCATTGTTTGGACTAGTTCAAATGATGTGTGGCAGAAATTGAAGATTGTGTTGTACTTAAGGCATTTGATCATGGAATTCTTTGTAATTACGGCAGTTCCACCTCTGCGAGAGTTGCGGGGGAACGACTTGATGGAGTAATCACTGGGTGTTATATCCACACACTTACATTCATCACCTGCGGAATGTAACCAAGTTCTATCAGGAAAGAAGACGTCAATATTTCATGTCCAGCAAGTGTTTACACAGTTATTGGTTGGGGATTTTTATAGTTCTGAGGCTGCATTCCAGTGGCTATGTCCCATTAAGTAAATTTTGGTTATGAGCCAAAATCAGTTGCATAAATTTGTCTTTGTTGTTTAGTATGTGTACAGTTGCATGGTTATAAAGCAAGGATCATAATACTTTCAGAGTTATTACCCAGGGGCTGGGTGTTACGTATATATGATTTAAGTCATTTATTTTTGTTTTAATTGTTTGTTTGTCAGATTCAAATTTGACATTTTAAGTTTAAAATTCATTCATTGGGAGATATTTTTTTTAAAAAGTGGGATGACCTGTACTCTACAAATAAACACCAGATGTTGACCTCATTTCTGACCTTGCTTCAGAGTTTGTAAACAAGCTTTAAAAATGATTGGCTGATTCCAAGGACATTATGGAGCTTTATTGTAAACATCTTTCTATTTTTAGTTCTTGAGAGTAAAAATAACTGATTCTCATCTGGGTCATATGGTGTGCACGAGATTTTTTGAACGTAAATTTGTTTTATAGATTCTAGAAGATCATGTGACCCCTTCCTTGTTTATGTAAAAACAGGTATATAAATGATGTTTTGGAGTGAACTATTTAGTATAAATTGGACTGTTTGAATACTAAGTTGAGTTGTTTTGAGTAATTTTAAATTACCTTGTACTGGAAATTATTTAAATTCATTTGAATCAAGAGGATTGATTTTGTTATTTATCTGGAAAACATTTTTTCTCATTGAATTTCATAAGACCAGAACTGACTTCGTCACGTGACATCGTCTTCCATCTTGAATGCTTCACTAAGATTCGAACTGGGAATTATTAGGACTTTTTATTACCAGGACTTTTGCAATTTCACTAGTGGATTATATTTTGAATTATTTTTGGATTAATTTTGGAATTGATTCTTAAAATTGTAAGTTTATTTTCTTTTCTGGAAAATATTTGTGCTCAATAAATTGTTTATTAAATTTTTACAAGCTTGTTATTTTCACTCTTTCTATGTTACTGTTTATTCGAGCCTAAGCACGTAACACTGGGTCCCAAGAGATACAGATAGATTCCAGGTCAACTACATGTAGAAATATGTTTATTACACTGATCAAGGTTATGCTATCTCTTGCCAAGCATGATAACTACCAGATCATCATAATATTCATATATCGGTAGGGTAAGGTAATATCAGATTAACAGGGAAATAACTCAAGCTAGTGTATGCTTTGTAAATGAAAGGATATGAACATTTCATTCTCAGTTTAAAACTTTGATTTGTTTGCAAACCATAAACAGGATCATTTAGCATACTTTTTAGGGATCAACACTGATGATTAGAAATACAGGGGCATGTACAACTGAAATGGGGTCTTTCCCAGAATAAAACAGTTCATGAAAATGATCATGATAAAAACACAGTTCAAGATTAATAATATAGTCTAAAACAAACATGTATATACATGACTGTTGCATTCTACAAATGGGATACATACTGTTGTAATTGACTTAATTTTTTGTTGAATCAGCCAAGTCACATTTGATAATCTAGATCAGTTAAACAGAATTCAAAATTTATTAAATAATTTTCCTAGTTTTTCATCTGACAAAAAAAATCCAGCTTATTGTTAGAAATAATACAATTTTAAACTTTCTATTTTGCAACACAGCAGAATATTTTTAAGTAAAGTAATTTTTTGACAATATATCATGGTTTAATCTGACAAAGGTTCAAACTGTATAGGTTTTACTACAGTAATATCTATTATTCTTTCAGTCTGTTGCAACTTCAGGCTGTCTTGGTTGTACAGTACTGTATATTTGCTATCATTATGTTTCCAGGAATTAGCTAAGTTGAAGGAAGAGAATCGTGAGATGCATAAGGATATCAAGAAGATGTACAAGACACATGAGAAGATGAAGAAAAAGCTGGACAGTATGTCTGCCAGTGAGAAAGCTCTGCAGCTACTTGACGTTGTAGCACAGTTGGTAGGCAGAGGATTTTATTTTTGTCTAATGCAAGATAGTCGCATTCTTACATATTTTTTAGACCTCTATTGTCTTAAGAAAAAAGAGCAAAAACCAATAAGTTTTGTAATATTCAACAAATAAATTATTTCTATCAAATACAGATTGAAAATTTTAAAGGAACTTATAGTATTGTGAATTAAATCCAAAATAGTCCTAAAAGTTCTATCACAAGTCAGATATGAAGTTCCAGTTGAATTCCAGTGGTATTCCAAATAAATTCAGATATTGAATATGTTTATGTGCCTGTATTATTGAATATGCTAATGTGCCAATAGCCTGGAATGTGGTGATTCATTAACATTCTTTTGATGTTCCACAATAATATAATCCAAAATGTTTTTGACTGAATCCACTATAGTTCCAAATTATTGTTTTAATTTTAAAATATTATTGAAGATTTTCTAATTTGAGTGAATTATTAACTGAATAAATAAATCCACCCAAACACAACAATAAGACTGATTCTGCTTTAGATGTTAAGGTAAGAATAATCCTAATGTAAACAAGATTATATACCCCTCTACTAAACCTAGTTCACAATTAAAATTTTCTGGAAATACTCTAAAAGCTTAACATTGTTGAATATTCTAAGGTCAGAATATTTTGTCCCTATCAGATTCAATTTAGTCAGAGTAGTTCATTTACATTTATCTCTTTAATATTTTCTTGAAAATTGTATTTACACTTCATGTCTTGCAATGTCTGCTATCACAAATCACTAAAAAATTGAACTGAAAAATCAACCGAGTGTTTGAAAATTTTGCATCATATTTTCAAGTCCAACCATTGTTTTTCACAAAATACATCCTATTTTTCAAAATACCCCACATTGTAGGCTGGAATTTCCATCTAAAATTTTCAGTTCTATAATAGATCGTGGGTGGTCCATGCATCTACAGGTGCCCTTCATTATGTTACTAGGTTCAACCCCAAATATTTGTCAGTTATCAAAACTAAGGGAAAAATTCTACTTTTACAAAATTTTCGTAATTGTTTCTTCTTTCTGTTATTGACTAATTAGGAATAATGATCATGCACAGTGTAATATGTTCAGATACACATTAGGAAAGAATTTTGCAATTTAATCCATTTTCCAGGTTCATGAGATTCACAGCCAGGTCCCTGATGCAGCAGAGAGTGTAAACACAAGACTAAAGGCTGCAGATACAGATTTGGCCAGCATTAAACAAGACCAGGAACAAACCAAAAAGGCCTATGAAGCTTGGGAAGATCAATTTCAAACAAATAATGGAAATGCTCCTAAAAAGTCAGACAGGTGCAAGGAACATATATACACATTCATTTAACAGTTGTCATCACAAACTAACAAGTATTATCCATATTTACAGACATGTTAAGTAATTGTTACAACATACTACTGATAACTGGGAAACTACTGGCAAGCTTTCCTACGTACTTTGGCCTAACCATAGACTCAAAGCCATGTAAAAAATCTGATCTGTAGAGGCAAGCATCTTAGACCACCTGGCCACCCAGGGATCCAATTATGCTGTGATATCTGGATGTCTGTCTGTCAGTTAAATATTTCATTTAAAGACAAAAACTTGTTGTAATTGATAGATTGTTACCAAACTTTGTGGATGGCTTATACTCAGGGGTAATGAAGAATCCAATTAGTTCCAGGGTCAAAATGTCATGGTCACTGACTGTAAAAAGAAGTATTGTTTCTGCACAAGAAGAAGTGGTTCTGCACGATAGTTCTCCATGATTTATGTTAACAAACTTTGTGCTTATGGAATAGAAAATGCCTATTAATTTTTGGGTTCAAAGGTCAATGTCACTGTGACTGAAAGAATAAATATAATTTCTGCACAATAACATTAGTTTTCCACTGCATACCTGGATCTAATGACTTGGAGGCATAAAGTTAAAAAAGGCCAAGGTCACAATGAAAAAGAGAAGATAAATGGTTTCCTCACAATAACATTAATTTCACATCACAGACACAAACCAAACTCTGGAAGATTGAAAGTTATGAAGCCTAACAGTTTTAGGATCAAGCGGTCATGAAAGAAGAAAAGTGATGTCTGCAAACAAAAATTTCAGTTATCTACATAGATGACTAGTAAAGACAGGCAGAAGTATATATGCCATTCACATTAATCTTGGCATTCACTTTATTTAGTGAGGACCTTCTCTGCTGAGAAGGAGCCATATTTTCTTACTTTTTTGCTTCTAAACTTATCCATTGTCAATCAAGAATGTCATCATTGTGTCTCAAATAAAGTAAACTGACAATGTACTAATTTCTCTTTTCTGTCTTTATGATCTGTATGTAATATCTTATTTTCCTAATTATTACATACTAATCTTTACAGCTGAGTAATTTCACTTCATTTGTCTTCATTGTTTCACTGCTTATGATCTCCAGAGCTGTATGCATAGAGGTAAATAAAATGTCCTGGGTAATTTACTCTTTATTCATGTCCAGGATATAGGCACTGAAACCTTTTATACCATGAAGAAGGTCATTAGAAACACATACAAATATTTCAGTTCTCATCCTCCATAAAACAGTCATCATTCAGTCGTGCTGACTTCTTAACTTCGTTTATGTTGTTGACCAAATTGCTATATTGGTACTATTCCATACTGTCTGTAACTTCAGGGATGCAGAAGCTGAGCAGTTGTACCAGGCAATGGAGGTCATTAAAAAACTATACAAGGAGAAGATGCTGAGAGTATCAGCTCTTGAGCTTATGAAG
The DNA here is from genome assembly GCA_029339505.1 of Unio delphinus. Lineage (NCBI taxonomy): Eukaryota > Metazoa > Mollusca > Bivalvia > Unionida > Unionidae > Unio > Unio delphinus. The sequence goes on along the minus strand of JAQISU010000106.1, from coordinate 15,243,825 downwards.
ACAGGAAATGTACAGCATGTAGTTGAGTCCAGATCAGCTGTTAAAGGTATTTGCTCTCTTTCTACTGTATCAGTAAGAGGACCTTTATGCCAGTATGATAAAATAAATCTTACATTTTTAGATCAGATGATTCTCCATGAAAGGTATAATAATACATTGCTGCTTGCAGAAATTGGCATGCTTTATTATTTACAGATTGCATTGCTGAATGTTGTTATATGAAGTTAATGAACATTGTTTTATATTCATATGCAGATTGTGTAGTATTAGTCTCTAAAAAGTAGTCATCCATTTAAAATAAATCATTTTACTGAAATGTCCACATTGTAATTAGAAAAAGTTCACTTTGCTGATGTCTGACACAATGAAAAAAGTAGTATTGTTGTAACTTCTGGAATCCTTGGTTCCATCCAGATTATCAATTTACTGACAGTGATCATCAGAAATAATTCACTATGGTTTGAGATAAATACACAAATCTGGCAGATTTAAGTGAATGCATATCATACCATATAAATCCATATTAATTTCCACATCCACTACTACACCACCACCACCACCATCCAAAACGTATGGATAAATACACAATGCATTCTGTTTAATTCTTACACCAAAAACATTTGTCACAAATTGAACTTTCATTTATAGTATTGGGGTGAGGTTTTGTGGACACTTTGCTTATTTTCATGTATTCTTCTTTTCATATATATTTGTTTTATTTTGCACCTTTCACTTTTGTTATCCATTAAAATAAAATATAACATTTCATAGAAAACAATAATAGTATATGTACTTTGTTCTTGTATTGATATTTATATTTTCATGTTGAAATATACCAGACAGTATTTTGGCCTAAACTTTGTAATTGTTGAGTCATGACCCTATTTTGTCAAAGTATAAACGTAACTACTTTAACTCAATAGCTTTAACTGTTCAGTTACTGATTACATCATATATACTATACATCATAGGACATAATATCATTTTCTTCCAGTGAATCTTATTCAACCAGGACAGAAGTCAGCCTTCACTGCCTCATAATATATCCACTGCATGCATTTATGTTACATAACAATTTTTAAGATATTATGAATTATGCTATCAAATTCAAAACAGTTTGTGAAGATTTAAATTTTCAAGCCTTTTTGTGGCTGCTAATTCCTAAATACAACCTAGGTTATTGTGTTATCTATTTTGAGGTGCCTTCTTCTGTTTTATAGCTTACAATTACTCAAACAACACCTATTAAGGACAACTCTGCAATCAGCAAAGTGTACATGGATTTTGTAGCACATTATTGGATCTTGTATTTCTCCAAGGCACAACTTCTGAGGAAGAGTCATGATATCACTGTTGTAATAAACTTTCTGACTGGTTATCTTGAGTTTAACTGATTAAAATTTTGACATTAGACCAATAAGAAAATGTGTTTCACTGGTAGATGTGTTAGAATCAAAATTTCAGATCAATGTTATTTATGGTTCTAACAAGATGTTATTCGTTCAGACTTTCCTTTCATCCAGTTTGATACAATATTTCTTTATTTACTCTTTTTATTTTATGGCTCTGTGTATATTTTGTTGAAAACCTAATTTTTATCCACAGACACTCAATATAGTTTTTGTATTTGTTACAGAGGATGTTGAAGTGCAGAACTTAGAGACGCAGTTGGCCAGTCTTGACAACAAAGTGATTGACATAGAGTCAGAAAACAACTCTCTTAAAGATGAAAAAGACAGGCTAAATGCCAAGATCCAGGTACAGTGTCTTAAAATTAAAACATTTTCAAAATCTTAAATTGTTTATTTATATAAAAAAAGCTTTTTCATGATGGATCATTCAACTGCAAGAACAAACTGAAAGACCTAATAATGTTTCCTACCTTAAATTTTTAAGCATGTTTTTATGTTTTATAATTTTATGGTGGTTTTTTTTGGTAGTCATATCATTATATATGTTGTAAAGCACTTAGAGCCCTATACAAAGTCCTCATTATTATTATTATTATTATTATTATTATTATTATTATTATTATTATTATTATTATTATTATATTAGGGGCCCCCAAGTGGCCAAGTGGTCTAAAGTACTTTCCATTACAGATCACTGCCATCTTACATCTGTCTGTGTGGGTTCAAGTCTAAGATTCGGCTAATGTAGTTATGTGAGAAAGCTTGCCAGTAGCTTCTCGTGGATCGGTTGTTCTTTCCGGGGGTTTTCCTGGGTTCTTCCTCCACCAATAATAATGGCTGCCATATATAGCCTATCATGTGCTGAAAAATGACGTTAAACCCTACAACAACAACAACAACAATATTATTATTGTTATAATTTACAATACCACAACAAAAGAAAGCTATCTGTCACAGAAATTTACCAGGGCTTGGATGGCATATGTAATTGAGTAGCCCTTATTGCCCAACTGGCCATTGGTGCCCATTGTTGACTACATTTTCACATAGCCCTGATATAGTCTCACACAATCTACATGGTACTTTTATGAATATCTCAGGATGTGACTCTGTAAAAGAATGGGGAATGTTTAGCATGAACTAATTCCTGAAATAAAAAAAACATCCAGGTAGAGTTTGGGGAGTCTTGTCTCACTGGATTTTTTTCCCTAAATGACATTAGATGACAATATCAAACCCATGAGAACTAACTTAAGGTAGACATCAGAGAATATGGTAGATCTGCTTTGTGACACATATGGTATACTCTTAGGTAAGTTGCCCCAACCATGACAAATAAAAAGGGAACTTTTATTTTCCACTACTTTCTCTCCATCAAGTACTAGGTATGTTTGTAACATTGGAATCGTTTAATGACAGGAGTTGGAAAAGACCAATGAGGAGTTGAAGATGCAGGTAGACCTACAGACTGCTTTGAATGCTGAGACTGAGAGTTCTGCTGTAAGTACTTTATATTTAGTTACTGTTTATACCTTATATGTTCACATATAAGCCAAATAATTGAGGAAAAAATAAAAACTTGAAAGAAGGGAGGTTGGCTTATCTGTGGGACAAGGTCTAAACTAAATGTTTTTTGTTGACTACCAGTATTCAACTTATTTGCAATTGAGCTTATGTATGAGTATATATGGTACAATGCAGTTAGTTAAGAGTAACTATAGAACAAACAACAGAGCTTGATCAACTGGTACATTATGTGATGGCACATCTAGGTCTGTATGATGTTTTTTACCATATATACTCATAAGTCGAGTCTAACTACAACTAACTGCATTGACCCAGATCTTCTGGTGTGGTGACAGATCTGGGTCTGTTCAATTTGCATTTGAACTTGACTTAAAGGTGGCTATCTAGTATTTTACTGGTATTGTTGGTGATTGGTGTGCAAAATGTTGAATTTTGTTAGTATCATTTTGTATTGTGTATTGGGATGCCATATGTATTAGTGTACCATACATGTTGGGATACCATATATTAATGTTTAAAGTAATTTTTTTATACACTGCATGTTATATGACAAATCTTGTTCGAGTTATACATTTTATTAAATGTTTTTCAAATAATAAGATTTATGTTTAGTTGGTAAAAATCATTAATAAAGAGTATTAAGTATTGGATTTAAAAATAAAATCATTGAGAATTTGCATGTCAAAAATACATGCAAACTTAAATTTTATTTATTAAAAATGTAAAATAATAAATTACTGCTATTAGTGTTACTTTTTTAACTTTTATTTTTAACTGAAAATTTCTTTAATAACATGAGTTTGGGTAATAATGTTTGTGGACACAAGAACGAGTTCAAGTTTTATCCTAAAATATGTTTAAGAAAAATAGCTCATATTTTAAATATGTGTCAATATTTGTCTATATGGAATGAGAGATTTATAAATGGAGGCTGCTTAGTGAAGTGATAAATAAAAATGTTATTCCAAGCCCAAAACCTCCTATGTATATGGCAATGAGCAATGAACATAAGTCAAGCACTGCTTAATAGACACTCATACCAGTACTATGTATAATAAAAATCCTTTAAGCTATCCAAATTCTTGATTACTGACTTAACTTTCTTTATAGAACACTTTTTTGCTTGACTTTTATGAAGAGTTAGGAAACAAATAATTTCTTTCCATACAAGAGGCAAAGCATCTTTGTTACTTGAGTATTCCACAAACACTATTCTCTATGGCTGTGATCAATACTGTGGTTTATTATTTTTATTTTGTAATAATGAATGTGAAGAATTACTTATTGTAGCAATGTGTGATAAATTTTCTTTTCAGACATTTTCAATTAATTTTGAAATTTCTGTGCATTGGTATATCTTTGCATTTAATAAGAATTCAGTGTCTCCTTCTATATTTCAGCCTAATTTTGTATGTAATAAAATCTGCACACTTAAACAAATTCAAAGTCAGCTTCCAAGGGTCAGGTTGCTTTTGTAATTTCAATTTTAATATGTGACACAAGATTGAGTCTACTCATGTCTTGGCCTCATAGTCAGGAAACTGAGCATGAACACTGAACTCCCACTGAAAACTTTAAAATTAAAAGTCATACTTCTAGTCACCCACTATCATTAAAATTGGGCATTTGGATTTTGGTAGAAATACAAAATGTAAGTTGGCATGTTGTGTTTTAGTAGAGAGAAAAAAATATGTTGATCCCCCTAATTCATGATTCTAACCTTGCTCTGAGTGAATATAAGCCAGATATAAGAATTTAATTTTTGTGTTTAGACAGTTTCATGAATATGATGCCAGTTTCCTTTTGAATGTGTGTTTTATAAACAAGTCAAGCAATTAGGACATTAAATTGTTCATTTTGATACAGGAACTTACCAAGCAAATATGGCATTAAAATGTTCATTTTGATACAGGAACTGACTAAGCAATTAGGGGAGCTTGAGCATAAACATGCAGCTCTTGAGGCAGCTCTTATGCAGGAAAAGATATCACATGTCAATACCCGTGACGAACTAGAAAATCTTCGCAAACAGATTGAGGTCATGAAACAGGAGTTTGAGAATGAGAAGGAATCCATGCAAGCAACTATACTGAGCAGCCAACAAACAACCGAAGTGGAGGTCCAGATCATAGAAGAGGTATAGGCAGAGAATATGGTATCATAATGACCTGAATTGAGTAGTAATTATGGTTATTACAAAAAAAGTCATACATTATGTATTGTAAAGTCCTGAAGTCAATAGCAATTACTGGTATCACAGAGAAGTCATAGGTTATGTTTTTTAGGTTATTTGAAATGTTAAGATAAATTTTTAAAACAAACATTATTACTTTTTCAACAATCATACAATATACTCTGGAAGAATATACAACTCGTACTTGATGGCAGAGTTGTTAGTTCAGCCAGTTTTTAAGATGCAGGAATCCAGAGAAATAAGTGGAGAACATTTTTTAGGTCACTGTATGGTAGACACATGGTCGTAAAAGCTTCAACATTCTAGCAATGATATGATTCATTTTGGATGTTGCATACTGAAATTTGTGGTTATAAAACTGAAGCCATTCTGATCACCACACAAATACTTTCTCGTTCACATTCTTTGCCTCAAACATTATATATCAGCAATACCAACATAAGTTCATACAATTCACATTAAACCTCAGTTTCATTTTTGATAGTGTTCTCTCAGTACACCAATAGGTCATGAAGATATGCAAGGCTACATAGCTGTAGCTGAGATACATCAGATCCATTCATTTCCTTTGTGGTGTTGCCATTAAAACACTTGTGTGTTCCCTAGTACTTTCTAGAGTTGACTGTTCTAATTTTCTTCTAGAATTTTCATCTCAGTATCTACGACAGAAAACCTGTAGACTGCATACTGAAGTTTACTGAATAAACTTAACTTTTAAAGATATTGGTTGACTTTGACTATGAGTAAGAGACTGAATATTAATTATGCATTTATCTTTGGAAAGGATATTTATATACCCTGGTCAAATTGACAGTGTAAGGAGTGGAGAAAATGTACACAGATTGTGTTTTTACTACACAAGTCTGCTTAATGAAATAATCAAAAATTATATAAGTCATGTGCATGCCTTTTGACCCACTTGGGCTTCTTGTTTAGCATGGATCCTACCTAGAATTTTCTTTTTTTAAGAAAACATTTTAACTCAAAATTAATGCATGTAATGGGTAGAAAATTAGTCTATGCAACATTTGGTTAATTTAGATACCTATGTCTTACCGTAAAGATTTAATTATGTCATGAATTGGCAAGCCACATACATGACATGAATCTGATCCCATCAAGTGAAATTTTCTTGATACTTGGCTGGATTAGTAGTTTGGATGGGTGAGAAGGATTTTCTGAATTTGTAAAACAAAACAATTTATATCTTTCCAACTGTAGGAGGTGAAAACATTGAAGAGAAGGAACGAGACATTGGAGATGGAGAGGTTGTCCAAAATGCCACCAGACACTGCCAATGAAATCCGACAGCTGCAAGAGAAAATTGTATGTGGATTATAGTGTATTTTACATCACATTACATGTATCTAACCACATGGTTATAACAATTGCTGACATATCAGAGTCAATGCAGTTTAGTTTAAATCACAAGTAAACAGAACAGCATAGACCCTTATCTTCCTTAGCATCATGCACTTGACAGTTTTAGTATTCATTGTTGTTTGATTCACAAAATACTGAGATAAATATGTGCTATTACAAACTATAACTTTAAAGAATGTAATTTTAGCCATACTGTGTAATTCAACACCATTATTTTCATCAAGCAAAAGCCAGTTCAGTGACTGATTCATATCATATGATCTTTTATGCATGATCAGTATATCTGGAAGAAATAAAAATTGAAATGAAATGATATATTCTTTCATTACAGAAAGAGCTTGACCAGCAGAAGAATGCATCCACTACATCAAGTGTTGGCCTGCAAGCCAAGGTCACAGAACTGACCACCAAGCTGGAATCTACATCAAAGAATCTGGAGTCCCAGAGGGCAGTTAATAGGGAACTGGAGGTAAGTTTGAGTCAAGCTAAGGGAGGTAGTGGTCTAGTCATAGATCTGAAAGTATGAATACTGCTGTGACAGTGGGCAAATTAACTCATAACATTGGTTAAGTTTACCACAGTGACTGTAAAATGGACAAGTTCACTGCAGTAACAGTGGGAAAGTTCATGATGTAACAGCAGGCAAGTTCACTGATGTAATAGTAGGCAAGTTCATTGTGGACAAGTTCACCACAGAAAAAATGGGCAAGTTCACTCTGTCACAGTGGGCAAGTTTTCTAAATACAGTTACAAATATACAAAGTTCAGACTTAGTTTAAAATTTCTTGTACAACATATTTGCACAATTTCAAATGAATTTTAACTTGGTTTCCATTTTTGAAATTGAGAGTACGAGTTTAGTTTTCTTCCTTGGTGAATTTTATCATCAAACAACCTCAGGTTTCTATTTTGACCATGTGACCTTTCTTTCATTGGTTATCTTGGTAAGAATAATTTTGACTGGAACAGTGCTGTAATACAAGTAGAGTTTCAGATTAGCTTCCTCAATGACATTTCACAACATTTGCAGTCATATACTGTTACCTCTTAGGTATCAAAGTAAATTCATTAGCAGAACGTTATATAAAAAAAAGAAGACAATGCCTAAGTTGTTACTAGAATGGTTTCCTAGCTCATTTCAATAGTGTCCATTGTATCGATAGTAAACCAGCTAGAGAAAAGATCAGCTAAATGCATCTGTGTTAGTTTTGAAAAACAATAATGATAATAGATCTGATGTCTCTTGTGTTAAAAATATGCATTATTAATTACAAAAGATAAAAGCTTGTTCCAGTTTTCAGTTATGTCAATCAATCAAGGGAAATGCAAATCATGCATTTTAACATTGTGACACAGATGAGATATTTACTGTTGCAAGTTGTTGTATGCTTTCTCTAATAGATTCAATGCTACAGTTTTGAATATTACACTTTTAAGTTCCACCTCAGCTTGTTAGATATATGTACCAATATTTTATAACTATATATAGAAATATCTGCTTAATATATACTTGTTTACATTAATAGTTATATAATTTGGAAAGGAATTTTGAGTTTAAAATTGCAATTCAGTTTTGGTATTGTGAAATGGAGATCTGTATCCTTGGGATATACAGTGTTGCCTTTTAAAAAAGAACAGAGTTTCACAAATTTCTTAAGAAACAAAAGACCCTCTAAGTTCTAGTATAAGGTAATCTTTCTGTTAATTCCTATTTGTGATTAAAGGTTGTTCAATGATCAAACTGTACTGCACACTAATGCTTCATTTTCTGTAGGTTTTAGTTCACCTGGCTGTAGAACACAGATAATGCATTGTACACTGTGTCCAAGCAACATCTGTCTGTCAGAATATGTTTGTTAACACTCTGGAGGCAATATTTCTGATTTGAGTTTGATTAGACTTGTAACACAGGCTAACATCATCAAGATCAAGGAATATGGGCTTATGTCATTAAGATCTTGGATCAGTTCAATAATCAGTGCTATCTACACATGGGGATGAGGTGATTAACTTGGATTGTTATCAATTAGAAGACTGCATTTCTGATCTGACTTTGATCAGACTTGCAATGTGGGGTTATATCATCAAAAACCTCCAACAGATTCAATAACGAATGAGATCAATGTGTGTGATATAGGTGATCATGCATCTCATTGTTTGGGCATGTTGCCACTCTGCTGTCCATATTTCTAATCAGATTTTAATTCAACTTGGAATATGGATTTTTATGATTTAAAACTGCTCATCGAAATGTAATAGAAATTATCCTAGCTTTAACGACTTCAGGTACATACAAATGATGCCATTGGGTATTGGGTGGATGAGTGGTCTAAAGTGCTTGCCTTTACGAATCACTGCCATTTCACCACTGTCCATATGGTTTTAAACCCCATTTTCAGTCAGTGTGGATATATATAAGAAAGCTTCCCAGGGTATTCCTGAGTTCTTCCTCCACCAGTTATACTGGCTGTCAATGTAAAGCTTATCACTGTGCTAAAAATGGTGTGAAGCCCAGCAATAAAAATGAAATGATGCCAATCAGCCATAAAATGTGACCACAATTGCTAAATATAGCAAAACCTTTAAAGAGTTTCTCCAAAATGGTTTACTGGAATTTGAACAAATGTTACAGAATGTGTTCTGGCATGCAGGGCTTCACATTTGATACAAATGATGCCAATATGCCATAATTTTTGGCAAAGATTACTAAAATTTATTTGTAATAAATTTTACATTACATCTTTTTCAAGAAATGCATCTGACTTTGACCAAATTGGACAGAAAATATTCTAGCATGAAGGTCTTTCAATTTTGTTTTACTGATGATGCCAATCTGCCATCACACAAGATCCATGTAATTAAATAACAGAAGAGCCTTTAAATAATTTCTTCTCAAAGACATTCATCATAATTTAACAATATTTTATACTAAGTACTCTGGTCATAAAGAGTTTTTATGAATCAAGTGAATTTGCCATCAAATATTGCTGCTGTTATTTAAAGTAGATACCTATCAATCATCATATAAGACTGCATTACTAAATACATGCAAACATCAACAACTTTACTGGATAACATCTGGTAAGAAAGAACCTATTGATTTGAGCTGAAAATGTCAAAGGTCAATGTCACTATGACTGCAAGAGAAAGCCTGGGTTTTGCATAATAAATTTAGTTCTTGACCACATATCTTGACCAATGATTGTGAAGGGAACTTGAACTAGAAGTAAGGAAGAAGCCTACTAATTTGGAGATTAGTAGGTCAAGTCATGTTTAACGTGACTCACAAAAATGGGTTTTGCACAGTACATTTTTCTTTTCTAGACAAACTTGCACTTAGGGCATGAAAGGAACCTAGATTTTATGGGTCTAAAAGTCATGCTGATGGAAAGTTGAAAGAAAAGATAATGGTTTCTGCACTAGAAGATTAGGCCATAAATATATTTCTTGGTTATAGGTCCAGGTTATTGGGTCTTATTGGTCAATAATCTACAGAGTTAATCATTCCCCACTGGTGCCATATACTGAAGACATTTGAATATGAGTCAGGTTTATGATGTACCATTCACAATACTCTTTTGTAATTTTTCTGCATCTCTTTCAAAAATTGGCATCATTTAAATTTGTGTATTAGCAACCCTGAAGTCCATGAAAATTAGTAACCCATTGAACAGCAGTGAATTCTCAGTATTTTAGAAGCATTGTATTCCATCGTTCTCTTCAGAATTCTTTCCTTTTGAGTATAAACTTGATCTCAGATTCAAAACTACTATGATACATTATTATAGATTTTTAATACATGTTTAAGTCAACTATATTTAGCAAGCAGTGAAGGAAATTCCTGCAAGGACATGGTTTCAAATTTAAACTAGTTGCAGAAATTACAAATATCCTTTGTTAATCTTTGGTTCAAGTTGTCTGTTCAAAAGGCTATAGGACAACATGGTCTGGACTTACTTCTTCATGTTGCATCCATAGGCGAAGCTGAAGTCTCAGCGTCAGGATAAAGATGCAGATGTGAAGAAAATGTCACGCCATCTGGAGGAATCAGAGAAGAAGCGAGCCAGCGATGACAAGCAGAGAATCAATATGCTTGTCAAACGTGTCAAAGAGCTCGAGGTTGCAGCTGGAAAAGGAGTCACGGTGAGATGTGCTTCAAAATTTCTTCAAAACCATGTGGAAAAATCTGATTTAAAATTTTTTTAAATTTACCAAAATACTCTACAATTTTTTTCAAAAATGAAAATATAAATTAGTTATTTGCTAAAACAAATGACACATCATTGCTGAAATACACATGAATGACTAAGTACAGTACCTCTCCCATTATAAGACCAGTTGCCAGTTTGATGTATTACAAATAAGAGGGGGCATATTATCAAACAAAGATATCATTTGTAAACATTTGTCAAATTATAACATTTTGGTCTAGGCTTATCTTCAGTTGTTTACTTATTTTTATTTTAATGTAAACATATATTGCTTTTTCTTTATTGAGTGCTAACATGACTGTAATGAAATCAATAGTTTCATGTGAATTGTATGATTACATGTTGCAATTAGACTATTGATTTTAATTACTAATTTTCTCACAGACTTTCAATAAAATTGCATATTCTGTTTAAAGATGTTATGGATTTGAACAGGTTCTCTATAGTTTCTTGCTATCCTACCCTTGAAATAGCATAGGCTGTTTAAATATGTTATGGATGATAGTTTCTTGCCATCCTACCCCAAAAATAACATATGCTGTTTAATGTTATGTTTGTTATATATGAAAACCTATAATATGTGCACAGTTACAGAGAATTTGAACGTAATACAAATCTTTCATTTAAGAGCCCTATTTGGACTGATGTAGATTTTGAAAGTCATGTAATTTAAGGGAATACATTTGCAGTTAAGAAAAAAATGATGCAGTTCATTAAATATGGTTTTTAGGAATATAAAAAATGCCATGTAGAGGCTAAATTTTATTTTGTTGCCAAAAAAATGTGTTAAATTAAAAAGTATTGTTATACCTTTTGGTGTCATACTTTTGATGTGAAAGCAATATTTGGGTAATTTTTTTGTTCCATTTATCCATCACCTGAATCACAATGTAATTTTCTTTTACAGGTTGCAGCTGTGGTAAGTATTACACATTCTTTTTGGACAAAACACTGTATATGGAGGCCATCAGACCAGTAAATATTCATTAGCCACATCAAATGAGATCTTTGCCCCAAATCAACACAGACACAAAATGTAATTTAATATTAATACCCCCTGTTTAACACTCTTTAATATATGAAGGTTTACTGTACGAATAAAATTCAAAACAAACTGGAATTTTATAACAGTTTCATTCACTTCATCAGAAAATATCTAATGCAGACATTAAAGAAAACATCAGAGTAGTTGAAACCAGATCAAGCTTGTCAAATTAAATGGTTATGTAATAAAATCATTGATTAATCTGTTAAAGAACTAAATGTGTGTAATAAAATCATTGATTGATCTCTTTTACAGAATTAAATGGGGATGTAATAAAATCATTGATTGATCTCTGTTACAGAATTAATAGTGGATGTAAAATCATCAATTGATCTCTGTTACAGAATTAAATGTGTGTGTAATAAAATCATTGATTGATCTCTGTTACAGAATTAAATGTGTGTGTAATAAAATCATTGATTGATCTCTGTTACAGAATTAAATGGAGATGTAATAAAATCATTGATTGATCTCTGTTACAGAATTAAATGGGGATGTAATAAAATCATTGATTGATCTCTGTTACAGAGTTAAATGTGTGTGTAATAAAATCATTGATTGATCTCTGTTACAGAATTAAATGGGGATGTAATAAAATCATTGATTGATCTCTGTTACAGAACTAAATTGGTATGTAATAAAATCATTAATTGATGTATGTTACAAAATTAAAAATGTATGTAATTAAATCATTGATTGATTCCTCTTACAGATAAAACATAAACCACAGAGGCATCTATCCTCATTTCAGAATTTTTCTAGAAATATTTTTTGCTATTGTTCAAACCAGATTAATAATAATAATTTTAAAAATAAATAAATAAAAAATAAATTAATAATAATAATAATAATAATAATAATAATAATAATAATGTGGATTTAGTTTTAGTCCAGTTATGAAAGTACTAAGGAACACAACCGTTTTAGTGGCATCAACTGAAAGAAAATTGCAAACTCGTGTGTCACAGCTCCAGATATACAGCACTGCATATGTTCATGACCTGTTGCTGTGATTAAAGAGTACTGTTGAGAGTGACACCTATGTTTCACACTGATGGTTGTTTGAAATAAAGAACGAGTTATAAAGTATTTTCACAATGATCAGTATGGCTTCAGTTTTATCATTATTCAACTGCAGCATGTTGTATGACTTTACACTGAAATGCATGTGCCTTGGATGGTAGCCTCAACATCAGATGGACAGCTAGATTTGTATATTTGAGTAGCATCACCATGCAGTTAATAATTTCAACTTGTAATTATTTTCTACAGCAGATAATTGCACATAATATAACATATAATAAAGTATTTTAAATAAAACAAATAATTAAACTATTAAAATTATGTACATTCCTGAGAAATGGAATTTTACAACTACAAAACACCATCTCCATTTAGTCTTTGAAATTTAAGACCAGTGGAGATTCTTCTAGTTAAAATGTAGGTTTGTTTTATAAACAGGCTCGGATCGGTGGAGGGGGAGGAGGAAAAGACGACTCTGCCCTAAAGAATCAGGTGATGACCCTGAAGCAAGAGAACTCTGTGCTGCAGACCCGCATCAAACAGCTGGAGGCTGATGTTCGTGGAGGTCGACCTGGCACTGCAGCTGGAGGGTCTGATGTAAGCATTTTTTGTCATAAATTTTGTTCATTGCACCGATAACTATATCAAAACTTAACACAAAAAATTATACTAGAGACAAACAAAGTAGAGTTAAATGTATTAAGTTGTTTGACAGTTGTGATGTAAAATGTTTACATAATTTAGCTACATATCCCAGTGGCCATAACGACTTTAACATTCCAATGATGCCTTCTTTATATTCAAAGTTCAAATTGGATTACCTGTCAATCATTGTTCCACCCATTGCAGCAGTTTAAAAGCTGGTACAACATACATCTTGACTGCCAGTCAAGTTGTCCAGTGTGAGTTATAGCACAAGCATATCCTGTTAATTTTGGATATATTTAGCCTGGTCGACCCTTTTGTATTTAAAGCAATTAAGACCATGAAACATTTTCAGGTGGGTAAATCATCCTCAATGTACATGTCATCTAGCATATCAGAGTTAGCTGAACGTCATTCTGTCTTATTTCTTCTTCAGATACCTTACTTATACTTTGACCACTACATTGCAAATCCAGCCATCCCAAATTAATTGTTAGCTATGTTTTCTGCTGGACAGTTTTGAGAGTTAGACAAGAGTTATCTCCCTTTGTATAGAGGGGTTTTGTGCCAAATACCATACAAATCACTTGCTTTGTCCACCAGGAAGCAGCGCCGGTGCAAGGCATTTTGGTGCCCTAGGCAAGATCAGATATCTGGCACCCCCCTTCCCACTCACGCCCTCCCCCACTCGCTCATCATGAAATAAAACCCAATTTGCAATTTTTTCTGGTGCTCCCCTTAGCCCAGCACCCTAGGCGATTGCCTAGTTCGCCTAGTGGAAGCGCCAGACCTGCTAGGAAGTATGCTGTCTTAGAGACCTTTTAAAAAATCTTGTGTAAAGCAGTATTTTTCAGATTACAGGGTGAGCTGGAGGAATTTTTCAAAAGATGAAATTATACTCCATATATATTTCTTGCTATTTTTATCTGAGACAGTGTTTTCTGACTTTGTTAAAACCTTCAGCTTTATCATACAGTGTATATGTTTATTGCCTGTTATACCTAGCATGGTCACTAGTATGTTAATTTAGTAATGTGTACTTGGCCTATTATAGGTGTGCATATTATCATCCAGATATTTTCTGTAGACATTTGTTTGTTCGCCTAACAGTAAGTTTGCAATTCTACATTGGTATGACAGCCCATCTATTGTTACTATGACATGCATGCAGGCAGAGCAACATTAGTCAACACAAGTCAGACATGGCCTCATAGAATGCAGGTAGATGCCAGAAAATCAACTGACCCATGGCAGCATCATGAACCTGGCACCATTAGAAAGGAAATGATTATGTCATGACCAGACTCTGCCATTAGATGTAGGTGGAATCTGATCCAGTCTACAGACAGACCTGAGTGGTAATCTAATATCATATTTGCAGTTCCAGCATCACAACACAGGCATCCATGTCATGACTGTCCCATGCTGTGGTCAGTTTAGTGCCTAATTGCTATTAAGAAATCAAGGCAGTCTTTTGCTATAAAATGTACCATACCTATTAAAGATCCTTGTAGGCCTGGTACCCTATTAATCTGCCCCAGTCCAGTGCCATCACTAATCAGTTTCAAACAGCCCCATGACAACCCGTCATATCTTATTTCCAGACCAGCTCTGGCAATGTTACAGTCCTGATGCCTGGTACCATACCAGTATATGACTCACGCTTACAAGCTTGATAATTATTTATCAGTCCAATGATGTCTTGGGGTAAATTTTGTTTTGTTTGTATTTTTAGGTATGACACCATTCAGCACATAATATACATGGCGGCCAGTATTATTGGTGGAGGAAGAACCTGGGAAAAACCCCAGAAAGAACCACCGACCCACGAGAAGCTACTAGCAAGCTTCTCACTTAACTACATTAGCCGAATCTTAGACTCAAACCCATGCAGACAGAGGTGAGGCGGCAGTGATCCGTAACGGAAAGCGCTTTAGACAACTCAGGCACTCTGGGCCCCTTCATGGGGTAAATCAGACTGCTTAAATTGCAGACTTTTTAGATGGCTTTCTCTTTTTAGCAATCTAAACAAATAGCCTAAACCCTTTATCAAGAACCCTGTGGGCACTTATGCCCCAGAATCAGTCTCTCATATGGCTCAACCACTCAGGTGGCCTAGTGGTTGGAACATCTGCCTCAGATACTGGAGGTCACAGGATCAAATCTAAGTTGAGTCATGCCAAAGACATAATAATGGTACTCACAGCTGCCTCACTAGGTGTTCAGTATTAATAGGTTAGTATTAGAACTGGTTGCCCTGGTGTCAAGATAATGTGACTGGGTGGGACATGTTTATATATGTCTATGGCATGATGCCCAATGCTTGACATCACTATAAACTGCCACACTGCTGACATCGTAGCGATATGATTTAATTTTGTTTAAAGCTACATTAAAAATCCAAATTACATGCACACACTCATACCACTCATAAGAGTGCAATTCAATACTGACTTACCTATCACTATAGCTGCATCCTTTATTCTTGCAAAGGTGCATTTTTCTCTTATGTCCACTACCTGGGAAATCATTATGTCAACTTTCTTGTATCAGAGTAGGTCACCAAAGAGGGAAATTTCATAAGCCCTTAGTCGTGCTCTTTTCCTTTCTATCTTGGAGGAGATATAGAATAGAAAGGACAGGTAGGCATTTACTTGTGTATGGGTGGGGGGACATTCCTTCCTGTTCTGTTGATTTGATCAGATATAAGGCCATGTTTATGCTTCTCTTCTACCATCCCATTTGGAGGGATTCAACTTTTACAGCATAACAAGAGTCAATACATCACTGTTTTTATGGGATCCATGGATTTTAACCTGGATGTGATGGGTTATTAACTCTGCATATTGAAAATTAATCCAAGATCACATGACATTAGGTCTCATTTCATGAGGTAAGGTCAGTCAAAACCAGCATTGTATTTAAGTGCCACTGTTCACTCAAAGATATTATACAAGCTATGGAACGGAGGTCAGAGGTGACTTTCTCCTGCTTTACCTCCACAACAGGCTTCTTTTCCATGTCATTCAGCAGCTTTTAACAGTCTTATCTGCAATTTCTGATGGATTTTCAGAGGGAGAAGATGTTACTTGTCAGCCACATCAAGATATAGGAGTAACCACTCTAGTCTAGTTATATCGCAAGAGTTAAAATTGCCTCACATACCTTAGGTGACTGGATATGGTTATTCTCCCTTCTCTCCTTGTGCCTATTCTTCTTAGGTATTATGATCAAGTAATGTATTTGAAGAAGAAACCTATTTTTTTAAATAAAATATGTTTCTTCAATAATATTTACCAATCATAATACAGATACACTCTCCCACTCCCATCCTCCTCACAGTTGCATCCTACTGGTAAAGGGTACAATCAGCTCCATTAGTAACTGATGTATGGACAAGATTTTGTGCTAGTCCCTCTGTCAAAGGAAGATCACTCTTGTCTCACAACTACTTATATGGGCAAACAGCATTTAACGTTTTAATAGCAAAGAATTTAATTTGTGAGAGCTGGATTTGTGAGATAGTGGTCATACTTCCAAGGTATTATGATTGGTAAGTATTATTGAAGAAACACTTTATTCAAAAATTGGTTTCTCTATTCTGTTTTTATCTGTAAAACTAACCTTTTATAATATTATGCTAATTTAAACAAAGATTTGTTTGATTCTTGTTTATTGATATTTTTTCATATTAATCAAATGTTATATTTTTACCCTCATTTTCAACATCACTGGACTCAGAGGATGATATAGTCTTATAAAACTTGTTTTAGTGTTGAAAAACTAATTTAATTGTTTAAAGCTACATATGCTGTGTGGGAAAGCAGTCATTTATTTCCCAAGAATCCCAAAAGATTATTGACCCACTATTGGACTTACTCTAATTTACACTCACAAGTAGTTCATGTGTAATTATAAAAGTTAAACTATTATACAGAACACATTACATACATCGTGTTTTTAGAATTGAAACTTTAAATTTTCATATACATTTATATGACTTAGCCCAAGGTGTACTACAATATGTCTCATAAAGATTTCAGAAACTGAGGATAAAGTATTTGTTAAGTGTTGTTCATTTCCATATGTTATTATAATGTCTTACATTCCAGCAGCCATTATTGCTTGTTTTACAGATGTTCTCATTCCTAGCGCATATTTTATTTTGTCCACCTACAAAAACTGTATTTGTCTAGCTATGCTAATTGTTTTTTTCTTGCCAACTGGTGTTTTATTTTAAACAAACTGATAAGTCAAATAATTACACATGATACAAATTAATCATTGGTTTCAGTTATTACAGAGGACTAGTTATTATTACATTATTTAGTATTACATTATTTAACATCTTTTTGTAACAATTTTTTAAAATACATAAATTTTCTTGCATGTATTTTGTGTACATGAACACCAGTCAGACTGCTTAAAAATAGCATTGTACATTTCTATCAAGTCTATCAGTTTTAATATGATTTGCATATTTGTTTACATGCACACTGTATTCTGATATTTCATGTAAATAAAACATATTAAACATTATCGATATGCTACATGCTGATTGGTCAACAGAAATAAAACATATTAAACATTATCGATATGCTACATGCTGATTGGTCAACAGAAATAAAACATATTAAACATTATCGATATGCTACATGCTGATTGGTCAACAGTAATAAAACATATTAAACATTATCGATATGCTACATGCTGATTGGTCAACAGAAATAAAACATATTAAACATTATCAATATGCTACATGCTGATTGGTCAACAGAAATAAAACATATTAAACATTATCAATATGCTACATGCTGATTGGTCAACAGAAATAAAACATATTAAACATTATCGATATGCTACATGCTGATTGGTCAACAGTAATAAAACATATTAAACATTATCGATATGCTACATGCTGATTGGTCAACAGAAATAAAACATATTAAACATTATCAATATGCTACATGCTGATTGGTCAACAGAAATAAAACATATTAAACATTATCAATATGCTACATGCTGATTGGTCAACAGTAATAAAACATATTAAACATTATCGATATGCTACATGCTGATTGGTCAACAGTAATAAAACATATTAAACATTATCAATATGCTACATGCTGATTGGTCAACAGAAATAAAACATATTAAACATTATCGATATGCTACATGCTGATTGGTCAACAGAAATAAAACATATTAAACATTATCAATATGCTACATGCTGATTGGTCAACAGAAATAAAACATATTAAACATTATCGATATGCTACATGCTGATTGGTCAACAGAAATAAAACATATTAAACATTATCAATATGCTACATGCTGATTGGTCAACAGTAATAAAACATATTAAACATTATCAATATGCTACATGCTGATTGGTCAACAGAAATAAAACATATTAAACATTATCAATATGCTACATGCTGATTGGTCAACAGTAATAAAACATATTAAACATTATCAATATGCTACATGCTGATTGGTCAACAGAAATAAAACATGTTAAACATTATCAATATGCTACATGCTGATTGGTCAACAGAAATAAAACATATTAAACATTATCAATATGCTACATGCTGATTGGTCAACAGAAATAAAACATATTGAACATTATCGATATGCTACATGCTGATTGGTCAATAGAAATAAAACATATTAAACATTATCGATATGCTACATGCTGATTGGTCAACAGTAATAAAACATATTAAACATTATCGATATGCTACATGCTGATTGGTCAACAGTAATAAAACATATTAAACATTATCAATATGCTACATGCTGATTGGTCAACAGTAATAAAACATATTAAACATTATCAATATGCTACATGCTGATTGGTCAACAGAAATAAAACATATTAAACATTATCAATATGCTACATGCTGATTGGTCAACAGTAATAAAACATATTAAACATTATCAATATGCTACATGCTGATTGGTCAACAGTAATAAAACATATTAAACATTATCAATATGCTACATGCTGATTGGTCAACAGAAATAAAACATATTAAACATTATCAATATGCTACATGCTGATTGGTCAACAGTAATAAAACATATTAAACATTATCAATATGCTACATGCTGATTGGTCAACAGTAATAAAACATATTAAACATTATCGATATGCTACATGCTGATTGGTCAACAGTAATAAAACATATTAAACATTATCGATATGCTACATGCTGATTGGTCAACAGAAATAAAACATATTAAACATTATCAATATGCTACATGCTGATTGGTCAACAGAAATAAAACATATTAAACATTATCAATATGCTACATGCTGATTGGTCAACAGTAATAAAACATATTAAACATTATCGATATGCTACATGCTGATTGGTCAACAGAAATAAAACATATTAAACATTATCAATATGCTACATGCTGATTGGTCAACAGTAATAAAACATATTAAACATTATCAATATGCTACATGCTGATTGGTCAACAGTAAGAAATTAACCTCACTAATTAATGCACATATTATGTTCCAGCGTCCACAGAACAAGCGGCAAGAGAAGATCCTGAAAGAGCTTGAGAAAAAGCTTGAAATGACCATACAGAGAAAGGACAAGCTTCAGGAAGACTTCAAGGCAGCAGAAGATGAGATTAACAAACTCAAAAAAGTCAGTAACATAATAGCATATTAATATGGCAGTCACGTGATGTAAAGCAGACAATGAGAACAAGACATTATACTCTTAGTAAGAATGAATTACCACTGTGAATATCAAACCAGGGAAGATATTACAATCATAATAATGTAACCCAAAAATTCATGGTATCTTAAATTCATATTAGGTGTTGCATAATCTAAACAACTTCTAATTTGATGTGTCTTTACCAGAAACTGTTTTGGGAATGGACAGTGATTTGAGCAGGGAAGATTATCATGAAAATAATTTACCAGTAATCAAGGAAAGTGAGATATTTGCTCAGATTCATTGACTCAGGAAAGTTAAAGTTTTAAAAATTTAAGTTTTAAAAATTCTTGTATTACATGTTGGTATAGAGCTAAGCTATATCTATTCTAAGTAATGTAATGAGAAGAATCAGCACTCAGATGTCAGTCACTGTGACTTAATCTCCAGGGTTTACTTTGAATTCAGTTATTTTCACTTTCACTAGTTATGTGGTCTTGTAAAACAGTTGCATTATTCAGTTTTATGAAATGGAATTAGGAAAAGGTTCTGTCATCGTTTTTCATTGGATCTTTCGATGCTTTTAATGTCTGGTGTATCATAATTAAAAAAATTGGCACCCCCAAAAATATTGAATTTTTAGAATTCAAATTGCTTGAAAATAATGGCCCTAGACACAGAAATAGTTTGCAACTTCTGAGTTCATGTTAATTAGTAACTCAAATTTGTTTGTTTATGTACTCATTAACTGATTCACTTCTTTTTATATTTGCTTCAGGAGTTTGATGAGAAGGAGAGAACAATACAGAAGCTGCAGGCAGAGCTGAAGGAGATAAGCATAGCAGCCAAGGAGGGAGTGGAGGCTGCCCTGAAAGTCAAGAGTCTGGAGACAGATAATAAGAAACTTGTAGAGGAGAATAAAACCCTTACCAAGAACTTTGAGAGTGAGAGAGTATGTAATATTTTTTCACCTAATTTTGACAGAACAATGGAAATTTGTTGCATCACATTTAATTTAAAAAATTCAGCCATCCATTTTTTCATTATTTTTGTATATTCATATAGTAAATAAAACCCATTGATCTCTTTATTTTCCTCTCAGATTGTAATTTTGACAAGAAAAGGAAAAATTATCTGTTCCAGAAATCACTAATTTAATTGTTTCTATTAATTTTACTTATATGCTGATCTTTAAGATATGGAGGTTTCTTGATTGAAATGATTGAATAATGGACATACTTCATTGAGTGGGTGAAAATACTTGAACTTTCATTCATGAAAAGAAATAGATTCATTATTCGCTCAAAGCAATTCCTTTTTTACTTTTATTTTAAACTTTATTTTATTTTTATTTGAAACTCAAACTTACTGGCTTGCAATAAATATAACAGACAGAAAGATGCAGATTTCTTACTGTAACATGCATAAGTAGAATGTAATTCTCCTTCCTTATTCAAGTTAAATAGCACATAACAAATCTATATTTAAATATATTTTAAAAAATTGAGGAAGAAAAAGTATATATACATTGTGGGATTTGAAATTGGTTTGTCTGAATGCCTTCAGACTTACCACTAAACCAGTCAAGCATCATAAATTAGTTTATATTCCTTGGTCATAATACTATTGATGTCAGTTGAATGGCTGGTGAAAAAATGTTCTGGTATACTCCTTCCTCCACGGCATTATCATAATGATTTCATTTGGAAATCAATTAATTCATGGCTTAGCATAAAAATTATCTTAGTATTATGATTGAATTAGAATAGGAACATTTCAGGAAATTTTGAGTTGGTGGAAACAGTTTTTATGTATTGATGATGCTTTTTATCAATGTTCTGGGATAAAAATTTCATTAAGATCTATGGATGTTTTATTTCCCAATATAGAATGTAAAAACCAGCCGAATTCCTCATTTTGCAGTGTTTTGGTGGCATAAAAAGGAAAGAATTCATAATTATATGAACTGTGGCTGAAAAGCTGCATAGAGTGGGATTTCCCCCCCCCTCCCCCGGGTATAGATATAATGTATTTAGCAATATTTTATATTCAATATTTGTACATTTAATCTTTTAGGTTCTACGGAAGAAGTACTATAACATGGTCGAGGACATGAAGGGCAAGATTCGAGTATACTGTCGAGCTCGTCCATTGAGCAAGACAGAGATTGAGAGGGTTAGTATATATGCATATGTGTACATCATTTATCCCATGATAACCCTTAAAGGCCCACTTTATTGATAATGAAAAGTGGGGGAGCAGGCTTATCAGCGAACAGGATTTGCTTATATAAGAATTTACAACAAATTTTACAAGTTGGTTATATGTTTTTTATCAGACATGACTCTGTTCTTCAATCATTTTGACACAAACTCCAGCTAAAGTCTCAGATCTCCAAACCATTGCATAATTTACCAACAGATCTTAGTCTGTGTGATTTTGTAAGGAGTAATCAGTGGAAAAACTAACATAGAACCAGACTGTCACTGCATTATTCATTGGCAGACTGGAGTCTATTTTGTTTTCAGATTGACCTGACTTAGTATCTACAGTAAATATGTGTCATTGAAATGTAGAAATTAATGATAGGGACCAAGTTTTAAGAAAACTTAATTTTAATTACATTCTAATTAAAGTCACAGATTATCATAATTTTGTATGTTGAACTTTAGATTCAGTTTCATGCTGAGTAAGGTTAAAGAATATGAGGAAATAGCTTACCATTCAAGAAATATGGGATATTTTTATGTGATGAGTATGTGCATGGGTTGAGTGTGTATATTTATTCAAGTATGTGTATGTATTCAAATATGTGTATGTGCTGAGTATGTGTATGTATTCAAGTATGTGTATGTGCTGAGTATGTGCATGTGTTGAGTGTGTGTATGTGCTGAATTTGTGTATGTGCTGAGTATGTTCATGTTTGATTATGTATGTGTGCTTGAGTGTGTATTTGCAGAGTATATGTATGTGCTGAGTATGTGTGTGCTGAGTATGTATGTGTGCCAAGTATGTGCATGTGTTGAGTGTATGTGCTGAGTATGTATATGTGCTTCAGTGTGTATATGCTGCGTATGTATGTATGCTTGAGTGAACATGTGCTGAGTATGTGTTTGTGTATAACATGTGTATGTTTTTCTCATGTTATGTATTAGCTGAATAAAATGGCTACTGTGTACATTACACCACTATTAAAAATGATAACAATTTTTATTGCCAGCAATCGGAGATGTTAACACTGAAGTGTACAGAACAACTGTTGAATTAATATAATGATTTACCAGAAAGAGTGTTTAATCACTATATTGTAGTTAATGGATGATAATATATTTGTATCCTTTACTCTATCACTGTATCATGGGTCCAATCTCTATTGTATGTATCCTTTACTTTATCACTGTATCATGGATCCAATCTCTATTGTATGTATCCTTTACTTTATCACTGTATCATGGGTCCAATCTCTATTGTATGTATCCTTTACTTTATCACTGTATCATGGGTCCAATCTCTATTGTATGTATCCTTTACTTTATCACTGTATCATGGGTCCAATCTCTATCGTATGTATCTTTTACTTTCTCACTGTATCATGGGACCAATCTCTATTGTATGTATCCTTTACTTTATCACTGTATCATGGGTCCAATCTGTATTGTATGTATCCTTTACTTTATCACTGTATCATGGGTCCAATCTCTATTGTATGTATCGTTTACTTTATCACTGTATCTTGGGTCCAATCTCTATTGCATGTATCATTTACTTTATCACTGTATCATGGGTCCAGTCTCTATTGTATGTAGGTTTATTCACTCTTGATTGTTTGCTTTTTCCCTGTCTCTCTGTCAGTCTTCTCTCATTCTGTCTTTCAATACAAGTGTTGTTCAATGTTGAGCAGAAAGAAAATTATAATAATGTCATTTTATAACTGTGTTTACAATAAACACAAGGTCAGCAGAAAGAAAATTATAATAATGTCGTTTTTATATTTGTTTCAGAAAAACCACTCAGTTGTAAGGTCAGTAGATGAGTACAGCATCTGTGTTGAGACAGAAAGGGGAGTTAAGGACTTCCAGTTTGACCAGGTTTTCATGGAGGATTCATCACAGGAGAAAATATTTGAAGATACAAATGTAAGTTATCATCACATCCATTTATCTACATTCAATTCCTATATGCTTTCATACAAGGCATAAAATATCGAACACTGCAAAACTTAATTATTTTTTTTTATGAAATATCCTTTTGACTACAACTTCATTTTTATCTTGCCTTTCTAATATGGTACACTTGTGTTATAACCAATTTCACTTTGATAATCTTTTCACTTATATTTCTGTGTATAGATTTTCGTTGTGATTGTCTGGAAAAAAAATATATTAGTACCATTTGGAGAGATCTCCATAGATATAAGAAGTATAGGAACACCAACGCAAAAATGTAAGAGGTTTTTTTTACACAATATAATGTGATTAATACAATTATAAGGTGACAAATTTCATAGTATGTATAAAATAATATTTGTATTGTAAGTTTAGTTGTTTACCCAGAAATGATAAATACAAACTAAGGTCCATTGCAAGGATATCATGTTAATAGCATTGCTCCATAAAGTATTTACCTCTTTTCATAAATGTTTCTTCAGCTCTATTTTGTAATCACAACATTTTGTACAACAGTAAAATTAAATACATCTTTCCATGCTATTTAACATGTAAATTGGTGTGTTGTCCTTTAATTTATATTTTGCATAATCTTGGTCACCTGTTTTAATTTGGATACTGGTTATGAGCACTAAAACTGAATAAAGTTGATTCTATTCTATTCTATTCTATTCTATTCTATTCTATTCTATTCTATTCTATTCTATTCTATTCTATTCTATTCTATTCTATTAAGTGCATGTTAGTAACATCATCTATTCTATTAAGTGCATGTTAGTAACATCATCTATTCTATTCTATTAAGTGCATGTTAGTAACATCATATAATTTATTACTAATTTGAAATAACAAATAACGATGGATTATTTGCTGCCAGTATAATGAAAGTCAGGAACTAAATGCCCATGTTGTCAGTCTAAATTCCTGATCTTACAAAGACCAATCCATTGTTGCCTGTTTTTATGCATTTTATCAGTCATTATTTGTCCAGTAAAATAACAATTTATTCAATGCATAACAATTGTTCAAAAATTTTTCACACAGGCAACCACAAAATTAGGTATAGCATGTCATACAGCCAGTAGAAGGCCAGTAATTTTTTTTAAACAACAATATACATATACAAGAAAGCAGTCAGTTAGCTATAAATAGGTGAAAAATGGTAGCAAAGATAAAATGAACAGATATATGCAATGAATTTGTTAGGACAACTAATGTTTCTGATTATTGTTTAGGCAACATTTGAAGAACTTCTAGTTTGGGATTTGGAGGAATGGATCTTAATTGTTACTGTATGTATAGATATGTATAGTTGTAGAGAAAGATCCAGAATGATTGTATAGAAGCTTGTTACATTTAATGACCCTGTTATCTATTCAAGATGGGCTGTCATGATTTGGACCGCAAATCCAGATATGCATGTTCATCAGGTGACATCTCCATATGTTGGATACTGTCGAATGACCTGTTGATGTGCATGTTTTGTTTTTCAGAACTTGATCCAGTCTGCAATTGATGGGTACAATGTGTGTATATTTGCTTATGGTCAGACTGGTTCTGGTAAAACATTCACCATGATTGGAGACAGGGAACTTAAGTACCCAGGAATTGCTCCCAGAGCTTTCAACAGGATCTTTGAGCTTGCAGATGAGCTTAGGTAAGTTACGGTAATAGTGAATGTGATTGTGATTGGACCAGCAATATTTCTTGGGACTTTTTGTTCCTTAGTTGTGAATGGTTATTGGCTGTCATATTGAACTGTTATCAGGAATAAATTACATAATTATCCAAATCAAATGTGTGCCTACTCATTATGGCATTACAATTATTGCTGATTTTTTTTTTTTAAAATTGTGTGGGGAAAAAATAGTTGACAATTTGTGCTCCTATTAAAATATTTCTTTTGTTTTGAAAGATCTCTTGTTTTATATACCAGTTTGATTCCTGTAATTGAGATGTACCTTCTCAAAAAAGATAGAAATTATTTAATAATATCTTGATCAAATTTGATCTTTTCTGTTCTTTCCACAGATATACTGCATATTCATTTTGTTGTATATACATGATGTAAAGAATAATCAAACGACTATAAAATTTCAGATGTAAAAAGTCAGTCTGTAAAGTCAGTTTCGAAGACTGAACCTTGAAAGAAAGATATGGCTATCCCTATATTCATGTACATCAAATATTTAGTTTTTGCTTAATGGTAATTATGCACCAGAATGGAACAGACATTTACCATTATAAAAATAAAAATATCATATCGAAACTTGGGATGTTTTCTTAATTTTATAAACATGCATCTCAAGGTAATGATTAAAAATTAGAACACCTGTTTCTTAAATATTTTAATTGTTATGCTAATCTGATACTGACATTGATCAGTGACATCCACTCTTGATCAGAATTTGCTGATAAAAACATCACTATTTCCATCTGTTCCTGTGCAACAAGAAATCATGCTGACATTAACGACACAAGCAAGATATAATGTTTACATCATATAAAGTCGGGATGATTAACTTGGATGTTTCCAATATCACATTTTTTTAAAATTACATTCATGAATATCAACCTTGCTCAGAGGTACAGTAGAACCTGTCTTGAAAGATCACCCTTTCTGCCAAAAAAGTATGTTCTCTCAAGGCAGGTGGTCTTTCATAACAGGTCACAATGCTATATAATCAATAAATAGCAGTGGTCTTTCAAGACAGGTTTCACTGTACTAAACTAAGAAGACACTGTAGTTTTAGATATGCTTATGGATTTGATTGCTAATATCATTTTACAGATATTAAGTTTAACGACTTGTCTATCCATAAAAGTGTTTATTGCTGCAGTATTAATTACTGCATGCTTAGAAATAATGATATGTGATTGGCATGGTATGAATGCACAGCTTAGTAAGCTGGTCTGGCACATAACGTTTGGTCCGACAGCTATATCAGATTTTGTATAGCTTCTGACAGAAAACAATAGCTTACAGATGCTTAGTACAATAGTGGTGAATTACAGACAAATGTAGATTTATCCTAATGCACTTTGTTGTTCTATACTTCAATAAAATCATTTCATGAATCTTCGAATTCAATGAATTTTGAAAAATAAATATTTGTTTCTATTTTGTATTTTTTTTAAACTTGGGGTTCATTGAACGACTACATATTTCTAGAATCACATAAAAATGAAGGATGCATAACAAATGAGAGCTGTATTTGCTCCAAAATATATTCAAAAGAACTTTTAAAACTCAAAGTGCTTTGCATCCAAATTTTGATTAAAGGTTTTAGTTGTTTAGGATTTTTTTTAAATCACAGATGAAGTTGTTTTATTAATCAAGACTTAATGATTCTTGATTTGTCAAGTTTACCGTACATCTTCAGTTTTAAAGAGATAAATGTCACTATAGATAGGGATAGTACTTGTATTATACAATACTGAAGCTATAGTCAATGTTTTCCCATGATCCTCCTTTCAGGTCAAAGTTTATTATCAAGGTATCAGCCTATATGATGGAACTGTACAATGAGAAATTGATCGACTTATTTGCCCCGCCAGGAAACTATGATGATGTAAGTTCTCATTCTTGAGTTTAAGGATAATCTTCAGACATGAAAGAAAACTGCATTTTGAAATGATCATCCCATTGTAGGTCATTTTATACATGTCCTGATTATTTAAGCAAATAAATGGAATGTAGTGAATTTTATGAACAGTTGAACTCTGCAGATCTTTGTGTTATTCTTTGGATATTTGTATCCTATCCAGAACTAAGTTATCTGAGAACCCCAAAAGAAGGAAACATTGATACCAAACATAAAATCTACAAAACCATGTTTCATGACCAGATCTCATATTCTCGCAACTTTTAGAGCTTGATCTTAAAGTTGAAATTTTGTCATTCTGTAACTTGAGTTAGATTAAATTGGTCTCATATTTTGGGGTGGGTTATATTTAAAAAAAACATGGACTTTAATGATGTAAAGTGCTTAGAGCTTTTAACAACTAGGCACTACACAAATTCATTATTATTATTATTATTATTATTATTATTATTATTATTATTATTATTATTGTCATCATCATCATCATCATCATCGTCATCATCATCATCATCCCCACCAGACAACCAGACTTCAAAATTGGGTTGGGTTACCCAACAAAATGTTCAGGTTCAATAATCAACTTTCTTACACTTTCCTTTTGAAGGGTTTTACTGAAGAGGAATTCCAAATTTGTGTCATATGCCAAATAAAAATATAATTATTTTCAGCAGTAAATTATATGTATAAATGTTGATTTGATAAACACCAGAATTTTTATGTTTGTGATTTTTCAGTTTTCTTAAACGCACAAAAAAACTCTAACATTGATATCAAAAAAACTTTTTCAGAGTTATAAAGTAAATATCATTCTTAATGCCTGTTAGTTCTGATTGCCTGATGCATAGACTGCATTTCTTAAGTATTACAACAAAATATTGTTCTGTTTCTTTTACACTTTTTATATTATACATAAGTTCAGAAGTACTTTAAGCTTCAGTTTGTTTTCTAATATAAATGTTAAGCATATTCCACAATTAATTATGTTTGTTTTGAATAAAACCCATTTTTGTTTGAAATTTTTTAATCTTCCCTTACATTATTAGTCATAATTTGGCAATTATTTTAAATAAGTCAGCAAAAGAAGTATTAGCACAAAATATGGCTTTTTACATAATAATGTATTATAATATTGTATTTGCATAAAATTGTGAAAGAGTAATGGCCTTTTCAAGATAATTTGAAGGTGCTTTGCGTGATATAGATGGTTTTGAAAACAATTACAATCATATGTTTTGGTATAACAATAGTGTCTAAAAAAAGATGATTCTTGTGAGTAAAGATGTGATCTTGTAGAACATTTTCAAAAGCCAAAGGGCCACACCGCCTTTTGTTATCTCAC
Organism: Unio delphinus; assembly: GCA_029339505.1. Taxonomy (NCBI): domain Eukaryota; kingdom Metazoa; phylum Mollusca; class Bivalvia; order Unionida; family Unionidae; genus Unio; species Unio delphinus. Next base: position 15,214,592 of record JAQISU010000106.1, on the reverse strand, counting down.
CGCACCTTGTGTCATTTTGATGGCCACAGGTTACAGCTTGGCCATGTTTGAGACACCTACTCTAATCAGTGTCATGCCTTGTTCTGTGAGTCTAACATATGGCATTAGCCAGTCATCAACTACTACTGGTAGGTTTTAATGGTGATTATTATGCATAGTTAACTTGCCAAGTAGGTATCAGATCATTTATAAACATTATCGCCTGACAACAGACATGTGGGCAGACTGTTTAGTTAATCAAAGTAATCAGGTTTATCATAAACAATAGCCATCAAAATCTAATTGCCTGACAGGGTAGTCATCAAAATATAATTGCCTGACAGGGTATAGTCATCAAGATCAAATGGCCTGATAGGGTATAGTCATCAAAATCAAATGGCCTGACAGGCCAAAGTCATCAAAATCAAAGTGCCTGACAGAGTATAGTCATCAAAATCAAAGTGCCTGACAGGCCATAGTCGTCAAAATCAAAGTGCCTGACAGGGTATAGTCATCAAAATCAAAGTGCCTGATATGCCATAGTCATCAAAATCAAAGTACCTAACAGGGTATAGTCATCAAAATCTAAGTGCCTGACTGGGTTCTGATTTTTATAAACTAGTTGCCCTAAGCAAATGTTTGCTTGTGCCATACTGCTGGCAATGGATTTTCCCACCACTGCAAACATTTATTTTCTGTAGTTCCTCTACTTGCATGCCAATATGTTAATGACTTAAAACTTTATGTGCAGTATGTATTACAAATTGATAAACTAGTCTTAAGTTTTGAGAATAAAATGACTAGGGTTTAGTATTCTATGTTGATCCATTAGTGCTTTATTCATTTTAATATTGGTTCTACAATGTGATGATCTCCTACAAAAGTAATACTGTTGTACCATCCTCCATTGTATGGCTGCCAATACCTTTTTATTTAAAGATCAGAATTTCAAAGCTGATAATGCTATACTGTTCTGAAATATTCCTTAAGGAATTATGGAAACACCACTCATTGCCAATATCTCACTTATTTCACTACTGAATGTTGAATTATTTGTATTCTAGGAGAAGCTAGATATCAAGAAAGACAAGAAAGGCATGGTGTATGTCCAAGGATCTGTGATCAAGGATGCATCTAATGCCAAGGAATTGTATGCCCTATTTGATGAAGGAAGCAAGAACAGACATACGGCTTCAACAAGTATGAAAAAAGTTATCTCTTGAATAAAATTATATTTGCTGATATTTGATCATAAAATTACATTAGCTGAAGGTTATTCCAGAAATAATGCTATTGGTTTGTGTGGGTTAGAAAAAGACAGGTTTTGTTTTCACCCACCAGTCATAAAATGTAATATCACCTCCCACATTGATTGAAATATAAATTTCTTCTAGCACCACCACGCATGAAATTCATTAGCATGAATGCAAATTAAATTGTAGCCTATAAGATAGCTAATTTACTTAAATTTGTTAAAAGGTTCTAATTTACTTAAATTTGTTAAAAGGTTCTAATTTACTTAAATTTGTTAAAAGGTTCTAATTTACTTAAATTTGTTAAAAGGTTCTAATTTACTTAAATTTGTTAAAAGGTTCTAATTTACTTAAATTTGTTAAAAGGTTCTAATTTACTTAAATTTGTTAAAAGGTTCTAATTTACTTAAATTTGTTAAAAGGTTCTAATTTACTTAAATTTGTTAAAAGGTTCTAATTTACTTAAATTTGTTAAAAGGTTCTAATTTACTTAAATTTGTTAAAAGGTTCTAATTTACTTAAATTTGTTAAAAGGTTCTAATTTACTTAAATTTGTTAAAAGGTTCTAATTTACTTAAATTTGTTAAAAGGTTCTAATTTACTTAAATTTGTTAAAAGGTTCTAATTTACTTAAATTTGTTAAAAGGTTCTAATTTACTTAAATTTGTTAAAAGGTTCTAATTTACTTAAATTTGTTAAAAGGTTCTAATTTACTTAAATTTGTTAAAAGGTTCAGGATATAGTGTTATTTACTTTCTGAGTCTAACAAATTTGCATGAGACCCCAAGTTTAACTTTTTCTGATCCTCCCCAAACTTTCTGACCCTTTTAGATATTTAGACATGACATCGGAGAAACCATAGTCACATGACCAACATAACCACCTTTCTAATGTGGTTGTACAAATAATTCAAAATTATGAAATTAAAGTCATGTAATGCTTGTATACAAAAGGAAAGGAAATGTAATTCTGATCATATTTACTCTGAGAACATGTACTAGAAATATGTCGATGTCACAGCAACCCGGAGAAAGACAAGAGACTAATCAAGGAAAGAGCACATGAAAGTCATATTTTTGTTGGTATCACCTGACTAGTGTATTGACATTTACTATCTACTTGCTGAGTACAACTCAATACTGTTTAGCCAGACCTCCAACCAAATCAGCTCTCAATCACAGCATCCAGTCACCTGTCTCTCAATCCATACCATTCAGTGGCTGTATGATTTCATTTATATATCATGCTATGATTAATCAAGCTGAGTCATGGAACATTAATATAACCAGGGATCTTATTGATAACGTTACCATTACTCTAACAGTACAAGGATATTATTGATAACATTACCATTACTCTAACAGTACAGGGATATTATTGATAACATTACCATTACTCTAACAGTACAGGGATATTATTGATAACGTTACCATTATTCTAACAGTACAGGGATCTTATTGATATCATTACCATTACTCTAACAGTACAGGGATATTATTGATAACGTTACCATTACTCTAACAGTACAGGGATATTATTGATAACGTTACCATTACTCTAACAGTACAGGATCTTATTGATAACATTACCATTACTCTAACAGTACAGGGATATTATTGATAACGTTACCATTACTCTAACAGTACAGGGATATTATTGATAACGTTACCATTACTCAAACAGTACAGGGATATTATTGATAACATTACCATTACTCTAACAGTACAGGGATCTTATTGATAACATTGCCATTACTCTAACAGTACAGGGATATTATTGATAATGTTACCATTACTCTAACAGTACAGGGATATTATTGATAACGTTACCATTACTCTAACAGTACAGGGATATTATTGATAATGTTACCATTACTCTAACAGTACAGGGATATTATTGATAACGTTACCATTACTCTAACAGTACAGAGATATTATTGATAACATTACCATTACTCTAACAGTACAGGGATATTATTGATAACGTTACCATTACTCTAACAGTACAGGGATATTATTGATAACGTTACCATTACTCTAACAGTACAGGGATATTATTGATAACGTTACCATTACTCAAACAGTACAGGGATATTATTGATAACATTACCATTACTCTAACAGTACAGGGATCTTATTGATAATGTTACCATTACTCTAACAGTACAGGGATATTAGTGATAACATTACCATTACTCTAACAGTACAAGGATATTATTGATAATGTTACCATTACTCTAACAGTAAAATCTGGACGGCGCAATTGTCATTCCAGCTGTTTTCTTGTCTTTCATGGAGAAAATTCTGAATTATTCTTCTTTCCTATTCAACATGATTAGAAGTCGCATATTACGAAGATGAGATACAGTGACAGCGGTAACTGTTTGCAAAATCCAGTATGGCGGGTAAATACAGGCATGGTAGCCTCGATTTCGAATGAACCAATCATATTGAAGAACTGTATTTCTATATACATTTGATACATTGCTATCACAATGGAACAGAGTGCCCATACTAAACTGAATATTGCAATGAATTTTTAAAAATTATTTTTAAATTAAAAAAACATTTTTTGCACAAAAAATGTACACCCGTAATCTGGTTCAAAATATGGAGAAAAAAAAATGGTATTGGTGTTATAGGCAATCGAGTAATACACAGACTTTCAGATGAACAGCTCAACCTTTTAACTTCAATCCTTGGCATTAATGAACCTAAAAAAGTGCTTTGTTTCTACAGGATGTATAAAGATGGAATTCTGTTTCAATCTTTACAGTATTCTGCAGTTTCAGAATGAAACTCGTACACTGTTATTTTCTACGAAAATGATGACTCAAGAAAATTTGGCCATGTTGAGAAATATATTTATACACAGTGTCACAGAAATTGTACCATTGATTGTTTGATTCAAGCACAATATTATAGAGTCATAAAGGAACTGAGAAATAATACTTAAGTTTCAATTGAAAATAGCATGAATGATGAAAATCCTGTTAATATAGTCCCTTTGAAATCTAAGTATGTGCAGTACAAAATAGTTCCAATTACAAATGTCAAAGACTTGTGTGTGTATATTCAACTAAATGATGGCAAGAACACTGCTTTTGCTTGTGTGCCCCCCCCCCCAATTCTGTTGAATATGACAGATAAATATACATTCATGTAGTAAGTCTGGACCATGCAGACATGTACATCAAAATAGAAGACATAAACCATATATATATATATATATATATATATATATATATATATATATAATATTTTACACATTTGCACTACTACTCTTTGTATGAATCCTGTATATACTTATTCTTAAAGCTTTGTACATATTTTATTGTTGTTGCAATAGATCAGTTATCTAGTTTTAATAGCATTTGTTGTCTAAAGACACCTCATCTTGTAAAAATATGTGCATCATATATATATATATATATATATATATATATATATATATATATATATATATATATATATATATATATATATATATACATAAATGTAAATGTAGAGGGATGGTCTGACCAAATGAGCTTCTTTTAATAAAGTCATTATTATTATTATTTTACCAGGGGTGGCCAACTAGACAACCTAGCAAATAACTATTAGAAGTGGAATTTCAATACCTTTTTCAAAACAAGTCAAGATTATTGTTTTGATATGCAAATTAATGATTTTATACACAAAATGTTACATTTTCTAGTAATTAAATTTTCGCGATATCCATTTTATAGATAATTAATTTATCTGCAGGGTTTGCTAGCAAGATCATACGAGCAGCTTTACTTCAATGTAGCCAAATTACTTCTACGAGCTCCTATGAGCTCAGTGCGAGCTCCCATGTAGTCTGCGAGCTACAGTTAAGATCGTAAGAAGCGTGCTACAAGCTATCACAAGCTCGCGCAAGCTTGATTTAGGATTGCATTTTCATAAGGGCTGTCCAACAAGTAGCTTTTTTCTTTGCCTATTTGAGAAGAAAATGTTGTTTCTTATTGCTGTTAAGGGCTACCATTGTATGATATTGGACCTATTCTAACATCATGGCAGGGAAGACTTTGGTAGTAATAAAGACCCATCTGATTTGTTGTCTAGGTTTGACATGTATAAACCTCAGTCATTCACATTGTTTCCTTAGTGAATTCTTTCCTGGGTTCTGACTTGGCTGAATTCAAACAAATTTGAGCCTTTAGCCAGGACCAGTTTCCTGATAGTATTTGCTTTGGCATGCAGAGCTCTTTCTGTTAAGCCAGCCTACCATAAGATTCAATTAGATGGGACAGCAGCCCAGTTTCATCTCCAGAAATAAAAAAGTCATCATATATCCTCTTTCCTCCACCAGTTTGTGGAGCTCAATGATGCTTCTTTCTCCCAGTTAAACACTGGAATGAGGAAATAACCCCTGAAGCCCTCTCATCATGGTTCAAATTACTAGAACTGAGTGATATAATAATTCACTGAAAACTTTGCTTTTTGTAATAACTTTAAAACCATTTACAAGCTGGGTAAAATCCCCATGGATTTAGTCCAAACATAATCTCTCAAGTAAAGTTAGTTCTTAAAAATGGTTAATCAGATAAATGTTTTAGCCATTCTGTGACAAATAGAATAAATAAAATGTAATTAGAGAAAAGTAAAATTTCAAATAACCTGACTTTTATAGTAACATAGATACATCAGTCTTTCTTAAAAGTAAGTTTCTGGATATTCAATCAATTCAGAACGCATTTGGCATAAAAAATGTCCCAGTTACTAATTGGCAATATACTATTGTATAGCAAGGTCGTTACAAGCATGAATAGAAGTTTTGGGCAAGCAAATATTCAGCACCATTTTTTTTTCAGAAATGAATGCTGAAAGCTCCCGATCCCATCTTATAATTGGGATTCTAATTGAGAGTACCAACAATACCACAGGGCAAGTCCTTACGGGCAAGGTGGGTTTCGTCATATAGGTAACCAACTGTGATTCATTTCAATCAATATTGCAATAATATTTTTGTTAGTTAGGTATTCAACTGATCTGTAGATTTTTCCACAAGAAGTTTAATATCTGATGCATGTACAGAATGATGCTTATATCAGCAATGTTGAGAATTTCTAATTTTATTTTGCTTAACTCTTCTTGTCATAAACAATGGTTTGTCATCCATCAGTACTCATCAATTAACACAAGTTTGCTATTGCTACTCTAATTTAATGAAACTTTACACATACCTTCATTCCAACATCTAGTACGGCCTAAATAAAAATGTTGTCACTCTGACATCCATTATAGCCATCATTAAAATTCCTCATCATTTGATGGTCATATTGACATGGGTGTCACAAAAAAACTTCTTATGATATTTAGTTGGTTCTAAGTTAAAATAGAGTCCATTTTAAATCAAACATGGACACCATGGCAGACATTTTTAGAATTGTTTTATTGCAGCTCCTGAATAGATGATCATATTGATATGGGGTTTTCACTCAAGGACCTGTTATGTTTGATTGGTTGTAAATGAAAAGTAGGCATCTCCAATATCCAGTGTAGCTACTACAGCAGCCATGTTGACAGTCTCATTATTGCTACTAAACCTGAATGGCTGCTCAACTTACATGGCATTTTCACAAATAGACTTATTATGTTTCTTTGGTCCTTGATTTAAATGGTGCCAATCAGATATCTCCATTGATATTCAAATGGCCATCATAGCATCCATTCTGAAAATTATGTTTGCTGCTCCTATTGAAGATATGTTCAAGACTTCTGTTGATATCTTTATAACATTAAGTGATTTAAATTCTTGCCTCAGTCTTGTTTTAAAATGATGAAGAAACATGGAATTGGTGAGTTCGGCTGCAAACCAAAATTAAACGACAATTTAGCGGCAATTTAGAGACAATCAAAATTTAGGTGCAGCATCTCTTACTGTACCAGACTGCAAGCTTGCCAGGGCCTAACCGTCACATTTAAATGAAGAAAGCAATATAAGGCACCACAGTCTCTACAAGTAAACCCACAAACATTAAAATGTTTCATTTAAATATGTTCTGCTCTGAAATCTGTAGCTCACAAACACTCTGTGGTGTTTCTACAGTACCCCCACCCCAGCAATGTCCGCTGTTTAAAACTATGCAAGAAATGTGTCATTATGTCTTGGTAGCTGGTTTTGGTAACTGTATTATGGCCATTTCAAATTCATTTTTCAAATTTGCTACTCAGTTATAATCTTTTAGCCTTGTTAGTACAGGTCATTATAACACAGGTATTGTCTTGAACATGTAGGCAGAGTAGGGATGCAGTTCAGACTTTCTTTTACCTGAATTGTGTTTAATCTGGAGTAGCAAGAAAGTGAAAAGAAGTAAACTTAATGGGGGTGTTATTGTATAGCACCTGTGTTTAACTTAGCATGATGTTAAATTACAAGCTTTTGTGAAATTGGTTGAAGGCTATTTTAAAATGTATCAAGACATTAATAATAAAACAATAGCACAGTGAAGATTTCAAAACTTTTAGTTTTTACCATTTAGTTGTAACTTTTGATTGTTTATAGCCATATTTTAATTTAAATATTTTTGGTAGCTTTATATATTGATTGTTTTTCTAAACACAGATCACATGCATAAGTACCTCCTTTTCTTTATTTCAAATGTGCAGAATTTCGAATTTTTAAATATTCTGATGAAATAACATTGCATTGATTAAACCAACTTTACCTGGAATACATATGCCAAAACAGTCACACAGCTTGTATTTGTGTTCATTCAGTTGAGTTTGGTGGATCTGGCAGGCAGTGAGAGAGTGGGGAAAACTGGAGCTGCTGCCCAACAACTCAAGGTCAGTATGAAACATTTATGGAGTACATGAGATTACTGCAACTTTCATTACACTAGTGTTGATCTTTGGGGTGGGTTCCAACCAAGTTTTTGGTTTACATATTTTGGGTGAGAACACAAAAATTCAAGTAGAACAAAACATAAAACTATTTATTCAAAGTGTTGAGTAATTCTGATATTTCAAAGCTGCTCACATACAATCCCCCTTGCCTTGTCAACTGGAATAGACTTCAGGATCTCATAAGTACCTCAAACTGGGATAGATAGACTTCAGGATCTCAAAAATAGAATTAAGGATCTCATAAGTATCTGAAACTTCAATAGACTTTAGAATCTCATAAGTATCCTGAAACTAGAATGAACTTCAGGATCTCATAAGTATCTGAATCTATAATAGACATCATGATCTCATAAGAATATACTTCAGGATTTCATAAGTATCCTGAAACTAGAATAGACTTCAGGATCTAATAAGTATCAGAAATTAGAATAGACTTCAGGATCTCATTAAGTATATGAAACTAGAATAGACTTCAGGATCTCATAAGTATCTGAAACTTGAATAGACTTCAGGATCTCATATGCATCTGAAACTAGAATAGACTTCAGGATCTCATATGCATTTGAAACTAGAATAGACATCAGGATCTCATAAATACTTGAAACTGGTATAGACTTCAGGATCTCATAAGTATCTGAAACTAGAATAGACTTAAGGATCTCATAAGTATCTGAAACTGGTATAGACTTCAGGATCTCATAAGTATCTGAAACTGGAATAGACTTCAGGATCTAATAAGTATCAGAAATTAGAATAGACTTCAGGATCTAATTAAGTATATGAAACTAGAATAGACTTCAGGATCTCATAAGTATCTGAAACTTGAATAGACTTCAGGATCTCGTATGCATCTGAAACTTGAATAGACTTCAGGATCTCATATGCATCTGAAACTAGAATAGACTTCAGGATCTCATAAATATCTGAAACTGGTATAGACTTCAGGATCTCATAAGTATCTGAAAATAGAATAGACTTCAGGATCTACTAAGTATCTGAAACTATAATAGACTGCAGGATCTCATAAGTATCTGAAACTGGAATAGACTTCATGATCTCATAAGATTAGACTTCAGGATCTCATATAAGTATCTGAAACTAGAATAGACTTCAGGATCTCAAAAGTATCTGAAACTGGAATAGACTTTAGGATCTAATAAGTATCTGAAACTGGAATAGACTTTAGGATCTAATAAGTATCTGAAACTTGAATAGACTTCAGGATCTCATATGCATCTGAAACTAGAATAGACTTCAGGATCTCATATGCATCTGAAACTAGAATAGACTTCAGGATCTCATAAATACCTGAAACTGGTATAGACTTCAGGATCTCATAAGTATCTGAAACTAGAATAGATTTCAGGATCTAATAAGTATCTGAAACTATAATAGACTGCAGAATCTCATAAGTATCTGAAACTGGAATAGACTTCATGATCTCATAAGAATAGACTTCAGGAACTCATAAGAATAGACTTCTTTTTATCAGTACCTGAAACTGAAATAGACTTAAGGATCTCTTAAGTGCCTGAAACTAGAATGCAAAGTAACTGAAAATTGAACTCAAAACTCGAACTTATGAGTTGGGGTTATTTCAACATGGATTATGGTCTCATAATGTAAGAATTATTAATTATCATAAAATCAATCAGTGGAACTCCTTTGCTTCCATGCAGGTATACCGCAACCAACATAGGTTGAGATGTATGGACTCATAAGGCATTGATACAGTTATACTGCAAATTATAGACTAGACCCATATTTTTGGTCTCATAAGACTTCAATGCAGGTATAATGCAAACATCACAGACCCAGATATCTGGTCTCATGAGGCTTCCATAAAGATATTATGCAAACAGCATAGACCCAGATATATGGTCACATAAGGCTTTCATGCAGGTATAAATCAAACAGAATAGACCCAGATCTCTGTTCTCATATGGCTTTCATGCAGGTATAAAGCAAACAGAATAGACCCAGATCTCTGGTCTCATATAGCTTTCATGCAGGTATAAAGCAAACAGAATAGACCCAGATCTCTGGTCTCATATGGCTTTCATGCAGGTATAAAGCAAACAGAATAGACCCAGATCTCTGGTCTCATATGGCTTTCATGCAGGTATAAAGCAAACAGAATAGACCCAGATTTTTGGTCTCATATAGCTTTCATTTTGTACAAAATCTATTACCTTGCCATAAGTGTCTGTGAATACCATGTTTTTGTAATGAAAATGGTAGCTCACATCACATGGTTTGTAACATCTGCAAAAGTTTTGCTACAATCACACCTTATCTACATTAAATACATATAGGTTATTTGACCCAGGGTCATGTAGCAGAAGATACCTGAGCTTGCGAAGGTTTTTATCATTACATGATCAAGGGCCCAATATTTTTCATTTTATATTCAATACCCTTCTTTTTATGTATGAAGGCTTTTTACATCACATAATCAAGGGCCCAATATTTTTCATATCATATTCAATTAACTTCTTTTTATGTACTTATAATCAAGCATATTAATCATTATGTTATGTCATAAGAATAACTTAAATGAAACAAATAAAATATACATTACATGTTGTTCATTTAATTATTAAAACCTGATTACCATGCAGTAATACATGCTAGTTTACTGCAGTGGAGGTCCAAATTGTACATGGAATGATCCGATTTATAAACTGAACAAGAAAAATTATGTTAAAGTCAATAGAATGTCTTATTGCCAAAGTGACATAATGAAATAATGATAATTTGGTTTAACAAATGATGCAACACATCAATGAAAATTGAATATTCCATTATGAAACAAGGAACAAACAAATTCACTCTTTGATTCCAGTAGTCACTGTAATTATCTCAATGCTTCTGTCATGGTGGTGGGTAATTTAAAAGTATAGTGGGCATCATGATTGTTGCCCATGAAACTTTCAGCAGGGGGAAAGAATTAACTGTTACACTGTGGTCAATAATTGTCGATTTATACTAGGAAAAGAATATGAACTTCATTATTGGAGACTTATGTGTTTCTATATACTCTATGTAAAAGATAAAACAGTGCCATTCAAAATGGATAATAGTGTACTGTTGACATGAAAACTGAAGTTATTTTGTGGATTCATAGATACATTGTATCAGAGGTCAGTTTGACAAAAAGACACTCTTGCTCTCTCATGTACTAAGAACAGCTATTTTCAATTTTTTTTCTTCTTCTTGCTATTTAAGTCTTTGTTGTATTCAGATTTTCTCTTTAATTTTTGATGATATATATCTTTTTTTTAAATTATGTCTTTATTTTGGATGATAGATATCTTTATTTTGAACTATAGATATATTTTATTTTTGGATGATAGATATCTTTATTTTGGATGATAGATATCTTTATTATGGATGATAGATATCTTTATTTTGAACTATAGATATATTTTATTTTGAATGATAGATATCTTTATTTTGTTTTATAGATATCTTTTTTTAAATTATAGATATCTTTATTTTGGATGCTAGATATCTTTATTTTGGATGATAGATATCTTTTTTTTGGATGCTAGATATCGTTTTTTGGGATGAGTGGCCAAGTGGTCTAAAGCGCTTTCCATTATGGATCATTGCCATCTCACCTCTGTGTGGGTTCAGGTCTAAGATTCAGCTAATGTAGTTATGTGAGAAAGCTTGCCAGTAGCTTCTTATGGGTCGGTGGTTCTTTCCAGGGGTTTTCCTTGGTTCTTCCTTCACCAAAAATACTGGCCACCATGTATAGCCTATCATGTGTTTAAAAATGGCATTAAGCCCTACTACAACATTTTTGATGATAGATATCTTTATTTTTGGATGATAGATATCTATTTTGGATACTAGATATATTTATTTTCACTATATATATCTTTATTTTGACTATAGATATCTTTTATTTTTGGATGATAGATATCTTTATTTTGAACAATAGATATCTTTAAATTGGATGAGAGTTAGATCTACCTTTCTGCAGAATCCGTATCAGGTGGAATAGGTTACGGTGGTATCTGGTGTTCATCAGATTTATGACATGGTTAGCATTCCATGATTCCATCACCATTTTTATTTAACTGTATCTAGAAGCAGTTCATCGAACATAGGCATGGCTTTTATCATATAAGGAAATGGTGAATATTTTATTTAACCACAGTCAATACCACTTTATATTGACCAGTAGCAACCATGTTAAATTAATGGGACTATTTATGAAGTATACAAGAAAGCAAGATATTAAATAACTTTAGTAACACAAAATGAATGAGAATTATTTTAAAGAGTAAGTCAAACAAACAGCCCTACACTTGGATCAGGCAAAACACAGCACGTGACATGTTCAATGTCTATGTTGGGCATATCTTGTGCACTAGCAAATCTGGCTATTCTACATATAAATTAAACATGTCACAAATTATTTTACATAGAGGGCTTTCAAGAACATATTATTTGATAATTTTACAAAATTCTCATATTCCCATTTCAGGAAGCCATGTCAATCAACAAGTCCCTATCTGCCCTGGGAGATGTAATCTCAGCTCTGAGCAGTGACCAGCAATTTATCCCGTACAGAAACAACAAACTAACCATGCTGATGCAGGATTCTCTTGGAGGCAATGCCAAGACACTTATGTTTGTGAATATTTCTCCCGCTGATTACAACATGGATGAGACAGTTATATCCCTCACGTAAGTCAAGTTAGCAGATGAACTCATCTTTCTAAAAACTGTGGGGTTACCTTTAGTACAACATTTTGCCCTCAGATGCACATTTTTTGATAACCATTATTCTCAAATTTTAGGACACTATAGTATAAAAAGAGAAATTCACCATTTGAGAATTATAGACCTTTAATCTTCCAAAAGGAGACTGAAACTTTAAGTTACAGAATGTAATCTGACACGTGCCAGGTTTGAAACTAGCTTGATGACCATGAATTAGGGTTTGTTTTTGTCTATAATACAACTGTTGGTAAGTGTGGTTTTTTTTTACTTCTTTTGCATTCAGATGTGGGATTTTGTTTTTTTACTTAGAGCAATGATGAGCAACAAACTGATGGTATTTTACCGAAAAGACCCAACTTCATCCAACAAATGTAATAGAATATTGTTTTTTGATTAGCACAAAATTTCAGTTATTTTACTTCAAATAAAGTACCTGATCATACAATGTTTCTATCCAATCATAGAAATGTTCTACCCAACAATACAAGTTTTCCACACAAACATACGATGCTTCTACCCAATCATCCAAAGTTCATTATACATGCACTACCTCACAAGCTGACTTTCAAAGCTAAACAAGACATTTATCACATCGTTTTAGTAGCAAAAGTATTAAAGGATCATCAGTTTGCAATGGCAGAAGTAAGACTAGAGTGGTCTCCTCTTGGATAGAGATATTGGTACTAAATCCCATCAATCAACAGTTCTACTTCTGCTCATGCCTAATCAGTCTGCTTTTATCACAGTCTTACAAATACCAATGCACTTTATGCATTTTCATTGGTTGAGCAACTCTTCAAAATTTTCACACCTCGGGGATTTTTTACCATCTCAATCGCACTCTGACATCATTGTCAGTGAATGTTTTGTAATTCAGTCATCAAACTTTATCATATGATAAGTAAATCAGTACCATCTTAAATTTTTTCCCTCATAGTGTTTGCAGTCTGTTACTGCGTAAGGCTGTCAATGTACATGTGCCAGAAACACAGAATGCAGTGTGCTGTAAATAGAACACATAAAACCTAAATGACCCTATGTAAATAGGTGTGCCTGTAGAATTTGTAGTTGTGCAGTATGTATTAAGTTAAATGCAAAGTTTAGCTACTTTACCTTTTTTACACATATTGTTAGGTATAGATAGGTTTAAGAGTAAAATCTGACCTTTATGACTGTATAATTATATTTCACCCTATAATCTGTATGCACTTAAAAATCCTGAGAGAATGAATTCACCATCAAATCAGTAAATCACAATGACCAACCATATCTGACATTTCTCAACCTTTATGGTTTATTGTCAGCATCTGTATCAATCAATCAGTCATCCAGATTTAATAAATTATCAAATTCATTGGTGCCTACATTGATAGACTTATTAAAACTATAAACTGCTACACTGCAGACATCATAGTGATGTGACTCAAAAATTGTTAATGCTTCAATTAAAAATACAAATCACACACACACACAAAGCCCTCTCTGCAGTTTCATCTCTGAATGAGCAGCCTTGTTCGCTACAATAGTAACTATGATTGATGGTCTTTGGCATGAGTACCTGTATCCATTGAGAGACTGGTCTAGTCTGATTTTCATCTCAGGAACTTAGGAACCTTGTTGGACTCTTTTTGCTAATACAAATCATAAGATGTGTTGAAGTATTCTTCAACTTAGAAGGGTAGAATTTTAGTGGTAGTTTTTGTATTATGGTTCTATATAGTATTATTAAACAAATTGATTATACTCTTTGTTTCTGTTATGTCAGGAGAGAATAGGTTCTCTGTTACCTTTTCATCTTTTTTATATGCCTAGAAATATTTCTTGTCTGATGAACACAAGATTGGCATGTTTTGTAACAACACAGACCTTGTTGTACTCAGTTATATTAGAGTGTTACTTTATTTGTATAATGTTAATAAATGTGAAAAGAAAGCAGATCTTGTTGTAAATACCTATTTACCTCAAACAGGTATGCCTCAAGAGTGAAACTCATCACAAATGATGCCAGCAAGAATGCTGACAACAAGGAGATAGCCACACTCAAAGCAGTAAGTACTATATTTGACATTTCAAAAATCTTTCATTAGAAGTATGTACACTCAGGATTCTTTGAAACGTTGTGTCCAATATAATGCTGTATCCAATATGAGGCCATGTACACATGACTATCAAATTTTTCTTAAGTTACTTGAAAGGGAAATTGTGTTTGGTAACTGGTATCATTTTTCTCAGTTTCAAGTTTGACATGTTCCTTTGTCCATTAACTTCTGATTATTTTCAAGTATAACACCTATATTATATGGTATTTAAACAGGTATTCAAAATTGATGTCCATGAAAGTGAATACACATGACATGCTTGGCATCAGCTCTTTTGGTTTGCTGGTTAATTAACATTTCTGCAGAATGAGTTCACTGATTATGGCACATCTTTTATCAAGCAAATGGCATCAGTATATGTGATCAAAGCCAGCAAATGCAGTCAGAATAATGTAGCTTTGATTTTAGTAATAATGCCCAAATTAACTATGGCTCCCTCACTATATTGACATATACAACCCTTACATGTGACAGAAACAAGACATCAAATCCATATGTTTCAAAATATTAATTAGTAGATTAGCTTTTAAACCATTAGAAATTTGTATTGTCATAAATTTTTTGTGTTTTGAGTGAATTGAAAATAAAACAAGTACATTTTTTCCATGATATATATTCTCATTCAGGACACTGAATGTTGGACACCTACACATTTTCAACTTTTCTGTCCTAGTGGGGAGAATATGACCTAAATATCAGCTTATATTATCTTGCATGACAATTTCTGTGCAATCACAGAATCTGGAATCATAATGTTAACCAGTTTAGTAAAATGATCTGCAATGAGGAATGATAAATTGTGCTCCGCCACAAAATTTGCAAAGTGCAAGCAAGTGCCATTTTAATTATATCTTTGATCAGCCTTAGATAAGTACCTTCAATGTTATTGTGTTAGTTAGAGAAATATTATTTCTCCTATGCAGTAGTGTCTGAATATACCTTGTCATCATTTTTGCAAACTCAGGACCTTGCTACTCACCTGCACACATTTAAACTGTGATTTATTTTAACATTGGAAGAATGTACACATTTTTACATGAAATAAACTTTAAAAATTTGAGCTGCCCTTAAAGATTTCTGTTTAAAAAGATATAATAATACATACTGAGAATGTTTCTGCTGAAATCATTATTTGGGTGGTCTCTCTTTTTTATATTACTTGAAGCAAAAGTTGACTAATTTTTAATTAAAAAAACATCATCAATTTATTACTCATAACACCACAAAAAATAGATTGCCTTTGATTTTAAACTATCCAGATTACAACAATTGAGTAATCAGTTTACAGCTTGTTGTATACACATGTTAGCTGTTGTTTCACAATTCTTAATCTAGCTACTTTGCACTGTTGGAACAATTCCATTCCTCGGTAAACTGGTACTGGCTTAATTCTGTAATGTGTGGATAGAACATATAAAAATACCAATTCTTTGTGGGAAATATTTTTTTTCTTCTTTCTTTTAACGTTTGAAAGTAGACTTAAGCTATAAAATGATATGTGCAAAAGACAGCCTTTAAACTGGCTATTCCACAAATTTAAATACAAAGTATGATTCTTCCATGGAAACAACAGGATCCCTTTTCCAATCCACAAATTTAAATACAAAGTATGATTCTTCCATGGAAACAACAGGATCCCTTCTCCAATCCACAAATTTAAATACAAAGTATGATTCTTCCATGGAAACAACAGGATCCCTTCTCCAATCCACAAATTTAAATACAAAGTATGATTTTTCCATGGAAACAACAGGATCCCTTCTCCAATCCACAAATTTAAATACAAAGTATGATTCTTCTGTGGAAACAACAGGACCCCTTCTCTAATCCACAAATTTAAATACAAACTATGAATCTTCAGTGAAAACAACAGGACATCTTCTCAAATTCACAAATTTAAATACAAACTGATTCCTTAGTGGAAAGAACAGGACCCCATCCATAATCCACAAATTCATATACGTGCAAACAGAAAATCCAAAAATTTAAATACAAACTAGAATTCTTTTGTAGAAACAACAGTACTCCTTCCCTAATCCACAAATTTTAATACAAACTAGGATACTTCTGTAGAAAAAAGGACCCCTTTCAAATTACACAAATTTAAGTACACACAAAAAATTACTTTTTCTCCAAATCTCAAAACATATAACCCACAAAAATAAATTAGTTCCTGATATTACATCTAAATGGATTGATTTATTTCATTTTTGTAATAATTCTTTATTTGGGGATAAAAAGATTTTTAAATATCTTTGCAGATATCACTACACTAATTAAATCTGTTGTCTATTTCCTTCATTTTTCTTCATTTTTGTATGAAATCCTGTGCATTATTTATTAGTTCAAAAGCACCAAGATGATCTTAATTATGTTGGGCTTTACCATGGGCATGAAAATATCACTATAGATTATGTTGCATATGCAGGAATCTTTAGTGCCAGTGACCTTTTGTGGAACGAGCTAAATCACACTTACTTGCTTTGCCAATGTACACAAAAGCAGTAGCCCAAACTGTTAAAAAGAAATATATATTTTCTGTTAGTTTTTAATGATGCTTTCTGTTTTATCACAAATAACATTCTCCATTGGTCAGCATATCTCAAGAAAAAAGGTACAGAATACAGAGCTATTTTCTTACTATATCAATTGGTTCAGTTAGTTTACTGACATCTAAAATGATTGTACTCATTTACAATGATCTTTTTTTTTTTTCTTTTCAGATCATTGCCAAGCTAAAGCAAGGAGAACATGTCGCTGATGAAGAAATATAGAAAACATTATATTTGGCATAGTGAAATACTTTTAAAATATTCACATCATCACCATGACAAAGGACATAGTATCAACTATTCTTCACATTGCTTTGCAGTAATGTTGTTTTAGCGATAAATGTAGATCCTAATTAGAATATTTTGCTTGTTGGTTCTGGCTTGTTACTTTTCATTTCTTCTCAAGTCACCAGTTTTTACTTTAAGGGAATGTGTGCAGGTAAAAAATGTCTTTTATTGAACATTAGATCATTAGAATTTTGAGACTGTTTGAAGTAGGAAAATTTATCAAATAAACCTTTTTTACTGATATAACATAATCAAAATACATCTATATCACTGAAAATGAAAGTTTTTTTTATTTATTTGTTGAGAAGGACTCACATTATTTTTACAGATTGTTTCAATATAATCAAGGTTATAACCCAATGATTTCTTGTCAGCTTTTTCCTTTCACTATCTTCTGTTTCAAATTTATCTTAGAATAAGGTGTTTTAGGTTTTTTATACAGATTCTCTTCATTGTTGTATATTTTTGTTAATGTCACTCTTTCTTTTCTTTATTATGATGGAATTAACATATTTATCCCAACAGAAAGGTTTACAGCTTATAGATATCACTAACCTTTGAAAAACTTGCCTGAAATTTCATGTAATTGATACCAGTTGTTTCAAAACTTGTCTGAAACACAAGTAATTGACACCAGTTGTTTGAAAACTTATCTGAAATAAAGGTATACATGAAATACATTTGACACCAGTGTTGGAAAAGTTGTCAGAAATATATTTGACACCAGTGTTGGAAAAGTTGTCTGAAATACATTTGACACCAGTGTTGGAAAAGTTGTCTGAAATACATTTGACACCAGTGTTGGAAAAGTTGTCTGAAATACAGTTGACACCAGTGTTGGAAATGTCTGAAATACAGTTGACACCAGTGTTGGAAAAGTTGTCTGAAATACAGTTGATACCAATGTTGGAAATGTCTGAAATACATTTGACACCAGCATTGGAAAAGTTGTTTGAAATACAAGTAATTGATGTCAGTTATCAACATAATCAGTCCACTGTTGAGATTTCATTAGGATAAAGATGAGAGGTAATGTTCTGGTTTATATTCAAGGGGAACATTTCCAAATAATGGCACATTTATATATGTTAATGCTTAGAAAACAACATGACAAAACCACATTTTGTGGTAACTACAAGTCAAGGGAGAGTAGAAAAAGGAAAATTAAAACTTTCCAATCAAAATATTTTCCCTAATTGTTAGTTGGGGTTTTAAAAGTCCATAGGGATATATTAATATACAACTGAATCCGTCCAAAAGGTATTGCCTTTAATATTTTTGAACTTTTTATAATTTCTGCTTATAGTTTTCATACATATGTCTGTGAATATTTTTATTATTATTTTTATTCTTTTATTTTGTATGCCTATATGCTCTTTTTAGCTTGTGCATGTTATTGTTTCAAATACACAAATATATACAGAAGAATGGTTTTATATTTAATGTAATTCATAGAAAGAATACTTATTACAAATTATTGCATAAACATATAGTGTGATGGATTATTTTCCTATCTTTACACATACATTATTACTGTATATAATCACTTATAAGTCTTAACTGTAAACTGCACAGACCCATATCTGCTATTTCATAATGCTCCAGCACATCTGAGTCTATGTAATTTGTCAGTAGTAATCAGTTGAACAGACAACATAGACCCTGATCTGTGAGCATATTATGTGACTGTAGATATTGGACAACACTGTTTGCAGACACACTCAACTTATAAGTGAGTTTATAAGATAGATAGTTGAAAACTTTATAAATCATTCCAGTATTTAAAAATATAATTTTGCAATGATTTTTCCAGATTTTTATATAAATTGTTTTACTAATTACTGTATGTAATATTTTTACATAGGCAAGACTTTTAGCTCTACTGGTCATGGTCTTTCATTCATTGTTCATCATCTGTCTTCCATTGTCTGTCCATCCATTAGTGCAAGTTTGTTATCACTACTCGTAAACTACTTGAAGATTACCATAAAACTTCACACACCTTATCGCATGGTCAGGTTGGTCCTAAATAGTGCCAGTCTGATGTTCAGTATGGCCGCCATGACAATCATCTTGAAAACCTTGTTACTACAATCTTTCCTGAATTGATGGTCATATAAGCATGGGGTTTTCTCTAAAAGACATCTTATGATGTGTAAGTTGACCATAAATAAAAATGGTGCCAATCTGATGCCCAATATGGCCACTATAGCACCCATCCTGAAAATCTGGTTATCAGTATCCTCCTGAATGGAAAGTCATGTTGACATGGTGTTTTCACCAAAAGACTTTATAAATGAAAATGGTACCAGTCTGATGTCTAATACGGCTTCCACATTGGCCAGCTGAAATCTTATCACTAATTCTCCTGATTGAATGGTCATATCAGAGTATTGTTTTCACTAAATGATTTATTGTATTTAATGACAGGTTGATCTAAATTAAAATGGTAACATCCATTATATGGCCATCTTGGAAATCTTGTTACATGGTGCCAGTCATACATCCAATATGGCTGCCACAAGGGCTGTCTTGAAGAATTCTTGTTCCTTCTTGAAAAAATATTTTCACAAGACATATTAAGTATAAAAAATCTGTAATTTTTCCGAACTCTTTTTGTTGGTGTATTATCAGTTTCTGATTATTCTTAAGTAAAAACAACAGAAGAGTTTGAGTAGAAAAACAAATTTGAAATATTAACAGTTACAAATTATAAATAATGGATTGATGATGTACTATAAAAATGTAATTTTTACCAATTACAGTGAAAAGTTGACTCTTGGCCTGGTTTTATTTCCAACACCAAATGTTGTCATCAGTGCATACTTGCCAGGTCTCCATGATGCAAAAAATGTTGGTCTACTTTCACTGAGAAGAAAACCTTTAAAAAAGTAATATATCAAACTGCAGGACTCTTAAACGGTTGTTTGCAATTTTTTAATGTACATATGCAAGTACGGAGAATTTTTTAATGTTTGGGGTTCCAAATTAGAGTCATTAAAGATGGCAAGATTATTCAGCTGTCAATTTGTTTCAAAAAATATATTAATTCATGATTAGATGAAGCAATAATTTTAAAATTAGTATGTGAGGATTTACTAAGAATGATTTCTTAACTTTGTAGCAACCTACCCAGAATTCATAAAACTTGACTGATAAAAACATGATATTTTTGTAGCTTGAACTTCAGTTGAGGTTGAGACAATTTCTTTCACTTCTTTCTTTTGGGTGTCTCTTTTTTGTTTTTGTTTTTATATATTTTGGACCAGTTTTTATAAGTAAATAATTCTGTTGCAGTATGTAAAAAATATTTACCTAAAGACCAGTTGAGAACTTACAAATATCAATTTTCCTTTTCAGGTATTCATGCATGTTTAGTTTGCCATGTTTAGTACATTTATTCTGTTTTATTCTTCATATCGATTTTTAAAGAATATTTTAAGATTTTGTTAAGATCTTGCCTGTGGTTCACAGATATGAAACTACCACTGCTGGGACAGTGGAAAGGGAATTTAAACCACTTTCTACTTAGTGTTACATTATAACATTTCTCTGTTAAATAAAGTGCAATTAACTCTCAGTAGAGTCTACTTTTTTTTAAATAATGCAGTGTATTTCAGCATTATCTTTCTGCATCACATTTTGCATTGTTTTTGGCTCTACAGTAGTACATCCTGAAGATACTCCAGTGTGTATACTTACTGCATTATTTGGATGCAATCACAGTAACATAAGATAAGCACTTGTTATGTTGTAGCATGAATAGTATGTAAGCGGTGGTGGATCCAGTATTGCTCCAAATGGACAGAGAAAATCTCATGACCATCGAAAACACACACACACACACACACACACACACACACACACACACACTATATATATATATATATATATATATATTATATATATATATATATATATATATATATATATATATATATATATATATATATATATATATATATATATATATATATATATATATATATATATATATATAAGATCTGTATAGTATGTACGTTGTATCAATGATACACCAGGAGGTGTAAACAAAATTCATGAGTAGGAAATAATGCTTGCCAAGCTTCCTTTTAATGAAAAGTTTATAAAACAAGTGGTATATCATTGATACAGCAGTGTACATATATTTATTTATATCCCATACAAATGCATACATTTGCCCTTTTGAATGGAGTTCAGTTTTACTACAGGCAGCTGTGTATTGACCTAATCAATGAACTCCTCACAATCTAGAGTGTGTCCACTACAAAATGTAATTCTATAACTTTTGTGGCTATTTACAATCACCTCTGCATACTGATAAGTTTGTTTTCTTTTTTTTAATTTCTATTTATCTTCAGAGTGATTAAATCAATATAATACATGCTTATAATTTAAACAAGAAATATGAGGTAATGCTTTAATATATTTACATTTGATCTAGTCATCTCTCTCTCTCTCTCTCTCTCTCTCTCTCTCTCTCTCTCTCTCTCTCTCTCTCTCTCTCTCTCTCTCATTGGTCGGTTTGATTTAACTTTTACTATCATTCATTCGTCCAGAGATATCATGGGATGTCATAAACAAAAATCGTCTCTAAGTCCATCATTTCATAGATTTAGGTACGTATTTTTTTACCATGATCCCGAGAGAGAGAGGGGGGGGGCGGCATATTTAATTAATAATAATCTGTTATTAGAGCATTATAGTATATTTAAGAAACAACAACAAAAGCAAAACATTCGATACATCACAGTATGTATACCACGTTACCGAGGAATTTACTGTATAATGCTGACAGCAACATTGTATCATGTATTAACACTGTAGATAAATGCTAAGGAAAGTGCACATGTACCTTTACGACGAACCATATTAGCTTATTTGGTGTAATTTCTGTTTCAAGGTTTTTATCCAGTACAAATTCATTTTCTCATACTCCACATTTATGCGTACTTGTCCGTTATGCATAAGAGGGAGCAGAGAAGAGAAGTCAGAATGGATTGTGATGAAAATGTGTACCATATTAAATTCAGTTAGAAAATGAGCATTATTAATACATTTTATCATTATTTTCATATGTCACTAATGATTAATGTGAGAAAATTCATCATTGATCTTGAATCAACTGCAGCCGGTCGCTAGAAGGTTTATATATGCATATTATTGCGCCATGAGCGGATCACAATTTGATATACTAATAGTATTGGTGAATCAAATTGCTTTATAGCAACACTTTAAAGACCATGTTAATTTTAATGTATGTGAGATATATATTCCTGGTTTCTTTACCTGCTGATTTTGTGCCTTGCGATATTTACTCTGGTTTCAGTAACAGGGCTTTCCATCCTTGCGAGAAATTGGGATTAAGGATTCTATACTAGATGATTCCTGCTCTGCGTTTTCGCTATACTTCCACTTTCTATACACGTGGATTCAGCGTGCCCATAACATGTAAGGATTTGCGGGGGGGGGGGGGGCTTCCCTTTCTTGCTCATATTTGTTTTCTGCTCGAATCCAAAGCTCGAATGCGCGGTTTATAAAGAGCCAATCGAAAAAAGTAATTTGAATAACACGATCATGCAGTCGAAACAGTATCACTGTGTGTTCTCGACGTTCATGCTCAAATACGCGACCTTAGAAAAGACAATTAAATATTTTGTATCACATGATTTTGGGAGTCCCTAGTGGCCGAATGATCTAAAGTACTCACCATTACTGATCACTGCCATCTCACCTCTGTCTGCGTTGGTTGGAGTCTCATGCGCTGCCAATGTGGGTACGTGGTTCTTTCCGGGTTCTTCTTCCACCATTGATACTGTCCGCCTTGTCCCGAAAAGTGGCATTAAAACCTACAACAAGAAGAGCAACAATCACATGATTTCTGTCCCAATCGCGTTTTTTAGAAGTGTTAACAAGTTAGGGTCCCAATACATTGCCATAGACCTAGCGGTTATACCTACAGGTTGTTGTTATTGTTGTAGGGTTTAACGCTATTTTCAAGCACAAGATACGCTATATATACATGACGGTATAAATGGTAGAGAAAGAACTCTGGGGAAAAAAAAAGGAAAGAACCACCGACCACGAAAAGTTACTGGCCTTCTTTCTCACATACCCACATTGGCCGAACCCAAGATTCGAACCCACGCAAACAGAGGTGAGATGGCAATGATCCGTAACGGTGAACTCTTTGGACCACTCTGCCACTCAGGGCTCCTCTATAAGTATTATGTACCTAACTACCATATCGACTGTGACAAGTATGGTGGTATCGAAACAGTTATACTATAATATACGTTTAGTTGTCCACGAGAAGGTAAAATACTTTTTGAGGATTTTTATTCCAAGATTTCATATGTAATCAGCGTTTGCCACAGAATCTGTAAATTCAGCTAATAGTGGTTTACAAGAAGAATACAATTAAACCTGAATTTAGTGGACGTTCGACAGTATATAAATCTTGCTAGGACCTGCTATGCGCCTTTACCCATTCATCAAATAATTAAAAGTGCACTTAAATTACGGTGATGATTAAATCCATGGCCCCGTTATCTCGTTACTTTTAGTTAAACAAAAAATAGGAAGTAAACCTTCAGAGAAATTAGACACGACCTGTCAGTAGAGAACCTTGTTTATGCAAACAATATTCACACAAAAACTTGAATAAAATAAGTGACCTGTTACGAGCGTGGGGCTGGATGAGTTCCTTCTTGTTATTGCTTGTTTCTACCAAAATCCGTCCATCCAGTCATCCATCCATCAATGAAAAAGGATTGTCGCCAAGAAAAAACAACAATAACATACACATAATATGGTATAATATAATACTTTATTACAGCACGATATTTTTTCAAACATCTTCACAAGTCACCGTCAAAGCAACCAGTGATTGATAACAAATGATTTCAAATTTTCTACATTCTTCAAACATCGTCAGAGCAACCAGTGATTGATAAGAAATTATTTCAAATTTTCTACATTCTTCAAACATCGTCAGAGCAACCAGTGATTGATAAGAAATTATTTCAAATTTTCTACATTCTTCAAACATCGTCAGAGCAACCAGTGATTGATAAGAAATTATTTCAAATTTTCTACAGGCTTCTGCTTTTAACTGAGTGAAATAAAATCTTATCTTTGATCTAAGGAATCTTTGAACGGCTTGACGGAAAACAATTTATGCAAGGTAGAAAACTAGTAGTAGTAGTAGTAGTAGTAGTAGTAAAGTAGTCGAGTGGACAAACTGTCACTTTCTTTTGAAGAAATGGGTGAGTTTCCAGTATCACTTTTATTTCTTATTCTGTTTAGTTTAAAATGTAGCTTCGTGAAAAAAATTTGGGGAAAATACCACAATAATCCTTGTAACGGTGTTAGTATTATTGTACAGACAATTTTTGTCATAATGAAGGAGAGAAGTTTAAAATAATTTTAATAGTGCATGCCTCTAACATTTACTGATTTGTTTTTATTCTTATAACATAATAACTCACATTCAATTGTACGATGCCATGCTCCTGTTAATTATTGTACTAGTAACAGCATCGCGATCTGTATTGACCTGTCGAGCTGGAAATTGTAAGCTGGTTATTAGGCTGAATGCACAAGGATCGACTTTATTAGTCAGCTCGAACATATTAGTATGGAAGATGTTTATTAAATGCATCCAATGTGTGCTTGCTGAACCCGTTCTAGTCACACAAAAACTGTTTTATATTGTATATATATATATATATATATATATATATATATATATATATATATATGGTAAAAACAAAGTCATATGGACAACGTTCGTTTGCACACCAGGGCCCGGCGACGTGGAACGAATTGCCCATTGAAATTAGACACAAGGACACAGTGGTCCCTTTTAAGAGTGCTCTTAAGACTCAACTGTTTCGACTGCAGGGACAAACTTAGCGACCTAATCATGTTTTGTATCATATGTTTTCAGCATGTTTTTATGTTTTCCAATTTCATTGTTTTTGTCATTTGTTGTTCTGTAGTGTAGTCATATCATTATTGATGGTATAAAGCGCTTAGAGCTTCGTAGGATTAGGCGCTATACAAAGTCCTCATTATTATTATTATTATTATTATTATTATTATTATTATATATATATATATATATATATATATATATATATATATATATATATATATATATATATATATATATATATATATACATACATACATACATACGCACGCACGCACGCATGCATTCATGCTGGACCACATCTGTGGCACAAGGCAATGATTTTTCTTATGTTAAGACAACATCTAAATTAGATCACTATAATCCAGTTTTAGTGTGCGACACATTTTCATTTAAAAATAGACCACATCACAATTTTGGCGAAATAGTTATTAATACATTCTGGAAAGTGACCTGTTGTATGTGTGAGACATGTCTTCGTCACCAGCCTCACAAATACCAGGTGTTGTATAATAAGAATGTCTGATGTAGACTATATAGTTGTACTATATCGTAATTAAGAACTGATTAAAGATTGATGCAGATAAACCTGTCACCTTATTACCTCATAATAGAATAACGAGATAGTCACTTTGAGCTTCTTTACATAGTAACAGAGTTTGGGGAAAAGAAGTATATAATCAGGATATCTTGTTTTTTTAAATTTTAATTTCTACAGCTTTTATTAGTATATGTTACATTAATGCTATCCACTCCACAAGTGTATGTGGTTTAGCTCTGATATTTGTATGGAAATAGAAGTTGAAATTGCATAAAAATAGAACGGAGGGACACACCCACGGTCCAAGTGAACGCTACCCCCGGTCCAAGTGAACGCTACCCATGGGCTAAGTGAGCCCTATATTCCGCTAGCTTCTCGTAAACGTGGTAGATGTAAATGTTTTATTGTTACCTTTGTGCTATCCTAATATCATTAGGATGTTTCTTAAGTAGAAAACCAGTGAAATATAATCTACGTAAGAAAACAATGAAGTTGTCATACTTGAGCCTCAAAACAAAAGCAACGAAAGCTTGTAATGTACGGTATTTCAGTTTGGGTATCGAAGCGAATTTTGAACGGTTTTACGTGATTAGAAACACAGCACAATAATTCTAAACTGTGGCTTTAACTCTTGAATCTCGTTGGTAATATGTTGAACAGCGTTGTCACATAATGAGTTTATTCTTTGTACACTATCGAGGAACTGGATATTTCGCACTTTGAATTACATGAAACTGCCAAAATACACCGTGTTAAAATCAGAGCTGAATGCAAAATTAGAGTTTCTATGTGATAATATAAATGGTTATAATAATATTCAATGTATGGTAATTTGGAATCAATGTTAATTATTCTTGAGGATTACAGGTTTGGAATTTAGACCCGGTACGAACAAGTCAAGGTAAGGGTTGTTTATCAATTTCCATCATCAGTATTACGGTATATGTGCCAGATTTGAACATACAGTTATGCTGATACTGATCCAGGTTAATTCTGACGTTTATGATTTAAAATTACATGTGGGTATGTTATTTTTGTTGTTGTCGTTGTTTTGTTATTTGTTTTGTTTGCCTTTTTTCATTGTATTCAGAGCGCACTGGTCATATCGCAAGGAATAATAATAATAATAATAATAATAATAATAATAATAATAATAATAATAATATCATGACTGACCCATCTGCTATGTGATCCTTATTTTTTGTAATTGGTTATGTTAAAAAAAATACAAAAACAAGCTGACTGAATTTCTTTTTTTTGGAGCAGTTTCCGAATCTTCTGGAGTATGGAAATATGATAGGTGGCAACTTAATTATTTTTGGAGATTCAACTTTTACTTTGACTGTCCATGGAAACCCATACACGTCAAAACTTCTAGACTCCTAAAAAAACTTGCTTACCTCCTACAGCAGAACAACTCGATAACTACCTGCGTTCATTGCTTGAAAAACATGCTCCAGCTACCAAGTGCAGAGTATCAATAAAAATAAAGTGTTCTCCGTGTATAGCAGTGTTAGGGACCAGCTTCACACTGCTAAAAGACATCTCCGTAAATCAGGGTAGCTTATACTTTCCACCAGACTCACTATTCATAAACAAATACATGAAGCCGCTAAGAAGAACGTCACAAACATAGTCCATTTAGCCAAATAATCCAACTACAGTACTAAGATCATAGAGAGTTCCAGCTGCAAAAGATCTCTTCGAGATAACTAACAAAGTAATGTCAAGGAACAAATGTACACCACTTCCAACTACCTTCTCGCCAGAATACCTTCTGGACCTATTTGCAAATTTTTTCCGTGACAAAATACAAACCAACACAATTTCAACTGACACGTTGTTACCATACAGTTACGATACAGAATTTCAGCGACAACCATTAGGAGCATTTGAACCTATCCCTATGGATTTAGTACTGAACATCGTGATGAAGAGCGCACCAAAGTGATTTGAACTTGATCCAATTCTAACATCACTGCTGCTTGAGTGCTTAGACCCAATATTGCCTACACTAACTGATTTTACTAGTATTTCTCTCTCATCGGGGTAATTTCCATCATTTTTCAAAACTGCCATCGTAAAGCCTCCGCTGAAGAAACCAACACTTGACCATAACGACTTAAAGAACTACCGCCCAGTTTCTAATCTCCCATTCATATAAAAATCTTAGAAAAAGTTGTTCTAACCCAACTTGTATTTCATTTGAATTCAAACAGCCTTTTTAGCAATGTACAGTTTGCATATCGCCCTTGCCACAGATCTGAAACTACTCTTCTGAAAGTATATAATGACATTCTCTCTGCTTTCGATAGCGAAAAGATTACAGTGCTCAGCCTCCTTGATTTGTCTGCAGCATTTGACACAATAGACCATGATATATTACTTCACCATCTCCAGCAAGTAGGTGGCATTCACAATATAGCCTTACATTGGTTCAAATCCTACTTAGTCAACAGGAAACAAATTGTATCTGCAAATGTAATACACTCCTCCAGCACATTTGATCTATGTTGTGGTGTTCCACAGGGGTCTGTTCTTGAACTTATTCACTTCATTCTATACACTCAGCCACTCTCAAGTGTCATAGATCATAACACACTGTCTCACCATTTGTACCCTGATGACACCCAAATATACAAGTCTAGCCATGCAACTGAAATTGATGCTGCCATCCAAGGATTAGAGAGGTGTATTTCTGATGTGAAATCATGGATGACATGTAGCAAATTGAAGATGAATGATGATAAAACTGATGTCATTCTGATCACAACACAGACTTTCTCATTCCCATATTTTACCTCAATCAATAAATATCAGCAACACCAACATTAAACTCACACAGTCAGTACGAAACCTAGGTGTTACTCTAGACATTACTCTCACATTGCACCAACATGTCATTAACATATGCAAGGCTGCATATCTTGAGCTGAGACGCATCAGCTCCATTCGCAAATGTATTTCAGTTGATGCCACTAAAACACGTGTTTGTTCGTTAGTACTTTCAAGACTGGACTATTGTAACTTTATTCTGCCTTGTTCGTCTCAATATTTTCTCCAGAAACTTAAAAAATTTCAATACACAGCTCCTCTGATCATCTTTAGAGTACTACGATCAGAGCACACATCCCCGCTGCTCTGTACCCTACACTGGCTATTCATTTGATCCAGAATCAAACACCAAATTTGTTCTCTGTGCTACGTTTCACTGACAGACTCCAGTCCAACATACTTATCCGGTCTCACCCATGTGTACACACCATCAAGAAACGTACGCTCCTCTTCTGATAATCGTATACTCATTGTTCCCATTATAAAAACGAAGTCATATGGACA
The DNA here is from genome assembly GCA_029339505.1 of Unio delphinus. Lineage (NCBI taxonomy): Eukaryota > Metazoa > Mollusca > Bivalvia > Unionida > Unionidae > Unio > Unio delphinus. Next base: position 15,184,993 of record JAQISU010000106.1, on the reverse strand, counting down.
ACGTTCTTTTGCATACCAGGGCCCAGCAATGTGGAACGAATTGTCCATTGAAATTAGACACAAAGACACATTGATCCTTTTCAAGAGTGCTCTTTAAACTCACCTTTTTCTACTGCAAGAACAAACTTAAAGACCTTATGTTTCGCACCTTAAATATTTTCAGCATTTTTGTATGATTTTCAATTTCATGGATTTTCCTTTTGTTTTTCTGTACTTATATCATTATAGATGTTGTCAAAGCGTTTAGAGCTTCTAAAGATTAGGCGCTATACCTTAGGCACTATACAAAGTCCTCATTATTATTATTTATTATTAGTATTATATATATATATATATATATATATATATATATATATATATATATATATATATGCGTGTGTGTATGTGTGTGTGTGTGTGTGTGTGTGACAATTAACTTATATGTTTATAAGTATCATATTGTTGACCTTTAAAAATATGGTTCAACCTTATAACAAGTTTTACTTCGTACATGAAATCAAATGTGACTAAATCAGAAGATTTGGTGACGATATTTCTCTTAAAACAAAATTATGACTTAACTTCTATCTATCGAAATTCTATTCAGATGAAATTAGTTATCACGCACACAAAGAGTAACAATCGTGGAACAATGAATAGTTACATTTTAATTTTTGAGGCCTAGACTAAAGGAAAAGACAAATATAAGAAATAACCGCATGTCTAGATAGTAAATTGTTATCTCAATAAAATGCGAAACGTTTCGTTGTAAGATAGCGGCTTGGCGTGACTTGTTTATCTGCGTCATTACGATATTGCATTTGTAGCGTATGGAAATATGTTCCGCTGTATGAAATCAGGTGATCGATGACGCCATAGTATCATGTGATCAAAACAAAATCTCTGTATATTGACATTGCTCAGTTATCCAACCGTGTAAATTTATTCATCTTATTTTATATTCGTTAGTGATACAATACGACCTACCGCGTCATCTCAAGCATTCCTTCTCCAGTCGATTCCTTTATAAATTTACGTTGACACTGATAATGATGATACTTTTCCAAAGATTAAGACGAAAATATCGATGAGTCAAGAGTAACGATTGGTTTCCAAATATTTCTCCTGTCACACTGCGTCATCTAACAGATTCTCTTTGCAATCGATTCTTCATTAATTTTACATCGATATATAAATATCGTTGTATATGACAGCCCATATTTTATGAAATATTAGGATCGAACTACCAACCTTCTTCCACGTGGGCGTGAGTGAGACAATATTTTGTTAAATGTTGTACACTTCGATCGTGTCATGTAAAATGTTTGGTATACTTTACGTGAAAATTGACATAAGTTGATTGATGACAGCCTTAATTTGCCTAAGATTAAGACCAAAATACCATTCTTTTCTATATAAATGCTAGCATGGGGGGGGGGGGATATTTGTTGACGTTTGAGGCTGCATAAACTAAAGTTTCAAGTGCAATCGTTGGTGTTGTGTTTTCTTAAAAAAAAATCAATTTTTCACTGATATATCGTTTCACATGACTCTCAGATTTTGGTAAAGATAATCATTGTTCGGTAATTAAATCTGCAAACGGGAATGCTTTTGTTTAACGAAGGGGAACTATTTTGAAAATAAAGGTACATGTTTTGGTATGAAAAGATTTGATGCTGATATGAGAAATTTTTGAAATGTGGAAAAAGAGGGGAGGGACTAGAAAGGCACTGAGGATACAGGATGAGTGCCTATTTCTTCTGTGTATTTGGAGCACTTATTAAAATCAAATAACTAGCCAACTATTACTTGGAGGTGATGGAGATTTGGATTGAAAGGAAGTAAAGGGACGAAAATCCGAACATGACTATCTACTAAAATGTACAATTAGTAACATATGTATTTACTCTGATAGTCAGTGTTTACATCGGCATTAAAAAGGTTGCTTTAAAAAACTGTATTCCTACTAGAATATATATATATATATATATATATATATATATATATATATATATATATATATATATATTGCTTTGGACTTCAATCGAATCTTTGTTCAAAGGCAAGCATAACTCAGAGACAAGACAAGCAATACACAAACAAAACTCAGTTACAAATGTCGATCTATTTTAATGGAATTAAATCTCAAAATTGTTTGATGCTGGCATCAAACTTGACTGATGGTGTGGTAAACTAGTTGGTATTCTCCATAGGCGGCCAATACCAACTTGTTTACCGCATCATCAATCGACTGCACTCCACAATTGAAAAGGTTGATTTTATTATGTTTCAGCAGATACTATCTTAGCCCCCAATGGACCTGCCTACGCCCCCCCCCCCAAAAAAAAAAAAAAAAAAATCCGACAGTTGCAAGAGTTGCCTTTAAACATTGTTCGAGGAATCATTGCAGTTGGAAGTTTTTAGGTGCCATATCAGAAATGTCCAATATTTGCCAAACTGTCGACACTCTCAACTCCCCAGACAAGATGATTGGTATTTCGATAGCAATATTTGACAAAATATAGGATGTGATGTAGACAGACATAATATCGACCTTGAATTTATGTAGGATTGTTTTAGATGGCGCAGTGGGAAATGTACATTAATAAAGTATCTTTGCGTAGTATTAGTAAAGTTCTCATTGTGTCAATAACAAACAGAAAATTAAAGGAATAAATTTGCCACAGTATTCTTCTCAAGTCCCGGCTTTTTAAAACCGAACACTTCTATTTAGGTAGTTTAAGACTGCAAACCAGAAGCAAGAACTTTCTCCATGTGTGGCCATTTTTTGCGGACCACGCGTCAACATGGCGACGGCGTTTTCCTGGCTTCGTATAGCGAAGTGCAACTCAGGAAGCTTACGAATGGGAAATATTTGAGGGGCTAGGCAGTGTCCAGCCGAGTTGAAATGAAATGATTGCCGAGATTTTTTTAAAAATCATGTTTATTGTGAGTCTTTTGTGATTGTTCATTCTTTTTTCTTTCTTGTTTAGCTAACAGACTAATTGTCACAAGTCTTGAACGTCACAACGTCAAGGACGTTATTACTGACACATCCAGGGGACCCAAGTGGCCGAGTGGTCTAAAGCGCTCTCAGTTACGAATCACTGCCATCTCACCTCTGTCTGCATGTGTTCGAGTCAGATTCGGCAATTGTGGGTATGTGAAAAGCTTGCCAGTAGCTTCTCGGGGGTCGGTGGTTCTTTCCGGGGGTAGCTGGTTCTTCCTCCACTATTAATACTGGCTGCCATGTATAGCCTATCGTGTGCTGAAAAATGGCGACAAATCCTACAATAATAACAACAACAACAACTGACACCTTTAGTTGATATTGTCAGTATTGCCTAACTCTTAAAAGTCATTGTCCCCTGCATTTGATTACAGATAAGACAATGCCACCAGGATCCCAGTATGGCAGTAAAGTCACCCTTAGCATGTGATGCAGTACATATTCTTAGGTGCAGTGCATGGCTAGAGTGGTCTGGTTTTTCTTTTTGATCCCACTGATTAATTTCTAACGTCTGCATATATCTTCATCCAGGTTTGTTTAATCTACTGTTATGATCAAATTGAAATTGTATCCGCTGATTTGGGAGTGAGGTGGTGTTACAGGTAAAAGTGATGAGTCGAAAGCAAAGAATGGAGAAAAAAAATATAGTGTGATTCGGACCTTAGATTTAACAAATTCTCATTTTACATCCCCGTTCTAGTTAGAGGCAATATTTAAAAGTTAAACTCATGAAACTTTAATAATTATCGCATATGTTGTTGCCCTATGAGACTTCATTATTTCAAAATGAGAGATGAACTTCATGTGCTATATCTGAAGATGGACTTTTGGTCCTTAGCTCGCGTTTTGTGCTCCAAACCTGTTGATTGTACAGGATCTGCATGGTTGCAAACATTTATATTTATTCCTATTAATACCGTCTGGTCAAATGTAAAGGAGCACTACTGCATTATATATAGGGTCATTTAATCATATTATTGTGCACAGCCATGATGTCATGGCGTATTTTTGTGATGTAGTAGAGATTAAAGGTCATGCTGCCATACCAAACAAGTTCATTTGACAAATTGTGCACTAAATTGTGCAAAAAAACAATTACAGACTTTTGTTTGTATAAATATGAAGTTCTATGAATCAGTAACCATACTATATTGACATCTGCTTCGAGTCGGTCAATAGAAGGTTTACTATAGGATTAAATGATCATGGTTGGGTATTTATTGATGTGTAAATTTTACCTAATCACTCACAAAGTAAATAAAGTCACACCGCCCATTAATACATAACCTGTACAGAATCGCACGAAGAAATTGACTACAGCCACAGTTACGTTTATTCATAAACTTCATCTTTTACATCATAGGCAATGGTTACCGTGGTTTTTAACACATTTTGTTTACTGACAACATTCTTGTTCAATTTTAGTCAGTCCCATCTGTTACGTCACAATAACGTGTCTGCAATGTTTATTTATATTTCAAAATCCGAAAGTAGTCCCAGAATTTATCGAAGTGTAAACAATTCCTGATCAACATCACGTGACCGTTTACATCCAATCATATTACAGGAAATTCGTTTAATTCATAAAAATTGGAATTATTACTTCATACAACTTTATATTCAGCGAAACAAAAAAAAAAGTAATTTTATATACTTATAGCATAATCTCAAAGTATAAAAAATACAAATTTCCAGAAAACTCAAAGGATGTGGTGTCCTGCTAAATACATCGCTTTTTGCCCCATTAAATATATGTCAAACATTTGGACTGGTATAGATAAGTTGAAGTTCCAAATTTTAATAATGGCGACATCGGGTTTGAGGGCTGTAAATAATGCATGGAGATAATGTTTACATACTCAAACATCTGCGGCTGTTACCGTAGAAGCCGATAATTCCATGTAAACACTCAGATTGTTGAAGACGCACATTCCTGAAGAAGCAATATATGTTTTGTGTAAAATCTGCCTGTATATACATTATTTGGATCAAGAAGACGGAGAAGAAGACATGCCAAAAGATACAATGGAGCTAGACGTTTCCTACCTATATGGAAAATGGCTTAAAGTAATTTGATATGACAGATAAAGGGGAGTCCCAAACCACAATACAACAGCTAGAGTATTATTGCTCTAGAATCAAGATGGTATCATAATTTCCAGCCGATGCTTGCAGCAAAACAAATCACGATGATATAGTATTACATCATTGATGGAGGATTGGACTCAATATAAGGACTATTGTTAACTTTTAGAGGTGACGTCAGCAATAAGAGCACTGAAGAATGGGAAGGCAGCTAGAGTATACAACATCCCAGATGAACTTATCAAGAATGGGGGGGGGGTCAATGATAGAGCTACTAACATAAATCTGCAACATGTTCTGTCAGACAGGTGAATGGCATGCACAGTGGATCCAGTCACTGATTATAACACTCCCTAAAAAAGGCAATCTCCAGCTGGGCCATAATTACAAAACTATCAGTTTGATCAGCCATGCTAGTAAAGTGATGCTGAAGATCATCTTGAACAGACTGAAATCACAATCAGAAGAAATAATCGCTGAAGAACAGGCAGGGTTCCGGAGTGGAAGAAGCACAACAGAAAAAGTATACAATCTCATGGTTCTGTGTGAAAAGTACTCACAACATCAGCAAGACATATATCATGTGTTCATAGATCTCAAAAAGGCTTTTGACAGAGTGTGGCATGAGGCATTGTGGGCCACAGTGAAGAAGTACAGCATGGGTCAAAAGTTTACCAATACCATCAAGCAGCTGTACTCCAAGGCTACCAGTGCAGTAATTGCTCATGGTTCTGTGGGTGACTGGTTCAAGACAACAGTTGGAGTACGTCACGGCTGTCTCCTGTCACCCACGCTTTTCAACATCTACTTAGAGCGCATCATGAGCGAAGCCCTGGAAAACCACTGTGGGACAGTCAGCATTGGAGGGCTTATCATCACTAACATATGCTTTTAAGACAACATTGTTAGGCTGGCAGGCAGTGAAGACGAGCTTGCCACCTTAGTGAAGAACCTGGATGAAACATCTTCCAGATTTGACATGGAGATAAGCGCTGAGAAGACCAAGCTGATGACAAATAATGGCAAACAAATCTCAGACAAGATTAGAGTCAGATGATAGGAACTGGAAACAGTGGGCCAGCACAAATATTTTGGTTCCATAATCACCGAAGAGGGATCAAGAACAGAAATTTTGTCACGATCAGCACAAACAACGGCAGCTGTGTCAAAGCTAAGACCCATATGGAGGGACAAGAATATTGTAACAGAATTGTTACCAAGCGGGTGGTGGATCAAATGAACAACACAAACACAATATGTGAAAGATGATATAAATTTATGAAATAAATTATTAATGAAAAATAATGATGTATCAACACAATAACTCATGCGTTCAACCCACAATCAAACTTCACAACCATTCACAATTTGAAAATAAATTAAATAATAATTCAAAATGAACACAGATCCAAGGAACCTCCTGGACTGCACAAATGTTTCAAATAAAAGGGAACCTTTACCAAAAATTATATTATCGCACGTATGAATTGCGATAACAAATACAAACATCAAATTACATTATCGCACGTATGAATTGCGATAACAAGTACAAACATCTACATGTATTAAATCTAGTTTCTAACTGTTCTTGAGATTCATGTAATTCCTTGGAATACTACCAAGATTCAAAGTAATTCTGTAAATATATCAATGTATTCAATCGTAACCACAATTGAAACACACACATGCGTCTCGACCCTGTACAACCGTACGATTCACCAACTGTTGAATCGTCGCACAGCTTCTCCGAATACCTAGGGTTGACCCAATACTTTTATCGGCCGCTTGCCCTTCACGGATCCACTACAGTTATACGTACAAACAGCATACTGCACCTACTAGAACCACCGGTCCCAAACACTTAGATGCTACCCCGGACGTTTACACCTCTAGACAGCTCCGGACACTCGGACATTTAGACTTCTAGATAGTTCCGGATATTTACACATCTCGACAGATATCCTCAGACATTATGACCTCCTGTTCATGCCAGATACAAACGTAGACGGACAGACAATCTGACAGACAGACAGTCAGATACCTCAATTTGATCGCACAATCAAATGGCACAATTAAACAGCACAATCACGGCACAATCAACCCTTTGGCTGGAGAAAGAAAATGACGAGCTATCTCTCCTTTGATAAGATACTTTTGACTCGTCATCTTTTTAGAAATTTTCTGCCTTATATGTCTCCAAATAGGTGAGCAGAATTCAAGGCAAAATTTCCGTGCACCCCGTGTTTATAATGTTCCTGACTTCAAGTGATTTCCAGCCAGGTACATACATGCAAGTCGCTACACGTCGCTTACCTTGAAAAACACTTATTCACCCAAGGTAACGCATGTACGACGAAACAAAAAATGGTGAAATTAGTTTGTATCCAAGAAGAAATAAATTCATTTTTCGCCTAATTCTGTGACAAATATCTGTCTGAAAACTTAAATCAGACTATTGAGAGCACTAGTGATCTCAGTCTTTTTGTATTCATGTGAGGCCTGGACACAGACAGCAGAATTGCAAGGAAGAATGCAGGCACTTAAAATGAGATGCTACAGAACCATCACTGTCATCTCTTACATGAACCACATCACAAATGAAGAAGTGCGTAACACCATCAGGCACAAAGTCGGCCATTATGAAGACCTCCTCAACACTGTCAAAAAGAGAAAGCTGAAATGGTATGGCCATGTCACTAGAGCGAACAGTATATCGACAACAGTACTGCAGGGCAACGTCCAGGGTGGCAGAAGGAGAGGTAGACATAAAATAGTGGACTGACAACATCACAGAATGAACCCGGAAACGTTTTGCGGAGACACATGCATTGGCACATGATCAAGACAAGTGGAGGGAACTGGCCCGATGTTCAGCAGCACGGTGCCTCAACGACCACACTAGGTCAAGAGACTGATGATGATGATGTCCAACTCCATTTTTAGACGGGAAAACCCGTACGTGTGTCAAAGTTTGGCGGTCTTTAAATGCAATATTCAGTCTTGATAGACTGTGAATGACCTCCGTTTTAATTTAATATATTGCCATTCCGAATCTAACACAAAGTTAATTTTGTGAAAAGTTATGAAGGAAAGCCCTATTAAGAGATACAAATGCCTACACTATCCCTTCTGCATCTTTGTGCATGTTTTACTTAATCCTGATTTAAAAGTCACAGGCAGGCAGACGTACAGGCACACATACTTACATTGACCTCGACATAGAACCATTCCAGTATTCTTCTAAACTTGGTTTTGCCTGATAACCGATGAGGCCTTCAGACCTCTGCGGACGGTAGACCAGCTAACTTGGTCTCTAAGCAGAGCCGTCAATTCAAAATATAAACGGCATTCTTCATTCTACACATATATTGACAAGTGTTTCATATTGCAATGTTTTTAAATTACTCTAGGGAAGTGATCGGGTCGGCATCAACAAACAGAAATAATCAGCCGACCAGAAACATATATTTAAAGCCTATCAGAGATTCCAGCGGACCTCTAACCAGCTAGGTGTGAGTCTGCACGCAGTTCGGTTACAGGATAATCGGTTTACCAGCTGAATAGCGAAACACGAATAATCGTCCATATGGCAAACACATGAACATTTTTCAGCCAAATTTTCATAACAATTTTACAGCTAATTATTAGTCTTGTTTCAGTCCATGGTATTTTTTTTTTTCAAACAGAAAACAACAAACAACGTTTTGAACAAGTACTTCTGTCACTGTGTTAGCGATGCATGACTACAACGATTGTCTACAGGCGGAAACCCAAATCAGCCGAAGAGAGGTAGATAAGTGTGAATCTTAACGATCAATAAGAATATACTTTTACATATTGGCAAATCGAATAAGAAAAGAAGACTAAACTGTGTGATTGCGTATGCCCAAATACCAACATGATCTACAGGTGCATAATCTACTGGCAGATCAGGCTCAGTGCGTCTAATTGAAATCAGAAATAAGGTCGTAGATTATTAGTTTCTACCATGCATGATGCGACGAGGTATCTGGCATTTACGCTCCTTGGATTATGGAAAACATCGTGTGCTGGTAAAGACCGTATTGTCAACCACATATTAATATACATCACGTTGATATGATGATCATTTGCACTGACATCCATTTCCGGAAACACTGATCGGCACCAGTCTTCGTACAGAAAGTGCATAGGCAAAGACAAATGTATAATGGTATACACGTTAATTTAAAGGGTAATCACACGCACATTAGCGAAATAGTTCTTTATAGACTTATTGAATAGGGCAGATGTATGCATAACAAAACGGAACTAAGCATAAAACAACTCTCAAACACAAGTCAGATTAGTTTTTATGTTGATAACTTGCACGTGTTCATAATGGTTGAATTGAATTGATTCATCCTGCTGAATTATTAAGTTTAGGTTATTAACGTTCCATATTAATTATGATCTGTACAAAAATGTCACACTGATTTTCCTATTTTTTTACATGCTAAATTTTGCTAGTCTGATAATGTAGATGAAAACTACAGGTGCTTCGCTGTTGACTATGAAGTGTATGTAAGTCTTATTGACATGTAATGTTCGAGTTGGACAGGTACGACCTGAACATTGACATGTAACTGACATGGAAATAATAGAGCGGCCGTCTGTTAGTTGAAAGAATTTATATAATAAATACGTCGTATTGTTTTAACGAATAAAATGCACTGTATGTATCAATTTCATGTGACTCTTTCTATTAAAATGCGCGGGTTACAATCCCTTCTTTGACACGAATAATTTAATTTTCATTTCAGTTCAATGGATTTTGTCTATGGATTTCATCACAAATGCACGGGCTGTGTTGTCGCTCTCTCTCACACACACACACACACACACACACACACACACACACACACACACACACACACACACACATATATATATATATATATATATATATATATATATATATATATATATATATATATATATATATATATAACAGACAACACGCTACAGAAAAACATAAATGAATGCATCCAAATATTACATACTTAGCTCCCAAAAGATATGTGAACATAAAGCTATAGCAATAATTAGCAGTAATATTGCGAATATTCACAGTCCGTTTGAAAATATTTTCGATACTTTTGTAAATATTCGTAAACGCAATAACAGTCTCAAATTCATTGCAATATTATTTTATATGTTTACACAGTGTTCTTACATTTATTTCCATTGATTTAGCGAATATTTGCACAAAATTTTGCGAATTTTCAACGGATAAGTATGGCTGCAAATAATCGCTTTAAAAATACTTTCAAGGACTCACCCTGGCACTAATTCGCTTCAGTAACAAACACTTGCTCAGGTAAGAGAACGTTGTAATTAGAACGCCAAGCTTCCCCCTCCCAAGACATATCCATGATGTAATTAGTCGTGAGGAGAAGGGGGTGGGGAGTTATCGAGTACGATCGAAACCTTCGTTTAGTCCGAACTCACCTATCGGCCGAGAGTGGCAGCTGTCAATCAGCTATTAGAAAACAATTCTGACGTTATGCTAGTTCCCTGCGAATATTTACCAGATATAATCTGAACTCGATGTATTCAGGTTGTACAATCAATCGTACACGACCCAGTGAGACATATATTGCTTTTACTTCATAAAATGTACAATTTCATATAGTTTTTGCTTAAAACTTTCTCCTCCATTTTGAATAAAATTTTCACCGCATACTTAACTGTTCTCACTACTACTTAAGAACATAAAAATAAAATTCCAGACAAGTTAAAAGGTAAATTTATACTAGTTATCATGTAGATTATTCTCCTTTTAACAGAGGTCAAGACCCATGCGTAGAGGAATTCAAGATATAGGTCTTATGTACATGTATATGACTGCACCATTTCTCGTTGTCATCATCTCGAAGATTTTATTTTATTTGCTTTAACAAAATTGGCTTGTGAATGATCAATTAAATAATTGCCTCTTTCCCCCTTTTTTAAAAACTGTAACACGATTTCGTGGTTTGTTTTGTTTTGTTTGTTTTCTAAAGGTGATATTGTTAATGCTAAGAACTAACTAAAATAATGATTGTTTTCTTATTATCATATAATCGCCGCGTGTTTGCATTACTTTGTGATGGTGGTGTTTGTTAATTCAGGACGTGATATTTCAGTTGAGCCACGTTACTTAATGATTAGGTTCATAAATGTGATAAATATGTGACTACAAAAATGTTTACGCGTATAGTGAAGGATTGCACAACTCCTGCGGGGAAGTTTCTACCGTTGCTCTCTTCTGATTAAAAAAAATATACAGTGTGCAATAGTGTGAATTAAAAAAATATATACAGTGTGCAATAGTGTCAATTAAAAAAAATATACAGTGTGCAACAGTGTGAATTAAAAAAAATATAGTGTGCAATAGTGTGAATTAAAAAAATATAGTGTGCAATAGATAGTGTGAAGATGGAATACGAGGGAAAGTTTAAGTTTGTATTAAATTATCTATTTTCAATGTACCCTCAAAACAAAATATTTTAGAAAACACCACAATAAGAAATAGATATTTATGAATTTTGTGTACTTCATTTACTTTTTAAAAAAATGCTTTAAGAGCAAAAAATTAAATCGTTTTATATATGAGACTGACTTGCCGTCAAAACTAGCATATAAAATTAATGTTAAAATGCAATGACAAGAAGAATTTTGTTATAGATATTTTACCAAGTAATAATAATGCAACAATATTAACAACAACATTGATCGTATCTAAAATGTTACAATCGTGTATTTTTTTTTTTATATCAGGCAATGTAAGCAACATCCAAGAATCAGCGTTTGAATATGATAAGTACCAAAATGAAAGACAAAGACGCAGAAAAAGCAAAACTCAAAGACGCCAAAGAAAAACAAAATGGAACACCAACTGGGAATGGAAAAGGGTCCAAACGAAGCAGCGATACTGGGAATCCGGCTGCAAAAGAATTGCCAAGGAGCAACGACGCCACAGCCAGAAAGGCGCCACAGAAAGCCAGCCAACAACAGGCATCGGTAAATGGGTCTCTGAAAATGAACGGCAGTGTAGGCGGGGGAAAAGACCAACAGACTGCCAATAAAAAACAGTCGAACAACAAGGAAATTATATCAACGACACCTGGAAAGGGTGGCAAGCCCGTAAATGGGAACATCAAAGACCCCGAGCCTGGTAAAAGTACTGTGAAAGTTCCTGGAAAAGTACCAGTTAGGGCCTCTCCCAATGAACAAAGAGCGAATAAAGAAAACCCTAAACTAACTGAATCGCCCAGTAATGGCAAGCTTAAGGATGCAGGCAGGAAAGCAAGTCTAAAAACCACAAACGGTGAAGGTGAAAAAAATACGACTAAAAAGGCGGCTGTTACATCCAACACTGATGGCACACATTCTTCGTCGGGTATTCAAGGAACGATAAAAAAAGCCACAAGCACAAGCAACATGCAAAATCTTCAGAATGGCACTGGATCTAATGGCTTGAGAAAAACGGTCAGTGCCAACAATATGAGCTCTCTTGGTGTCACGACAGGTAGCAAGCCAACAGACAAATCGGGCAAGCCAGGGCAAGAAAACGCTGCTAACGGAGGAAAAACACTGGCGGTAAAGCTAAAGACCACATCGGAAACGAAACCCCTTGTAAATAAACCCAATGGCAAGAATGAATTAGAGGTGAGTGTTCATATGTTTTACTGGCTTTTTTAATATCTATTTATTTATTATTGTTTATCGAGTCTGTGACACTGAAAATTGGGATTCTGGCAAAAAGGCATAAAAATAAATAAGTGAAATAAATAAGCCAGTAGTCCCCAAACTATTATGGCCGCGAACCTATCAGCAATTCTTTTGAGCCTCCCGTTTCAATGCTTTGTTAAGTTTTGCCACCCCCAGAGCGTCTGTGCGACCCTGATTTGGATTGCAACCTGGAGATTGTTCAACTACTGAAATAAACTATACAGTGGAGGGTTACTAGACATTGTTATGTATGATGACTTTGTGCCATTAATAACTGGAGTGTCTAAACCATGTCGACAAATCAAACAGACATACGCAGCGATATTGCAAAAAAGTCAAATAAACAAACATGCAAGAATTATCTGCCCATGTTGATAGAAAATAAAAAGAAATGAACAGAAATTAAACCATATTTGGTTTAAGTGATATGTGCATGTATTGAGCTGTAAAATTGTACGTCTAAATTGTCGCAGAAAATATGTCGGTATATTTTTAAAGCCCAAATTTTGGTTTATGATGTTTTACCTACCGGTTTTTTAGAGAGTTGAAAACAGGCACATATACAATGAATGTGCAACATTATTAATTAATAGATCTAACATGTGTGCCACCATCGCCGCAGGATCATTTGTTAAAAAATTGTTTTGTTCTGTTTTATTTTTAAAAATACATTTCATACACTTTTTATAGATACGACAATAACGGGAACTATTAGACTCTAATACCAGGAAAAGACTCGAACTGTTTTCGTGTATAAAGAGGATCAAAATGCATATTTGTGGAGAAATTGATTTATGATTTCATATTAGATTATGCTATTTTTAATATGCATAGATGTAAGTAGATATATCCAAACCGTGTTCAGGAGCCGCCAAGGCTCAATGGCTAACCCTCCAGATTCGCGACCAGAAAGTTGCATCCTGCACAGACCTTGTTGGGTAAGCCACGAAGGTGTGTTTCTAGGTAAGGCAAACTACTCAGGAACCTCAGTATGATATAACCTTTGCTATGTGTTGATGTTCTGCTAAAAAGAAAAACAAAAGAAACAACAACAGTTGGAGGCCGTGTTTATGTGTAATAAAGATAACCACATTGAAAGACCAGAAGAAAAACAATGTGGTGTGGGATGGATCGACTTAGAAATATTGAGTGTCTGAAGTAAATATAAAACATGAGACATTATTCTAAGAATATTGTATTAATCGATAGCAGTACAAGATGCATCATATCCATCAAAAGAGAACACAGTATCATCAACAACCGGATAATAAAACGCGCATTCGAAATGGCTGTCGCATATCATGTATCTACTGCATTCTTATTGCATACCAAATCCAAATAAATTCATGTGTTGATAAACTAATGCCATATCCTAGGAAGGGTGGGGAGAATGGTGTATTTTGCATTAAATAATAACTGTGTTAATGGAACAAGGATGCTCAACCACATTGCCTGAAATGTCCTAGTTGAAAACCTTGACTGATAAATGTATAGGCATGTATGACGCCCTAGGCCCCTAATATTTTTTATGGCGGGGTATACACATAGAACTGTTCCATTTACTATATAACTCTATTCATCATATAAATAAAAGATATACAAATATTTTACGATTCTACACCTAGGCCCAGCAAACAAAAGACCTAGAAAAAATGGACAAGAAAGAGCTTATTAAACTGTTAATGGCAGAGCGAGAGAAAGTAAACGAGATTGCAGCTGCACAAAGTGAAAACAAGCCTGGGAAAAAGTTGAAAATCATTCCAATACCAGTTGGAATGGAGGGTTTGAGACAGACAAAAGATGAGCTCAGAAAATTACAGAAGGTATTACAATTTTAATGTGTGATCTTTGATAATCATTTACTCTTCATTCTAAACCTGGGTGTACAAAGACCATTTTCACTCAAGATCGTGTCAAAGGCATTTGGTGACTTTTACACCTAACTTTAGTGTAATTTTAAATTCTACACATACCATCTGATTATTAGTTTATTTCATTACGTGGTCGTTTATGCTACCAGGGCTAAAGATTTATTTTACACATTGGCATTAAATCAAAATAACTTGCAAATAACAAAATTAAAATACTAAAAATAACCGTTGCAAATAATGATTTAATATATTTCGTCGGCATCCGTCCGTCTTCGAAAGACGATGGTGTAACTTCCGATTTGGGTGTCCTATCTGCACCTTCGCGAGTGGCTGAAGAGTCCGACCCTTGAGTGACAGTCTCTGTTGCACTTGCTGCAGGTGTATGCTGATGCTTGCTGAGGATGTTTTTGGTTCGCCTTCCTCCTGGCTCTCTTTGCAGCGAGGTTTGTGTTTCTCATCTCCTCAGCTTTCTGAGTGCCCTGTCTGACAGCAAGACGCCAAGCGGAGCGGTCGTCAGCACAGCTCTCCCAATTGTTTATGTTGATGTTGGATGTCTTCATGTCCTTTTGCAGACATCTTTGTAGCGCAGACGTGGCCTTCCAGTCGTTCGCGCACCTTCTACTAGCTCGCCGTACAGCAGGTCCTTGGGTATGCGGCCTGGGTCAATTCTCCTAACATGGCCTAGCCAGCGAAGGCGCCTCTCGCTGAGAATGGAGAACATGCTGTTCATGCCGGTGCATTTCAGGACCTCTGTGTTGGGAACTTTGTCCTGCCATTGGATACGCAGAATGCGCCGCAAGCATCTCAGGTGGAAGCTGTTGAGTTTCCTCACGTGACTCGCGTAGGTGGTCCATGTCTCGCTGATGTAAAGGAGTGTGCTGAGCACGCATGCCTGGTAGACGCGCAGTTTGGTCTTCTCGGTGAGGTTGTGATTGTCCCAGACCCTCAGGTTCAGTCTCGCCATAACTGCTGATGCCTTGGCAATCCGGCCATTTACATCAGTATTAACGGAGAGCGAGTTGGAGATGATGGACCCAAGGTATGTGTAGTCCTCAACAACTTCCAAGTTGTACCCATCATTTGCGATGGTGGGAGAGGAGTCTGCGTCCTGCACCATTACATTCGTCTTCTTCAGACTGATGGTCAGTCCGAACTCCTTGCAGGCGTGGGAGAGGCGGCATACTAGCTGCTGAAGTCCATCTTCCGTGTGTGATGTCAAGGCTGCATCGTCGGCGAAGAGCAATTCACGGATGAAAACCTTTGTAACTTTAGTCTTTGAACGGAGACGGGCGATGTTGAACAGCTTTCCGTCAGTCCTAGTATGTATATACACACCCTCGCTGCAGTCCTTGAAGGCGTACTGGAGGAGAATTGAAAAGAAGATGGCAAAGAGAGCTGGCGCAAGGACACAGCCTTGCTTAACTCCGCTGCTGACTGGGAAGGCCTCTGATGTTGCGCCGTTGAAGCACACTGTGCTGTGCATGTTCTCGTGGAACGATGTTATGATAGCGAGCAGTCGTGGGGGGGGGGGGGGGGGCAGCCTATCTTCTTAAGGATCCTGAAAAGTCCGCTCCGGCTGACCAGGTCAAATGCCTTGGTCAGGTCTATGAAGGCAATATAGAGGGGCATCTGCTGCTCACAACACTTCTCCTGCAGCTGTCGTAGTGAGAAGATCATGTCTACAGTTGACCTGCCTGCTCGGAAGCCACACTGGGACTCGGGGTAGACTCGGGATGCTAGGGTCTGCAAGCGCGCCAGGACGACACGGGCGAACGCCTTTCCAACAATACTGAGAAGAGAGATACCCCGGTAGTTGTTGCAGTCACTGCGGTCTCCTTTGTTCTTGTATAGAGTGACAATGTTTGCATCTCGCATGTCCTGGGGGATGTGTCCTTGTCACCAGCAAAGGCAGAGGAGTTCGTGCAGAGGCTGGATTAGTGCTGGTTTCCCTATCTTTAGGACTTCAGGCGCAATGCCGTCACTCCCAGGGGCCTTCCCACAAGCGAGGCAGTCGATGGCTTTGCTAAGCTCTTCCAGGGTGGGTGGTGTGTCTAGTTCTTCCAAGACTGGCAGGTCTGGGATGGCGTCTAGGGCGGTGTCCGTGACGACGTTTTGGGTTGCATACAGCTCAAGATAGTGCTCAACCCAGCGCTGCAGCTGTTTGCCCTGGTCTTTGATGACTTCGCCAGTCTTGGACTTGAGTGGGGCGATCTTGGAGGTGGGTGGGCCTGTTGCCTTCTTGATACCCTCGTACATGGCCCTTGCATCCTCGGTTTCGGCAGCTATCTGTATACTGGTGCAGAGGTTCAGCCAGTAGGTGTCAGCGCAGTGACGGGCGGTCTGCTGGGCATTTTTCCTGGCAGTCCTGAGGGCCTGTAATGTACTAAGGCTATGCGCAGCCTTGTAAGCCAGGAGGGCTTTCCTCTTCGCCTCAGTCACGGGTTCCATCTCCTCCCAGCTGGCCTCATAACAGTCTGTTTTTCGTTCTCTTTCTTCCCATAGGCAGTAATGGCTGAGTTGTACACAGCGTCTCGGAGGTGGGACCACTTGGAGTCGATGGTGTCATCAGGTGTCTCTTTGGTGAGAGCCTCGTGAAGTTTGCAGATGAACTGCTGTATCTTCTCTGGATTGCTTGCACAGCAGGTGTTGATGCGTGGGCGACCATTCTTCTTGGCGTGGTGCAGTTTCTTGGGTATTATTCGCACCTTGCTGGCCACAAGGGAGTAGTCCGTGTCGCAGTCGGCACTGTGGTAGCTGCGGATGAGAAGGACGCTGGGTAGTTCCGCGCGCCTGGTGATGACTAGATCTAACTGGTGCCAGTGGCGGGAACGTGGGTGTCTCCATGATACCTGGCGGATCTCCTTGCATTTGAAGAAGGTGTTGGTCACACATAAGCTGTGAGTTCAGCACATCTCCAGCAGTCGCTGGCCATTCTCGTTAATTTTGCCCCTTCCGTGCGGGCCGAGACAGGTGGGTCATGCCTCGTAGTTAGCTCCCACTCGTGCATTGAAGTCTCCCAGTAGGTGAAGATGTTGGCTGGGTCTGAGAATGTTGATAGCCGGAGAACAAGGATCCTCTCAGTGCCTGATGATGGAGGCTCAATGAAGGAGACGAGGGTGTTCTTTACAGCGAAGACGACACCATGCTGCCTGGGTTCGTCTGATGGTTTTCCTTGCCAGAAGAAGGTGTAGTTGGCTTCCCTGATGGTGCCGCTGTCGGCCAGTCAGGTCTCTTGAAGACAGGCAATGTCGACATTCAGTCGGGAGAGTTCTCTGTCAATGAGGGCAGTCTTCCGTGCGTCGTTGATCTTCTGCAGGTCAGTGGTTAGTCCAGGGCACAAGGTTATGATGTTCCAGCTTGCGAAACGAGGAGCTGGAGTCTTCTTGTTTCCTCTTTGTATCTTGCTTGGTGCAGAGTTTTTTGGCCTGCTTGTCGAGATGGTTCTCTAAGCTCCACGCACCCAGTGAAGCAGGCAGGCCATTGCTTATCGACTGGGGGCTGCCCAGCTTGAGGCGGGCGGTAGCTTCCAATGAGACATGGCGATCTCTCCCACCGTCGAAAGCAGCCCCTGGCGCCAAGTTCTACGCCAATCGAGCTATGGCTTATAACCGGTAGACTGCTGCTTCCCGTGTTGTGCCGACGCTTTAAGACGACGCTGGAGTGTCCTCTCCAGTGGAGCTACAAAGCCTGAGCAGTCTAGAATGGAGATTCAGCTGTTGCCCATGCAGCAGATCCCCCTCTTCACGCAGCTGGTGGACCCAAGGGAACGACAAATGTCGCTACAGCTTGGCACCAACGGCGTCGCAGGAGTTGCCGGAATGACGTTGAAGTCAACGTCAGACCGCCTTAGGGACTCCGTCTCCGGATTTTCTATCGGGGTTTACTCCCTTAGCCTTCCTGTGAGTGGGTATAGCCGCAAGGCAGCTGAGTTTTGGGATCAGAGTTTTCCTTCTCCTAGATGAGCTTCCATCCAAGGTTTACGAGCCCCATCTACCCGAAGCGACTGGTTTTAAGGCGCCAGTGGCCGCCTTCACCCCTTCTCCTGTCAGTGAAAACATGGTCCGACGGACTTGGAAGCTAAGCCACTCGCGAAGACCAGGAGCTGGATTTTAGTTAACAGAGGCGATCAGAGTCGCAAGCCCTATGGGGCATTTTTGGAGGAGTGGGGAGCTTGTCTCCCACTCCCACCCCGGCAATGTCAACCTTGGACCACGATTGATGTAAGTCATTACCCCCTCTCTCTCTCTCTCTCTCTCTCTCTCTCTCTCTCTCTCTCTCTCTCTCTCTCTCTCTCTCTCTCTCAATAAAGTCATTAGTTTCGAATGGTTCAGGTATCCTTGACGATGAAAAGATTTTCAAATACAGACATAAAAGGACATAATTAAAAAAGGAAACAGAAGTGAATGATAGTAAGATAAAATCAATAAAAGTTCAAGAAAGATTAATGAATCAGTATGTAGAAATGAAATTGTAATGATTTTCATCCTATATACAGTAATACTAATTTGATATGGCTTTTACAAACTTAACGCAAACATTTTATGCCATTGATACTTCTGTTTTGAGCTTTAGTTATGCATTTTACTTAAATATGAATGCTCGGTATACTAAAGCTCAAGCAAATCACCAAGAAAAGGATATATGTACTATGCAAATGGAATACCGAGCTACCGTTATTCGTCTTTACCTCATCAATCTTAAATAGTTGCCTACACCAACCCACCCTCTCTCTCTCTCTCTCTCTCTCTCTCTCTCTCTCTCTCTCTCTCTCTCTCTCTCTCTCTCTCTCTCTCTCTCTCTCTCCATACTAAAATTTCCTGTTACAAATATTATATATGCTTTACTTGGATCGGTGAACTTAGATATCACCTCAATGTTCTTAGCAAAGATCAAAACATATTTGTAATTTACCTTTTTCTTAATGATGAATTATTTTATTTGTAGGAATTCGAGGATAAACACCTTGCACTGAACAAAGCGGAAGAACACTTAAAAACTATAAAGACTGCGGCCAAAGAAGGAGAGGGACAAGCCAGTGTGCAAATAAATGCTCTTGAGAGGGAGAAACGAAAATTAACGGATGAAAACAGAACCCTTCAAAAGAACTATAATACAGAGAAGGTTATAAATATACACGCTTTATATATGGCTTTTTAAGTGCTGATATAAAGCAAGTTGATATACCAATAATATTGGTATATTAACTTGTGTTCCGCCCATGGCACAATAATATGCATATATAAACATTCTCGCGACCGTCTGCAGTTGACTCTAGATCAGTTATGAATTTCCAGACATTAATCATTAGTGAAGTACGAAAAAAACCGATAAGAAGTATTAATAATCCCTTAATTCTAAATGAATTTAATATACTACAAATACATTTGACAGTCCTTTCTGCATTTGATTCCCCCTTCCCTCGCATGCATAAATGTGGAGTGAGAGAGAAAAGGAATTTGGGCTGGATTAAAACCTTGAAATAGAAATTACACTAACTAACCTACAAGAACATTGTTCATCGTAATGATATGTGTGCACTTTCCATGGGACATATCAACAGTGTTTATCACTGATACAAAGATGCAAATCATATCGACATTTTATGGTTTAAAAAATTACGTTACTTGATACATATACTGTGACGTATTTAATGTTTATTATTGTTGCTGTTTCTTAAACATTTTATAATATGTAAAAATCGATTATAATTAATTAAATGTTAAATGTCTTAAGCCCTCTCTCTCTCTCTCTCTCTCTCTCTCTCTCATTGCAAAATAATTTCTATGAAATGACGAGCGCAGAGGATTTTCGTTAGTGTCATCCCATGATGTCTCTGAACTTAGCAATTAAGTTAAACAGACCAAAGGATGAATGCGTGCATGTGTGTGGGGTGGGGGTGGGGGTGTTTTATGGTCAGTGGTACTGTTACTAAAGCAGAATAATGACTTAGATAAACTGTAAATATATTTTCTATTCCACATTAATTTCCATGCGCCGGTACGTGATGGCTGCGCGTTCATGGCGTAGACAACCAAACGTGGGTAGTACTCTATTCTATCAATGTCAAGAAAAATAGAAACTTAAAAGAGAAAACAATCAACTTATCAATATGCATAACTGAGTGTGAATAGCCACAAAAGAACTATATTTTTAGTGTACACACTTGGAGGATGTGAGTTCATTCACTCGGTCAATATACAGTTGCATGTAGTCAATTTTAACTCCGTTTAAATGGCAATAATATATGTGATATAAATGTCATATTTGTATAGTACGTACCCAGTATCAATGATTCGTTGTATCAATGTTTCATCAAAAGGAAACTCGGCAAGCCTGGTTTCGTTTTAAAGAAACATTTGTACATGTCGTGGTATCCTATTATATTGCACAGCCATGATGTCATGGCGTATTTTTGTGGTGTCGTCGAGATTAAAGGTCATGTTGCCGTACTAAACAAGTTTATTTTACAAATTGTGCACTAAATTGTGCAATAAAACAATCAAGACTTTTGTTTCCTTAAATATGAAGTTCTATGAATCAGTAACCATACTATATTGACATCTACTTCAAGCCGGTCAATAGAAGGTTTACTACTTCATACAACTTTATATTCAGCGAAACAAAAAAGTAATTTTATATACTTATAGCATAAACTCAAAGAGTATATATATATATTATTGCCCGCTCTCCTTGTTGTTTTTCCTGATTGCTTTATATTTTTATGTTGTTTTAATTATTTCCTTGCATTGTTCCCGGCGAAGGTTCAAAGAGCAAATTTAAGTTTTTGTACGATGAGTGCTTGTCATGTAGTCAGACGGATTCGCAGGAATGACAGAAAGAAAGACATAAATGACACTATATAGGACAAAAATACAAGTATATTTAGTTCAAATCAATATATGCATATCGTAATACAATCGTTTTATCAGATCTGAAGTGAAAGAAATCTTTAATATTTTGCAGGAACTGAGGCAAAAGTATTTCAACCAGATAGAGGAACTACAAGGAAAGATTCGGGTGTATTGTCGACCTCGTCCGCTGACTAAATTTGAATCAGATTTGGTATTATTATTATTGTTAATATTATTGTCCAGACCATTAGGCCGACTGTTTAAAAACGGTGTAGGGAATGTTCGTGTCTGATATATCTCATGTACTCCGCTTAGTATTTGGAACAATATTTCGACGTCATGTCTTATAAAGCCTTGTCATCCTCCCTTACGGACTATCTATTTTGCATACCTTTCCACGTTATCTCGTCAGGTCATGGTACTTTGTTACTTTCTATATTTTTCGCTTACGAGGCTAGTCTTTAGATGCTGCCTTGTCTATGATGTATGTCACGTTCATCTCCTGATCCAACAGTGCCATGTACTTCCTTCGTATGATCTATCATGTTATTAGTCACGATGTTCAAGTCTCACATGTTTTTGAATTTCCGTTATCAGCGACTTTTCTTGCCTTATGAATGTACCAAATGTCTTTGCAATTCATTTATATTTAAATGGCATCGAACAGTGCAATGCTAGACTTAATTTAAGCACTGATTTACTGTATACACGTTTGCCAAGCTTGTTGCTCTCGCTGAGCAGGCCCTTGAACGTCTCGTCTTTACTCTTGCATATTTCTTTAAGCAAGAGATGTCTTGTTTTTGTACTATTGATTTTCACTGGGTTTTTTGTTTTTGTTGTTGTTGTTGTTGTTATTGTTTAACATGAGTGTAATGATCCTAATGTTGAGGCTACATCATTAACTCGTCTATTTCGGGTTTTTATTTTCGCATCAAGTTGAAGCCATTTCCAGAAGTTCTCTTATTGGCTCGTTCTTTCTCTTCTCGTATAAAGTACCAATTCACTGTCCCTCTACCTCTTAACATTATCTTCTGACACTCGTGCTTTTCCTTCTTCGTCTTTGAGAGTGCATTCTTCTTAAATTCTTCATCTCTTTCCTTAATTTAGTTTTCCAGGATCATTTTTTTTTTCTGTCTCAAAGCGGCAATTCATGCCCATCGAACATTTTACTCCAACATGACTGGGAAAGTAAACCTTTTCATAGCAAACTTTGATTGAAGTGCACCATAAATTGACATTAACTTTCAAGTTGTTTCGTCCACGTACTCGTTTAGTATGTTGCTGTCTATGTACTAATAGTTACTTATACACAGTTTTTAACTTTTTCATCAATATCTTGTATCTGCTGCATCCTGATCTTGCCCATCATCTCGTCGTCTTTCTCGCAGCCTACTTCAAGAATTCTAAGATATTTACAGACAATGAGATGTTGTTTTCACGAGCCGTCTAATACATAATTGAACTGTAATCTAACCAGGTCCTTTTCCCCGCCTTGCATACTTATTTTATCACCTCTTTACTTTTATCAGCATACTTTCTCTTCTCTCCTGAAGTTCGTTGTTTCTGTCTATACATGTTTGCATTATCGTGTTAATAATAATAATAATAATAATAATACTAACGATGACGACGACGATGATGATGATGATGACGATGATGGTGATGATAGGGACTTAGTCCATCATCTATCTAAGAGTTTTACAATATTAGAAAACACGTAAGAAGATATAGGACGACAAGACTGCAAAAAAAAAACACCATGAAATTACAAAACATTAAGTCTTTACGTCTGTTCTTGTAGTCGAAATAGGTGAATGATAAGATCACTCTTGAATAAGATTACAGTGTTTTCGTGTCTAATAAGATCGATAAGCAATTCATTGCACGTAGTTGTCATTGGCAAGCAAAAGAACGTTGTCCGTATGACTGCAATCATCCCGCTGAGTTCCTTCCTAACAATCGACACACAGGATTTGGCAAACTTGTACCTTTCTTATTGTCACTCGCCAAGATCATCATCGTCATCGACATTATTTATCATTAACATCATCATCCGTATTATTATTATTATTATTCTTAGCAGCAGCAGTAGTATTATTAAATTATATTCTATTTTTTAAAAAGCATATAATACTATGAAACCTGAAAAAGCAAAAGTAACAACAACAATAACAACATCAATAAAAATCGTCCGCTTGTTTATGTATACGTCCCCAATGTTGATGTGAATGAGATTGTAGGTGTTATTGGAAATACTTAATTTTAACGTATGTATGTATGTATGTATGTATGTATGTATGTATGTATGTATGTATGTATGTATGTATGTATGGATGGATGGATGGATGGATGGATGGATGGATGGATGGATAGGTTGTGTGTGTGTGTGTGTGACTTTCATTTATTTCATTTGCTTTTATTTGTGCAGGGCAACAGAGTAGTCGTAAAGACGGCGGATAGATTTAGTATCACCTTAGAAACGGACCGTGGTGTTCGAGACTTCCAGTATTACTGTGTTTTCCCACAGAACGCGTCTCAAAACGAAGTATTCGATGAATTTCAAGTATGTTCACAAAGCAGTAGACATGAAAACAGTGGTTATATAATAATAATAATAATAATAATAATAATAATAATAATAACAAACATGATATATTACTACTACTACCACTACTACTACTACTAATAATAATAATAATAATAATAATAATACAATGTAACAGACATGATCTATTAATTAATGTTGTTACCCCTCCCCCTTTCTACATTCTCTATATCATAATCAAAATTTCTGAATTTGTGTGTATTAATGTATGTTTTGTTACGTGTCCAAATTAGTCAATATTTCTTATGCCTTACGTTACACGGCCTATTAGGATTCGAATCCACGACCATTCCAGCAATTACCACATTGAAACTTGAACTAATGTTTTTCTGACCAGAAATGGCTACTTTCGAATTCAAACACATGGCCTTCCAATTAGAAATGAACCACACTGGAATTCGAACCCGCGACTTTCAAATCAACAATGAGCACACTGAAGTCAGAACTTAAAGCCTGCGGATCAGCAATTAACACGTTGGAATTTTAACCCACGATCGTTCTAGCAGTACGACCATGATATAATTCGAAACAACGTCTTTCTGAACAACAATGACCAGAGTGGAATTCGAACCAAAGACCTTCTAATCAACAATGACTATAATGGAATTCGAATCAACGACATTCTAATCAACAATGACTAGAGTGGAACTAGAACCAAAGACCTTATAATCAACGCTCATAGTGGAATTTGAACAATAACTTTCTGATCATCAGTGTCCATATTAGTTGGAGTCCGTAATCTTTCAATTAGCAATGACAACTTCAAAATTCAAAGGCACTAACCTAGAATTTTTAGACCGCCGTACCGAACCAGCCGACTTACGTTAGCTCCTTCGTGCTGCCACCTGTGACGGCTTTGTATTTTGCGCGCCGGACTAGTAATTAATGTCTTGCAGAATCGAAACCTAATCAGACCAACCTGTGCTGCATTAAGCAAACCTTTCTTTTGACTCTAATTGCTGGTTATCAAATAGTGTTTTATAATCTGATGTTCCGTTAAAATCAATCAATCCTCTGACCTTATTGTATGACCTTGTCAGTCTTTATTTGCAGGATTATGTGACAATGGCAGTGGAAGGTTACAACACGTGCATATTCTCATTCGGTCAGGCAGGTGCTGGCAAGACCTACACAATGATCGGGGACGCGAAAGGTCCCGGTTTAATTCCGCAAGCTTTCAAGAAATTGTTCACCTACACTACGGAGCATAAGTGAGTGTTGATTGCATTTTAAAAGCATGAAATTGTTCGCTCTTTACAGCTGAAACTACAAATGTTATCTGCCTTTGCTTGTTGCTGTGTTATATATATATATATATATATATATATATATATATATATATATATATATATATATATATATATATATATATATATATATATATATATATATGTATGTATGTATGTATGTATGTATGTATGTATGTATGTATGTATGTATAATTTTCTTTTGACAGGGTCAATAATGTAACAGTTATGAGAAATGTTTGCAACCAATGGAGAAAAAGTATTCCCATTTAGGATGATGCTATATGATTATTAAGTGATACACTAAAGTTTGTATGTAATGAAATATTCTGATGTCAGTTGTGTTGTAATCTTAAATACAGGACCTCGTCAATCAAATAATTCAACTGGTTGGTTATGTCTTCAAGGAAATTGTATACATGTTTTTTTTTTTTTATCGAGCCCGCGTTGGCATGAGCTTGTCATAGTGATTACTTTGCCGTAACTCAGTGTTAAAATTATATAACTTAGCTAAATATGCATGTATGTAGTACCGTTTAACTATATGGTACCAATGTAAAATTGAAAAAGTACATAAATACGTTGCTACGCTACCCCTGTATCATTTTATTTGAATCTAATATATAGTTAAAGCAAATACAGTGGAGTATTATTTTCAAACTCATTAAGATATATGACCATTTTTAGAATAATCTGAAGCGATTGTAGAGGAAATGTTTTATACCGCTCCCACTATCCGACATCGCAAGCAAGAAGAATACTTCGGGATTTTGGGCAAAGGCTTTATGAGTAACCAGACAGAAGAAATCAAAGTCGACAAGTCTCTTGCTCGGTCAGTATGGGCATGCAAGAAAGCTGCCTAGGTCGGTGGTGTCTAGCCGGGTTTTCCCCGGGTTCTTCCTCTACTAGTTACACTAGCCGCCACGTATACTGCGCTGCGAAATAACGGTAAACAACACCGACAACATCAACAACAAGACCAGCTGAGATAAGTAATAGCTACTTGTGTGTCTTGTGCAATTCACTGGGAGATCTTAATCATAGTATAATTGCGGACAACAACTTACTTTAAATTTGACGTCCCCAATTCGAAATACGCTACTTACTTTAAATTGGACGTCCCCAACTTGAAAGACGCTACTTACTTTAAATTGGACGTCCCCAACTTGAAAGACGCTACTTACTTTAAATTGGACGTCCCCAACATGAAAGACGCTACTTACTTTAAATTGGACGTCCCCAACTTGAAAGACGCTACTTACTTTAAATTGGACGTCCCCAACATGAAAGACGCTACTTACTTTAAATTGGACGTCCCCAACTTGAAATACGCTACATACTTTAAATTGGACGTCCCCAACTTGAAAGACGCTACTTACTTTAAATTGGACGTCCCCAACATGAAAGACGCTACTTACTTTAAATTGGACGTCCCCAACTTGAAAGACGCTACTTACTTTAAATTGGACGTCCCCAACTTGAAAGACGCTACTTACTTTAAATTGGACGTCCCCAACATGAAAGACGCTACTTACTTTAAATTGGACGTCCCCAACTTGAAAGACGCTACTTACTTTAAATTGGACGTGCCCAACTTGAAATACGCTACTTACTTTAAATTGGACGTCCCCAACTTGAAAGACGCTAAGTGTTTTTGCTTCTGATTTTGCTATAAGCAATGTTACGCGAAAGCTGCGCATCAAGCCATTAAATTGGCAGATATCTAAATAGGCTGGTTTACTGGTCTAGATGGCTGATTTTTGTTTTATACACATCGACCAATTGTTTAAATCAATTAGTAACAAATCGCTCGGACAGCTAAGGTTGGTCTGTTAAACATAGATGTAAACCTAATGCAGAAATGCCTGTGGTGCAAATTGGTAATACGCAAACTGAATAATCGAAAGGTACGTGTTTTATATGCGCTAAATGATCAACCGCTAAAAGTGGTAATCTTAACAGAGCAAAATGAAAGAAGAAAGAAAAGGTTTTGCTTCATTCGGATGAAACTGCTCGCCCAGGTGAGCCGTAGGTATCTCCATTCTGGTGACTGCTCAATTAGTAATAAACCGCTCGAACAGCTAAGGTTGGTCTGTTAAACATACAGCTCTGATAGCCCAGGTAGTTGGATAGTCGAGGTTAAAATTCTGAACCATGCACCTGTTTCTGTTTTTCATTGTATTTAAAAAAAGAAATAATTAAATGACAATGTTTTCTTTTAGGAGTAAGCTGGAATGTACAGTGACGGCCTATATGCTCGAGTTGTATAACGACAAGATGATCGACTTATTTTCTCCAAAAGGTGTTTCAGATGATGTAAGTCCTCTTAAAAAAAATTCATATATACCGTATCCGTAATATTCGTCCTCTCTTACGTATCTAGAAATGTTAAACCATTCCCTGAAATATTTTGCGGAAAATACACATTTTCACGGTTTTCAGAACAGCAGGAGAGATACAGAGTGAGATAATGGTATTGCTGATAACATGTCATTTGGAACACTTTGATAAAAGAAGTATCTATCATATTACAAAATATACTCTACTCAGCGAACGTTTTAAAATATACTTGATACATTATCGAACGAAAAATGTGCAGGCTCTGTTAACAGAAAAGGAACTTTTCAGTTGGACTAATTTGTATTAATCTTATAGGACGTGAAAATGGATATCAGAAAGGATAGAAAGGGCGTGGTTAGCATAAGTGGGATAACAGAGAAGGAAGCACCCAATCAGAAGAAACTGACACAACTATTTGAAGACGGCCTCAAACTTAGGCACACCATATCCGGAGGTAAAGTGATGTGTGTGTGTGTGTGTGTGTGTGTGTGTGTGTGTGCGTGCGTGCGTGCATGTGTGTGCACAACAAGTAGACAATCTGCTACTAATTGTCTATTACAACTTATATAATTGTATAAATTAATTTCATACTTGATCTACAATTGATATAAATTCTCTCCAAATTATATTTAAATATATACATTTCTCTTATAATATTCCTGACAGGCTGTTCTCGTTTAATCTGTGTACTTAAATAGGCTCAGCGGTTTATACTTTTGCTTAGTTCATCGTGGAATTTAATATTGTTGTTCTAATTTCATCATTGGCTATTTGTTATTTAGGCAGAGAGAAAGTAAAAGGTCGAGTGAGCATAACAAAGGAGAGAAGATCACAATGATACGATAATCGTATGGAGACTGAAACTCTTTATTTTCATTCATCTATGTACTTCTTTCTGCTTTTTAGAGGGTTTTGAGGATTCATCCATGTCTCACATGTTTGTCGGACTCAAGATAAAGAGCAGAAACATTACGAATGACAAAGTGTGCTTCGGAAAGGTATACTTATCATATTTGTTAAATTATAAAATCCAACTTGAAACCATTTTTATTTCTTGGAAATAATTAATTATCTATCATCGATTAAATATTGGGAATTCAAGTTCGACAGCTGACAAGTGCAACCCAAAGTTTTGTGTCAAACATGATAATTACAAGAGCTGGGTACCACGACGAAATTTGTACCACGGTATCCATTAACATACCACCTGATACGGTACGTGTATCACGGTATCCATTAACATACCACGCGATACGTATGTGTATCACGGTATCCATTAACATACCACGCGACACGTACGTGTACCACGGTATCCGTTAACATACCACGCGATACGTACATGTACCACGGTATACAGCAATTTTAGGGACCAACAATTTATAATTCTGAGGCAGGGACCTGACACCTTTTGGTTAAATAGTCTTCTTATTAGATAAGTCAATAGCTGGAAAAATATTTTGCTTTGATTTTTAGCAACATAACACCCTAATGTAGTCATAATATTATTTGGAAAAAAATATTAATTATCTTGAGATAAAAGAAAAGAAAATATTTCAGCACAACAGAACCTCACAGACACTATACCACCACCACACAAGTCACTACCTTATAGAAGATGAATTTGCTATGTGTATGGTTTATGTTGTACAAGTTGGAATCTATCGTGCTCACATTAAAGAGTCTAATGATACAAATAGGAAGTGTTGTTAGTGAAGCCTACAATTTACTAGCAACACTATTGATGGAACAGGAAAGGATACTTTGAGAAACATGCTGGCAATATAAATATCAAACTGAGCCAGTAAATATAATACACACTCAATAAAAGAGAAAATATATTGCTGACTTAAAAAATTACGTAAACAAGTGAGCTCCTAAAAATAGGTGGATGATTCGCAGTTTTACAAAGGAATACGTGTATATAACATATTCACATACGCTAGTAAATATCTCAGAATTTTTGTATTTTTTTAATAAAAATTTCTTCTTTTTCTAAATCCGAAACTTTTCCCAATGTAAGTTGTAGCCCGAATATCTTTCACATCATTTCATTTGGCTACAGCGTTGGCATACGTGACACGTGTCAAGCAAGTGATTAAAATGTTCAGAAATATAATTATATTTGTAATATTGTGGCTCTGGGTGGCGAGTGGACTAAATCACTCGTCTTTACCTATCACTGTCATTTTACCTCTGTCCGTTTGGGTTCGAGTCTCGGGGCTCGGCCAACGTGGATATGTAAGAAAGCTTGACAGTAGCTTCACGTTTGTCCGTGGTTCTTACCTATGCCTTCCGAGTTCCTCCTCTTACAGTTATACCGGCCTCCAACTACTACCAATCTTCCGCTCAGAAATGGCGTTAAACCCCCAAACAACAGCATATTTGAAATTTTCTCCTCTAATCTGTGAAGGTACAACTAATTCGTGAAGGAAAATATTTTGATTTAATTATTTGATCATGAATAATGACAATTTGCTACCAAGATTACTCTATAATTTCCGTGTATCCCTTATTGACGAAACTATCGAAACTACAGTGAAAAAAGTATTGTGCTACACACCACCGGGTAAAAAATATCGCGGTAGTCCGGTATACAGGTAAATAATTACACTATTTGCCGTCAGTCGTGAAACAATTGACCCAAAATCTTTTACAATTTGAATTTGTAACAAATATATAGATACCTAGCGATTGGCAACTTCTCCAGGCCATTTTCTAAAATTTGCTTCTATGTGGTAGGTGGTTATCAGAGAAATAGCAATGAATATATATGTTTCTCAAAGTAGCAATGTATATATATATATATATATATATATATATATATATATATATATATATATATATATATCACAGAGTTTTCTACCATTCTCTCTCTAGCTGACATTAGTGGATCTAGCTGGAGGCAGGCGGGTTCCGAAAACTAAAGGTGGCGCAGAGCAAGTGAAAGTGAGTATCATCATTCAGGGTAAGAGCACGTTGGCAATTGCTCTGGGCCAGGATATACAGTGCAACGTTAAATGTACTTCTTGATTTTGTTTCGTTATCTTTTCTTTATTTTATTATCGCCGGCACATCGATACGTAAAAATTAATCTCAGACCCAAGACATAAACAATCCTATTTTCATACATTGCAGTTGAGAAGATATCATGCATGGAGAAGTGACCCATAGTGATAATTTTTCTTTCTGTTGCTATTTTGATAAATAAAACACTGTGCTAATCAGATTTGCTTCCAGAACCATCAATTACATAGTTTTAATTAAGCCAAACAACTTACCAAACCGGTATGAATGTTTCTACCAGACTTATCGTCCAACAAGCACTCTGACCACTTCTTAAATTAAGGTCAGTAATATTTAGCCACTGAAAGAATGAGAATGATAAAATGGCACAAAGATATTTGTTTTTATCACACTCCAGTTGTATGCTTTTTCCTTTATTCAGTTTTATTATATTTTTTATATAGCTCTTTATGTATAAATACATGCAGGTCAATACAAATGCAATGCACACAATTATTGAATGATATTCTGACGCCTATAGTGTGCATTATTCATGCTTTCAATTTAAAAGTATAGATGAATTTTAGAATGTGATTTTTCTTCTATCACAACTTGCTAATGTTCTCTCTCTCTCTCTCTCTCTCTCTCTCTCTCTCTCTCTCTCTCTCTCTCTCTCTCCATACATATTTATTATTCATCTCTCTCCATATATATTCTTCAGTTTCTGTGACTGACTTACAAGTAATTGTCCGTTTTCCAAGCAAGCATCAGAGTTTCTAAAACAGGACAGATTTCACTGAACTTAATGTAAATGTATGGCGTGATAAGATTCTTTTTTGAAAAATATAAAAACATCCCCACACTAGTCAAAGTAAAGTGGGAATATACTATTGTACGTGCGTACGTAATGTCGTGTGTGTGCAATTTCTCCAACACTGCTCGAACATTGAGACTTCAAACGATTGGGATACATATTATTGTTGTCTGTAAAAGTGCAAAATAGTTTAAGAATTTGTATTTTATATTATTCCAAGGGGATAAAGCTTCAAGAGTGTTAAGTTTTTGCAGTGGCTGAGTCACATTTAACTGGGAGGAAAATATCAAAAGGGTATGCATTTCAACAGAACTGTTATTTTTATTTTACAGGAAGCGTTAGCCATTAACAAGTCTATATCCGACTTCGGCAGCGTGGTGGCAGCGTTGGCAAGTGGACAGTCGTTTGCACCTTATCGAAACAATAAACTTACAATGTTGATGCAGGACATTTTGGGCGGGAACTGCAAAACTGCCATGTTGGTCAACGTCAGTCCTACAGAGACCGCGGTTGAGGAGGCGTTAGTTTCCCTTTCGTAAGTGCATGCATCTACGTTCCAAGCCTGTATGTCTGTCTGTCTGTCCGTTGCATTAATGCCTATAACTAGTAAAACAAAATCTTAATAATAATAATAATAATAATAATAATGAGGACTTTGTATAGCGCCTAATCTTTAGAAGCTATAAGCGATTTACAACATCTATAATGATTCGACTACCAAAAAAAAAACAGCCCAAAACACCATAAAATTATAAAACATTAAAAACGTGAAAATATTTCAGGTAGGAAACGTTATTAGGTTTTTAAGTTTGATCTTGCAGTCGAAAAAGGTAAGTTTTAAGAGCATTCTTGAAAGGGATCAATGTCTTTGTGTCCAATTTCAATGGACAATTCGTTCCTAGTAATAGGGGGCATACTAGCAACTAGCGTCGATGGAAATCTCAGTCAAAAAGATTGTGGCAACTCTAGCGTCAAGTGGAATTTAACATGGGAAATGTAACATGGAGTGAATGGGGAATTGGACATAGTGACAAGGATTAGGTCAATTTAGTGTCGGGGTCGTAGTAGTGAGCCTCAGGCAAATGGGATAGAACGGTATGTTGATTGGTTTCGGTATTGAAAAAGTGCGGAAAATAACATTTGGCCATTTCTGTCATGTGGAAATATGGGAACACGAGTACAATCACCGTTTGAAAACCGATCCCGAGTTTAAACGCACCGTGGAAAGTTACAAGTTGGTGGACCCACTGAACCCCCGGGGTAGTATGTACGGAGGACGGACGAATGCCACCTGTTTGCTGTACCAAGCGGACGAGGAGAAAAGAGAAGAGATCAAATACTTGGACGTGTGGTCGCTGTATCCTTACGTGTGCAAAAGTCGTCCCTTTCCCGCAGGGCACCAATCATTGATGACGGAACACACTGATCTGGACAACATACGACAATATGGAGGATTGATCAAGTGCAAAGTCTTGCCTCCCACGTTCTTGTACCATCCCGTCTTACCTCGCCTTTGTCAAGGAACAGATACATGCAACCAGGCCCGACTTTGTCAGCACACCCAGGAAGAACGCGCCTTAACAGGAACGTGGGTTAGCGTGGAATTGTTTGAAGCTCTGGACCTAGGATACCAACTGTTAGAAGTGTACGAAATTTACCACCTTCCGAAGACAACAATACCACAAGGGTGACAAGACCCAAAAAATGTATTTTTTGCAGACTACGTAGATGCTTTTTTAAAAACTAAATCAAGAAGCCAGCGGCTATCCTTCCTGGCGCCACACTCCCGAAGACCAACAGAACCATCACTTTAGACCACGTGGAGAAAAACGAAGGAAGGCGATCGTTTGCCAAAGTGATGTTAAATTGCTTGTGTGGTAAAATGGCACAACGACCGTCTTTACCCAAGAGTATTTGACAGAACTTTCCGCGACTTCCAGATGATTCACGACGAAACCAAATACATGAAACACGTAGACGTCCTTCGCGAGGACCTGATCTTAGTCAATTACGAAAAAGAATTAGACTTTTTAAAAGCTGACCAATTTGGAAATGTCATCATTGCGACTTATGTGACAGCCCATGCTCGCTTAAAATTGTACGAAGCTTTAGAAATGTTAGGAGATCGCGTCCAGTACTTTGACACGGACAGTTGTATCTACATCGATGGCCTCGATCAACGTCACCCCGACATCGAAGGAGACCGTTTAGGACCCTGGACAGATGAACATCCTGACGACAATATTCTAAGTTTTGCAAGTGTCGGTCCTAAAAATTACGACTACGAATACCGAGACCCACAAGGGGAAATGCACATCAAATGTAAAGTGCACGGATTAACTCTCAATTATCGCACCAGTCGAGTAATGAACTCTGGGGTATTGAAAGAAGCCTTGCAGTTTGGACAGGATGAAAACTTAAGAGTGACCACCTATGAACCGCACAAGATTGTATGTTTAACCACACATCATATCGTCAGTCGACCCGTGGAAAAAGTGTATCAAATCGTGTACCAAAAGAGAGTGCGGCTTCCCAATCACTTCACTTTATCGTACGGTAACGTCGATACTAGTCAGCATTTCAAAAGGAAAACGTCCAAGACCAATAGTTCATTGTGATTAACATTGCCAAGCAAGAAAGATGAATCCTTTCATACAGCAAGTATCGAGCGTAAGACTCAAGTTCAACAAAAAAACTCGAGTGCGGTGCTGCGCCGAACGATCACATCACCAATTCAGTACATCTTAGTTATGTATTTACTAACGCCATGGAAAACTGTGTGCAACCAGTGAGACTTTCAGACTAAAAGACTTTAACTTATGGACACGCTAATATCACCCAGTATAAAAAAGAGACGACTTCCAAGAACGGCACCTCACTGCGAGGACAAACACCAAGACGGATCACTCTACTCAGTTGAAACAAGCGAAAGAACACAATATCTTACCTCTTTTACCACTATACCGTCACAACAAAGCGCGTCCAAGAAGGAAAGGATTCAGCAGACCTAAAGGAGAATTTTAGCATCCAAATGACAGCGACTTTGAGAAAACGTAATACGACAACTTACACCACACGGTGAAATTTAAATACTTTGCGCCTGACGTTCCAGCCAAGGAATCAGCAGGCTTCATTACGGACTTCTTTGACTCAATATTAGAGGAACTGAAACGTCTGTTTCAAGTCAAAGATGGAGGTCGTTCGAGCCTATGTATGCATCACGACAGTCTGAACTCTGCTGTATGTCTCGGGTTGAGTACACGTGCAGAATTAACTTCTTCCAAACTATTGAGGTATACTGAAGACGTGCAGACAATTGAACATTTGACATCCCCGATGGAAAAGTGACCATTTATATGGCGTACGTTGCATCTCCATGGGAAGAAGACAATAACCGCCATTGGTCTGTTTATCGATAAGTTTACTTTGTACAATGGATATAACATCAGATTTACGAATGAAAGTAGGCACGTAATGGGAAACATCTACGCTGGGACACAAATGGTAGCTGACCAGATTTTAAACAACGTGTGACGCTATGTCCAATTTTTCATTCACTCCATGTTACATTTCCCATGTTAAATTCCCCTCGACGCTAGAGTTGCCAACGACCTTTTTGACAATTTCCATTGAGGCTTGAGTGCTCCCCCAATGTTGGGCCCTGGTACGCAAACAAACGTTGTCCATATGACTTCGTTTTCATAGTAATGAGTAAACGATTGTCAAAAGAGGAGCGTAAGTATCTTGCTGATGGAGCTGATATGTCTCAGTTCAAGATATGCAATCTCTGACCACATTAACAAATACACTTTATGATCTAGCACTGTACTGGGAATCTATCTCATTGTATGGTAAATGAGAATTGGTAATAGTAGGTGTGCCAGATAGGGAATTGTAAATCCCCTTGCAGTCCCCTTCTGAGCAGAGAGAGGTACAGGTCACTGTTCTAGTTTGAAGCCTCATGTCCCTGCTTATGTTGACAGCCCTTATAATTTACTAAAAAAATGATTTTAAAGATACCACAAAATAGAAGGGGCCCCGAGTGGCCGAATATTCTAAAGCGCTATCCGTTATGGATCACTGCTATCTTACCTCTGTTTTCGTGGGTTCGAGTCTATGATTTGGCTAATGTAGTTATGTGAGAAAGCTTGTCAGTAGGTTCTCGTGGGTCGGTGGTTCTTTCCGGGTGATCACTATGTATAGTCCATCGTTATCTGGAAAATGGCGTTAAACCCTACAACAACAACCACAGTATAGAATGATGTATTTTATTATTTTCAAAATTGTTTATTTAAAAAACACTTTTCTAGGCCTGTTAGGGGTTAAGGTCAGGTCAAATGGCAATTCCCCAACCTATGAGAGCACTTGTTCCCTTATATGTTAGTCTCAGTAAGAGTTTGCTTGAAATGTTTTCATTGCTTATTGTGGATATATAAGAAAGCTTGCCAATAGCTTCTCGTGGGTCGGTGGTTCTTTCTGGTGTTATCCTGGGTTCTTCCTCCACCATTGATACTGACCACCATATATAGCCCATCTTTTGCTGAAAAACTACATTAAACCCTACAAAAATACAAAAACATCAACAATATCATTGCTCATAAATCTCAAGGTATTCTTTGACTGACACAATGTCCTATTTTTGTTTTAAGACATGCATCAAGGGTGAGGCAAATTTCCAATGAGGCAACGAAAATAACAGACACCAAGGAAGTTCAGAAGCTTAAAAATGTATGTATTGCATCAATTTAAAAAAAAAAATATCAAACTGAAAAATGTTATCTATTAGGAAATTGCATGGAAGTTTATTTTATTTTTTACTGCTGGCTTGACCTGTTAATAAGTATCATCAGTTTATCAATAAAACTTGTACACTTTGACTCCATTTCAAATTTTACACATTTCCTTTAGAAAAGGCATTCTTAAAGAAAAAGTGCAAAATGAGAGCTTTTATCAGATCAGTACTTGCTTACATGTCAAACTGCAAACAACATATTGTGCCAGTAGATCTGGGTCCATGTTGTTTGTTATACTGATTACTCCTAACAAACTGAAAAGTCCCAAATCTATTGGCACACTATGCAATGACAGATCTGGGTATGTAAGGCATGCAATTGGGCAAGTCTTATAAACCTTTATAATCATGAGATTACTTGTTGAATTGTGTCTAACATGCACCCATCACATATTGTGCAAGGCCCAGTGATCATAAAACATATAAAGTAGATTTTGGTCCTTGCTTTGTGTAGATGTATGTTAAACAGGAGTCAACATTCTAACAAATTACTTTACATCTGCATTGTTTTCCAGATTATAGCCAAGCTCAAGAAGGGAGAGCAGATTGATGAAGAGGACTAATGTCACTGGACATAAAATATGCCAATATTTAATTAAAAAAATGAAAAAAGAACCCAAAAATGTTGCATTTCTGTCCTGGTCAGAATTAGGTCTGTGATATTCACAAAAAGTATTTATCTAGATTATAGATGTCTAGTAATGATGACAGTAAAACTAGTTTTTGTTACATGTAAACATATATATATATATACTGTATGTATGTATGTATGTATGTATGTATGCATGTATATATATATATATATATATATATATATATATATATATATATATATACACAAATGTATATATATCTGTACATTAACAGACATATTAAGAAAATATTGTGTTGCTATAGAAAATGATATCTCAATTGTATTGTAATAGTAGAAAATAATACTCCCAGAAATTGTTTTTGATGGTATCATAATAGTACAAAATAGTAGTACTCCCAGAAATTGTTTTATATGGCATTGTAATTGTACAAAATAGTAGTACTCCCAGAAATTGTTCTTGATGGTATTGTAATAATACAAAATAGTAGTACATGTAGTACAAAATAGTAGTACTCTCAGAAATTGTTTTTGATGGTATTGTAATTGTACAAAATAGTAGTACATGTAGTACAAAATAGTAGTACTCTCAGAAATTGTTTTATACAGTATTGTAATAGTACAATATAGTAGTTCTTGCAGTTCTCAAACTTCAGGAAATAGCTAATGTGGCATGAAAATGAAAAAGTTTTGTCCTTGCACAGACATTCATTTTTACATAGTTAAACTTTTTACTAAAATAAAAGCTTGTAAAATTTTAATGGTCAGATACATTGCTAATAATGATACAAAATGTGAAAATTTGATGGAAAATGCTTGCCAGGTCTAAAATGAATCTTCATCCCATTGACCCACACCTCACAATGAAACCTTCAATGGCATATTCAAATTTCAAATATACAATATCTGTTGATAACTGTCAGACTGTCAATTGAACTATACTCAATTTCAAATAGTAAACAACTAATCACTAAGCTATTGCCATCTTTCTTCAGAAGACATGAATATGGTTGTAAATTTTCTGTAAATATATATATACACACAGACACACACACAAAGCATAGTACAAGTGATATGTAACCAGCTACCCAGGGGATGCATACAAAAGTACCGTAGATGCCTTTTGGGTTAAACATTAATCTGTCATAAATGCTACTACCTTCTGATATTTTGCAATGTGTATGGGCATTTATATCCATGGATTTTGTCATTTTATCATTGTTATATATAACAACATATATTTGACAAATTTGAAAATGTTGTTGATGTTTGATTTTTAAATATAGCAGAAGAAAAGATTTAGGATACCAAATTGTTCAAATCATAAGAAAATCTAATATTTTAGCCAATAATGTTTATTTTTTCTGCCATATTTATCAAATACATTAAAATAGTTGAATACATTTTGGGTAATTTTGCTCATATCGCAACTAATCTTGTTTACATACACAACCTTGGTGTCCCTTATTCTTGAAATACACAACCTTGGTCTCTCTTATTCTTGAAATACACAACCTTGGTCTCTCTTATTCTTGAAATACACAACCTTGGTCTCTTTTATTTTGTTTGACATTGAAGCAAGGATCATTGTAAAAATTTGCTATGGTTTTGTGCTGGGAATTTTTTTTAGTTGATTTCTGTTAAGATGTGTTTTCAGTGCATTATTTTCTTACGTTAATTTTTCTTATGTTAACAAATCCAATATACAAGATGCAACCATTTCATATTTGTTGAACAGAGTTATCCTTGGCTTAAATAATAAAATGATTTGATTGACAAGTTTCCTTCTTTTCTTCAAAATATACATCAATGTTATTAAATATATTAGCATCTAGAAAATTTTTGTTTTTATTAAAAGAAAAATTGTTTTAGAAATACTACCCCATACACCCACTAATAGGTCAAACTTCAGACATCACAGGCCCTGATCTGCCATTGCACAATGCACTGCTAGATCGGGGTCTTTTGTTTGTTTTACTTTGTACTCCTCACAAACTGGATTGTTTCAGATCTGCTGGTACCTAAAGTAATGGCAGATCTGGATCTGTGCAGTCTGCAGATGGACTTTCATATGAGAATATATGGTATTTCATTTCAATGTTCATAACAGAATCCAATCCTGCATCTACTCCATTCATTCCATCATTTAACGGAAGATGTACACCCTGGAAAGAAATATCTTTTGAAATGGATGGATTAAAACGATCTCATATGGACTCTCAAACTTGGCTCTTATTTCTCATATAGACTCTCAAACTTGGCTCTTATTTCTCATATGGACTCTCAAACATGGCTCTTAGTTTCTAACTTGATTATTCAGAAGGAATTGCTCTAGATCCACAGTTGTATCTTCAAAACAATATAGTTGCAGACATTTTTCAACGTCTGTCAAGTGTTATTATGAACCATTGGAAAAAAGTAGAGCGTTATCAGGTTATTGTTTCTACAGCTTGCGTAAATCCATTTACTTGATCAGGTTCCAATCAAAGAGCGAGCATGCACATGTTAATACGTCAGCAATTTAATTAGTACAAATAAAATATATTAAATATGTTGCTGTTGTTTTAGCCATTTTCACCAAAATGATAGGCTGTATATGGTGGCCAGTATAACTGATGAAGGAAGAACACCAGAAACTTGAGGAAGAACGACCGATCTATCGGAAGCTATTGGAAAGCTTTCTCACATGCTCACACTGGTTCAATTAAAAATGAAATACTAACATAAATATAAAAAATAATAAAGACAAAAATATTTGATTACAATGTTTAATTACTCTGATGAAAAAGGAATTAACTAATAATAAATGTGTATTCGGTGCAAATGATTGTCCAACTGCTTCTAAAGAGGGTAACAACGGAAAAAAAATGTTGTACTAACCGTATCACCCTAATAAAACTGGCATGTTATTATTCTCATAAATGACATTTAATGTCAATACATGCATCAGCATACTTTTCCAATTATACACAAATCAAAAGAAGAAATACCTCTTGTAAATAAAGCTATGAACCACATTTTTGTAAGATAGACACTCATTTAAGATGTTAAAACTTTAAAAAAATTACAATGTAATATAAAATGAGTACTGAATATTGATGAAAAAACACTCCCAAAGCATATCGATGGCACATTTATTAAATATCATAATGTATGAATCTAACAAAGAACATTTTGTATACATGCTATCATCAAGTCCAACTTGTAATTTTTTGTAAGTCGAGCCCAACTGCATATCATATAGACACTGATCAACCATCTGTGACCTATGCTTTTTGTTTAAGTGATTACTGCTAAAAAGTGGAACGCACAGATATGCAGGTGTGACCAATGCTGATTGTTTAAATTACTCCTAAAAAGTGACAGACATAGATCTGTAGGTGTGACCTATGCTTTTTGTTTAAGTGATTACTCCTAAAAAGTGGAACGCACAGATATGCAGGTGTGACCAATGCTGATTGTTTAAATTACTCCTAAAAAGTGACAGACATAGATCTGTAGGTGTGACCTATGCTTATTGTTTAAATGATTATTCCTAAAAAGTGGCACAGACACAGATCTGCAGGTGCATTTAGTTACTGCTTATCTGGCTCTGTGCAATCTGCAGTTAGACTTGATTTCCAAGCAAGTTCAATTCACAGATTAATGAAAAACAAATATAATCAAGATTAGCTTAAATCTTGAAAACAAATATCAAACTCTAAGCAATGTTTTTTTCATTATTATTATACAAAATTACATGTTCATTGTCAATCCATAATAAAGTCTCTAAACAAAACACAATGTTTGTATACAACCTGTCATAAAAATAAACACTTTATGTTAATCCCTAACTGCAAAGAGCATTAACTTCTGATGAGAAAGGTTTCACATTTTGTTTTACTGCAACAGTATGAGAACAAACTAACTTTCATCCTGTCTGTCCATTTGTCTGTCCATACATAAGAAAGCTGTTCAACACATTCATCAAGTTATAGAAATCTGACAATGAGACTAAAGTCACAAAAATAAATCCTGTAATTTTGTGACATTTCTTGGGAAATGCATTGAAATAGTCCCTTTCATGTTTTTCAGTATATACTGTAAAAAAAGATTAGAAGACTTTAGACAGTTTCCAAATAAAATGTATATGCTTCCCAGCCCAAATATATATATATATATATATATATATATATATATATATATATATATATATATATATATATATATATATATATATATATATATATACATATATACACATACATACATATATACATACATATATATACATATATATACATACATATATATACATACATATATATACATACATATACATACATACATACATACATACATATATATATATATATAACAAAAATACTCTATAGAGCCTAGAAATTCTATAGATTGCTGAGAGAACAGTTAGCAGTATTAAGAATTCTGAGTAAATAGACGTCAGCACAGATAACATAAACGGGTTCTTGACAACCTGACTGTTTAGACAGAAACCATATCTTGGTATCCACTTACCATAGTGAGAAAAAAAGAAGTTACTACAATTCACATCTAAATCCTGTTTAATCAGAACAATCCTATTTTCTTTGCTAGTCAATTTATCAAGAATGATCAGAAAGCCTTTAAATAAATAGCATGCCAATTAAGCATGCTTATGAATGTTTATGATGGACAGACAAATCATAGACAAGACATTTTCATCAGGAAATAACATTTCATATACAAGTCACATTTCATATGATCTTTGGTATCTTTTGTATTAAGTAAAATCATCTACATTCATGTTGTATACACTCACAAGCACAAATACTTAAATGCACTTCCTAAAATGGTATTCCAGTCAAACAGTGCATCTACCACATATACAACTGGTAATACGTAGAAAGGAATTGTTAGTATGCAGATCAATCAATTTAATCAGGACCAATGACTGACTGAAACATCTGACTAGTAGTATTATATCAATGGAATTTGCAGTTGGGAAGAACTTCTGGTTACATATATCTGACACCATTATATTAACTGTGCAAGAAATGGCACACTGAATCCATATGGCAGTACTTTACTTCTTGTGCTTTGCATAAAGGTCAATAACGTCCTGCACATCATCCTTTGACCCAAGGAAGACAGGAATCCGCTGATGGACACTCTCAGGAACGATGTCAAGGATGGGCATGGTTCCTGTAGTAGCCAGGCCTCCTGCCTGCTCTACGATGTATGCCATGGGGCTACCCTCATACAGCAGACGCAACTGTGGAGGAGGTTAATGGTGAAAAAATAAAATATATTATGAATCATACAAATTCATTTTAACCAAAGAATTCATACAGCATATGCAATTATAAGAAGAGAAATGATTTATAAATTGTAATAATAGATTAAAGGAGCTAACAAATTTAAAGGCATGTCCACTTGAGAACATTGACATGTATAAAGTGTCATTTTGAAATGGATAACGATATGGGTTACATACGAATCATTCAATGTAATGAAATCTGTAATGATAAAATATGCCATACATTGATCGTTTTATCACAACATCCAGGTCTGAAGTCAACAGGATTCCATTATTCAGATTTACTTGATCATTAAAATAGGCGATTTTCTCATTTATTATTTGTGGTCGTTAACTCTGATGCAGAGACCAGTTTTAACTCAAGAAAATGTTATATTCGTATGTTTTCATATGTTTGTGTAAGGACATGTATATCATAGAAAGCAAATTATTGCACAGTTCAAAACATTATTCAACCATTTTGTTTTAAAAATCAAATGATTGCAGTATCATAGACATTAAATATACAAGATGTAATGTCTATAAAAAAAATCTCCAACCAGGCATAGTTTTACTCTGTATGGCAAAATAATGTATACCTTATTTTTACCTGCATAAACAGGTATCCAACTATTCATCGAACATCAAAATCATACATACCATATTTACCTATACCTGTACAAACATATTCATCGAACTGTCAAAATCATGCACACCACATTTACCTGTTTTGGCATGCATCCATCAAAACTATGCATACCATATTTACCTATGTACAAATATACTTAACTGGCAAAATCATGCATACCATATTTAACTGTGTAAGCACACATATGTCAAAATCATACATACCATATTTACCTATACCTGTACAAACATATTCATTGAACTGTCAAAATCATGCACACCACATTTACCTGTCTTGGCATGCATCCATCAAAACTATGCATACCATATTTACCTAAGTAATATACTTAACTGGCAAAATCATAATACCATATTTAACTGTGTAAGCACACATGTCAAAATCATACATACCATATTTAACTGTGTAAGCACACATATGTCAAAATAATACACAACATACTGACGTGTGTAAGCATGTATCTGTCTAAATCATGCATATAATTTTTACCTGTGTAAATATACACCCAATTATCAAAATCATGCATACTATCTGACTAATGAAGTCACAAAAATTGCATATACTTTTGACTAATAATGTCCAAAAAAACCCAGCATTTCCCATTGACTAATGAAATCGAGATGACTGCATTTTCCATTGACTAATGAAATCGAGATAACTGTATTTCCTATTGACTAATAAAATTGAGATAACAGCATTTCCCATTGACTAATGAAATTGAGATAACTGCATTTCCCATTGACTAATGAAACTGAGATAACTGCATTTTCCATTGACTAATGAAATCGAGATGACTGCATTTCCCATTGACTAATGAAATCAGTAAAATTACATTTTCTTTTGATTAATGAAATCACAGAAACTGCATTTCTTTGTCTAGTGCAACCCAATAGATGGTATCAGTATTTATCTGTATGAAAATCTTCAGGACACTTGCAGAAGATTAACTTAGACACATAATCAAAAGTGTCCATCAGAAGAAAGTAGTACAAAGAAGTATAAAAAGAGAGTACTGTTCAATATTGATAATATTTTGTTCTAGAAAGCTAGAACATGTCTTAATCATCCAAAATATAGCAAATCTGGTTCAGAAATACCATCTTTTTATTTGTAAGAAGTTCATCCAATTTGATGCAAGACCACCTCAATAAATTGTGCAAATCTCAATCACAAAATATAGCAAATCTGGTTCAGAAATACCATCTTTTTATTTGTAAGAAGTTCATCCAATTTGATGCAAGACCACCTTAATAAATTGTGCAAATCTCAATCA
The DNA here is from genome assembly GCA_029339505.1 of Unio delphinus. Classification (NCBI taxonomy): domain Eukaryota; kingdom Metazoa; phylum Mollusca; class Bivalvia; order Unionida; family Unionidae; genus Unio; species Unio delphinus. Next base: position 15,140,876 of record JAQISU010000106.1, on the reverse strand, counting down.
CAAAAGAGTTTGCTGGAAATCCTGATGAATATATGTCTATTTACTTAGATTGATTAAAAAATGAGAACAGAGTCAATCAGACACAAGGATTTTTCTTTAACACACACTGTATTCATCCAAGATCCATGTCAGTTAAGTCTACATGCATTTTTCAATTTTAAACAAGAATCAGATCAGAGTCTCTATACAGTGGAAGCAAACTCAGCCAACCAGATTCAAGATCACCCCATTAACATCCATGGATCTTGCTCATTATTGAACTCATGTGAGATCTTGCTCATTAATGAGCTCATGTGAGATCTTGCTCATTACTGAGCTCATGTGAGATCTTGATCATTTGATGCTACATGCCTAGTCTGAGCAAAACAGAACCAGATGAAAATAATAGAAGCTTTAATATACTGCTTGTTTTACCATTGAAAACAATAAATAGGACCTGAAAATTTTAGTCAACATTATGAAATATCAAATTTAAAAATAGATCATACAATTTGTTACATTTTCTTTCCAAACGACATTCCTAGTACACCATAATTAACGATCTGTAAGAAAATTTTGATCAATGAAAACCAGTTGAAATGATCTTTAACATGTATGACATTTTGAAAATAAATGTCAATTAAACAGAATAACAAACAACTTCAATTAGAAAAAGCGCATTATTACAAATTATTATTGACGTGATTGTAAAATGAGGATTCAGTCATTAAACAGCCAAGTACCCTAACACTTCCCACCCCCCCACACACACCCAGTTTTCTTGATGTCAAAGCGACTTTTTTCAATTTTTGTAGGTCCCTCAGTAACTTGCTTATAGTGTGGTCTATGTTTGTGGACCCCATTGTGTGCGAGTTATCACTGAAGAGGTGTATGATACAACTGTTCATTTGTGTAAATTTGATACTGCATTTCACACATGTTAAAAGTATTTCACTGATATGTTCAAGTATAATAAAAAGAATTTTTATTTATTTTTCATTTGTAACTTTTCTGTTTTCTGTCTCTTAATTTCCTTCACATTTCTGATTTCCCTATTGTTAGCCTCACTTCATTTGGTTTTATAGCAAGATGAGTTAATGGGGACATAAAATAAAAATTTAAGTTCTGTATATCAATGTAAAAAAAAAAACCATCCCTTTCTCTTTCGTCTACCAGTTTATTTTGCTAGAAAGTAAAAAGCTTGAAAATGAAGCTTAATGGTTGTAGATGGACAAAGATAGAAAGCAAAGCAATTGCTACATCCAACTGCCTTAAAGGATGGCTTGACAGCAAAGCTGTATGCAAAGTCATGACATAAAGCTGAAAATAAGCTTGTCTAAGCAGTATTCTCCCGAGACATTTTTTAACGGTAAAGTGTTACCATACTATAAGCTTGGCCATATAACTACCAGAGTGCATTTCACCATATCTGTGCATAAAAGTACTAAATAGGTCTTGAAAATGTGGAAAGATTAATATAACAGGTCTACTGATCTCAAATACTGTGAATCACATGAGATTCAGGAGTATCAAATTTCATGATTTAGTTAAAGATATAAATATATGTGTTTTTAATTTGTAATTGGATTCTTTGTTTAAAAACAGAATAAATAAAATACTATTTATAAAAACAATACATAGAGAGACAATCACTTCCTTGCATTCTCAAGCAAATAAGCCTAATTCATACTGTAATAATTAGGTTGATTGTAAAGTCTTTTGATGCATAAATGTGAAAATCAGAATCAAAGATGATGCTATCATCCATCCATCCGCATGCATGTACAAGAAAAACTAAATTCCACTGCCGTAATTTAGATTACAATTAGGTTTTGAGTGTTTGCCAAAAAACACAAGCAAACTATAAAGTCCTTAACTTTTAGGGATTAGGTGCTAACACAATGACAGTACGACAATCTTATTTGAATCAAAGCTTCTATCTTTTTTATATGCAGACAGTTCTGTCAAAATTAAGTTTCAATTTCTTAGCGATGATAATATCACTTGTACAGCAGTCAAAATGAGGACACATAAAGCAGCATCTTCCACCAATTCCTGTCAAGAAGCCCTCTATTCACTGACCAGAATCTGATACCATGTGACTTGCTGCCCCTAAGTCTGTGTGAGCTGAAGACGTTGCAGCCTTTTAATGTTTACATTGCAATATGCATCTGGCTCACCGAAAGGTGAATGATATCCTACCACTATTTGTGCCAGCTGCATGCACTGATAAGTTGCATCATTATAATTTATCTGTCATTGACTGATGTCTGCTAGTTTATTCAGTAATTAGATATGATATGCATGAGACATTTATAATGTATAAGAAATATGCTCCTGTGTTCATTTACTCAAAGGAATACTGAATTGTACATGTGATCAAGAAAATGAAAAATGCAATAAAATTTTCTTTTCTACATTTTTCACATTAATATCTCTATTCAGAATTGAACATTGTCTAACAGTACATACTACAGCACTGCATTCATGCTCTACATATTATGCTGGATATTTACATCCTTACATTGTTACTATTATTATTTAAGGATATACACACCGAGACGGATGTTTAATATTCATGGATTCTAATGCTGTCTCATTTCTTATTGTTTCCAATTTTTACTGGACTGCATAAAGTTTTAGTATTCATTATTATAATTTAATTTAACTAGCGCTTCTCTCACGACAGGAGTGATACTTTTTCAACATAATTTTTATTTTAAAAAAGTTATTTTTTTTAAAGTATAAAATCTGGAATACTGCTACAAGTTTTGAACTTGTGATGTCTTGTTTGTCAGCTGGCATACACATACACATTTGGATGTTGATATAGAAATGTGCTTTAAGCACACAAGATTTAGCAATTTTGAATTTTTTACATAGTTATTACTAAGCTTTTAAATTCATGGAATGTTGCATGCAAATTATAATAAATCAATTCCGTTGCTCCTCATCTTTCCCAAATGTATGATGAGATATTTTTCCCAACAATATACCTGGTAAGTACTGTTAGCATTAAAATAAATAAGTAATCCTTTTACCATGGCACACAGCATGGGGTGGGATGGAGTACTCTGAATATTTGCTTTTTTCATATTCTGTAGTCACTTCTGTGATCTAATTTACCCATAAAAATCATGAAAATTCACATCCTGTTGTCACCTTTGTGGTCTAGTTTACACAAAAAAACCATGAAAATTCACATCCTGTTGTCACTTTGGTGTGTACGCATAAAAACCATGAAAATTCATACTCGGTTGTAACTTTAAGTTTATGGTCTATTTTACACATGAAAATCATGAAAATTTTTACTCTGTTGTAACTTTAAGTTTGTGGTCTAGATTACACATTAAAACCACGAAAATTCATACTCCTCCAATAATGAATTCACAGTACTGGTAAAATTAGTTGTAGAAAGTAATTCTAAAAAAAAAAACTTCAAAGGTGTGATTAAGCAATGAAGCTGTAGTATGGTCAAGAAAGTGATCAGTGCTGCAAAACAAACGTTGGGTTACCGAAGCAGATTATTGGCCTGGAGAGAACACTGCCAAAGTTTAAATGGTGAAAAGCGGTACAACAATTTTGACTGAAATACATTTATTCCATGATGTTACCTTGTTGAAGTCAAATTGTTCACAGACTGACTGATGAACTTCAATACTGTATGGATTGTTGTGCGGAGACAATGAAAAGTATGTGCACAAGTTAGAAATTGAGACAAGCAAATATAAATCTTTTGCAAATGCAGATAAGAGTCAATGTTTAAATGGAGTCTCCAGTGGTAGTGCTAAGTGCATCTGTGGGAGGTCATTAAGTTCGTACCCAGGCCAAGTCATACCAAAGACTTGTACTGTTAAAAATTGATACTAGCAGCTGTCTGACTCTGCAATCAGCATGAAGAGGTTAGTGTTTGGACTGGTCATCCAGGTGTCAGGATACTATGATTGTGTGGGACATGATGCTACATGTCTGCAGCATGATGTCCCAGTGCTCGACATCACAATATCAGGCTTATATACCCTAATATAATGTGATCGGGGAATTTATTCAAAGGAGAAACATTAATCACATAAATTCACATTGTTATGCATTTCATTTGTAATGTATGCTTAATCTTTGTAACTGAGGGTAGTGGTTTAATATACCTGACTATTCTCAATATTTGTTTGCCATAACTGTTAGTTATAAGTTGTTTACTGATATCTGAGTCAAGTTCTGTGTTCTGGAATATAACTTGTATCCTGACCATTTTATTGCATCTCAAGTTTTCATATAAGGTAATTGTGCAAAACAAACTTGTTAATTATTTTTACTGTTGTTTTCAGATATAATTTGTGTGGAATCATTTATTTAAAGTAGTCACAGGAATTACAAAGTGCTCTTTTGACTTTTAAGACTCAAACACTATATTGGGATTATTGTGAATTTATCCAAAGTCATTCTGGATTATACCATTGTGGTACAGCAATCTGTTCAAGACAATTGGTACATCACTATGTGTTATAATAATTGTTTCTGGTAGCAGCACTTGTTTCTGAAAATGTGTATGTGTGTGTGTGTGTGTGTATGTGTATGTGTGTGTGTGTGTAATTTTGATTTTAACATAGCTCTAAAATAATTTGTTCAGTCATATTGCTATGATGACTGCAGTGTGGCAGTTTAAAGTTAAATCTGACACTGGAGCATCATGCTGCAGATATGTAGCATCAAGACGCACCCAGTACATTATCCTGCTGACACCAGGCTGACCAATCCTAACAATTACCTCTTAAAGCTGAGTGCCAAGTGAGGCAGTTGTTAGTACCATTTTTTATAAGTCTTTGGTATGACTCAGTAGTGGTTCGAACAACAACTGACCGCATCCAAGGCTAATGTTTTAACCACTTAGGTCAATGGCCCAGAAAATTAGCATCTTGATCTGTTAGATTTCACACAGTAATCCTGTTTACTTAAGTCAGCCTACACAGAAAAAAAAATACTGATACCTAATATGGCATATATTATTGATATAGTAATTATCGATATAGTAATTGATTTTGATGAAAACTTTCAGCTAAAGATTATATTAATTTGTCATGTCTTTGTTGGACTATTCTGAAAAGGTAAGAATAGTAGTATGGAGTGGAATTCTTAGGTTCATGGCCAACACAATCAAAATGAAAAGCTGATTGTCACAAAAGAGCAACTGCTTATGAATGCAAGGACAGTTACACTTCTGAATTATGCAGTTTCCATAACTTACTTTCCCATTTGGAGACTCCTTTGTGCCTGGGTACATGAAGATTCCTCCATAAACCAATGTTCTGTGAACATCTGCTACCATTGAGCCAATGTAACGAGCACCATAAGGGCTTCCTTTCTGAAATAGTTTGAAGTAGTAGGCAATATAATAATACTGTGGAAAATTTCAAATTTAGAAACTAAATATTCCAGATTCCTGTCAATACTGGCCATAAAATATAGTTCGCCTTTTTTGGACAAACTAGACAATATCCATCATATATATGTAAACTACAGAAAAAAAACAACAAAATACATTATAATTAAGGCTGAAGAATTATTAGGTTACAGAATGTCTAATAATAATAGATCAATGGAGTTCTGACAATACCACATGAAAATTACTCATTTATGGTACAATCAAAATTAAAATTCTAAAATGCTGGTTTGTTCTTATGCTCCAATTTTCTCTTGAAACATTGATTAGACTATAGCAATCAATAATAAATTACAAAATATTGCAAAGATTCTGGAATTTAGCCATTTCAGACATTTGTGGAAAGATCTAACATGCAAATAATTAGGTTTATGAGAATAGGTCTGTGATAAAATTAGAAGTCACAAAGGTCTGCAATTAAACTAGAAGTCATGTAGGTCTGTGATAAAACTTGAGCACTGGTTACATAGGTCTGTAATAAAACTAGAGCACAGACCACATAGGTCTGAGATAAAACTTGAGCACTGGTTACATAGGTCTGTAATAAAACTAGAGCACAGACCACATAAGTCTGTAATAAAACTAGAGCATTGGTTACATAGGTCTGTGATGAAACTAGAGCAGACCACATAGGTCTGAGATAAAACTAGAGCATTGGTTACATAGGTCTGTGATGAAACTAGAGTACAGACCACATAGGTCTGTAAAAAAACTAGAGCATTGGTTACATAGGTCTGTGATGAAACTAGAGCATTGGTTACACATGTCTGTAATAAAACTTGAGCATTGGTTAAATAGGTCTGAGATAAATTTACAGCATAGGTCACAGAGACCTGTGATGAAACTAGAACATTAGTCAAGGGACCCCGCGTGGCCGAGTGGTCTAAAGCACTCTCTGTTATGGATCACTGCCATCTCACCTGTCTGCGTGGGTTTGAGTCTAAGATTTGGCTAATGTAGTTATGTGAGAAAGCTTGCCAGTAGCTTCTCATGGGTCGGTGGTTCTTTCCAGGGATTTTCCCGGGTTCTTCCTCCGCCAATAATACTGGCCACCATATATAGTTTATCATGTGCTGAAAAATTGTGTTAAACCCTATAACAACAACAACTACAAGAACAGAGCATTGGTCATATAGGTGTGCGATAAACTAGAGCATTAAAAAGACATTTTTTTCTTTTTGGAGAGTTGGATATTGGAGGCAGTGGAGTTTATTTTCCTGATCTTAATGTAGGGAATATAGCGGAAGAAGAAAGCTACTTGGAAGAAATAGTTACTAATCTATCCTTCATTCACTTAGTATACATGAAGAACAAATATTACATGTTTTGAATTGCATCCTAGATAACTAATATATGAATGGGATGAATATACTCTGCCAATCTAAACCACCTGCAACCAATGCATGTCATCTGCTTGTTATATTTGGCATCTGTAAGTAGAACAAATTGAAGGCATTTACAGGTGCAAATCAGTCAAGCATCACATAAATCACCAACAATTAGGGTTGTTAACTGCTATGTAATAGTCTCCAGAACTGTAGAGGTGGCACTGAATGAATAAAAGTTAAAAAAAACAAGGCTGTCAAGTACTGAATTTGATTACAATGAGTTTGTCATTAAGATGGTTCATACTGGATAAGAAAGTTAACAAATGAGGTGACAAATATTTGGAATGATAATAGAGCAAGTCAAGAGTACTACCATGAAATAAGGAAACTTAACAAAAGAATTCCAAGGCAGGAAAGGCACAATTGAAATTTAGCTAGGCCTTTACATGATGACTGTACGCTGGCATGAGAGGAAAGGCGCAAGAAGTGGAATTTAGCTAGGCCTTTACATGATGATTGTACACAGCCATGAGAGGAAAGGCACAAAAAGTGGAATTTAGCTAGACCTTTACATGATGATTGTACACTGGCATGAGAGGAAAGGCACAAGAAGTGGAATTTAGCTAGGTCTTTAAATGATGATTGTATACTGGCATGAGAGGAAAGGCACAAGAAGTGGAATTTAGCTAGGCCTTTATATGATGATTGTACACTGGCATGAGAGGAAAGGCACAAGTGGAATTTAGCTAGGCATTTACATCATGATTGTACACTGCCATTAGAGGAAAGGCACAAAAAGTGGAATTTAGCTAGGCATTTACATGATGACTGTACACTGGCATGAGAGGAAAGGCACAAGAAGTGGAATTTAGCTAGGCCTTTACATGATGATTGTATACTGGCATGAGAGGAAAGGCACAAGAAGTGGAATTTAGCTAGGCCTTTATATGATGATTGTACAATGGCATGAGAGGAAAAGCACAAGAAGTGGAATTTAGCTAGACCTTTACATGATGACTGTACACTACCATTAGAGGAAAGGCACAAAAAATGGTATTTAGCTAGGCCTTTACTTGATGATTGTACACTGGCATGAGAGGAAAGGCACAAAAAGTGGAATTTATCTAAGCCTTTACATGATGATTGTACACTGGCATAAGAGGAAAGGCACAAGAAGTGGAATTTAGCTAGGCCTTTACATAATGATTGTACACTGGCTTGAGAGGAAAGGCACAAAAATTGGAATTTAGCTAGGCCTTTACATGATGATTGTACACTGGCATGAGAGGAAAGGCACAAGAAGTGGAATTCAGCTAGGCCTTTACATAATGATTGTACACTATGTAGGTTTTGGCACTAATTCCTATATCCTGGAGAAGACAAACCCTGTGTGACTTACTTTTCAAGGTAGAAGACAGTCTTTTCCACTACTTTTGCTAAACAAAGCCAAGCTACCTGAAATATTTTGTACCTCAAAAGGACTGGATTTGCAAGGTATTCTGAACATATTACAATTGGGTGAAACCAGCGCCAGATTAAGCACCGTGGAGGCCCATAGGCAGTCAAACTTTTGGGGCCCCAGACCCACGGTCACGGTCTCATGGGGGCCCCTGATGGGGCCCATAAAAGTTGCGGGGCCCATAGGCAGTTGCCTACTCTGCCTAATGTGTAATCCGGGACTGGGTGAAACAAGCAAAAAAGAAAGTGTTGTGATAAGAAACTGAAAAAAGAAAGGTTATTAATATGTTAAACTTCTGCCAAGATTGTCTCAACAAAATTGTAAAAATAACAAAAGGATGGATAGAAGATGATCACATACATGTGTCGGATAATTAAACATGAGCAAAAATACAATAGAATACATACGATTGGGTATTTTTTGCTTTTAACATATTCTTTTGTAACCTCATCCCACGATGCTTCATAACCTTCGTTAATAGAGTAGATCTTGCCACGGGGCTTGATTTTGATGTCTTTCTCTGTCAAAATGAATTCTCCTATGGCCTGAATTTAAAAAAAAAATATCACTGCTGCTTTTACTTCTCAAACATTTAAACAAGTTTAGAAGGAGCATTCTGACATAGGTGTTTTAAGTTAGTAGGAATGATACTGATCTGCCATTCAATATGGACAAATTTACTAAAAATATAAAAAATATAAAAGCCTTACCAAAAAAAAATCAAAACAACAGAATGCGACTCAATTAGATAGAAAGTGTCTTGGCAAAAAGTCATTCTAGCCAAGAAGCTTGCAGTTAATTTGACAAAATTCTGGAGAGCAGTTTCAAGTTAGTACAACTCATGCTGATCTGCCATCAATTATAGACATCATTACCAAAATCAAGTTCTAAAAAAAGCACTAAAGAAATTGATCAAATTAGACAGCTTCATGACAAGATGCTTTCTCTTAATTATGATAAAATTTTTTGGAGTGCAGTTTTTGAGAAGCTGTTGTAAGGCATTTCTTTTTTTACCTTGGCATAATGTGAAATATCTTTGAAGACAATGATTTCTGTAAACTTTAGTCAAATTGTGTTGAATGGGTTTTCTCAAGAACTTATTGGACAGACTATTTTTTAGTAAATATCACCATATGTGTTGGCAGAGTGGCATACAACTGAAATCATTTAATATTAAATTTAAAAGAGTGGTATACATCTGAAATCATTTAATATTAAATTTAAAAAATGATGATATTGCAAAATTTTTGCAATACCATCAATACCAGGAAATGTTCTCACAGAGAGAGACAGAGACAGAGAGACAGAGACAGAGAGACTGACTGAATTTATGATAATACTTTGACATTTGTTGAATACTGCTAAACAGTTTTAGAAAATGAAGATAAAACTGCTGACAGATGATAGATGAGAACAAACTGATAAAAAGCATCCTGGCAATGGTGCATTTCACTACTGAACTGCTAATATGCCATCAAATACTGATGACAGTACAATAAAGCTAGAAAAACAAACTAAAACACCCGTTTTCATAGTATATACAATCAACAGCATCAGAATTAATTTCTACATTTAACTAAATAAATTAAATTAAATATTCAGGTTATTTGACATATATCATTAAGTGAGCGATCTCAGACTCACCAGAGCCTCTTGTTTTATACTACTTCTTAAGTGCTTTTTGGCTTTTGACTGAGGATGCAAAACATTACACAACTATCTGATGTATTTTTATTCGTAACATTCATATTTTTCTAAATCATATAGGAAAATTCCATCAAAAAGTAAAAATCTGATTAAAACAAAATAGACATTCTTTTTTGAAAGTCATTTGATGATCGTCTCAGCAGGTAAATGAATGCTATTTCTAAAACGAGTTTTTCAATCAACAGGTGTAGCTGAATCATCATTGTGGCAGAGCACAATACAAGGCTAACATCAAAGTTCTGATTACAGGTTACAGGCAGCAGTTTATATGTCATTCCAGACTGAACAAACAAAATGGCTTAAGAAATAGTTCCTATTTATATGATTACAGTGCCATCAATGCCCTGGTTTTTTTTCTTCTTCTTCATGACAAGTAGATTTCTCCATCTAATAAATACAATTTGTGCGTAACTCTCTGGTAATGTTTAGCAGTTATCTGTCTGGACTAGATATTAGGTCACACGTTTTAGGCTTGCATAGTATCTGCTCATGTGCCAGTGAACAAGACATTTAACCATGACCAGTTCATGTACACATGATTCCAAAGTCAAGGGACACTGTCCCTCACATCCCAAATTCAGGGGGACACAATAGATTAAACGAGCAAAGGAGTATTGCATCTAATTTTTTCAATAGTTTTGCCACCTGAACGTTGTCATCTGCACTATGCTATGAATTTTTCTTTGGACATTCAAATTACTGGAATAAATATTTTATCATGTGTTATCAAATAACTGATGAAATCATTAACAAATCTGAATATCTGGTTAATCTGAAATAGCTGTATAATTAATTTTCTGTTCCAGTTTTTTCTCTAATTCAACTTTAGCATTGACTAATTTGTTGTAATTTCCCAGTTTTTAATTACTTTTCTTTTTAAGTAAATAATTAATAAATGAAATAACAAACTGTATATTTGTAGAAATTCAATCTCATTAACATTAGGAGAATTGGTAATTGAAGGAGGGAATGCTGAGCATCTAATCTCTACCTCTGGTATCCTTCTAGGGAAATACAGCTGGATTCTCCAAGTGAATAGTACCTATTCTCCGGCTAAGCAACACAGAATGGAGTCACATGAATGTGACCTCTATATTCAGTTAAGTTGAGTACTGAAATCTTAACTACAAAATTTCACTGTCAAATCCAGCGTAGCTAATAGGTTTGGTTAATTCTTAACTAGGTCTGGTGATTATATTATCACAAGACCCACAAGATTTAGCATTTGTCCCTGAAAATGCTAAACATCTGAGATAAAAGTTCAAGAAGGTTGAATATTCAGGCTAGCTAACCACTCCTTCTATGTCTCAGACTGAAATATTGCATTCAAATACGAGGTTTGCTGAGATCACTTGAGTCTCGTGAGCCGAAACATTCATGAGGTGACTATGATCTTGTGAGACTTCAGAGTATGTTGATAATATACATCAGCCACTTTGAGCTTGGAGTGATATCCTGTCTTGCAGCTTTTACTGGAAGAATGAGTCATATATATGCACATGCAGTGACTTGCCACCATGCATTTCAAGTTGAACAGGGTCTAGCATGGCCGCTGCTCTCAGCTTGTCCAATGAGGCGAGTTCGTGTTTGACATCTCTTTGATTGAAAAATGACAATAACTTACTTTTGGCAATGAAGCCTGGCTGCATCATGTGCACTACTGAACTACCTGATCCGATCTGAAGATAGCTCATGTTGACCGAAAAAGAATGTAATTCGTTCACTCCGCATGCTGAGGCTATAGCTATTAGGAAATGTGTTTTGCATCATTGTAGCTGCAATAAATGCAGCTGAAGTGTTGAATATGAGTTGAGCAAGCAAGACAATATCCACTGCACTTAGAAAACTGGGTCAGTGATTTTGGTCAATGCAAATCAAAATTATCTAACAAACCTGATAGACCTTTATCAGGACCAATAACATATCTGCCATGCTGTCTGAATGTGTGTGTGTGTGTGTGATTTGGATTTTTAACGTAGCTTTACAAACTTTTCAGTCATATCGCGACTATGTCTGCAGTGTGGCAGTTTATAGTGATGTCTAGCACTGGGTCATCATGCTGCAGACATGTAGCGTCATGACCCATCTAGTCACATTATCCTGACACCATGTTGACCAGTCCTAACAGTAACCTCTTAAAGCCAGTTTGGGAATTGAGGCACTCAAAGAGATGAGTTTTTTTTATCAAAATCACTTTGCAGTTCTGACCTTGATTATGTTTGGCATGAAAAGGTAGTAGTAGTCAAAAGCCCAGAACCCTTCCTAGCTGACTGACAAGTGTATCCATGGCCAAGGATCTTGTTCTGGAATTGGGGAGATTAACATGGGCAGCTTATGATTCGACCTTCTTGCAATAAAGTCTATCCTCAGACCCCCCCCCAATTGAGACCGATGGCATACTCATTCTTTCTGATGGACAGATGGGTCATTTTTTTTCATGAATTTTGTTGGCAGACAGTATTAGTTTGAGGTGCCTCTGGTGGTTAACTGGCCTAAGCTTCTAGTTGCCTTCTGGATGACAAAAGAAACATGAATGAAGCAGCAGAGATTTTGCACAATCTCCACTGCCAATTTAGCGATGAGTGACCATATCTCATAATGTAAATGCATCTTTCACCTGATCTGATGGTACTTGCATAAGGAGGGAAAAGGAAAGAGGAGGCGGTTAGATAAATGAAATTTGAAGCCCTTCCAGGCATAGATTACCCAATTGTTAAGTGTGATGAGGGTGATCCATTGAGGCAATTCTGCATCCTAGTCTGATTAGATGACCGCCTTCGAGCATTGGACTGAGATCTATACTGACTTTTGTGACTGTCACAGATTATTCTGAATGTGCTGGATAGCAAGTTGGAAAGGTAGTTCCTCAGTTGCCTGTTTCTAAACTTCTTCAGTCTTCCCTACAAAGAGTTAAGGTGACCCAAACAAGGTCATACTAAAAGAAAGACTATGGTGTGGCTCGAGAGATGTGAAACACAAGCATGCATCAAGTAAGATCAAGTCCCAATTGGAGGAAGTGGTCATTGGCCATACAATGATGCAATACTCTATTGATGACTGGAGTGATGTGGGATTTTGTCTCCCAGGTGTGGTCACTGCCTGATTTTGCAAAATGGAAATCTGTCAATAATGCCAATTCAAGATAGAGAAAGTGGCATCCATATTCCTAACTAGCTTGAAAGTTGCAGTAAACATGTTTTATCTAGTGCCGGGACATCTGTACAGAATGTATCTGAACGTGTCTTGCACTAATGATACGATAACGTCGATGGTACTTGGCTTTACCTGGATTACAAATGCAACCATACAGCCAGTCATTAATCCACTAAGTGAGGAAGTATACAGCTAATCGGCGTTTCTTCCTCTTTGTCTAAGTCTACAGACACCTTCACCACATAGTATAGTGTGGTAGGAGCATTATGAAGCTGGCAATACCATATAAATCTCTTCAACAGCCACCTGCAAACAATTCTCTGTCTTTTCCATGGTAGGATCAGAATATGGATGGTTTGGAGATTGCTAGTCACTTGATTGTAAATCTTGGCTGGGTAGACCATCAGGAAGCATCAGTGGTGAATATACTTTGTCCTATCTTACTAGTCATGGGTTCTGCAGTGAGGATATGCAGTGAACATTGGGTCAGTTGGGTCTGCCAGCTGAATGTGTCATGCCTGGATGGACACTTGGTTTGCTGGATGAAAATCAACACGGATGCAGACTGTATAAAATCCAGTATTGTCTTCACTGTTACTGGCATCACCAAAGATCGACACAGTGCTAAACTGGCCAGGATGGTCTATCAATCAAGTCTTCATGTTGGCTCTGCCAACATATTTTTCAGTAAAATCCCCACCATATTAACGAAATGTCACTGAAGACGCAGCGAGATGGATCACTAAGATCCCTGTATAGCATAGTTAGCTGGATTGGGACTAGATTTGGGAGGTGGTAGGCTTATATACCTAATGCTAAATGTGGTCAGGGAATATATTTGAAGGAGAAATAATGATAATCTTTTACATTATAAACTACATCTGATCTAAAAGCAACTTTTATACTTAACTTAATTATTCAGGATATGTTTGTCAGAAAAATAACATTTTTATGATGCCACAAATAGGAATCATTCATTAATAAATTCACACCCTTTACATTACCATTTTTTGAGACCAGATTTAATGTAAACACTAATTTATACAACTTGTAATGAAAGAAAATAAATAAACATACAGGGTCCAACATAAACCCATTGACACCATTCCCTGTCGTCAGCACTATCATGGTGGCACTACCATACAGGGCATATCCAGCAGCAACTAGCTGCCTCCCTGGCTTCAGGATATCTTTCTCTTCAGAGTCCCCATCTTCATGCTGAAAAGGACAGATACATAAATATAATATGGTAAGGAATGTTTTAATATAATATGGTAAGGAATGTTTTAATATAATATGGTATGGAATGTTTTAATATAATATGGTATGGAATGTTTTAATATAATATGGTATGGAATGTTTTAATATAATATGGTATGGAATGTTTTAATATGGTATGGAATGTTTTAATATGGTATGGAATGTTTTAATATGGTATGGAATGTTTTAATATAATATGGTATGGAATGTTTTAATATAATATGGTATGGAATGTTTTAATATAATATGGTATGGAATGTTTTAATATAATATGGTATGGAATGTTTTAATATGGTATGGAATGTTTTAATATAATATGGTATGGAATGTTTTAATATAATATGGTATGGAATGTTTTAATATAATATGGTATGGAATGTTTTAATATAATATGGTATGGAATGTTTTAATATAATATGGTATGGAATGTTTTAATATAATATGGTATGGAATGTTTAAATATAATATGGTATGGAATGTTTTAATATGGTATGGAATGTTTTAATATAATATGGTAAGGAATGTTTTAATATAATACGGTATGGAATGTTTTAATATAATATGGTATGGAATGTTTTAATATAATATGGTATGGAATGTTTTAATATAATATGGTATGGAATGTTTTAATATAATATGGTATGGAATGTTTTAATATAATATGGTATGGAATGTTTTAATATGGTATGGAATGTTTTAATATAATATGGTATGGAATGTTTTAATTTAATATGGTATGGAATGTTTTAATATAATATGGTAAGGAATGTTTTAATATAATACGGTATGGAATGTTTTAATATAATATGGTATGGAATGTTTTAATATAATATGGTATGGAATGTTTTAATATAATACGGTATGGAATGTTTTAGGATAAAATGGATTGAATATAGTTCAATCCCTGCAAGGAGACAACATCAACCATGCCTGTCAGATAGCATTTCAATCATAAATGTTGACAGTAATTGTAATTTGCTTTGTATTATAATAAATACCATTTATTTTATACATATTATTGACCTTCTGGGGTATACACTTAATGTTTTGACTTTCAGGGGTATACACATTTATTAAGACTGAAGAGGTACTGTATGTGTGAAATCATTTCAAAATGTATTATCCCACATTAACCTAAGTATTCTTAAAGAGATAATGATTACTTTTCAATGCAAATAATAATAATAATACATCAGGAATACTTATGAAAGCATATGACGACATGAGAAAACTATACAAAATACAGGTACAAAATTTTAATGAATCAACCCATCCTTTTAAAAAATGCCCCTATGCTAACAAATTCCTCACCTCCATTTTGAAACCTATTTAATTAGCTGAAGTAAATCGGGTAAATAAACAAACAATTTCATTGAATTTTTTTCCAACTGCCTACCTAAGTCAGATCACAAATGTTCACAATGAAATCTTCAAAAAACTTTTAAAGACAGATGTAATTTTACTGGCAGACACTGAGATTAAGTAAAAGACATGTAATTTTACTGGCAGACACAG
The DNA here is from genome assembly GCA_029339505.1 of Unio delphinus. NCBI lineage: Eukaryota > Metazoa > Mollusca > Bivalvia > Unionida > Unionidae > Unio > Unio delphinus. The sequence goes on along the minus strand of JAQISU010000106.1, from coordinate 15,125,038 downwards.
AGATTAACTAAGTTTGATGGCCATATCCCTAAGGGCATTACAGTGTAAATAAATACGATAAAATATGAATCCATGACCAGCCTGACCATGGAGATAAATTCTTCACAGGTATGGCACTGGCATTAATAAAGTTAGCACCGAAAAATATCTTCAACTTCAATATTTTGTTGCCAAGTTTCAAAAACAAAATGTCACATTTTTCATAACAATGTGATACCCATTATCTTGATAACCCTTTAATAAAGATAATATTTTAAACTTGAGTGGATTTTGACATAAAAGGTGCTATGTTTTTACTGAAGACTGCAGTCGAATTGCTTTGATGTTTTTCAAGTCACCGCTATATGCAAACTTTTGAGGACCAAAATTTAACGTGGGTTTGTTATTGTGTCATTAACATCAAATAATTGTAGAACTATGATAAAGACCAATATTTTTTATTCATTTGTTTAGTATACATTACAACCTGTGCTTCAGTTTTCTTTGCAGTTTCAGCAAAACCATATTTTTGGGGCACATTTTTATTTAAAAAAACTGACCCCCCCCCCCAAAAAAAAGATAAAAAACAGTCATTTGGTCGCTTTCAGCCATTCCTGTTTTGGAGGTTGAGATGATAGCATATCAGTTAGTATGACTATCTCAATGTATCACAGTATACAGTACCCAGGCCAGGTGTTTGCATAAAGCAGATTATGGCATAAAAATGCGCTGTTATGATGTCAATATAAAGGATTTGTGTAACACTAGATAGATTCCAGTGCATTTTATATCCAAGTTTGCGGTTTCCTTTCATGGTGCCTTTGATTTTCTCCACTCCAAACCCAAGACTGTAAAGACAAGTTTAAATAGCCAAAATATGTTCTCCCCAAATATATTGCCAGATGGTATATTTTGTTGCCGATAAGTGCATAAATGTGCAATTTGTGACAATGGCAAAGCCCTGCAACATCCATGCTTCATTGTCATTCAAAAAAATATCATCAAACTGAAAAACATAAGTATGCAATGGTTCATCCCTGTACAACATTAACAACATACAGTTGTAACAACAGTAAACTTAAGATTACTTAACCTAAACTGAGATCATGACCTTGAGGATCATGCCCCAGATATGGAATGCAACACATCTTCTGATGACGATACATAACTATACCAAGTACTATCTATTTAGCTTAAACGGTTCTTAAATCAGAAAATAGAAGCAAAAAAGTGACTGAAACCTAAAATATTGACCAGTGACTTTGACCCTGAAGACAGGACCTCCAATATGGTAACTTTTTGAAGATAGGCATTCCTATCTGGTACATGACACCTTCTGTTGATGATAGCTATTATTGCCATTATGCCAAATTTCATCTATTCATCTCAATGACTAATTAATGAGTTGAAAAACAAGTGTAATGTAAAGTGGTCTTTAATGGCACAGCAACACAAGCTGGTTATTCAGTGCAGAGTACTGTGCCTAGCTATAAGGATAATAACTGGAAAGATCACAGATCACCGAGATAACCTGTGTTATTCCATTTCTAACAATGGAATTTTCTAGCATTGGCAACATATTTACAATTCATGCCGATATATAAATTTGTACATTCAACAGGCATCAGTCATGTTCATCATGAAGGATGAGAATTAAGACAGATAAACACAACGTATATCCTGCTGATTATAAATTTATTTCTATACATGAACCAGGAAATGGATATATTCCTTTTTCTTATATATGTAAGTGTGTGTGAATCACACTTCATCATTAAGCACAATGCACATATACATGTACCATCTATAAACTTTATTTTGTTACAAAAAATACAAATTAAGTGATAGTCCCATTTCTTAAAAAACACACACAAAAATTAATTATTTATAAAATTTATAAGGGAATGAATTCAATGTATTGATGCAGAGATTTCACTGCAAATATTTAGTAATGTATTACTAAGTTTGCAAATTTCCACAAAGTCATGATTTATAATGATCATAGGAACCAACTGATTCCTTAGATGTTAAGATGTTAAATTTTATAATTCAAGGTTCATTCCAGAAAAATTAAATGAATCCAAAGACTTTTTGAAAATGTATCCAGTACTGCATATAGGTCTTACCCGTCTATATATGCCAAAGATGGATCCAATGGACACCAAACAATCAATGTTGGACGAGCCATCAAGCGGATCAAAACACACCATGTACCTCCCCTGAAATGTATGAAAACAAAATTAATGCATAATAGACACAAGTTGTCAAAAGAAATATTTCTTCTGTATTTGCAACTATAAATCTTTATATTACACATATACATGTAAGGAAAATTCTTGCTTATAAAAACAAAAACTTCTACCCCTCCTCAACCATCACAGTAACTAACATTCTATGATATTAGTACTTGTGCAAAAGAAAGAACATATCTAGGAAGGCAAATAAAATCATAGTCTGTTAGGATGGTGATGCTGAAAAGTCCCCAATCATCAAGTATGGATTTATTCTTCCTCTTGTAATACTGGAAGAATGCAAGAAAAAAATTTAAACTTTGCAAGACTTAATAGTCAGACATTGTAAATGGTCATGAGGCAGAAAATTCTATATAAAAAAAAAGGTGCTACATAAAGTCTTTTTCTAACTTTCTTACAAAAATTCACATGTAAAGTCTTTATCAAAATTTCTTACCAATCTCCCATTTAAAATCTTAAATCAAACTTCCTCAAGTTGTTTTCTGCAAAATCGTGTCAACAGGGTTGTACAGAAACGGTGAAGTTCCAAAATGCTTATAAATAATGGACAAATGGCTCTAATGACCTGAAAATCTTCATTGCTCAAAATATCTGATAGTCTGATGCCCTTCATACAGTCTAAGCAAGGAGCCCATCAAGCATATAAATAAATCTAATTTAACAAAGAAAGCTTTGATTGTGCTGATGAAATGCAGAAATTTATTTTCAAGATGTTGACCTGCCTTATCATGACGTGTCTTGCTAAAAACATGACTTTGCATCATCATCATAAAATCCAACACTATCATGTTTCGAAAAATATGATTTTCAGCAATCTTCAAACACAGAACAAAAAATAAACTCTTCAGTATAGACCAGTTACATGTAGCATGTATAAACAGAAAGCAGTCATGACTGAAGGTGACGAGGCAATTTAAATAATGGCAATTAAAAGGCAAAGTGGTCTTGTTTAAATCCCCATTGCATGGTAACTTTAATGCCTAATAGCTAGTGTATTGCATTTGAAGACTGCAGTAGGTCAACTCACCGTGTCCAATTTGCATAGGTAAAAACAATCACAAGCGGAACAACCCAATATAGGCAAATCAAAACAGATGCTTGATGCATGTAGGTGAACAAAAGTTATTAAACATCGCTGACTTGCATGAGAATGCTTAAGCCATCTGTATTAAAGATTATTTACAAGTTTATGAACAGTGGCAACATTCCCTTGAAGTCAGATTTCACCCCAATTTACGAAATGCATTATTGCAGTTGCAGGAATAGTGTGCAAGTGTGATTAATTTTAAGGCAATTTAGGAAACAAAGCAAGCAAAAATAAATTTCAGAATTCTTGGCACATAAGGCATTATAGCTCAAGAAATTTTGCAAGCAATAGGTCTTATTTGCAAATAGGTTAAAAATTAGTATACATAGAAAAAATTGGAAAAGTTGTGAAAATGGTCTGAAAATTTAACCATGTCATCTACATATTAACACAAATATGTCTATTAAAAATTATTTGTGTTCATCAAGTGATTTTGAATTGTTACATGTAATCTGTCAAAACAATCTACAGTTGACAATTTTTATGATCTGAACACGTGGCCTAAGTAGGCCTAACATTGCTCACCCGTTAGGAGACATTTGACAACTTTGGATGTGTATTTCACCCACATAATTATTCAATGGAATGTGATGCTCACCTGTAAGGAGACATTTGACAACTTTGGATGTGCATTTTACTCACATAATTATGCAATGGAACGAGATGCTTACCTGTTAGGAGACATTTGACAACTTTGGATGTGTATTTTACCCACATAATTATGCAATGGAATGCGATACTCACCTGTAAGGAGACATTTGACAACTTTGGATGTGCATTTTACTCACATAATTATGCAATGGAATGAGATGCTACCTATTAGAAGACATTTGACAACTTTGGATGCATATTTTACCCGTTATAATTATCCAATGGAATGAGATGCTCACCTGCCTTTCTGTCTCCACTATGATGGCATTCTCATTTTCTTCTGATGCCAGCACACATGTTAGATAGGAAGACTTGAGCAAGTTGATGAACAGATCATTGGCCAAAACATCTAGTTTTTTAACCTCATCACCAGATATGTTGGCTGTCCCTGATATACCATACCTATATGAGAATAAAAAAATCATTGTTTCTACTTTAGTATGTCCAATTATCCCCTGTGCTGGCTAATGTCTATGGCAAAATTTAACTGTACAATTTTCAATGACAGACGAACCTTTGATAAACAAGATGACTGGGATATTATACCCAAGCTGTCCTGTTTTTTATGTATGTCACTGTGACATTGTCCTGGGTAAATAGATCATCTCATAGAAAACAAACTATTTTTTATTTATGTAACTGTGACAAGCTTCCAATCCAGTAACTGTACAGATCTACCATTCCGTCTCTGCAATGACTCTTAGCCCAGTCATATTTGGGCTTGTTACCCCAAAGTCGATAGGAATTTTTGTGTCGACCGAGTGTAAGCCATCCATGTAAAATTTCTAATGGCTAATAATTGCCCATTACCGCCCCAACTGCTACAAAATTATTAAGTCTAAATCTGCATTAATTTTTCTTCAGCCTCTAGTAAAGACCCATCCTCTGAATAGTTAACTGCTGATGAGAGGAAAAAGTAATACTTACATGAACTTAAACTTCTACTTTTTGTATTGCCACTTTAACAACTTTCCATACAAATGACTTTTTGCTACATGGAATTTCTTGACCACCATCTTTAACAAATGTACCTTTGACTTCTAACCACAGCTCACCCCAAACTACAGTTTTGATTTCCAAAACTGCCCCATCATGTATCAACTAAAGCAATAAGTTCAATGTTTTGAAATTGAGTATAAATATATTGAAAATTATTTAATGACAACACAAAAATAAAAAAATTGATGCCAACTATCTTTTTCATAATATTCCAGTCTCATAACAATGATACCATTTGTGTCCCTTTCTATCTGTATTAGAAGACTGTTTCACAATATCCTGTCATGTGACTCAAAATCATGGCGAAGGACTCATTAAAATATGCAAGATCTCCATAAATAATAGATGGTAAATGCCAATCTGTAGCAACAGTACTCACACTATACAACAAAGATTGATTTATACATCCAATAATAGCCAACCACAACCTCCAAAATTATGTTGCATTCTACCAATCACTTGGATAATTTATTATAACGTTTATGGTACATTCAACTCTGCCAAGGACGGTCCCAAGCCCGGCTGAAAAAGGAGGGGGGTTGGGCGTAGGGCTAGCAACCCCACCCCGTTAAAACAACTCTTGCTACAGAAATGACAACAGGGGAACAAAATACAAACGGCGCTGGAAGCAAAGCAGACCAGGTAACTGGCTTTATGATGGTTGGTGAACAAAACTGCAAGGACGTCCCCACCCCGATAGCGGAACTCCTGTTGCCAAAAATATGGATTAGAGTTGGATGCTGGAAGGCGCAAACGCTCAACCAGACTGGAAAATTGGCACAAGCAGTAAGCAAGTTGAATAACTACAACCTGACCCTCATGGATGTAACAGAAGCATGATGGATTGGTACCGGCAAGCAGAAGTTGAGCTCCAGAGAAGTCATCATCTGGTCCGGAAGGAAGGACAATGACCACTGGGAGGGAGTCGCCATCATTATCAGCAAGAACAAGGCCAATACTGTCCTACAGTGGAAACCAGTAAATGAACGCCTGTTGTACGTCAGGATGAACTCCAAGTATGCCAAACTGATGTTGTGGCCTATGCACCAACAGACAATGCGGAAGAAGAGGACAAAGGCAACTTCTACTACGCTCTTCAAGCCGTTTTAAAGAACGTCCCTCAACATGACGTGCTGATGTTGCTGGGCAACTTTAACGCTAGGGTAGGCTGCAACAATAAAGACAGAGAGAGGACCATGTGGCGCCATGGAGTAGGCATGATGACTGACAACGGGGAAAGACTGGTCAACTTCTGTGAAGAGAATGACTTGGTCATAGGAGGGACTCTGTTCGAGCACAAGGATATCCACAAGCTTATATGGATGTCACCAGACAGCAGAACTCAGAACCAGATCGACATCATCATCAACGGTCGGTGGAAACACTCTGTAGGACATGCGAGTGATGCGAAACGCTGACATCGGCAGTGACCATTTTCTTCTGGTGGCCAAGGTGACTTTGAAGCTTAGGAAAGTTAGGATAGGGGTCTCCAGGAATAAATGCTTTGATGTGATCAAGCTGAAAAATCCAAAAGTGAAGGAAGAGTTCAGGCTGGCCTTAAGGAATAGGTTTAGTGCTCTAGAAAGATGAGACAGCGCTGACCATCGATAATTTTAACAGAGCAATGAAGGAAGCAGGAGAAGAAATTTTAGGTTATAGGAATAGTAGGAAGACAGAGTGATATCAGAAGAGACATGGACTCACATAGAAGAGAGAAGACAGATTAAGAAGAGACTTTTGGATTCCAAATCACCAAGACTAAAAGACTAAAATTTTGAAGGAGTATGGAGGAAAAGACAAGGAGGTGAAGAAATCAGCAAGGAGAGACAGGAGAGAATACACAATGAGGCTAGCAAAATAGGCGGAGGCAGCAGCAGAGCAGAAAGACATGAAGACGGTGTATCAGAACACAAAGAAGCTGAAGGGCAACTACAGTCAGCACCACGACCTTCCAGTGAGAAATGAAGTTGGAACCTATGTCATAGTGGAGGAGGAGAAGCTGAAATGATGGAAGCAACACTTTGAGTCTATCCTTAATTGCCCAGACCCACTAGTACTCGTTGACATTCCTGAAGCAGAGGAGGACCTTGACATCAACTGCGACAACATCACTACTGAAGAGGTCAAGCAGGCTATTCACAAGCTGAAGAATAGGAAGGCACCTGGCGATGATGGAGCGTGTCCCAAGATGCTGTAGGCAGAAGACACAGAGACACTGCAGCTTCTTTGCCAGATTCTCCAAAAGATATGGGATAGTGAGAAAGCACCAAAGGACTGGAAAACCAGAATCATAGTCAAACCTCCCAAGAAAGGAGATCTGGGAAACTGCAAGAACTGGCGAGGAATCACCTTACTATCCCTCTCCAGTAAGATCTTTAGCCGCATCATTCTTCAACGCATCACAACAGCTGTGGACGGCATCCTACGCCAGAAAGAGGCAGGCTTTAGGAAAGGCAAATCCTGCATCAACCACATCTTCACACTGAGGCAGATACTTGAGCAGTCCTATGAGTGGAATGGATCCCTTTATGTGGTCTTTGTGGATTTTGAGAAGGCCTTCGACAGCCTGCACCGAGCCTCTATGTGGAAGATCCTATGACATTATGGCATCCAAAGAAACTTGTCAACATCATCAGGTCCCTGTACGAGAACTTTGAGTGCAAAGTAATCCACAACAACCAACTCACTGAACCATTCAAGGTGGAAACTGGAGTGAAGCAAGGATACATTCTCTCTCCGATCCTCTTCTCACTGGCCATTGACTGGATCATACACCACACCACAGAGGGCAAGAGACAAGGAATACAGTGGACACTGACCTCAATGCTGGATGACCTGGACTATACTGACGATTGCAAGCAGGCACCAAGATATACGACAAAAGACAACAGTTGGCACAGACAGCAAGCACCATAGGTCTTAGAGTCAACATATGGAAGACAAAAGTCAAGAAGGAACACTAGAGCGGGCAACCCAATCACCATGAACGACCAGCCCCTGCAAGAACTAGATGATTTCACATATCTGGGCAGTAAGGTCACCACGGATGGAGACTGCACAAGGGAAATCGTCACAAGAATCAGCAAGGCCAATCAAACCTTCACAATGCTGAAGCCCATCTGGAGGACAAGAAACCTCAGCGTCCACACGAAGATCCATATCTTCAAGAGCAACGTGTTGAACGTCCTTTTGTACGGATCAGAGTGTTGGAAGTCCACTGCGAACATAGAACACAAGCTCGACATCTTCCCAACCAAGTGCTTGCGACAGATCATGAGGATCTTTTGGCCAAACATGATCTCGCACGAGGAACTCTGGCACAGAGTGGGTGCAAGCACCATCTCTGAGATCATTGCAACTCTGCGATGGAGATGGCTCGGCCACACCTGCAGAATGCCCCCTGACTCACTAACAAGGGTGGCACTGAGATGGACCCTACAGGGGAAATGGAACCATGGCAGACCCAAAGAGAGCTGGCGATGAACCGTGGAGTGAGACCTCAAGACCAGAGGCCTCACCCTGCAGACCGCCCCAGCAACAGCTGCCGACAGACCAAAATGGTGCTCCCTTGCTGTTGCCTCAAGCACCAGATGGCACAGAGAGGATTGATTGATTGATTGATTGATTATGGTACATGCACACAAATAAATGGATGTTCAGATAACATGATATCCCATCTTACTGCAGGCATATGAAAATTGATCTTAATGCAGGCAGATGAAAATCGGATGTTCAAGAGATTTAGCAATTCATGCATACTGCACGAGGCCCAAGTGGGTCTGAGACCACTTACTTTACAATACCTTACATACAACTGCTGTTAATTGCATGTTATGAAAGCAATGTTTCAAGGTTTCTCAACATTTTCTAACTTCACATCTGATGTAACATTTGCATCATTTGTCCCATGTTGAAAGACTCCACTGGCGGGATGCTATATGGTATATTTCTGTTCAGCAGTGGGTTTTGTGTAAATATTTTTCTCCTTTTATTAACTGCAGCCGCCATATTTGATGGATGGTGGAACATTATTTTTTTAATATAAATCTGAAAAGTACTAAAATGGATCTCTTCATTATTTTTTTGATAGATGTTATAAAAAGTTATATTTTTAGTAACAGCCGCCATAATCTAATGGTTTTTGTAAGGCTTAATGCCATTTTTCAGGACAAGATAGGCTATACATGGTCAGTATAAATGGTAGAGGAAGAACCCAGGAAAACCCCGGAAGGAACTGCCAACCCATGAGAAGCAACTGGCATGCTTTCTCACATTGGCTCAATCTGAAACTCAAACCCACAAAGACAGAAGTGGGATGGCAGTGACCTGTAACAGTGAGCACTTTAGACCACTGTGCCACTTGTGGCCCGCCATAATCTAATGGCAGATTGTCATTACAATATATATATATCAACTTGAAAGCCTTATTACTAGAATGGTTTCTGTAAAATTTAGTCAAATTCTGTTCAATAGTTTTTGAGAAGTCATTTTAAGCATTTTAAAGGCAGCCATATTTGATGTTGAACTGACATCATTTGCAACATGTTTCAACATTTCTAACAGTTTATCTTTAATTTAACTGCAACATGTTTCAACATTTCTAAAAGTTTATATTCAATGTAACTGCAGTAAACTTTGACATTTAACATGTCTTAAATTCTACAATATGCATACAGTGTAGGCAGCCTTGGAAAAATTACATCTTTTTCATTTAGGTTTTTCATATATCCTTACATGTTTTGGTCTAAGGTACTGTACTTGAAATTGAAGAGATCCAAAAAGTGACAACTTGCAATTGTTAAGATTTTTCACAAGTCATTGTAATTTAATTCATTGAATTTAAAAACAATTGATGCTGTACAGGATATGACCTATGTCACGGAATTATTTTTATTTATGAAAGACATGTACTCGGGTTACATTTTTATGTACATGTATAATTGGTGGTCGCCGATTGTTTGATTGACAAAACCTGGAATACAAACAGCTTGATTGGCCAGTGTGACTGGTAGCCTAGTGTATGCTGGTGTCGAGTATGCTGGTGTCTGAGTGTATAATTCCATACATGTAATCTTTTAGCCCTGGGCTAATTTTGGTGGTTCAGTGTATTTTTGGGACTGTAGAGCTAATTTGTATACCTGTTCCTTTTTATTTACATAATTTCACTACTTGATTGAATACATTTTATTACACAAATACAATACTACATTTTTTATGTTTGAGTAAAACACATCATACTTTAATTTGTATTTTCATTTATTAAGTCTGTGTGTTTTATGTTAATTAATCCAATATTTGGATCATATACACACACACATTAAATATAATTAATTTTTCATTCAAATCATTTTGTAATTAAACAATGTACATGTATTTGTATCACCATCAATTGTATTGTATTGTAAATCTGAAATTCAACCCGGTTATCTAGTTACAACCTGAATTCATCCCCCACCATACCAATTACTCTGAAAAACTGAGTAAGAAAACTAAAATTCAGTAACAAAAAACCATTTGCCTGTTTATAATAAAGAAATAAATCTACTAGTATCCTACATATAATAAAATTTAAAAACAAACTATAAATAGTAAACAAGCCAGTTGTTGTTAGTTTTTTTTATGAAAAAGGATTAAGGTTGTAAAATTCTCCCTTGTAGTAAGAGGTGTAGATAATTGGATTTAGCTGCACTATCTAGGGAATGACCTCCCTTGACATTATGGCCCGGTGTGAAAGAATATCAACATAGATCTGGCAAGATTATTGGGAAGAAATAATGCAATACAAGAAAAATAACAAACTTAATTAAACAAATTAATAGTGGTAATTTCAATTCAAACTTAAATGATATCAACAGGATTTAAAATCAGTGTCTAATTTGGATTGATTGCATCATTACGTGTGGTGAAAATATTTTTGTAACCAAACTAAAAAATTTTCTCTGTGATGAACCTGAAGCTTATCAACCATCCACATGTAAATTAGATGATGGGACTGATAAAAATTCATCAGACATAAAATCAGTGTCAAACAGTCCAAAGTCCAAGTTCATAGGTACCATATAGTTATATATTGAAGTATATGATCACTTTGAGGAAAAATAAATAGTGTCATTTGGTGAGCCTGAACTCATAGGTGGACCTATGAAACATAAAATGAATTAACCTGCTCTAAATATATCTGCTGGAGGCTGTATGAGGCTGTCAAACTTTCTTAACTAAAATTCAAAGGTGTAATACAGTCACAGATGATTTCCTGTGTGAGCCCACTAAACTGGAACCACCTGTCCAACTGTTGTTCTTTTTCAGAGCAATTTGGTTGACTTAAAACACCTCTAAAATTCACAGTTCCAGCACCAAATCAGTTTTAACCCCTAAAGATTTTAAGTTTACAGTATGTATGTATGTATGTATGTATGTATGTATGTATGTATGTATGTATGTATGTATGTATGTATATGCATGCATGCATGCATGTATGTATGATAAGACTACAGATAATAATACTGACGATTATTATATTACAAAGAGTGCAAGAATGATGCATAGTTTATGGTACATCAGGGCAAAAGTGGCTATGTAGTAAAAACAAACTAATATTTTTTATTAAAGGTAAAAATGAATAGCAGATTATATCTTGATTATTACAAAAAGTATAAACTTAATTACTATGAGATAAGATAACAAATAAAGCTGATGAAATTCTGTTGTTGTTGTTATAGACTTTAACACCATTTTCAGCTCATGATAGGCTATACATGGTGTCCAGTATTAATGGTGGAGGAAGGACCCAGGAAAACCACTGGAAAGAACCACCGACCCACAAGAAGCTACTGGCAAGCTTTCTCATGATGAAATTCTGTAAAATACCAGCTAGTTAAAAACATGAGAAGCATTATCTAACATGATACATCATCCTTTCACATAGTATGCAATACTGTCTAATGAATTATCATTTTGAATCTGATCCTGAGTGACAGATCACACAGATTCAGCGCAGACAAGAGTAATTATGGCTTACATTTTTCAAAACTAACGATATTTGACAACTTGATAAAATATGTGAACATTTCTTCAGATTTGAATTAGTGAGCTTAATTTGTTACGGTCCTTCGCAGTTCATATGTAATTGGCTACCCACAGCATTAACACTGTATTAATCTGTACCAGACATGTAAATAAAGACAGTAGTCACATGATCAAGACAGAGATGCCTTTTTAGCTGGTGAAACAGTAAGATAATATAAAGTTTTAATTGGTCATATACCACCAATGGATTATTTTCTTAATGTGACATTCATATTTTCTAGTCTATTGGTGTCACTACCCTGGGGCAGATCCAAAAATATCATGGCAGCAGGGCAAAAGCTAGTGATGGTTCTGGAGAAGGGGCGAAGACCCCAAAAGCACCTTTATTTTAATCATGTCCAGAGCATAATTTCAGCTATCTATTTGTACAGAAACTCACTCTGGGAAATTGTACAAATGTTCTGCGCCTTGACCTTGACCACGTGCAGACGTGACCTCATTCTTTAACACGGATTGTACTACACCAGTTAGTTTCGCATGGCACTCAGTTAATTTTTCAGGTCTGCGCCATAAAATATAGCAAACTGGTACCCATTCGTTTCACACGAAGTACTGAAAAAGAATTATGTGCTTCGTGTTACATTTAATAAAGCTGACCTGAAAATGTATTGCGTTACAGATAGGAAAAATTCGCGATGCTGTACGAATCTGTCTCTAAGATTAGAATATTTAACAATGCTAATATAACCTTGTAACATTAAAAATGTCAAAACAACAACATAATATAAATGACAAGGACTAAATTCTTACAGACGGTGTATGCCTGCCTTCCGAACTGCTGACGACACCGCTTTAACCGCAGTTTGGATAGAATTGATAAGAGCTGTGAAGTCACCGGTCGCTTTAGGATGTTTTCTCTGCTCTTCGAGGACGTATCTGGTCAATGTGATCGGTTCGGTGTCGATAGGAGAGCCTCCAACGTCTGACATTGTGGTACAATGATGAGTTTTGATTAAGGCAATTTGTACTATATGCAAAAAAGAACACAAGTTATCCTCACACAGTCCCTGACCCTATTCCGATACAGAACCGAGGTGATTTAACAAGTTATTTTATTGGTCTGATTTGTATGTTAAACTAAAATGTATTGGATGAATCAAACACACCTTATGACCTTAACCTTGAACCAAATTTGTCCTCAATATTAATCACCTTGTTTACTAATTATAAAGCATTGATACACTACACCAGTGCTGTCCAACATGTGGCACGCGGGCTGATTTTTAAATGGTCAGCCAGAGCTCGAGCAATTATTTTGTGTGCATGTATGTATTTTAAAAAAAAAGGAGTAAATCATGGCCTACTTTCATAGCATATCTTCTTAACCAGGTAAACAAATGTGAATCTTTTATAGTCGTTGCTTTAAAGTTTTCTGCTTCCAGTTTTTATTGTATTTGTATACGATATCAACCGAGTCAGAGGTAGAAGGACGTTGCGTCAAATGTAGGTATTGCTGTACTTCTATAGTTGGTTTTGGCCTAAATTGTGTGCTTGAATTACGGTACAATATTCCGACATTAATTGGTAAAGGCTGTAGTGGATTGTCGTTTGAAAACGTACTATGGGTCTACAAATTGCGGCTGACGAGGCAATTAACATTTTAACAAAGCTGTCGACAACAGCTGATCTGCGCTTGGAACTATGATGTAGCCCACCACTGCCGGATACAAGATGCTGTACATGCACATCACTGAAGAAAAAAAGAAAAGCAACATGCTGTTCTAATCGTCGGTACCTGAGGGTAAACCAACGGATATACCAACGTAAACAGCCTGTGATGCCAGAGTTGCTTGATGACACTCTATATGTACGTCCTACGTCGAGGAAAGGATATCACAATTCAGTTATTGACATTATGTGCCAGCATCTAAAGACCATGTTCATTTCTTCGTTGCAATATTATATAAATAAAATTATTGAAAAAAATAACATTCAATTAGTGTATTTTTTTTTGAGATTGTAAACGTAGGTTTAACAATTTTTCAGCCATATCGCTATTATGTCTGATGTGTGCCAGTTTATTGTGATATCTAGCACTGGGGCATTATGACGCAGACAATCAGCATCATGTCCCACCAGTTCACATATCCTGACACCAGACCGACTCTTCTTAACGCTGAGCACCAAGTCAGGAAGCTAGCAGCAAGAGGATTGAACAGACCATTTTTGGAGCAGTTATTTCCTGAAAATAAAGCTTCCATCAAAAGTGTGTGTGTGTGTGTGTGTGTGTGTGTGTGTGTGTGTGTGTGTGTGTGTGTGTGATTCCGAAAAATATTTATAATCATCAACTTAGACAATGTGGATGGTGAATATTTTTTTTGGAACGCGGTCATTAATTAAATCAATAATATCAAATAATAATGAGCTATCCTACGCTAACCATGGAATCTCGCACATATAAACTGGATCGACAGCGACTAGATGCAATTATGAAAGATCTTCCAGTCCGTAATTCTGTCAAGCAAAAATTACAAGATCTCCAGTAGATTTTGCGGAAGGTGCAGAAAAGTTATTTGGAGTTAAAAAGGCTACCGATGGTCTTCTTCCCACATTAGAGCAGACCGCTAAAGCAACTGTCAAATTAGCTGAAATATCTAAACAAACAAAAAAGATTCTTAGAGATCTTCCAGCAGCTCTGAAATAACTGGTGCTCAACCACAAACACAAAAACAAGAAATTCTCGATAATATTGACCATCTTCGTTCTGAAGTAGTCAATATAAATGATTTTATACTAGAATCAGAAGCAGAACAAGAACTAGAATCAGCACAAGCAAGATAGAACTGAAGTCAGTGATAAATTTACCGAGGATACTATTGACGTCATAAAAACTTTACAGTGTGGAAAACTTAAATGCGTTTGCCGTGCATAATTTTGATAACAATTTTTTTTTTATTTTAAATCCAGAGTACGTTAATGATGTAAGTTGTGAAAACTGCTACAAATGGATATACCGAATACACTACGGAGTTGATCAGGCACGAAATAATGGTACAATATTTATTGCATTTTATAATGGAATATATAAATATTTCGCACAATTACAACAACCACAGCTAGTATTAAAACAACCAGGCAAAAAAACCAGGAAGAGGTCAATTTAAAAACAAAACAAAACCCAACAAAATCACAACCAACCCCACCCCAAAAATAATTTAAACAAATTTTCCGTTACCCGATAAACTTTGTCCCTATAACATCCTTGCCGATGTTTTAACGACTAGAAATTCTGATTGATGGAATATGAGCCGGTAATAATTCCCCAATAACCGTGAATGAAGTAGCTGTTATTTGTAAGAGATTATTTACAGCATGTATCATGGATATTAATGTTTATCGGTCCCGCGTTGATGAAATCGCAGTGACAAGAAACTAAGACGATTATGCATAGCAGCAAAGAGGGTGAACATACATTTTTGTTGGAACGTCATTTTTGAAGAAAAATAAAAGCTTCCTACGAAAATGAAAAATATGAAGTCAATAACGCCAAACTGAAGCCTCTAATTAACCGAGAGTTTCTCCAGATGGGTTAGTTTATTTTGTTACATTCTCCTATCGCTTTTTGTCTTCTTCGAATTTTGTATTTTGTTCTGTTTACCAATAGGACGTTTCATTCACCCTCTCTGCTGTTGTAATTAAATCATTATTATATGTCAATAATATAGTACCAGCTATGGAATCTTATACAGCCAGATTTGCTCGATGGAAAGTAGAAGCAATTAAGATTTTTTTTTATTTCTCCGTGATTCTGTCAGACAAAAATTAAATGAACGCCAAGAGTCTCAGGTTGATAATGCTGATAGTTCTCAATATTATTCAGGCCTGTTACTAAAACAACTACACTCTTTGTTCCTCAACTTGAAACAATAGCTTATGAACTGAAGAAACATCAAGACTTTCTGGTCGAATGCCTTAACCAGCAAAACCTATTACTAACGAGAGAAATCCCGATTAAGAAATACTCGAAGAATTACACTCTTGCTTTGCATCAGAGGCGTAGCTGGGGGGGGGGGGGCAGGGGGTACATATGTCCCCGGGCGACAAAATGAGGCTTACAACGTTACATTATAATACGTAAACAAGGGTAATAAATCGGTCACAAGATCGCTGCAGCGGCTCAGCAGACGTGTCATCTGATAACGTCTGCCATCCACAGTGATGATGCTGCCTGCCAACCACTTGTTGTTTTCCTTATTCAGTGTAACAGAAAAATGTGATTAAACGGGGAGGGGGCTGGGGCGCCAATTTGATAGTTCGTTCCCGGGCGCGAAATATCATAGCTACGCCTC
Source organism: Unio delphinus (assembly GCA_029339505.1). Taxonomy (NCBI): domain Eukaryota; kingdom Metazoa; phylum Mollusca; class Bivalvia; order Unionida; family Unionidae; genus Unio; species Unio delphinus. The sequence continues at coordinate 15,108,695 of JAQISU010000106.1, read as the reverse complement.
TGCTTTGCATAATATGAAATAAGAAGATAAAGATGTTGCGACCAGAACATAGTAAATATATTAACAATATACAGCACTGGATTAATGTGGTTTATAAAATTAAAATTTAAAAAGGGTAGATTCGACACAAAAAGTGCATCTCATATAGTATATATATATATATATATATATATATATATATATATATATATATATATATATATATATATATATATATATATATATATACTGCATACTAAAGTGCATCTCATATAGTATACAGTATATATATATATATAGTATAGCGGTAAACGATTTGTATGGTCAATATGAAACATAAATACAGCAAAAAAAATATGGAAAAACAGAAACAACGAAAGAAAAAAACAAAAACAACAGAAGAAAAAAAACAAGAAAGGGGTATTCTTTAATCCGTTAAACAACTATTTGATAAACATGATTCCGGAGTCTATGAAAGATTAAAATTATGGATGATGGTGAATTAGCTAAATCATCTTCAACGTCTTAATATCTTTTGCTTCCTCCGCCTCGTAAACAAACTCAGGCTCAGCACCAAAAAACCCAACCAAGTTGATAAGATTAAAAAATAAATTTAAACTGGGTCGTACAATGGACTCAGAAGAAACTGCTGCACTATATGAAGTAAGAAATAGTTTTTTTTATTATAAAAAGACCCCCTCCCCCAATATATTGACAAAACTGATCTAGATACCTGGATTTATGATACATATATTAATTTATAAAGATAAACTAACCGATATTCATGATCTAGATTATATTAAATTTAAGGAGAAAGTTAATTAAAAATCAATACGCCATGTACAAATAGAACCATCACAACAATAATCACGACCACGATCATCACGACAGAAGTATCCACCTTCTGTTAAATCTATATGTATTTATTGAATTGTTTCCAAATTAAATAGTAAAGAAAAAGCAGTACATATAGCTGCAAACTGTAATAATAAATAGTTATAAAATAATAAATAGTTATAAAATAATAAATAGTTATATGTACAAAATGAGTATCTCAATAGCATTACACCTGGAAATTGGGATAAAACCATATATCTCGTTTTTAAAGGCAAGGACCACGTCAAAGATGATGATCCAGAGTTTAATGGTTTTAATAAAATAGTATCAATGATTGAGCAGCCGGAAGTGGTTTTTCTACTTTGGAAGTGGTCTTAATACTTGTTATAATTTTTAATAATATTCTTTCTGACGTAGATCTAACTTAATATGGAGCTGATGTTATGGTTGGTTTTGTTAATAATGGTATGGCGTTGTTTGACAGCGCTACGTATATCATCGACGGAAGAAATATCGAATCAATTCAGAAAGACGTCAACGTTGCCACGACGATATTGGGTCGAACAATATATTTTGGTGATTATTCAAGATAGCTCGGTTATCAATAATGTTTGTCAAGGATAATTCCAACCACCCTGATAATAACCCATATAATATAAGAAGATCAAAAACGTTGATGACGGCGCTGATGCTGATGTGTAGCCGGTGGTTCATGGCGACAACCAACATTACAACTTAGGATTTACAGCAAGTCGATTAATGCTAAAAGATGGAAATATAAGATTTTCATGTGCAATTCCACTGTCTTACATCATCGGATTTTGTAGAAATGTTAGAAAAGTTATTTTTTGGAGCTAAACATACGGTTGTGCTCGTACGAAAAGGTGATGATAATGATGCAATCTGGCGACCCGCGGCATTTGTTGATGCTGGAAAAATAATATTAACAAAACTTAAACTATTGATACCAGTAATGACGCCAACGATTGCTGAAGAACAAAAATAAAATAAAATAATTGCTTATATGCATCAAGGTGGTAAATCAATATTGTCACGGTTGACGATGACTACAGATAGTGTTCAAAGTAATTTTATTGGTTTGTTTATATGGCAGATAGCATCACATCAAGGGGTTTCCGCACCATGACATATATTTATTGTTTTCAAAATACTGAAGGAATAAATTCACAGACACATATTAATATGATATTTGAAAAATTTGGTATATATGAAGTTTCCTTAAGTATAAATGCGTATCAAGAACCATATGAAGATATATTATTGAATTTTGTTCAGAATCATGTAGCACTTATGGGACGCGATCTGAATATGGTTTACAAATATCACAATTTGATTTTTTAAATCCATATCCAATTGTTTACTTTTCGTTGGAGGGCCCCGAGTGGCCGAGTGGTCTAAAGCGCTTTCCGTTCACTGCCGTCTCACTTCTGTCTGCGTGGGTTCGAGTCTAAGATTCGGTTAATGTATTTACGTGAGAAATCTTGCCAGTAGCTTCTCGTGGGTCGGTGGTTCTTTCCGGGGTTTTTACCCGGGTTCTTCCTCCACCACTAATACTGGCTGCCATATATAGCCTATCGTGTGCTGAAAAATATCGTTAAACCCAAAAAACAAACAAACTTTTCGTCGGAACATCTCGATTTGTCTAGACAATCTGTCGCTGATTTACAGCGTGTAAATAAAAACGCTGTAGCTTTTCCTAATTATAGAGTAATTACCGTCATACTTAGTAATAAATCGATGTTACTTGAAGGTATTGGTTGACGAATGAGAGTCATTGATGCTTCAGTAGAAAACATGTAATTAAATGGCTCATGATCTTATAAAAATGTCATATAGTCACATTAAGGTCACCTTACAATCAAACCTTGCAAATAAATGCGGAACACAAAAAAAGAAAAAGAAAACAAAAAGAAAAAGAAAAAAAAAACCCACGTTAAAACGAGATCAGATTTATAGTGGTGATCCAAACAAGTTATCATTAACCAAAACCTAACCAATATTTTAACAAGGCTTTGGAATCAAATCCCGCAGATTAACTTCATCTTACCCTAAGTTCCATGCAAGATCCATTAAAACAGGTGAAATATTTCCACTTCTTGCAGCTTTACCAGCGTTAATAGTTTCTGCAGTCCCAAAAATTGCAAAAACTGCTGCACTTCGCATTTTAAGCAGTGCTGCCGGAGATCTGGGTAAAATGGCCGTTGATAAAATAACGGTAAAATGATTTGAAAAGAGGAAAATGACTAATATTACCATGAACTGTAATATATGGAAAAGGTCTTAGACTGCCCTGGGCATGTCATTGATACTTCCAATCTATCTATAATTTTGATTTAGTTAATGCTACTGAAAATTAAAAATAAAAGCAAACTGTAGAAGTGTTTTTAGAAGTGTATCAAAATCAAGCAAACCACCTCATAAGTCGTACACGATTTGCATGTTACCGCTATAGTTTTAAATATATCTTAAGACATAATGTTTGATACTTACTGAAGATCTTCCTCTAAACTGACGGAATATCGCTCGATAATGTAAATAACATCATTAGGCATGAAATATCCGAATCATTCAATCTTGCAAATGTAAATCGAAACGAATTGGTTGTATTTAAAGATAAGCATGGACTAGTTAAAACGAATAATCTTTCAGTTACAAGATATTAAAGTCAGAATTAATGGAGTAACTAAAACCAACATAGCTGTATTCGATAGTAATGGAACAGTTAAGTCCGGTGTTGTTAGGTCAACGATATTAGATACTATTCTCAATCGAGTACAAAAGTCCGGTGATACAATGACTAGTCCTCTCAGTATGACTAATAATAACATTACTGGTCTTGGAAAACCAGAATCAAACGATGACGCTGCAACGAAGAAATATGTTGATGAAAATAGAGACTTCCCAATGATGAACTCGTTAACGACAATCAAGAATGAAGTAATCAATCTGAGATCCGATTATATTGCCCACATAAACACGTTCTTGAGTTTTCGTAGAAACGTAAAAGAATGATTTTTCATGAGTTTTTGGGACGTCTAGCGGTTATCGACATTAAACTCGATGACATAAAAAAAGATTATGGACAATGTAGTAAATATGGTAGCGTCTGGATCGGTCACCGCCTAATGAAAGTATTATACACCTCGCTGAGGTTATCGGTATATGCAGGTTGTTAGCACTAGGTCATACAGTATTTACAATATCTACTACAGTACCACGGCGTTATCTATTAACAAAATCTTCTGGATCCATGTTAGTATTACTAGATCAAAACGACGAAGTAACATTTTTAGTGGAACCTGAAAAAGGACTATGTTTGATTTACTATTGGTGACCTGAATTAGTCGCTAAACTACCACCGACTTCAATAATGAGCTGCGTAATCAGCGTGCAAAAGTACATGTACAGGTTCGTGAATGGCAAAACCGACTAAAAAATATAGTTGACGACTCCAAAGCAAAAGTAAAAAAAAAATATCACAGTCGTGTAGTTGTCGCTGATATAATTGTATATTCGGCGTCTGCTGTTATCGGTTGAACCGACGTATTGCTATCAACGATAACAATGACATCACCAGCAATTGTAACATTGTGTGTGTCAGCAATTGCTGGTGTTCTTAATATCATTGCCAAAATATTAAAAAATGTAGCGAAAATAAATTACATGAGTATAAAAAAAAGCTGCAAACAGCGGCGCTAACATACTCTTAATTATCTTCATTGGCATCATCATGTCTTAGTGATGGAATAATATCAGATATTGAGTTTACAGAAAAGATAAAGATTTACGGCGAGGCAACGACTACGTCTGATTAGAAAATAAAAATAGTAATAATGTCGTCATCGCAAGAACTACTGCAACAGATCATCGTTAATACAACTCCATCAAACAGAACGATGATATCAGCAATCTCAACCAATTCTGAATTTAGCGTCAAATTTCCAACTGCATTGTCCAGTAAAAGAAATTGACCTTACACAATTATGAGCATATCATGGATGGCCGATATTAGATCTAAATCATTAGGTAGGTTGCAGGCGAATAATTCTTTGTTATTTGTAAAATAAAAACCCACATGGAACCCCTGACTGGCAGGTTGTTTCCTTTTCCAACGGGCAGAAATCAAAACGATTAAATCAACGATGAATTTCAACGCAGAATTAAATTTATCACAGGATAATAATCAAAAATAGCTGTTACAGTTCACGAACCAACACTATCAGCTGTGATAGGAATAAACTCTCTCGATTATGTTGTAGATATTTATCAATTATCGACCAGATCAGTGTTAGGATAGCCCGAGGATCCACCAAAATATAAAGAGTCACCAGAACCGCAACTAGATATATTCTCCGATAATAAAGGTTATTTATAAATATTCCAGAATATCGAAATATTTATCTGTGGAATGAAACTAATAACGTATACCATTTTTTTAACACTTATATTGGCGAGTAAAAAATATTGCGATCCCATCAATTCGGAGATCAACCAATTAACCAATCATTGAAACAGCACAACATTTAAATTAAATATGATCAGATCTCGAGTATGCTAATACAATTTTATTGAAGACGTTTCTTTCCTCTGTCATAAAAAAACATTTCTCAATTATTACACAATAATAATTAAAAGAATATGTAGGACCAGGCGATTTCATATTTGTAGTTCCAAAATTAACAAAGAAGAACTAAAGAAAATTATTAATGACAATTTTCCAAAAATCGTTGAGTCATGGAGAAAAACATCACCTACAGCAGCTATTCTTAACCATACCAATTATCCGTATGGCGGCGGAAGCATATTGCACCATAAATTGTTAATATACCATCAATTAACTGATGTTCTTAATATCTCTCTCTCATTGTAAAGCCACTGCTGAAGAAACCAACACTTGACCAGAACGATTTAAAAAACTACCGCCCAGTTCCTAATCTCCCATTCATATAAAAAATCTTAGCAAAGGTTGTTCTAACCCAACTTGTCTCTCAGTTGAATTCAAACAGTCTTTTTAGCAATGTACAGTCTGCATATCGCTCTTACCACAGTACGGAAACTACTCTTCTGAAAGTATTTAATAACATTCTCTCTGCTTTGGATAGTGGAAAGATTACAGTCCTCACCTCCTTGATTTATCTGCAGCATTTGACACAATAGACCATGCTATGTTACTTCACCGTCTCCAGCATGTATTTGGCGTTCAGAATATAGCCTTACCGTGGTTAAAGTCCTACTTAGTGAACAGGACACAAATTATATCTGCAATGGAATACATTCCAGCCCAGTTTATCTATGTTGTGGTGTTGCACAGGGGTCTGTTCTTGGACCTGTTCACTTTATTCTATACACTCATTCGCTCTCAAGTGTTATAGATCATCACACACTGTTTCACCAAATGTACGCTGATGACACCCAAATATAGAAGTCTAGCCACCCAACTGAAGTCGATGCTACCATCCAATGAGTAGAGAGGTGCTTTGTTTTTGATGGTTTAACGACATTTTTAAGCACCATATAGGCTATACATGGCGGCCAGTATTTATGGTGGAGGAAGAACCCGGAAAAATCCCGGAAAGAACCACAGACCCACGAGAAGCTACTGGCAAGCTTTCTCACTTACCCACATTTGCCGAATCTTAGACTCGAAACCACGCAGACAGAGGTGAGATGGCAGTGATCCGTAACGGACAGCGCTTTAGACCACTCGGCCACTCGGGGCCCCTGTAAAAAGGTGCATTTCTGATGTGAAATCATGAATGACATGTAACAAGCTGCAGATGAATGATGATAAAACTGAGGATATTCTGATCACAACACAAAGACTTTCTCATTCTCATCCTTTACCTTAGAAAATACATATCTGCAATAACAACATTAAATTTTCACAGTCAGTACGAAACCTAGGTGTTACTCTAGACAGTACTCTTACATTGCACCATGTCATGAACATATGCAAGGCAGCATATCTTGAACTGAGACGCATCAGTTCCATTCGTAAATATCTTTCAGTTGATGCCACTAAAACACTTGTGTGTTCATTAGTACTTTCAAGACTGGACTATTGTAACTCAATTCTGCCTGGTTCGTCACAATATTTATTCCAGAAACTTCAAAACGTTCAAAAATCAGATGCACGGATCATCTTTAGATTACCTCGATCAGAGCACACCTCACCACTGCTCTGTACCCTACCACTGGCTATCAATTCGATACAGAACCAAAAATTTGTTTTCTGTGCTATGTTTCACTGACACACTCCAGTCCAACATACCTATCCGGCCTCACCCATGTGTACACACTAGCAAGATACTTACGCTCTTCTTCTGACAATCGTATACTCATTGTTCCCACTATGAAGATACAGTCATATGGACAACGTTCTTTTGCGTACCAGGGCCCGGAAATGTGGAACAAATTGCCCATTGATATTAGACACAAAGGCACAGTGGTCCCTTTTAAGAGAGCTCTTAAAACTCACCTGTTTCGACTGCAGGGACAAACTTAAAGACCTAATAATGTCTTGTATCTTATGTATTTTCAGCATGTTTTTAAGTTTTCCAATTTTATTGTTTTTGTCATTTGTTTTTCTGTAGTGTAGTCATAGCATTGTCGTTGGTGTAAAGCGCTTAGAGCTTCTAAAGATTAGGCGCTTTATAAAGTCCTCATTATTATTATTATTATTATTATTATTATTATTATTATTATTATTATTATTATTATTATTATTATTGCGGTCTGTATTGTATGTGGTGTCTTCGATGATAGCTATCAAGCAAATCTTGAAGAATCAAGTCAAGCTCAGTTCAGCATGGATATAATCTATATTCATTTACTCCGCCAATTCCTCTTAAATTCGTTTTGTAGAAGAACCTATTAATCCGAATTATCCACGATGTCATAATTCGTTATTATCGATAATACGTTTGAAACTTACTGATCAAAGCAGACACCATATTGATTAAAATCGTGCAGTTTTTTTTTTATAAATCTCTACATAAATTTTAACGATATTTGATCAAGTTGGCGACTTACAAATTAATCAAAGAGATATAATATAATGTACCAACACGTGCGAGTTTTATTATACAAAAAGGTACTTGAAAATATCATAAAAACAATATTTCCACTGCCCTTAGTCTGGGCAAAACAGTTTAGTGTTGGAACTTGTCTAACGGAACTAAATTCGGTACAATTGTTGGTTATATTGATGGCGATTAACCGCAGTTTACCCATTTAAGATCTTCAATGCTCGTGTATGTTTCGATAAATTTGGTATCGATGATAAACAGATTTCCTTAACCCGCGGTTAGAATTGCTACGGATTAATTCTGTATCGAAAGAAAACATTCAGAATTGCTTAATCAGTTTTATATAAGCACTGCTTATAATGTATCACGAGGTAAATGGAGAATAAAACAAGAAATGTTTCATAATTATTTTGAATCTGCCGACATTGAAGTCAAGGATATTTATTACAAAAATAATCAAATATTAAAATTATATTCTGTATCGTAAGTGTATTTTATCTTAATGGACCGGGAAGTTATGGTAAAAGAAGTCGTTATTTCGACAGAGTTCTTCAAACTATGTTTATATGATTGTTGTAACCCCTATACACAGACTCGCAAGAAAAACGAAAGAAAGAAATGTTAAATCATGCACTTGTCATAAATTGTTTCGATGGAAAGGAGATAAAAAAAAAAACTCCTGAACAAAAGGGTGAAAAATATATCCAAGGATTTTCATTTGGGATGAAATATGCACAGTATCTAAAGAGATTTCATGATTTGTTGTTGACAAAAAGTACTGCTGTGATAATGTGCAGCGCTCATGGTCAACCACCAACATTCCTTGGATTGTCCCCGCATGAATGGCTGAAAAGTTTTAAAGATTATTATAAAGAAATAACCGATGATCACATAGCGCTTGATCCAGAACCAAAGAAAGCTTAAAAAATAGTTATAAGAATACAATCTAATAAAGTTCAGTTTCTAATAATGCATGTCATAATTTAAGAAATAAATATAAAAGATTTTTGGAATTTGTGGAGTCCAGATGATTTAATAGTTGCAAGTAGAAAAATACATTCAACAATTATTATTTGAATTACCCTTACCATTATGTTAACACCAGGTAGATACTCGACGGCAGAATATGCCAGGATCGCAGGAGAACTAAAATCTTGTTTTAACTGATATTGGTTTAGTTCCTGTCAGTGTTTTTGATGGCGCATTTGTTATGGACAAAACGCCACCCATGAACGCTAGAATACGCAATGAGAATCTGTTCGTATAAAGGATTATCCATCTATGATACAGATATTTGGATTGTTGATGATCGTATCGGATGGTCAAATTTACTTTATATCGCAGTGTCTTGAGTCAGAAGAATATATTAATTGCAGCGGGTTTTCTTAGAATTTACAGAAACTACTGACATTAACAGCGAAGTTGCTGTTGAAGATATAGCAAGAAGAAAAGTTGCTGTTGAAGATATGAAGATATAGCAAGAAGAAAAAAAAACTGGTTAGTTATAAGCAGTGTGATAAAACAAATAATTGCGACTTTGATCTTTACGCTAAATTTATCATGACGTTAAAACAACAACCGTATAATCATTGTGCTAATTATAATACAGTACTGTTGTGATATGATTTAAAAAAGTATTCAAGACAATTTGCCATAGATAGAGTTGATAGTAGTCTTCGTCACATGCGCACAAATGTGATGAAAGCGTGTATTGAGTGTAATCGAAGTCGAAACGCTAGTTAAGTGAAGATAGTGGTAATTGTGTATCTTCATGAATAAGGCATCGCTGTATTGGTATAATTTTTGTGATTGTATTAATGGGTTTCATAATTCAGTTGTTTATGGACAAACAATCAAATCCAACAAGAATATTTTCACGATGCAGACATACAAATACAGACTTAATTTATGTAACAGAGATACACGCAGATACCTAAAGTGATCAGAGATTACTAATGTTTTAGCAGTATTTAATTGTGTGTGTACACATACATTTAGAAATATTCATCTGACTTGGTGTTCAAGGGACATGGATATAATTAAGTTCAAAAACGTCTTTTCACGCGCGTATGCTACGCCACACGGTTTTATATCGGTCTTAATGAATTTTCTTTGTTGAGAAATTGATATATAATTTTTATGAGATCTTTTTTATGAGACGTTTTGTTGAAAGATTTATGGTTCGTTCTCATAAACACATGCTGGGAACTCAGGAAGGTAGGAAGAAGAAAGGAATGAGTTCCCAGATAAAGGATGTCACTCGATGATAGGAATGTCTAGGGAATTCAGGTACGGAATCGTGGCTGTAATAAGAAGACAGACATCTATTTTCTTGTCGGTACGGAAACTTTTATTTAATTAATCAACACACATATATTTACTACATTCTAGAAACATCTAAAAACTTTATAATAAAAATTCTTGAAATACATATTATATTTTCCATATTAAGCTTTCCAACTTTATTTATTCGTATCACTTCTGCAGTTTAGAATATTATACAAATAGTTAATTCTCGATCAATTTCAATATAGCCAGAGTATAAAATGTAATAACTGTAATTAATGTAACAATTAATTTAAAGAAATGCATTTTACTTATTTTAAAATAGAATATAGATTTAGAATATATTGCTAGATATTATTCTTTCTTGCTTAAAGAATACTTTTTTTTCAACATTAAATCAAAACAGGAAGTTGGTAGCGAATTCAACCTTTACAATAAAAATTACATAAATATAATTAAATATGAATTCTTCAAAACATTTAAACATTCCATTACACTATATTATAAATAAATGTATTAAGTGAACAATGCTGCTAACATAACAATGTTACTATTAAAATCTCAAACATTAAAGGTACTTATTCCTAAAAGAAGTTTTCGACATTTACAGTTCTTACCTGTAATAAGAAGACAGATATCTATTTTCTTGTCGGTACGGAAACTTGACTAGAGCCTAGAAGCATGATCGATCGATCGATCGATCGATCGATAGATAGATAGATAGATAGATAGATAGATAGATAGATAGAAAGTTAACGTGTACGTATGTAAAATATTTTCGCATTTTACCTTCTTTAGTTATTTGCATCAATACTTTAAATAAATTATTCAATATGAAGTTACAGAAAACAAATAAAATCATGCGTTTGAAACAAATTATTAAAATATCTTTAATTTTTCAACAGTGGTTACACCGCCATTTTTGTTAAAAATTTGACTGCATGAACCCTGTTTTTATATTTGTTTTGTTTTATTGTTAGTGTTTGGAATTTATTATTTCCTAAAAAAATTAAACTATCAAAAGCTAGCACAAAGTTGAATGAGGTACAATTAAAAAATGTTAATTTTAAATTCATTTCTTTATTAGTAACAAACCCCATAATCGCGAGAAGTGTTTTTTTTATTGCCTTATATGCACATTCAGACTACTTGGGAAATAATGATAAATGTCATATTTAAAACAAATTTAAATATCAAATTTAAATCCCGAACGAAATTGAATATTATTTCACATGTTCCGAATTAGCCACAAATCTGGGCCGAATCAGCCTGTTATATCCCACTTTTAGTCTACACTGCCGACTCTGCCATTCAGAAAGGTCAGAAGTAAGGTCAGGGTCCAAAACCATAACGTTAGCGTAATGTTTGTGCGGTGTTTTAAGCCGAATCTTCGGAAAAGTGTAGGTATTCCAGTTGCTCTGAGATTGAAATATTAAATATTATTTCATTTCCACGTTTACCTTGAGAACTTTGGTCATTAGTCAGAAAGTAGTCAGTTTAAAACTAATGCTTGGATATATTGTGGGTTATGTCGAATATAATTTCGACGGTCACTAATTTTCGTGGCAAATTTGTACCTAATTTTACAGTTGATATATAAAATCTTGCGACATGAAATAATAATAATAATAATAATAAGTAGAGGCTGTATCTGTTATAAATTGTCACGTTAATCTCAAAGTTATGTGAAGTGCTGCATTTAAGCTTTGTTTTGACGATAATTTCATATTGAGCCTGAGGTCATCACATGCATTTAGCCAGTCAAACACCGCTATCTGACTTAATTCGAGTTGGTGACTGACTCAGTTTTTTTTTCCTTTCAGACCTTTGATAGCAAAGAAAATCCTTTTGTAGTAATAACATACCTCCCCTTCGTTTGTACCCCGCAACTGATTTACAAATTAAAACTATCAATGATATAAAAATGCACAAGACTTGGTCATTTCATTCATTAATTTATAATTTCTATTTTGATTGTCACTAAGGGGCTCTTAACACTTTAAAATTATTGGCATTTCAATCCAAACAGAAACTCACAATGTAAAGAAGCAAACAGACTTCTATTTGCTTAAATAGTCTATTTTGGCAAAAACTGTGCTGTCTGTATCTAATATTTGCAATGGCTAGTTTGAATATTTCTAAAACATAGAGAACAAATTTAATATGAGTAACTCATGTATACATGTGTTCAAAAAGACATAAATCCAGAATTTATATAATTATTAAGGTTTTCAAAGATGTTAAACTACAGTCGACTCCGGTTAACTGCACAACCCTTGGGCCCGTCATGGGAGTCATGGGACTGTGCAGTTAACCGGAGTGTGCAGTTAAGCGAGGTACGGTACAGTACAGCTTTAAATCAACACGGCACGAATATATGTGAAGAATAAATATAAACAATGATTAGAATCAACTCTTTCAACTTTGACTTAAATGTTAAACTTGTTTTCCTTAATCCGAACACAACTTCACTGATTCAACCAATGGATCAAGGAATTATATCGAATTTCAAGAAATTCTATAGATCTCTTGTTATTCGAATACTGCTCTCAGACATTGTTGGGTCTACTCCTACAGAAAAAGTGTTCAGCTCCAAAGCCGTCTGCATCCTGTTTTTCACCGTGTTATCATTTAAATTGAATTTCGCTGCGCATTTTCCATCTTTCCAACCATCCATTTGTTGGTTTGAAATCATTCAAACCCGAATGGTTTTGAGCACTGTTTCCCATGCTGTACTATGATTTTTCTCACGCTATTACTCCCTAGTGGGCGCGGATATACATGTATATAGCACATAGGGCGTCCTTTATATGTCAATAATTTACAAAGTCGCATTTACCGGCTTGATTGCCGGCTTATTTGAAGTTCTACAGCAGTGGACTGGCAATAACTGATCATGACTATACATTGTGCAGTTAACCGGAGTAAAATTGTATTGAATAATGTGCCACATGCATAAAATTATTGTACTGTTATCCGGAGTGTGCATTTAAGCGAAGTGCAGTTATCCAAAGCTCTTAAAAAGACATAGAATGAGTTGTAAAGTATAGTTTTTTTTATTGAGGATTATTTTATAATTTTTAATTATTGTTATACATATACAGGGTTCGTACGGTCTTTGAAGGTCTTTGAGAGTTTGGGAAAACTGAGGTAGCATTTTCAAGGCCTTGAAAGTTTGGGAAAATCGAGCATATTACCCTGAGGTCTTTAAAAGTCTTTGAAAATTGAAATAAACCCCAAAATTTTAATTTCTTTCCAGAATCACAAATAAAATTATCCGAGATCGTTAGATTCGGATGTAATCTAGTTATCCTGGTTTCTTTCTTTTGGTGACCCATTCAGTTTCATTGCCGCTGCAACAACAAAAGAAGCTTTGTTTGGCCATCCAAAGTTGGCCTCAGCGGCGACTTCAATAACCACTCTTCATCAAAGCAAGATAGCTACACATTTCATCAAAGGAAGTCACAAATAAAATTGCCTAAGGTTGTTAGCTTCAGATGTAGCTGGTTTAACTGGCTTTTGACGAATTGTTCAATTTGATTGGACGAGTCCATCTTTGGCCAATCAAAATATTCTTTACACTAATTCACTCCACGTAGAAAGTGCGCGAAAGTATAACACGCTCGAGGATTCAAAATTTTGTTCTACATAATAATGTTCCTTGGTTTAATATAGAAATATCCATTGTAATAAATTCAATTCACGGATAAACAGTTTCAAAGTACGCATGTGTACACTATAGTAGAGTTAAGCAAGAGTTGTTGTTCTTGAATTGCGAGTATATATTTTAAAAAAATGTGTGCTGTGAAGCTTTAATGTTAAGATGTCAAGTCATTTGATTAGGCAAGTAAAAAAAATAAAAAATTAACCTTTTTTATAGTTGACGGAATGTCCCTGTTTCTCATTGCTGACCCTTGACTTTTTCCCCAATGATTTAATTTTTTAAAAAATTGCATTGCCTAAATTGATTTGTGTATCTATTGTCTGACTATACATCCTCGTTTGTTTGTACCCCTATCGATTTTCAATAACGAAAATAATTAAATGGTAAAAAGTGCACAGAACTAAGTGATCATTGATGTATAATTTCTAACCTGAATGTGACCAGAGTGGCACTAATACTGCCATCTCCTGCACATTTCATGATTAACGGACTTCAGAGTATACTTGAGCCCGTTTTGCCCAGTACTTTGAAGTGCTTGAAATATTACTAGATTTATAGATAAAGATTATTTAAAAAATGGAGAAAAATACTGCCTAATCTTGATGAAGTGTTTTATTCTGTCCTTTCCAAAAGAAAGGAATATGTTGAACTTTGGAATATTCTCCAGAAAATGTTGTCACATGGGCAGGCAACAGTGGAGAAAGGATTTTCTGTCAACAAACAGGTATCTCATGAGAACCTCAGCAGAGAAAGCCTCAGAGCTCAAAGGCTAATCATTGACACAAGGAGAAAAGCAGGTGGACCTTTGGAAATCATCATTAGCAATGAAATGATGACATGGTTCCTCTGCAAGACATAAGTACCATGCCTATCTGGATAAGAAGAAAGCAGAGAAGGATGAGAGAAAAACCAAAAAGGAAACAAACGGGAGTTAGCCTTGGATGAAATGGAAGAACTTAAAGCCAAAAAGCTGCCTCTTGCAGCTAACATTGCCAGCCTACATGCTTCCTTTTTACAGAAAGCAGAAGAGGCAGAGTTAAAAGGACTCATTGTGCTTGTCACAGAATCAAATGCTCTTAGGAGAAAAGCAGAGAAAAAGATGAGAGTGGTGGCATCTCTTTCCAAAATGATTGAAGAGAAAAAAAGCAAATATAATAATGCATTTAAAGCAATGCTGATGTCTGTTAAGAGAACAATTTATTTTGTATTATATCTGACATGTATGTTACATATTTCTGAAAGAACAACAAATGTTAACCTATCTTCCAGATAATTATAATACAATTTTTAGGAAATTAATTATAGTTTGACTTTAATCAGTAATTATTATTGTAGTATTTGGCATTCATTGTTTTCTCAAATAACCTGTATACACAATATTAGAAAAATAGGTCTTGGATATCTCTGTTTGTGGTCTTTGAAAGTTTGGGAAAAGTCTTTGAATTTATCATTCATAATTCAGTATGAACCCTGATATACTAATATAAAAACTTTCAAGCTATCCTTTGTTCATTGACATTTTATTTATGAGTACTGTGTTTTACTTATTTTGTTGATAAAAATAGGGTTCATGCAGTCCTCATTCTGTCTCAATCAAAAACCAAGTCCCCAGACCTTTGCATATTGGTATGGTACTTTCTAAAGTGGTATCATCAATAACAAATTTCTCCAGGTCCATCATATTCCTGGATATCTAACAGCAGTTGCAGTTTCTTTGTCCAGCTTATACTGATGGAATGAACTCTCCATTCCGTGGTTTTATTCAGATATGCACCTAATACGACCATACATTGGTGGACCTATTTATGACAAGGTAGAATACCAATCTCCCAACCCTTGTCTCACCAGTCCCAGATACAAATTTCTGGTCACTCGATGTGCTATCCAGAGATTGGAATGGCCTGGATACATATGCTTATCTTTCTGGTTTAAATGTGATACAAAGAGAGGTAATCAAAGTGTCATCTGATCCTCATTGCATGAGTCAGATGTGAGAAGTTGTGTATCACTGACCTGAATCTCACAATGGAAATTCCAAACAAAATTCAATCCCAGACCTTCACATGCAACACAGACATACTGAACCAGCATGTCTGTCTGGATCAGATTAAAAACAGGCCCTTAGAAATAAACAGTTCTTTCAACCAGTCATGGAGGGAATCACTCAAGCAAGAATACCTTACACTCTGGAAGCAAACAATGGCAAATTGGTGTACACAAGAACACGTTCTACCATTGACCTGCATCTATAAATGAAATAGCTAACTCACTCTCCTGGCTTTATGCTGAGAAAAAGTTAGCATCAAATACAAAGCCACAGCTTCATGTTCACTTACACCTTTTGTCATCATAGAAGAAATTATATCAGACAAGTCAAAGACTTATCATACCTCTTCTCTGACTTTGATTATACACTGGCAAAAATGTTGTCTCTGTGCCCAAGTGGAACCTCTCATGGATGCTAACAAAGCTGAACAAAACACTGAACTACTTTCAGTTGCATCTTTTACTCACCTTTCATAAAGACCTGATTCCTTATCAAATTAGCAGCAGCAGGCAGAATCAGCAAACTACATGCCTTACCAGGGAACTCAAAATACATGCAATTCTGACACGATGGATCAGTTTTGTTTATGATGGTTCACTCTTTCATCACCAAAAACAGGTTTCTGTCCATGGGTAACCAGACCTTTGTACTGAAATTGTGGTCTACTCTGGACACTTCAACTCAAGGACACCTAAAAGATCAAGTACAGGCCTTGAAGTTGTATCATAAAATGACCAAGCCATTGCATTAAGGGGGTATCACACCCATTTTTACCTCTCATGCAAGGTCAAGATTATATAACCACACAGACCCATTCATCCTGGATTAAGTGTTATTCACAATGCATATTGAGAAATGAGTCAAGTCAGGAGAAATTGTTGCTCAACTCGCCTCAGTTGTCAGAAGCATCAACCTTGAATCGATCTGTTCTCTGATTAATATTATCCTGGCAGTGGAATAGAGATCTGAATCCACATTCTCCAGTTTTTACCTCAGAGATTTTTCATTCCAAAAGGCTCAATTTGTTCTGGTTGAATCTTTAGGCATATTGCAGCAGGTGACCTTTCCAGGTCATTTTACAGCTTCATAAAAGACTACTTCATGACTTGCTTGATTTGTTGGAGGGAAAATTCTTTTTGAGGTCATCCCCTGACAGATGGAGTCTGCTCCAGTTGGGTACCCTCGAAGGTGTCTGACATACTTTAGGGAACCAGAGATGGCATCTCTGGGGTAAGGGAATGTGCCTCCCTCCAGTTCTTACCTGTTCTCCTGTTATGACTGAGTAACATGTTTAAAGAAGAAACTTAATTTTTCTCGTAAAATGTGTCTCTTTGCAAATACTTACCCAATCATAATACACATACACCCTCCAAGCCTCCCTGCAATTACATCTATATAGAGAGCATGTCTTACGCTTCAGTTGTAACTGAGATATTCATGGTTTTTGCCTGACCACCACCTTAGTGGGCAGAAAAGTTTTGTGCTCTTTTTAACTAAAACTTTTATCGGAGATGGTCATATTTGTGGTAAGAATAGTTCTCCCAATGTATTTTGATTGGCTAAGTATTCACACACAAAAAATATTTTCCTTTAAAAATCTAATTTTTAGAACAATCTTAAGCTTAAAAACAAGCTGTTTATAACCCACAATCATGGGTAAAAGTTAGCTATATAAAGATGTTGTTTACAAAGTTATTTACAAATGGCCATTGTCTTAAAGTAGAATCTACAATTTTTATATATTAATAATATGGATATATTATGCATAACAATAAATAACCGCTCCGGTGGCCTAGTGGTTAGAGCGTCTGCCATTGAAGCGGGAGGTTGTGGGTTTGATCCCCAGCCGAGTCATACCAAAGACTTACAAAAAAGGTAATTACAGCTACCTCACTTGGTGTTCAGCATTAAGAGGTTAGTGTTATGAAAGGTCGGCCTGGTGTCAGGATAATGTGACTGGGTGGGACATCATGCTACATATCTGCAGCATGATGCTTCAGTGCTAGACATCACTATAAATTGTCTCACTGCAGACATCGTAGCGATATGACTGAAAAATTGTTAAAGCTACATTAAATATCCTAATCACACAAACATAACAATAGATACATGTAGTGTTTTTCTGACATGGCTTACTCAATACATTACTTTCTCTTGCAGGTACTCTTTTTCCACAGATTCAAAAGCACCCTTGTGATAGTAGAACATGACAACCAGAAGTTGATACCCATTACACTTAACACCATCACAGCGGCCAGTAAATTGGGAGAAGTCTCCTGTCTTGTTGCTGGAACTAAGTGTACCAAGGTAATGGCAGACCATTATTTTTATTGAATGTGTTTTTTGTATGTCATGGAAATTTGAATAGAGAGTCATGTTCAGTTATTTAGTGTACAAGACATGGGCTAAACTTTACTGTTTTGATCTTGTTCCTATTCAGCTTGAGTAATTGCCTTTGATTGATTGTATTTCCTATGATAATCCCCTCTTTGAAATTTTTTTCATATGAAATTAGCAAAAGCCTGCGTTATTGCTTAGTTTTGCATTTCTGCTTGTTTCATTGTTAAGAAGTTTGGTTCCTTTGTTACATATGAAATCTCAAAAATATATTATACAAGCAGATGTAACAGAAAGATCTTCATACAATGGCACAAGCTCTTCAATTTTGAGTCACTAAAAATGTTGCTTTTATTATAATTAGTTTCCTTCTTCCTTCATTGGCAGGAACATAGCATTGCTTTTATCAAATAAAACATGTTTTCTGATATCATTAGGGTTGGCCTCAGCATAGAGGGTGGGCAAGTTACACATCCTCTTTGTAGACGTGGACTATCTCCAGATTTGATAAGATGGTTTGGCAGTCCTTATGATGTAGCCCAGTTTTACCATTAGCAGATAATCAGAAAGTCAATTTATGCCCTGTGACCTATATTGATACATCCTGAGAGGCAGGTAATCATAAAGTCATTATATGCCATGCGACCTGTATTGATACATCCTGAGAGGCAGGTAATCATAAAGTCATTATATGCCATGCGACCTGTATTGATAACATCCTTTTGTTAGCTTAAATTTTATTTGAAATAAATTTATAAGGGCACCTGTAACCTAGTGCCTCACCTTGTTCAATCAGTCTCTCTCTCTCTCTCTCACAGAGAGTGCACTATACCGATAATGAAAATATTCCAATGTCCTTTACAGAGAGGTTTTCACTTGGCTTTTCATTAGACATAAAATTGGTTAGGTAGTGAGAATTAAAATTTTAAAATTGCTTTATTTGTTTTAATTGAAAACCGTGGCCATTTGTATATTTTGATGAACTTCAGTAATTTTGCAATTATCTGTCCCAAAGTTGCATAGGAGTCATTGCTACAAAGCAGTACAGCATAGTAGAATTTATATCGCCCTGTTGTAATCAAGATTTTCAGTTTTCTGTGCACTTTGCTGTAGCAGGCAAGACACACATTTTGGGTGTTAAATGAAAGATATTATATTCTTAAAAGTAAATACTTTTTAACACATTTGCTGTCAACTACCGCTGATTGTTTGCACACAACAAATTATCATTACTACTCATGCACTCATCCCAATCACAGCAGCCAACAAGGCCATTAAGCCACATGTGTTGTTGAACTTCCAGCATACACAGGGCTCAAAATTAGTGGAAGTCCGCTAGCCTGAGGCTAGTAGATTTCCTGTCGGACTACTAACTAATCATAATGTTATTAGTCTGAATGGCTAGTAATTTTGCTTATCAACGTCAGCGTTTGTTTACTCTTTTGATGTTAATATTTTATAACAGTGTTTACAATAACCACTGCTTTGATCCTGTAGAACATCCGCTGAAGTCCAGACTTTATTAGGTGGAGGCAATTTAATGGGGGTGGGGCAGATGCTCGTGTTTTGAAATGTGCTTCTTGCTTGGACTTTCTAATATAAAGGACACCTTTTCTTACTTTAAATATTTCGCATCAGCTATACTGTAACATCTCGTATTTCAAAACAAGGCACAATTCCCGCCTTGTAAGACAGGCAAAATGTGGCATCTTATAGGTGTTCAGCCTCTGGCAAAAAAGCAAAAGTTGAATGAAAATGATATAAAAGAGAGGAATGCAAGACTAGTGTGTGACATTGTTTTGTCGACAGGACTAGTAAATTTCTCAGTACATTAGTCCTTCTGGCTACAAAGAAATTTTAGTTAAATTTATGCCCTGATACACATTAGCAGATAGCATGGTAGATTTTATAGCTAACAAAATTTCTAACTACTATGAAACTATGACTCACTATAGTAAATCTGTTCTTTAGCCGGGCCTGCAATGCTGCTAATCAGTGAATAGCAGTTGCATGCTGAAGCAACTGAATGCGCTGACATTCAAAATATTATGATGCATTGATATTGGCATGCCAGAGCCAGCGACCTTACCAGAGCTGCTTCAGCATGAGACTTGCAGTGTGGTGTATGTATCCATCCAACCACTAGGACAACTTAGTAATAACTTACATGATTAAAACATTGTTTCGATAGTATTATTAATATTGACTAGTGATTGTGCACTATTAAATATACTACCAAGCCAATGCATAATGTCAAACTCAAAACACTCAAGTTTAATAATAATAATAATAATGAGGACTTTGTATAGCGCCTAATCTTTCGAAGCTCTAAGTGCTTTACACCATCAATAATGATATGACTACACTACAGAACAACAAAGGACAAAAACAATGAAATTGGAAAACATAAAAACATGCTGAAAACATAAGATACAAAACATGATTAGGTCGCTAAGTTTGCCCCTGCAGTCAAAATAGGTGAGACTTAAGAGTACTTTTAAAAGGGACCACTGTGTCTTTGTGTCTAATTTCAATGGGCAATTTGTTCCACGTAGCCGGGCCCTGGTGTGCAAACGAACGTTGTCCATATGACTTTGTTTTCACCTTGGGAACAATGAGTATACAATTATCAGAAGAAGAGCATAAATATCTAGCTGGTGTATACACATGGGTGAGGCCGGATAGGTATGTTGGACTGGAGTCTGTCATTGAAACATAGCACAGAGAACAAATTTTGTGTTTGATTCTGTATCGAATCGATAGCCAGTGTAAGGTACAGAGCAGTGGTGAGGTGTGCTCTGATCGAGGTACTCTGAAGATGATCCATGCAGCTGTGTTTTGAACTTTTTGAAGTTTCTGGAGTAAATATTGTGATGAACCAGACAGAATTGAGATACAGTGGAATTACTTCAATGTAAATGCAGTCGACGAGTCCAAAGCAAATTTAACACTTTGCAATGCATGTATTTCTATAGGTGGAAAGGATTCTAAGAACTATATACATCAAATCTTGTCAAGCACTTGTACTGCAAGCACATCATCAACATGACCTGTTTCTGACATTTGATGACCCAAGAGCTATTGGCTAATACAGAATTCATGGCAGTAGATATTCAACCATTTTCCATTGCCAAAGACACTGGATTTCGATGTCTGATGGCCAAGACAGAGCCAATCCATAAAGTTCCAAGTTGGAAGTACTTTTTCACATACCTGACATGCATACGGTGATATAAAGTAAGGTACGTGATTTTGTTTCTGCCCAATTTGACCTTAGTTTGACTTCTGATGTGTGGTCAGACCCATCCATGAATCACACACAAGAGAATATTCAGAGGTCTCGCTTGGATTTTAAAACTAGGAGTCCAGGACTCCCATTTTGGTAAAAGTAGGAGTCCCACCAGCAAAAGTTGCAGTCCCGACCTAGACAATATTGAACTTTGCAGAGTGGAAGATTTGTTGGTTGTCATTGACTTTAATTTCCACATTCAATGATTCTGTGGTAATTCTGCACAACAATACGTCATTTCTGTAAACATTAGATCACATGTTGTTTTGGTTGAACTGCCAGAAAGAGTCCAAAGTAATGTATTTCATTTCCATAGCCTGATGCATAAACATTACATCTTTTCAAAAACATCCACAGAATTAAGCTGCCATATCTCGAGCTGTGGAAACATAGTGGTGATATCCCAATTGTTACTTTGAATAAAATATTCTGGTGACAATTGCCGCTTTTCAATTGGTAAGAATTGCAGAATTTTTGTCACTTGAATTCAGTAAGGGTTTTGTGCCAATATTAGTTATCTTAGATGCCCAGAATAACCTGACAGCGATGTAACTCTTGTTAGTCCTTCAGGGTGTGACTGAATTTTAGTCTTATTCCAAACATTAAGCTAGGCATCTCACACTTTCTTACACTTGGCCACTATTCCATCCAAACTGTCAGTTCTTGAAACTTCAGCACTCTACTGAATCGCATTAAAATCTTTGTCAGTTTGCCATTTAGCCCCAAAATCCTTATCCAAATTTGCAAACAACATTTTGTCTAATACTCAATGTGTCTTGATTTCGAGGTCGCACTCACTATTTATTTGGCTACAATCAGAAATGAACACAATAATGAAAGATAATGTTCTGGTGTGCTCTTATAGTAACCACATGTACATCGGGATCTTTCTGTCTCTGAATTCAATCATTGTAAATTTCAGCACATTTCTCACCCATTCTGCTAGTCAAAGTCTTTAAACTTGCTGCCCATTGCACATGTAAATATCAGCAAAACTAAAATGATAAAGTAATCACCATGTTCACACTCAGTAGGTTGTTGAAGTAGGACTGGCAAATCTTTGAATTTACTGCCCAGTTATTTGCATGCATATGGCGGGCTCCAGCATGCATGATTTTCTGCGTCCTCGATCAAATATTTGCATCCAGATACCTGTAATTAAGCATTTCCAAGACCTGATATTTGGCATGTAAAATTGGACATATTATGCAAGGAATACAACATTCCCAAAACTCATATCCATTTTCTTCTGCTTGATGAAGGTGCAAACATGGTTTAAGCAATGAAATCAACAGCATCAGCTTTTTTGCACACACGCTGCAGTTTGTCATCAGTGATAGCATTCTGTAGCAACAAGCTGTCAAAGGTGTTTTGGTGATCTCATGATCTGTAGTCAGCAAGTTCTGGTACTCCATCCTGGCACAACTGCAGCTCAAGGAGCAGCAGGAAATGTTTGGCGTTGCTCATAAAAAACTTGTCCATGATGTCGACATGCTACATACAATATATTTGGTTTTGTTATAAGGGCAAAACAAGTCCTGAGGTTTATGTTTTAGGCTCTAATAAACATTAACACGGAAAAAGTGAAAACAACAGGCTTTTGTAAAATTTAACAAATAATTTATTTCCCTGGAAATGAAATGTTCTGATAGATTCAAGTTCATGTGCTGTTCGAAAGTCCAAGTTGGAAGATGATGACGTATGCTGAAGTCTGTTTTGTGCTTATCTACAGTTCCTAGTAAAAACACAATACATGTATTGAACAATCCGGTGTTGGAAATCCTAATAATATTTTGTCCAAGAATTTTGTATGAGCACATCAAATATTTCCAGAGATACAGATTAATCTTTTACAATCCTAGTGAACTGACAAAAAGTTAACATGGATTAAAAAATTGGCTATAACAGTTTCAGAAAAATCCCCAAAATGCGAAATCACAAAGATAGGGGAAATGAGACACATGAACGTTTAAATCATCTACTCCTATAATGACCCTTATGAGAACTAATCATTTTACTTTTAGAGTAAAAGGTTTTCTGCTTCTTAATTCACCAGTGCCATCTTGACCTTGACAACAACCAATCATTTAAAAAATAAATCCTGTTTACGTGTTTGCCACTGACCTTGAATCAAAGTCAGGATCTAGGTCAACATTGTTTACTAAAAGAATAATTCAGGCCTTCCAATTTTTTGAAAAAAAACATTAATAAATTTATATTACAATAGTATGTAATGAAAAATAAAAAAAGAATTTAAAACTGACAAACAAACAATTAAAATATATATTAAATCAAATGTATGTTATGGGGATTATGATACTCTCTATGACCTGTCTAGCCTTTCCGCCCAACAGTGGGTCTTGATTAACAATAAGGTGGACACCTAAGGCCCATTCGCGGACATTACCAATGAAGTAAGTGATGGCCAAACATCAGTATCCATCATTCTTTCTATGCTGAAAATGCTCCGAATATTGCTGGCTCGAGAGCATGAAGCAAGTCAAAGTATTCAGACATTGCGCCATGATATACTGATGTCATTGAACACATGCTTTGCTGATGTTGCCAGCAACAAGAATTTTGTCTTGGCCACCATCTTGAATCCACCATTCAAACATCACCTATTTAGCAAAGAATTACTTGTGACCAGATCCAAAGAATGGCTTAGAGCAGAATGCATCATAGTTGCATCAGCTGACAAGCAGGAGGAACCCCTGACCAAAAAATAGATATTGAAGCAAACGCCACTGGATTATCAATAGACTATCGATGTCGCATCTCTTTGATTTATTTTCTGTGGCCTGTGACAAACCTGTCCATACCATCAACAAAACAACTCATAGGGATGACGCCATTGATGTGATGCTTGAATTGTATCTGCCCAGCCCTGTTGCCATGAGAAGAAGGCATATATGGCTGGTGGAAAGGTCACAGGTTTTATTTCCCCAACTTGGCCATATTATCTAGATGCTATTTGCACCACCTTCAAGCATTTTGAGTGAACAGCTGTTTAATGGTACACAAGCCAGATTTTTTCAGATCATTGTGGATAGTTATTTGGTGAGAAAGGAGAAATGTTACTGCTGATTAAATACAACTTACCTAACCTAGGCTTTTAGTATTAACTGCAGCTTGCATACAATGATGTCTAACTTTAGTCTTAAAGCATGCATAGTAATAATTTTAATTATTATTGGGAATAGGCTATACGCTGTATCAGCATATTAATTGGCAAAAAGTGACATCAATACAGCTTTACGAACAAGTCAAGGTTGTCCAAAAATTGTGATAAATAATAATACATATGTTAAGAAAGTTTGTTATTTTATGAATCAAACAAGTTATGGTTTTAAAAATGTATTAGTAGACTACTAGTTATATCTGGATATCAGTATTTTAAAATAATAAATTAAAGTGTTTTATTTTCTAGGTGGTTGAAGAAGTCAAGAAGGTAAATGGAGTGAAGAAGGTTCTTCTGGCTGACAATGATGTTTTCAAAGGGTTCTTACCAGGTGAGATTTACCTCCCTTTCAGATAAGTGTTGACTTAATATTAGGTAAACATTCAGATTGTTTCTGACTAGATAAAATTTAACAATTTTGCTTATTATAGTTTTGGACTGGAGATAATACATCATATCTTGTGTATATCTTTATATGTACATCCTTCATGTTGTTTGTTTTTAAAGAATGCAAGTTTGTTGAAATGATTCAGCAGTCAGTTTCTTATGTCATCTGCTTTAAAACAACATATTTATGCTTGGGTGATATGAAAAAAATCAAAAATAATTAATCCCCACTTTTTTCATGTGGCCTATCTGAAGTCAACTTTAGTCCAGAATTTACCAGTTCAGCTAAGCCAACATAATTTTAAAATACAGTGAACACAGGAAAGATTCTTTTAAGAAAAATACAGCAAAAAATATCAGTGGCTTGACCATGGATGGCTCAAACATGTTTTTCAAACTTAACAGTATTTATGATTATTAACTTACCTGGCCATTTGGCTAATGAAGCTTACGATCCATGTAAATTTATAAAATTCAGCATAATTCCAAAGTTCTCCAATTAGAACAATTTCAGCAATTTCAGTTTTGCTTTTAAAATACTTGTTCACCAGTTAAAGTGAAGGAAGTAATTCATTTTTTGACTATTGAGTATGATAGTTATAGAATTATTCCCCTTTAAAATGTGATGTAAACCGAATTTTTTTTTTCTCTGGAATTATGTGTGTGCGTGATTTGGATTTTTAATATAGCTTTTTTTTTAAAAAAAATCAGTCATATTGCTATGTCTGCAGTGTGGCCATTTATAGTGATGTCTAGCACTGGGGCATCATGCCACAGACATTTAGCATGATGTCCCACACAGTCACATTATCCTGACATCAAACCGACAAGTCCTAACACTAACCTCATAATGCTGAGCAAGGTAGCTGTTAGTACCATTTTTATAAGCTTTTGTTATGACTAGGGCATAACCGATTAGCATTTTTCTACTGATTTCGGATTCCGGAATTTGGGCATGAAATTTTTCCGATTCCGGATACGATTCAATTAATCGGAAATGCTAAATCCGTAATTTTTTCTAAAAAATTTCATCTTCCGTTTCCAGGTTTCTGGTATCTGGTTTTGCCGTGTCTAGCATGTTACTTAGTACTTTACCATATCATTTCCGGTTTTCACCCGCCGATTCAAATAGATTGTCTCACAGTGTGGTTGTGTTGACCATATTGGACTTGTCTGACTTCTTATTTAACTTTATTAATACACTATCAAATGACACGCAGTGTTAGACACGGTGCTATAGAAATTAAACTTTATTATTTTTATTATCCGAATCGGTCGTTCCTGCCTTGTCCGACTCCGATTAATCGGAAGTTCATACTATCCGGTGGAATCCGATTTCCAGATCAAAAGTCGGTTATGCCCTAGTTATGACTTGGTTGGGGATTGAACCCACAACCTCCTGCATTTGAGACTGACACTGACCACTAGGGCCTAGGCCACAGGAGCTGTACTGCTATGGGATTAAAATTAATAAATTATTAACAATAACTGAAGGAAAGTATAAAATAGAGATATTGTTAGAGAAAATGTTTTTTTTTATAGGCTAGAATAAATTATTTGCACTGTTGTAACTAAGAGTCTTAATTAAAATTATGCGAGACAGATTTTATTATTTTCAAAAAAATTAGCAGTTTCCTTCTTTTTCAGAGGCACTGACACCCCTCATTATAGCCACACAGAAGCAGTTTAACTTCACACACATCTTAGTTGGAGCCTCATCTTTGGGAAAGGTACAATTTTTAAAAAATAATCTTCCTTTAGTACAATCTGGACCTCTTTCATATTGAAAGAGATTTGCCTATTGGACCTTTCCAAAGTGTTATCTAATTGGTCTGAATGAAACCTTAAGCCCACCGATAAAATGCTGCATATTGATTTTGAAGTTCTTGAAAGATACTGGTAAATTACTGAATAGCCAGCACCTGGCTTGGCCCCATTTGTAAATTCCAGTACATTGTGAAGTTTGTATTGTTACGTGCTTAGGCTCGAATAGGCAGCAACACAGAAAGAGTGAAAACTAACAAGCTTGTAAAACTTTAACAATGATTTTATTAAGTACAATTATTTTCATAAAATAAATAAACTTACGGTTTTAGAGAATCAAATCCAACAAGTATAGAATTCACAAAATAATCCACTAATAGAATTGCAAGTCCTGATAAATAAATGTTCTAATAGTTCCAGGTTCGAATCTTGACGATATAATCCAAAATGGCTGACAATGTCACGTGATGCAGTTCTTGTTTCGTTGTTCTTGTTTTGTTATCATCCAAATGAAAATCATAAACATATGTCCTTTTTCCAAATAAATAGAATAATTCTTCTTTTCCAACGAATTGACACAAAGTCCAGAACAAAATTAACACTCAAACATGAAATACACAACTTAATAATAATAAAGCCCAAACATCTACTAAAACACAAAACCTCCAAAACACAGCTATATATATATGTAATTCCCTCGTAAACAAGAGGAATCATGTGATTCTGGAAGGTCACAGAAAGAAGCTACCTTCTCCAAGTCATGTAATAATGGAATGATCTAGAAGGAAATCATTCACTTCCCACCCTCAAGAACTAAAAATAAAAGTTATCCTTGAAATTAACCAATAGTATTAACCCTTTACTCCCCATATGAAAATCAAACCATAATACCTGTGCCTCCCAAATGACGTTCACGACGTCATACCCTTGCTCCCCATAAAAAAACACGTAAACTGAAAAGCAACGTCATCTTCACAAAATTATATTCTCCCATTGCTCTAATAGCCTCAAAATAACCTAATCATTTCCACTGCAAGTTATTATATGTTATAGATGCCAGCTTACCGTAAATTATTATTTGTTATCAATTCTTCATAAAAAAAAACTACTACCGATGCACAAGTTGCTTTGTTTTAATCACATCAACCTGTGCTTCGAAACTTTAAACATCAGTATGTAAATGTTAATATGTACTTAATTAGCATATTTGGTAACATTATTTTGTAAAATATTTAACGGGAAATTTTCACAGCCATATTCATGTTATATTCTTTGTAATATCAGATAAAAATCACAAGTGAACCTGACAAGAGGCAGAAAAATAATAATGGCGGACATCGCGATATCTAGTCAGTGCTTGTTCATTAGACAGGCCATAATTTTAATTAATTTGCCACATAAATGAAGTAATATTTGAAATCCTTAAGAAATATGATATAAACATTATGTGAATAAATATTTAGCTATTTAACAAAAATAATAGTCCGTAATATATTACACTATGCGACGTTGGATAATTCAATATGCCAGGTCATGGCTGTTTTCTTATATCACTTTTTTGTAATGATAATAACAATACATAGCCCCCCAAAAAATCAGAACGATTAAAAAAATAAAAGTAAAGTACCAGTACATAGTAATCAATATAACTTATAATTATCAATAATTTCTTTTCAACATCATTTAAACGTGTATGGTTATATTATGAAAATCCCTGTTTCTAAAAATAGATTCACCCACATGGCTTGTGTGGTGCCATTTTACTCTTGGCCGTAGTGTGATTCAGTTGGATATATGACTTTATTTCATGCAAGGATGGACTTGAATGATTCATTTCATCGTCGATGAATAACTCAGGTACTGTCTTGTGAGCAACAGTGAAATTAATTATCAGAGTTTTGATGTTATTAAAACTTAGTAGCTTGAAATTATTCGGACTTTTATGCATGACTAATCTAGATTTTTCAATCAGAATTATAAAAAAAAATTTTAAAAAAAAACATTGTACAAAGTCATTAATTAACTTGGCATGCTTTCCAAACATGGGCTTATTAAAGGTTATTAAAAATATTTCATAACGAGTTCTTGTTATTTGTCATTAGCGATGTGGTTAAAAAACATAAGGATATGTAAATCTAGTAGGCCTATGGCTATGCATATATTTTAGGAACAAAATAAACAAGTATGACAATATGAAAAAACGACAATTGTAGAGCACATTACTGCTACTCCTTTACTAGACCAGCAAGTTGGTATCTAAGCCTTTTTTTAAATTTGACATAGCTGCTATGTAAAAATAAAAAAATGGCTTAGAGATCAATTTGCTGGTCTACTCCTCTACAATCGTTTTGATGAAACAGACTGTGACATTCTATGCAGCATAGATGGACATTGCAAATGACACAGCCAATTTTGGTTTCTTTACGTCTCTTTTCTCCATTCTTGGTACAGTATTTGCAGGTGGATTTTTTCCTTTTAAGTGCCTGCAGTCTGTGTGTCTCAATATTAGCCTGTGTCACCGGGGCTACAGATGTTAGATGCATGGCAACCTTCCTACTCTTGAAGCTTCCTATGAGCTGCTTTGCCAAATTAATTCGAAAATCTAACTGTCTGAATCGTTTTCTTCTTTCCTGACTCTCAGGATGACTTTCCACCATAGTTATAAAACCATTTATTATACAAATATTTATAATAAAATGAAACATATATCGCCACCATTTCTTTGATGATCGTCCAACTGGATATTTGGCCCTGAGTTGGTCACATATGTCAACCCCTCTGTAGTATTGTTGGTAATTTGTGATTTGGTAATTTGTGAAGGTATTGAAGGAGTTTTTCAAATCTTCTGCGTGGCATTACATTTTTGATTCCTTCATTTGATAGAAAATCGTCATTTGACCAATAAAAACTATAGTCAGGAGTTTTGATTATCCCCATTAAGATCAACATGTCAAGAAAGGCAGACATTTCAGGCACACTGGTCTCTGTCCAGGTAACATCAACAATTTCATGATCTACATTTTGTTCAGCTGCTAATTTATTTGTTTCACTAACAATTTTTTCAAAAAGTCCAACTTGAAAATATAATTGAAAATAGTCTAGTTCTGATGCTGTTTCCTGCAAAGAATGTGATGGTCCTGACCGCTGAGTAAATGGACTTCTGTCAATATCTTGCACATCTGCAAACCAAGTTGGCTGATCATCATCAGTGTCACTAGAATCTGATGACATTTCAATGTCGATGTCTGATGACATAATTTCAGATACTTCGTCATTAAACGCATCATTGTTAAACAAATTTGGTATTTCGTCGGAACTGAATCCAGAAAAATCGTTTTCACTTCAAGACAAATCACTGTTATCAACAGACGAGGACGACATTGTCATGACGAAATCAAGGAATTCCCTTCGTAAATAAAAACAATTCACTTCCGGTATTGTCTGTTATACGATTTGATTAAGACTTTGTATATTAAAATGAATGGAAGAAATGAACAACACAGACATTCTTAATTGTGTTATTTTATTTTAAATTCCGGCACTTTCAGCAGATTTCATGTTTTAAACACCTAAATGCTACGTTAAACATTACAATATATGGAAGAAGACTTGTCGTATTTGCCGCGCATTTTAAGAATGTGATTTTGTATCTAAAATCCGGATGACATAATGAATTTATACAACTAATGTATAATTCAGCATCATATTTGAATATATTACGATTATGAATAACTTACACGTGTTGGAAAGGTCATAATATTTACATCGAATTGAGGTAATTTAATCGGCAAACGTCTCCATTTTGGATGCGACCGTGGAAAACCCCACTACGTATAATTTGGTCGGTTAAATTTAGATTTATATGTTATAATGTTATGAATTATGTAATTAAAATCAAATGTTAGTAAAGATTATTTATTTTTTTGACCAGCGTTTGGTTACTGCGAGGCGAATCAACATTTAAATGGAAGATATATCATATTTATTGGTCGATACTGTGTAAGGCGTAGAAAAGCATAGATGGGGGACAAAGGTAAAGGCGTAGAAATGCGTAGACGGGGTGCAAAGGTAAAGGCGTAGAAAAGCGTAGCTGGGGAGTAAATGGTTAAAGACCTGTTTACATTGTCTAAAGCAAGGTCAGATATTGAGGTAACCAAGCCAAGGTCAGCCTGTTTACAACTAGAGTCTAGGTCAAACTGAATTTTCTAGAAAAAATCTCCCAATTAATGAATAAATATTAAACCCTAAATGACAAATTTGGATTTAACAATAAAAAATAAATGAATTAAATCCAATAGCCGTAACAGTATCTTAATTGTATTTTTTTTCTAACTCTAAACTTTGTGTATACAAAGTGAAGCACATGACCAATGACTGGGGGGCTGCTGTTTTCTGTCTTTTATTGGTTACCTGTAATTAGCACTCCCTTTTATATCATAATAATAATAAATTGTTCCTTGCTCATATTGACTTAGTAATACATTGTGGGTTAAATACATAAAGCAGTACCTATGCAATTATTTTATAGTTAA
Organism: Unio delphinus; assembly: GCA_029339505.1. Classification (NCBI taxonomy): domain Eukaryota; kingdom Metazoa; phylum Mollusca; class Bivalvia; order Unionida; family Unionidae; genus Unio; species Unio delphinus. The sequence goes on along the minus strand of JAQISU010000106.1, from coordinate 15,077,343 downwards.
GCTACAAGATTTATGAAAGCCTGCAATACAATATTTTTTCAGGCCTAACGAAACTGAGATAATTCTATTAGAGTTTTGCTGCTGAGTCTGTTGATACAGAGTGAGTGTTTCTTATAATTTTGATATATCCACATTACTATGAACTATAATTATGAACTTGAATTACTGTTTTTATTGGTTGATATTTTTAAAAGATCAACGCCAATCCAACTTCCGTTTTAATTTTCAACTTTGAGAAACATGGAGATTTTTGCAGCATTCACAGACCTCCCAACTTTTCAATTTTGGCGTAATTCTTAAGAAAATTACCCTTAAAATATGGACTTACTGCATACTAGTAAAAACTATGGAGAAATGATCATTGCTGAAAAATCCGGATAATTTTTCATCCTTTTATTTGGATCTGGGTTTCATCTTAGCAATAGTGAAATTAGACAGGGAACCAGACTAGCTTGACAACGGCACCCCAGATGCTTTAAACTGCTCCTATTTGTTCATGTGAAGCATCTGCATGATCAAACTCTTGATTATAGAATTTTTAAAAATAGCATCCAGAAAGCGATGCATGTTTAAGACAAAAGAGAAAATAAGCTTCTAAAAAAGTGTTAATAATCAACACAGAAGAATAAAAAGAAATCTTCCTATTTTTGTGAATAAAAGCTGGAAAGGACATGATTACATTTATTGGACATCATGTGCCAATTTGAGTATGTCTCATGGCAGGAGTTATGATCATCTTGTGAAATGGAAAAGAATTTCTCTGTTGAGAGATAGCAATAAGCCATCGAGCTGCATAGGGATTGGAACACGAGTTTGTTCAGGAGAGCGTGAATGAGGTTTCATTGACAAATATCACAGGTATAAGGGATCACACATTTTATTTTTTCAAGATGAGGAAGGTGTGTAGAAATAATAGTTAAAAATATATCATTCTTAGTTAAATGGATTTTTAAGTCATAGCAAGTGACTGTTATAAAAGAGACATGCCCAGAATCTATATCTGAAAAATTGAATGAGCACAATAACAAGTGGACAGTTGTTGACATATTGAGAGGAAAATAAATAATGATTTTTAATATGATTTGTGTTTATTTCTTTTTTATTTAAAGCAATTTCATCATTTTGCCAAAATATTGGTAGAAGATTATGGTCCTTTAAGACACATGGAATTCAACCTAAGGCAGGTGCAATTTGAGTCAGGGCTTCTGAATTTTGTTAAGTTACTTGCCCTGAGCACTTTATGTAGACAAATATGCTCTTTTTCCGATAATAAACACTTTGCAATTGGTGGGGGTATTATAAATGAATTAGGCTTGATGGATCATTCAGATGTGTCAGACTTATAATGCAGAATATAAGCAAACATTTTGACTCTTATTGCAGTAAACATAAACTTTTGAACTACATACCTGAAACTCTGCTTTGTTGCCGAAACATATTCTAAACATCTCATTGATGTGCAAAGAGCACGCTAGGATGTAATGGTAGTTGAAGAGTAAATTCAAGTATTGTAAAGTTGCACTCCACATTCAGTAATAGAAAACAAAATCAAAAAAGTTTTTTGATTGATATTAGAAATACATGTAGTTAGCATGTATGTTTAGTTGCAGTAAGATAAATTATGTTTAAAAATATTGTGCTGGAAATATTCATTTTTGCTGATCTAATACAGTCTTATTCCAGAGTTTGATTCCAAGAGTAGCAGCCAAGTTGGATGTTTCTCCTATCTCCGAAATCATAGGAATCAAAGACAAAGATACATTTGTTCGAACCATTTATGCAGGTAGGATAACATACATAAATAGAAATTGTATGTTGATTTGCTTCTACTATATCTCATTGGGGGCATATTTTGCTACTCAAATTGATTAATCCTATCCTGCCTTGTCACATCCATCACAGGTTCATTTCCACTTAGTAACTTTTAAAGAACCTTATAGAAGTCATTATTATATGTACCAAACAATGTCGATTCCAGATTTCAAGCTGGTTTAGTTTTAGTATTTTCCTTGCATGATTAATTGATTTCCTCTAAAGCTTTTGTTTAAAAAATCATTTTCTTTTCTTTTAGAAAACTAGACTATAGAATTTCACTCAACAGTATTTTATTCCACTAAACTGTTTGTAAAAATTAAATATTAGTTATCAAAAATCTGACTTGCCACTATGCAAATATGTAACACCTAATTAACAGGTCATCCTGGTAAAGTCAGATAATTAAATTTTATTTGATTATAGTATTTACTGTATATGTTGGGACACCACAGATTAATTTTAAAAGTAATGTATTAGTGCACTGTATGTTCTGGGACTCATTGGAGTTTGTTTTGTCGTAAGTTGTGAGACACTTTCAAATCACTTGAACATTACATGGCGGAAAATGTACTTGAACTGAAGTTTTATTGTAAAAAAAAATATAACACTTTGAGATCAAACATTTTTAATCCACTACAGCAGCATCTTATCAACCCAACTCTTCTCCTGCACATGTATGATCCATTCTTTCAGTGCATGATTATTTTTTTGGCTTTCTCATACCATGAAAAATTGTTAGAGGCAACACATCATCACTTGAAGCGAAAATTGCAAGGACAAAAGTCAGAATTTGATTCCAATCTGCACTAGTCTTGGTAATTCGCACACTTGACCCCCATCTTATCATCAATCCATCTAGGAATGTAATCAAAGTACACTAGAGTTTAAGCCATGTTAATGATCATATTGTCGGAGAAATGATCTGTTTCTCTTCTGGCCTTCACAAATTCATCATGTGATTTTCTTTTCTCCAATCTTCTGGGCGACGCTGGGTCATCGATGGTCGATGTCTTTAATATATCGGTCATTTGTTTGCGAAATCATTTGCTTTTCTTCTGACTGTCACAAATTCATCACATGATTTTTATTTTCTCCAAATATTCTGGGCAGTGCTAGGTAATCGTCATCCATGCATGAAGAATTATATTGTGTCACTTTAAAACTTGTTCCATTGTTTCAATTTATTTTCTCCAAAAATTCACGTGAATACTAATGAAAAGGAACCAAAGTTTGCTTTCATATCTCAGTCGTCTTTGATTATTCCACACAAAATTTTGGCTCACTTCAAAGAATCGTTAGTCTGCTTCCCCTGCTGGCTTGCTTTGCAATAAAATAACCTTTGTATTGATATCCTTTACAAATTGTTTTAACCAAAGTTGGTTTCTGAGATTGGCTTGGTTTGTAATAAAAAATAACCTTTTGTCTTTGATGTCATGTTGGTAGGTTCAAAGAAGGAGTTAACTGCTGACTGTCAGTCATGATTGTTCACCATCAGGGCTTGGCATCTGTAGTTACAATTAATACAAAGGAGCATTGATGTCTGCAAGTAAATAATAATGATACTTTTGTAACTTGAGCTGTGAAAAGATTGTCACTTACACTCAAGTGAATGTGTTTTGTACTGATAATTTTTATTTGTGAGATACTGTCATACAATAGACCTGGATATAATTCAATCTTGATTATTTTGCACCTAACACTGTGTCATGTGTAAGTGATATCTTCAGTATATTGGTTGATTATTTCCATCTTGTTTGCATTTTTGTTGGATGCAGTTATCAGTCAGATAACATGTTCAAACCTTTAAGTGCAACCACTCACAAAATTTGTTTCTCAATGTTCACATCAATGAACAATGTGGTGTGTGTTATCGGACATAATTGATACACACTTCAGTATGGAACGCTATGCTACATATACAGATTTCATGTATGTTTTTTATTCTTCAATGCTCACATTGAAAAAAGGAATAAATGATAACAACACAAGGTTAGTTTCTTTCTTTTTATTATTAATTAAGCATTTTATTTATCTGTTTTGTTAGAACCTGCAGTGGGTGTGTAGGCGAGCACAAATGCAATACAAATTTATTTCATTTCTTATGTCTTGGGACATATGATTAAAGTGAAAAAATGTTTCACCATAATTTCTGAGACAGGAAATACAGTAGGTCCCTAAATAAATCTTGGAGTTTGCTAACAAAAGTTATTTGTTGCTAATATCTTTCTTTCCTTAATTAGACATAGGCTTCACATATTCTGTTTTGAAGGTGTCATGTTCCAACACCTCTCACAAAACACATGGTGTATGGGACTGAAGTAATGTCTGTAGCACAGATCTTGTGGTAATCATTCAGTTGTAAGTTTATGATAAGTTCTGGAGAAAACTTTTGTCATTTTTAACTTGTGCTTGCGGCTACATACCAATTGAACAGTTGAGAAAACATACTGACCAAACAAACGTACATGTAATTAAATCTATTGATTGTCCTACAAAGAGACATTGTGTAAACTAGACATACCAGTAGTCACCATTGAATTAAGCTTAGTCAACAATATCTTTATGGACTGGACTACTAAGAATCAGTCTATAAAATAGACCATGTGACCCTTCATTATGGTGTTTATTAGGTTATTTCATGGGTAAGCAAGTCAAAGCCAAGTTCATATGATGATACTTGAGAACTCAGAAGACTGGTTGCTCAGAGTATGTGTATGTGCGGGTTAAACCCGTTGATATTTCCAATGCATCAGTCAAATACATACCTGCAGATACAATTTTGCTGCAAGTCTTAAGAAAATGACCCTTAAAATACAAACCTACAGCATTAGAGCAAAAACTACAGAAAAATTATTGTTGCTGAAAAATGCAAATAATTGGTTCATCCATGTTTGATACAAATCTGGGTTTCATATTAGAATTGGTGCAATTAGTCACAGAACCAGACTAACTTATGGCAGTAGCTTAGATGCTTTAAACTGCACATATTTTTTTTATGGGAAGCATCTGCATGATCAAACTGTTGATTATCAAATTCTTTAAATATGGTATCCAGCAATTATGAAAGAAAAAACAGAAACAGAATAAACACAGAAGAATAAAAAGGATTATTCAGATTCTTATGAATAAAAGCATGAAGGGACACAATTATGTTTATTGGACATCAAGTGCCAATTTGAGTATGTCTCCCAGCAGGGGTTATGATTGCCATCTCCATGTGAAATGGGGCAAAAAAAATTCCAAGAATTACATCAAGTTGAGAGATAACAAACCATTGAACTAGCTCCATGAAGTTTGTGCAAAGGTTCTATTGGTAAATAAGGTATACATGTACTTTACAAATGTTTCAGTTAAATATGTTTACCTTCGCTGCAATTTTCTGAATGCAAAACTTTTAAATACATTTTCCAGTAGTTTATGATATTTTGTTACACCTTACTGAAAACTGGTGAAACTTATGGAAAAAAATCAACTACCGTATTGAGACATTTTGTCAGTGTTGGCAGGTCTGCAAATACAGTGATTTCAGAATCTCTGGGTATATTGTATACACACTGAACTTCACCTTTTAAGTTGATCTTTCTTTACCGAGTAAAAGTTCAAACATCTCTGCAAATCCACTCACTTAGAAGTACTCAAGATTGTATTTATCCAACTTAAATTCATACTTAAAAGCTAGTACCGATATGTAAACCTAATTGTTGACAATGTTTATGACCTAATTTAAACGTGTGAAAGGTAGTCTTCCATTATAGGATTAAATGATCATGGTTGGGTATTTATTGATGTGTAAATTTTACCTAATCACTCACAAAGTAAATAAAGTCCGAAGGACTTTATGTTAACTTTGTGAGTGATTAGGTAAAATTTACACATCAATAAATACCCAACCATGATCATTTAATCCTTATAATTCCAATTTCATCATTTCTATCGTCAAATTAACTTATTCCATCAATAATGCTTTCAAATTTACGTAGCGCGTAGTTACCTTTCATTCGGCGTTTCACACCGCCCCTTAATACATAACCTGTACAGAATCACACGAAGAAATTGACTACAGCCACAGTTACGTTTATTCATAAACTTCATCTGTTTACATCATAGGCAATGGTTACTGTGGTTTTTAACACATTTTGTTTACTGACAACATTCTTGTTCAATTTTAGTCAGTCCCATATGTTACGTCAGATGACCATGACCTTACATAATAACAACTGATACTGACTCAGCAAGTGTGCTAAATTCAATTTCAATCAAACCTGAAATCATTATGGATTTTTTCAGTGAATACTTCCAATTTTTATGGAAATATGAACAAGATGATGCTATCCCTTACTATATAAAGGTAACAATGAAATAAATTCTATACAAGAGTAACATTTTATGTCATTCTCAGCAGCGTTAATAGTTAACAAGACCCACTCGGTGATCTAGTGAGAAATGAAATGTGACTACTGTCACAGTTACGTTTATTCAGAAACTTCATACTTTACAAAATAACATAATTCTTGTTTACTTTAAGTCAGTCCTGTATGCTACGTGAGATGACAATGACCTTGTATAATAACAGACAGGGATAGAACAAGTGAGCTAAATGAAATTTACAAGCAAACCTTACAGCATTATGTATTTTATAAATGAATATGACTAGGATGATGTTATACATGACCAACATCAAGGTAACAATTAAATAAATTTTATAAAGGAATTGCATTTTGTATAATTTGAAACAGCGTTAATACTTGGCAAGACCCCTTCATTTATCTAATTTGAAATTAAATGTGCAGTTGTTAAATGTAGAGTTGCTTGCAAAGCCGGCCATATGTTTTGTTTGATTGCATAGTTGAGTGTTGGAGTGCTGGAAGGACTGAGCGATTAGAGTGTTCGAAATTTGGATTGGAGAGTTTATCAATGGTTGCTGACTTTGATCTAAAGCGAAAGATGAGTTGGTGTTAGGATCTGATACAGACCGATCTTGACCACCATTAGCCATATTTTCCAAAACTGAACTAATTAGTTGTTTTTGTTCAGTGCTAGGTCTTCGACTGTAAGTTTTTAAAGACTCCTCACGTTTGTGGTCTGTCATGAACAAAATATTTCTTGTTGCAAACCCAGCATCACTCATAGCTTGAATTGCTGTTGCACGAAGCGAGTGAGCAGTATAGCGTTGCACTCCTGCATTCTTGCAAATGTCTGGCATGAATGAGGAGAATTTCTTTTGTTTGACCGGTTCACAAGTATACCATTTGTCAGCGAATTGAGGAGATTTTAGTGATTCTTTACTGCACTGTGTAAATAAGGCCTTTGCCGCTTTGTCGCATTTCTGAAGGAAGTTTTTTACAGATTTCACTTGACAAGTGTTTGTGCCAGTTGCATACATTCTTTTGTCTGAGGTTTCTTCAAGCTTCGCATCAACACCACCTTGGTGGTTTTTTTGAAGTGTTTCATGATTTAGAGTAATGTACTCCATGCCAGATTCATCATATTCAAAGTTTAAGGAAGTTGTGTTCAGTTGATGGTGAAATTCAATACCTCTGGTCACAAAATGAATAGCCAGCAGATACCATATTTTGAATCGAAGGGCAATAGGGTCAGGTTTTTGAAGATATGCATTGATTTTTCCTAATTCATCTAATGAAATTAATTGATAGTGCTGGGTTGGCCTTGAAATACCTGATTTTAAATTAAATTTCAGTTTTGCATTTAACATTGAATTAGCATTTTTGAATTCTTTGTCTTTGACAATGTCAATATCTTTTCCATTGTCTTTCAAATATCTGTTTATGGCTGCACGAACATTTTTCAAGGAATTCTTGTGATATTCTTGCGCCTGATCAGCTGACATTTTTGTGACCCGCGATGATACATTTTTGGGCTGGGCCTCAGCGTAGAATCTTCTTAAGTGGCCACTCAGCTCATCTGGTCTGATTGTGTTTAAGTCAAGTTTGTGTCCAATAATTTCAATACACCAAGCTGTAAGTAAATAGAAAAAGATCATATCAATAAAATTCTTACACTTGGCAACATCATTTTTAAATACACATAAAGACAACATGTCCTGCAATTTTGTACATATTGTATACTTATGGTTGAGATGTATGTATTTAATTAATATTGTGACATATTAGTAATTATATCATTCAACATTTAAAGTCTTTCAAATTTATACATAATATTTTTGTGAGATATAAGAATAGCAACACAAAAATTTATGTAATATAGTTTTCATTTAAATTACACATCCATAATAATTTAATTTAGCAAAACAAAAAATTTATTTATTTTTATATACATTTTTCAATACTATTTAGACACATTGTTGGAGATATCATGATAACAATGTCAACAAATCATTTGCTATGTTATTATATATTTTCAAAATCTATCCATCAAATATGTTATTTGATGCGAATAATCTTATAATCTTATTTTTTTTTTAGTTTTACCATTTCAAAACTTTTTTCAGTTTTTGAAAAATTGTCTTGTACATATGTGTAATTGGTCCTATTCACATCATGCAATAAAGACCTATACACGTTTGAAAATAGGCAAACAAAATTGTATTTTAAAGAAATGAAAAAATTTACCATTAAAAACGCCAATGCCCCATTTTGTATTTCGTTTCGTCGCATCTGAATATTGATTGATTTCAATGGCTTTTAAATCCTCCTCTGATAACTTCTTAAATCTTTGTGTATTTCCCGAAGCGGCCTCAAACTTGACTGGCCCAGTTCCCACGCTGTTATTGTTATTGTTGTTTATGGCTTCGGCGACTAAGGTCATGGGGTGCTCTGTGAGGGAATTCGTCACATTTGTCAATCGATGCTGTTCTGTTTCATTTTCTGTGACATCCATTGTAATATCAGAAAATCCTTCTCTGTCAGCTTCTATCGCTGCTATTATTTCTTTCAACTCCTTCTCATCTAATTCTTCAAAAAAATCCGACGAAAATTCCAGTGTAAAATCACCGTAATCGTCCATTTTGCTCTACTATGTAGCAGACGAATGCTAAATTGTATAGTAAACTATGCATTTGAATAAAAAAGAATATTGGAAAAAGTATAAAAAGTGTAAAAGTTATATTTATTTGCAGAATTATATATTTTACAGATCACAAAATCGTTTCACAATAACGTGTCTGCAATGTTTATTTATATTTTAAAAACCGAAAGTAGTCCCAGAATTTATCGAAGTGTAAACAATTCTTGATCAACATCACGTGACCGTTTACATCCAATCGTATTACAGGAAATTCGTTTAATTCATAAAAATTGGAATTATAACATGTGTAAAGCCAGATTTTTATGTATTGATGTGATTACAGAAGTGAGCTCCCAGTCAGATTGTGTGCATCAGTTGTTAACTGTATCCTCTTGCAGGTAATGCTGTGCTGACACTAAAATCCAAGGACCCTGTTAAGCTGATAACTGTTAGAGGGACTGCATTTGAAGCTGCTGCCATGGGCGGATCTGCATCTTCAGAGAATGGTATTTTTGCATTGTACAGTATCAATTAGTTTACTATTACAGGTTTGACACTTTCTGAACTCACAACAAATGTTTACCCTTCAAAAGATACTGACATTTAAATGTATGAATATTTGTGTAGAAAAAATTATATTCCAGATCTTCCTTTTATTAAACTTCGCTCAATATTTATTCAAAATTCTTTCCTTCTTTTGTGACAGGGTTCAGACATGTAATTTTTTTAAATGTCTGATAATTTAGATACAAAACCTTTAGTATCATCATGAGAATGTTTCATATTGTTGTGTTACACATGTACTTGAGGGGAGAAAAAAAACTTTTTGATCATACTGCCTTTTGCTGGATACACTATAACTATGTTAAAAGTCACATGGGGTATGTAAGTACATTTACTGACATAAATTTAAAAATTTAGTTTTAAAATTTCATTATATAGTTCTAACAAAGTTTATTCAATTGTGATTTTTGAGTGATCTGCACAATAATTGTCATAACAAAGGTTCCAGATGAAAATTATATCAATCACTACGGACTTTTACAATGGCATTAGACTGGGTTAAGAAAGTTGATATTGGATGGAAATATTAGTGCAGTGGAAATCAATGTACAGTCACCTGAACAAAGATGTCACATACATTTATATTTATCTCCTGCATGGATGTTCAACTAGGAAATTGGATAGAGAAGTAACATACATTTTTTGTGTGTACATTGCGGTTTTAACGTGGACATATGACATTTATTCTAAATTATAATTTAGCATTATGTAAAGTTTAACATGAATCTGAATTTACAGCTGCATTTCTTTTACATGTATGAAGGACGATATTTTTATGAGAAAAATTGGTATTATATTCAAATTAAAATATAAGACACAACATTCCATAAATAATAAAGTTACATAATTTCTTCCAATTTATTGGACTTGTTTTACCCTTTTTTATTCCAACCAATCTTTTTTCTTAAGCTCTGTTTATAGATTATGACATTGTCACATCTCTGTTCATGTATGACAGAAACCGGTTTAAACAGATCACACCACTTGGGTGACTGCGTCTTAAAATGTTGATGTATGTTATTAAATATGCCATTAAGCATTTCTCGAGGAATTCATACAATAATCTGTCTAATCAGTGAAATTTTGGTGGACAAGGCATAAAGTGAAGTGAATAAATACCATTTAAAGGTATGTTTAATCAAATTCTCCAAATAGACACCTATAGCTGTAAAAAGTGACTCAAGAGTGTGTACATGATATATCTGAGTTGTACTAGACTAGAAATGCAAAGAGCTACAAGTTGAAACAAAATTTCTTTAGAATAGAATGGTGTTTGTCAAAGGTCATGATCATGACCCAAAAATTAAGATTCCAAAATTGTATGGTATCAGTGATCAGGAAAATAATTTTGAGATAATGATAAACCTGATGCCTTTGGATGAAATGGCTAAATAAACAAGTATCAATCAAGTACATGTTTACTATATAATAAGCCAAATAGTATTAACTGGTCAAAAGCCAGACTGAACAATTTCTGCTAAAAAAGATTATGGCAAGATGTATGAATTGTTGAGTGTAATTCAATCATATTGGGGAGAAAAGGCAAAGTATCATTGATAAATAAAATATCAATGCCTGATTTTGTTTGTTTGTGTTATTAGGATTTTAATGTAGCTTTAGCGATTTTTCAGTCATATCGCTACGATGTCTGCAGTGAGGCAGTTTATAGTGATTTCTAGTACTGGGGCATCATGCTGCAGACATTTAGCATGATGTCCCACCCAGTCACATTATTCTGACACAAGGCCGACCAGCCTAATACAAACCTCTTAATGCTGAGCACCAAGCAAGGCAAGTGTTAGTGCTATTTTTTATAAGTCTTTGGTATGACTCGGCCGGGGATCGACCCAAGACCTCCCACTTCAGCGGCGGATGCTCTAACCACTAGGCCACTGAAGCGAGTTTCATGCAAAAGTTAAGGAATTCAAGCCCATATTTTATAAGCTGATGGGCTAGTTGGCCCCTTTCCCCTAAGTATAAAGCAGTGCTCTAGCAGTTGGCAATGACTTTTCAAGATAAAATCAGCACATAGCAAGACAAGCCTTGAACTTTTCAATGCCCATAAAGCTATTGCCATAAATCTGAATCTGTTAAAACATTCTTCAACTGTCAACATTTGTTGTTTTTTATACTTTTTCTCAAGAAACTAATTTTACCCAAATTGTTTGTGAATCATCTTTGCATCAATGTCTTTAAAACTTTTGCAAGAAATTTTTATCAGCCATCATATAAAAAGCACCCATACTAAAAAAAGACAAATGGTTTACTGACTCTGCTCAAAACTTGCTGGCATGCAGCCCTTTAATGTTTGTATAAAGTATGGCAATCTGCTCTATAATTTGATTGCTCTTCCAAAAAGTATTAAAAAAATCTTTTTTAAGCAGCATTTTCATAAAATTCATAGAATTGAATTTGACTACATTTGATGGAAAGCATTCTGATTTTGAACTCCTTTTAATTTTATATAAAAAAAGACTAATTGATCTAGGCTTAACTGAAGAGTTTACTCTTCAAATAACATTTTGGCATAATTCAATTATTGGCAATTTTAATTATTTTGACAGAAATAATTCTACTAATTTGATCTGCTACTCTTTCATTCGGCTATTAGACAGATGTTTGCCAAGTGAGTCATGTCAGGCCCATTTGTGATTCTTTTTTTTAAAACAAAATAAATTACCATCTGAAAATTGTATATGCATTTTCTTGATTTTGGTAATATCAAGCATCAAAATAGCATTTGCATCATTCATAGTAATGGCCAACCAGATGTATTATGATTTCAATGACATGTACATGTACTTACATTTTATTCTTACCGTTTCTTCACTGTTAAATAAAATCCTTATGTTCAGGTTTCAGTGTTATATTCATGCATCAGTGTAGGGGTTTACAAAGTCATTATAAACACATAAATATTTTGTAGGCGACAGTATGTCCTTAACAAAGCTGATAGCATCAAGTAATTTATACACTTAAACATACAGATAATTTTTGATTTTCATATGATTTTTATATGCAGTATTACAAGTATTTATGCTAATAATCATATAATCTGATGGATTTCTTCATCAAGTATTGGCCTATTATATTTAACTTCATGTTTTGGAAGTGTTCTAGAACTAAATTGTACTTTGATTAAATCAAAGTAATCCACTGTGCTATGATGCTATTATGTGTATACATGTACTATAGGCATAGGAATAAAAAGGACAGATTTTAGAAAAATTAGCTATGAACATTGTTATACTATAATTTATAGCATAAGTTGTTTTGCAGCAATAATTTATATGAAAGGCCATTTTGCAGGATGTTCTTACATGTTTGTGGCTTTTGTAACACTTACCATTCACTCACTAATTACTGAATTTCCCAAATCTGCATGCACATCATCAGATCTACATCTGTTCATTTTGTACTTGAACTTGACTTGTAAGCAAGTACATGTATATATGCATAGCTGTCCTGTTTTTCTCGTATTTGTTTCGTATGTTAGACCTGTTTTTCTTATTAAAAATCCATTTTTTAATATATAAAAAATATTTTATTATAATTTTCTAGCATTTTATTGTTTAGAACAGGTGCTGTTCCATTCTGATTGGAATGTATTGCATATATATAAATATATATATATATATATATATATATATATATATATATATATATATGAGCTCTAAACAATGATTGGTTCATTCAAAACCAAGTCTACCATGCCAATTTTTAACCACCATATTGGATTGCACAAGCAGTTGCTGTATCTCATCTTCGTAATATGTAGTTTCTAATCATATTAAAAAGAAAAGCAGAAGATTCAGAATTTTCTCCAGCAAAGAAAAGAAAATAGAACTGGAAGGAAAATTATGCTGTCATTATTTACATTTTTGAAACCATCTAGTAAATGAGAAAACTGCTAGAACAAAAACAGTTCAATAAGAAAATCACACAGATTTCAGATCATCAGTGAAAGATGGTACATTGGAATATATAGTGATTGAGAAAAAAAGGTGTAAAAATGCTCCTATAAACAGCTTATGTCTGAGTTTGTGTTGCACTCCTGCACCTTTTAAATGGGCACCTGAATTTAATGCCCATTCAGTGCAAGAGTGCAACACATGCATCTTTGAGATTAAGTTAATGTCCCACCTTACTGATGATTTTAGATGTACATAGTTACATAAACATTAAAAATTTAAAAATCAGTATTTATTCCTGAAAATCAATATTTTTGTCATAGGCAGTCTGTATTTTTGTACTCGGGGGGGGCTGGCAGCTATGTTTGTGGCACATTTTCATAGGGCATTCATTATGAAACATACATTTTCTTTTCAGCACCATCTGTTGATGTTAAGAATACTTTGTCAGAGTTTATAAGTCAACAGTTGAGTAAAAGTGACCGACCAGAACTAACAAGTGCCAAGATAGTTATCTCAGGAGGTACGAGTCTTTTAGCTCATCTGTATAACATGCTGGGATTCTCATTATGGTTATTCTCATCAGCACATTAATGCCAGAAGTGTGAGTTTAAATTGCCAGGAGGATTTAAAAAACAATGTGTATGTTAATTATGCAGAACTTTCTCATTTGTACTCTATCTAACTTTGAGAAAGCACATTTTATTTAATAAGTTATGTTTCCGTGAAAATAATCACCATCTGGCCACAAATACTCAGGGATCTATCACACAGCTGGAACTAGTGCCATGTAGCAGGTGTCAGACGTTAGGTGGGGGTTTCTTCCCTTTTGTCTATAAAATGAAAGATTAAATTATTGTATCTCTGGAATTGCTGGGTTCAACATGTAGTGATGCTTATATTCCTAATGTTGATGTGATTGGGTAAGTATTCTCAGAAAATTTACTGAAAGATCAGGCCTGCTTAGGAAAGGTATTACTTGTTTTTACACATTTATTTAATACTACCGTATTTTCCGCCCTATAAGTCGCTCCGGGGTATAAGTCGCGGGAGGGGGAAATCCAGATAATTTTGGAAAATTCAGCAGATAAGTCGCTCCTGCGTATAAGTCGCTCCTGCGCACTTACCGTAATCATGGTTTTGATACTGCCGCCCATTGCATACGACTTAGTAAGTCCAACAACGTGTAAGTATATTCTTGTTTGAAATTTTAAAAATAGAAATATAAGCAAATAAGATTTATAAATAATGTTTATTAAGTAAATAATAGCGCCACTGCACGATTTCCGTTTTCTTTCGCAAATGCTACGACGTTTAACTTAAATTCTGCATCATAACTTTTTCGCGTGGTAGTTGTTGGTGCCATGATTAAACTGTATTGACTTACGCTAACATAACAATTTTAAATCATACAACGTTATTGTGAAACTATCTTTTTTTAATGCTCCATGGTATTTATATACCGGTCAATTCCACAACCCGAGCGAACTTCAAAGGCACTTTATAAAACAAATGAAGTTGTTCGCCAGCCTTCCAGTTTTTTTTATTAATTACTTTGAAGTTCTCTCAATGAAGCCAGTCTCGGTATTCCGGTCAATTTCCACAACCCGAGCAAACTTCAAAGGCACTTTATAAAACAACTGAAGTTGTCCGCCAGCCTTCCAGTTTTTTTTATTAATTACTTTGAAGTTCTCTCAATGAAGCCAGTCTCGGTATTCCGGTCAATTTCCACAACCCGAGCGAACTTCAAAGGCACTTTATAAAACAATTGAAGTTGTCTGCCAGTCTTCCAGTTTTTTTTTATTAATTACTTTGAAGTTCTCTCAATGAAGCCAGTCTCGGTATTCCGGTCAATTCCACACCCAGAGCGAACTTCAAAGGCATTTTATACGACAACTGAAATTGTTCGCCAGCCTTCCAGTTATTTTTATTAATTACTTTGGAGTTCTCTCAATGAAGCCAGTCTCGGGTTAATCCAGAGTTTTTTTATAAACTATTGAAGTAAATTATGAAGCGCTACCGGTACATTTAAATACATATATTGTAGCGACATCTGACCAACACTTTGCTTGAAGCACGTGGTGAATAATAAAAGGAAAACAATGGCAATCGTAATTTCAATATTTTTTAAAATTAATAACAACAAATTTTAACACATATATATTATAACTAAATAATATTTGATTATTTAATTTGATATTCTTGTAGTCTAATACTTACGTGTATGTAAGTTTCGAGCAATTGGCTTGCCGGTATACCGTAGATGCATTCGCTATGCACTGCGCATCAGTCATATCGGTCGTTAAAAAAATTTATTTATCGTATAAATTGCTCCTGCGTATAAGTCGCACACGTCGTTTGAAAGGAAAAAAAACGAAAAAAAGTAGCGACTTATACCCCGGAAAATACGGTACATTGGATCAACAAATTAAAGAAAATCTAGCAATTAATTTTTTTTTTCAGTCTTGTTGACTGTCAGCTTTCTATCAGTTGACAACCCCTAACTACAAATTTGCCCTTACTTTATGTTTATTTGAGTTTACATCATTACGTTCACACTTTCATTAATCTGCTGCTTTCATGTGTCTGTTCTCTCAGGGAACTGTACATTATCCACATGGAAGTTTGTTACCTCATTGCTCAGCAATCCAATCGTGTTTGAAACAAGAACTGTGATTGATTTATTTAAACTTTATATAGTCCGTTAGCTATATTTGGCCATCAGAAGCAGCTGTTCTATACTCAACATCAAGTACCCACTTTCACAGCTTAATACTAGATCATAGGTATTCTGGAAGGGTTCTTTCTGAGGGGTTGGTAGTATGGACTGATTTAATCCTTCAATGAGTAGCCATTGCAAGAGGATTAGTTGGCTCTCTTCTAATAGAAATCACCCAACACTCAACTGCAGAATTATATGACATTAATTCGGATTCCCTGCTGTAGGTACCTAGATCAGATGTTTGTTATAGTAAAGTATATAAAATCCCATCATATTTTTTAACATGATCATATAGTAATACTGCTTTTGATTGTATGACTTTTACATCTGGAAATTTGGTTGCCCAGCATTAATTTTGTTGTCCCATGATTCAGGGCAATGAACTGCCACTGAGGAAATAAATAGATAGATAGAACCCACTGACAATGTAATGAAGGTTTAATAGATACTTTTGCTTGATTGATCCGACAGAATAACAGGATGACAAACAAATTGACATAGACAGACACTATTCATATCATGTTTACAAAGAGTTTAGAAATTATAGAAAATTTGCAGTTCCATGATGGCAGTCTTTCAGTGAACCCATGTGATTTTTCTGGCAAGTATGACATAATCTACTAAACTGGATGTGTGCAAGTTGATTTTAAAGTGTATTTGATGGTTGCAAGTTGATTTTAAAGTGTATTTGATGTGTGCAAGTTGATTTTAAAGTGTATTGGATGTGTGCAAGTTGATTTTTTAAGTGTATTGGATATGTAGAAGTTAATTTAAAAGTATCATTTTTGTAGTGTTGAGAGGTAAAAGATATCATGGCATAGTCAAAAATAACCCCCAGGATTTGGGTAGACAGTTATTATGTCCTTGTTCTTTACTTATTAACACACAATACAAACAATTTTTGTTTAAATAAAATGGTTTGGATCAAAAGAGTTTTGGAATTGTAATCTGTTATTCATTTACAAGAAAACATACTTAGAGAACATTAACCCAAAATATATTCCTTGTTTTTTTTTTGTAATGTTATTTTTCACTGAGTGTTTTACAAGTTTTCACTGATGTTTTCTTTTTTAATAGGAAGAGGAATGAAGAATGGTGAAAATTTCAAACTCCTGTATACCCTTGCTGACAAGATGAATGCTGCTGTTGGTGCATCCAGAGCTGCAGTGGATGCTGGATTTGTTCCCAATGACATGCAAATCGGACAAACAGGCAAAATTGTAGCTCCTGTAAGTTTCTATGTAACATGCAGTGAAGTTTTTCCACCCTACATTAATGTGGTTGTGGTTATAGATGTTATTCCTGTTATCACTCTTAAGTTTTTGTTTATTCACATTTACTTTTCTCAAGCTGTTTATTCTACAATCATCAAACCTGATGATTGTATGCATTTCTATTAGTACCATACCTGTACAATACAAGTTGCTCAGTGTGATCTACATATTAGATTTTACTTGCTGAGGTTTCATTTTTGCATATGGTCATGACCAAATAAGTTTATTGCACCCATTATGCAGTCATGAAACATTACATGATTGGAGCATATTGATGAGTACTATACCCTCTTTACCAAAGTAATTCACTGTGACCAGTATTTTAAGCTTCATTGAATTGGGTTGAGTTTTGGCCAAGTGGCCAAAGGCACTCACTTTTACAGATCACTCGTACATCTCCACTCTGTCCTTGTGAGTTTGAGCATCAGCTTGAGAAAGATGGGTATTTGCAAAAGCTTGCCAATAGCTTTCCATAGGTCAGTTGTTCTTCCTGGCGTTTTCCTATGTTCTTCATCCACCGGATATACTAGATGCCATTTATAATCTATTGTGTACTGAAAAATGGCATTCAATAAAAAAAAAAATTAAAAAACCAACTTGTGTTTTCATATAGCTCATCATCAGTTATGGCTAATATTACTAAAACAAGAAGAAGAAAAAACTTAATCTCTTCTTCAAAACCACAGAAAGCATCATTGCATGGAGGACTGTCAGATTTATACATGTGATGCCAATCTACAGACGTGAAGCAACTGTTTGTACAGGGGCCCCGAGTGGCAGAGTGGTCTAAAGCGCTCTCTGTTATGGATCACTGCCATCTCACCTCTGTCTTCATGAGTTCGAGTCTAAGATTCGGCTAATGTAGTTATGTGAGAAAGCTTGCCAGTAGCTTCTCGTGTCTCTGTGGTTCTTTCGGGGGGTTTTCCCTGGGTTCTTCCTCCACCAATAATACTGGCCGCTATGTAAAGCCTATCGTGTGCTGAAAAATGGTGTTAAACCCAACAAAAACAAAACAAAACAAACTGTTTGTACAATTAACAGTTCGGTCAAACTTGAAACAGCTGTTTGTACAATTAACAGTTCAGTAAAACTTGAAACAAATGTTTGTACAATTAACAGTGTTGGAAAACATTTTAATCAAACTTGAAACAACTGTTTGTACAATTAACAGTGTTGGAAAACATTTTAATCATACTTGAAACAACTGTTTGTACAATTAGCAGCATTGGAAAACATTTCAATCAAACTTGAAACAACTGTTTGTACAATTAACATTGTTGGAAAACATTTCAATCAAACTTGAAACAACAGTTTGTGCAGTTAACAGCATTGGAAAACATTTCAGTCAAACTTGAAACAACTGTTTGTACAATTAACAGTTCAGTCAAACTTGAAACAACTGTATGTGCAATTAACAACATTGGAAAACATTTCAATCAAACTTGAAACAACTCTTTGTTTAATTAATAGCATTGGAAATCATTTTTGTCAAACTTGAAACAACTGTTTGTTTAGTTAACAGCATTGGAAAATATTTCAGTCAAACTTGAAACAACTGTTTGTACAGTTAACAGCATTGGAAAACATTTCAGTCAAACTTGAAACCACTTTGTACATTTAACAGTGTTGGAAAACATTTCAATCAAACTTGAAACAGCAGTTTGTGCAGTTAACAGCATTGGAAAACATTTCAGTCAAACTTGAAACAACTGTTTTTACAGCTAATACGGAGTTGCCAACCCTCACGATTTTGGCCTGAATTTCAGGACTTTTTCAGCTATTCACGAATTCATGCTGCATGCAAAAAATTCACGAATTCCCCCATTCTTCATTTTTTAAAATATTTAATACAATAACCGATTTCCCATTAAGCACTAGTCATGATTGGCAGTTGCCGAAACAGTCGGGTACAACTGGTCGCGGTATTAGTGAACAAGAGTTGATATGTACTGTTGGCCCGGTACCAAGCTATTTAACGTATTTTAATCTATAAATATAAGAATAGTTTTACAAATGCTAAGAGAAACTGGGGCGTAACTGGAATTTTGTTTCGCACATGCACCGGCAACTATGATTTGAATTATCATTCAACAACATATCTTCAAAATGTCTTCACCACACAAGGAAAAATATAGTCCGAGTTTTCTCTGACCCTTGTTACACCATTTTAACTTTGGAAATTTGTTTATTGTCCATATCACGTGACTATGTGACCTAATTGACATGTAGGTTGCGAGATTTGTGGTCATGTGACTTGGACAAATATAGCCAGATCCAGGTCAAATTTCAGCAACAATATATTTTCGTCACTCCTGTCAGCGGATTAAAGACAAGACAAATGCTATGCTCACGATTTTTGAGAAAATAAATCATATTCCTATTGATTTCAAGCAGGTATATCTCGATGAAAGATCGTTAAATTTTGCTGGGCCAGTTAGTATAGAGGTTACCCCATGCTGACACCAAATGGTGTCAGCAAATTCCAACTTTTCGATAGGGAATAGACTCTGACCTTATACCCCAACATAAATGTCCAAATATAAAAAATGGTGTGGCACGGGTCAGAGGAAACTCGGATTAGTACAAATAAATATATTGCACAAAAAGTGAAGTTTAGTTTGGAATATGCCAAACATTTGCCGTTATATTTATTTGCTCCAAGAAAGATTCGCGGCCTCTAGGGTCACTTCATGAATATGTGTCAAAATTCACGAATTTGTATCACCATTTCCACGGATTACGAGCCTGACAGGTTGGCAGCTCTGCTAACATTGTTGGAAAACAGTTCAAACTTGTAACAACTGTTTGTACAGTTAACAGTGCTGGAAAATATTTTAGTTAAACTTGAAACAACTTTGTACGATTAATAGCATTGAAAAACATTTTGATCAAACTTGCATTAACAGCGTTGGAATACAGTTCAGTCAGACTTGAAACATCTGTTTGTACAATTAACAGCGTTGGAAAATATTTGAGTCAAACTTGAAACAACTTTGTACAATTAACAGCAATATAATTGTCATGATGCTCAAACTCAGACACTGTCCTTTTCTTTGGTTTCTTAAATTTCAAAAATGCAGAAATCAGCTGTGTATCACTAAAATGAACATGGGTCTTTTGACATGACTTTGAAACAAAACCATTAATGTTGTAGGAGTCTAGGAATTTGCTCTTACAATATTACGTTACAATATTACAAAGCCATTGTTACCAGTATATTATTTCATTTGAGGTGGAATAATTCAACTATTTCTGCTTGTTGGATTCACTGTTTATACAGATGGTCTACTCCCAGACTTGGTTTAGGTAAGGAAATAGGTCCATGCCATGTGTCCCTGCTAATCATTACTGTTCATGGAAGTCATTTCACCTTACTGCATTGTAGATCTTGCGTATAGGATGAAGTTAGTACTCATGTATGGGTTTCATTAGAACAGTTATTTGTCAGATCTAAATCTGAATTGCTTATGACTTGGAAGAAACTTCCATTGTCTGATTTGAGTGTTTTATGGTTGGTCAAATTGTTAGCCCTGTCTATTGTATACAACAAATTCTGGAGACCTGTAATCAGTGTATCAGTATTTAATTCAATTAAATTGACTAAATGAACCAAAAGTTTTGATTGTGAACAAATCACTTTCCAATGAATATATTTAAGTATAGTTTCTACATTTAACTGAACAGGTAATCAAGTTTCTAACCTTCTTTACTATCTATGTTCAGCATTGAAGGAGTCTTTATAGTCCTGTTGAGCTTGAAGATAAAATAACACTAACATCCATTTGATTTTTAGTTGGAATCCTAAAAAATGTATTCAGTATGTCATTTAATTATATTTAGATGATGGATTTCACAATGTTTTTATTGTTGCTTGTCTGGAAGTGGTATGGTGTGTGTAAATAAACAAGGATGGACTTGTTATCTTTATTTACATCACTGAATCCTATCAAACTACCTAAGAATGAATATTTGAATAGGGACATTGGGCATTTATTTCAGCTATAACTTATTGGGCATTCATTTCATCTGCACTATTTGAACATCTATTTCAGATGTTAACTAATGGGGCATCTGTTTAAGTTGTAACCAACTGGCTATTTAATTCAGCTGTAACTACTAGTTGTTAAATTCTTTATTCACTTTCTCTGTTCTCCATACAGATCTCATAATGCATATATTTAGGCAGAGATTGTCACTGACAGTTACGGGATACTGTGTGTGTGTTTAGTTGTGTGTGTGTGTATATATATATATATATATATATATATATATATATATATATATATATATATATGTATATTCGATCCACCGGCCGAATCATATCAAAGATTTACAAAAAAGGTACTAACAGCTACCTCGCTTGGCGCTCAGCATTAAGATGTTAGTGTTAGGACTGGTCGGCCTGGTGTCAGGATAATGTGACTGGATGGGACATCATGTTACTTGTCTGCGGCATGAAACCGCAGTGCTAGACATCACTATAAACTGCCACACTGCAGACATCATAGCGATATGACTGAAAAATTGTTATATTTACAATATGTTACAAAATTTAGTTTGATTTCTCTTCCAAGGTCAGGGCACATTTGTGTGCTGTGGAATTGTTGGCAAGAATTTATTTAAAGTATAAAAAATATACATTTTTTTAATTTAAAATTTTAAAATTAATTAGTGACACTTGGTTCTCATCTTTGGAATCAAAATAATAATTTAGGATAAAAGATGTATGAAACCTGATTTATCTGCCTTAGCTTTATATACATATGAACATGTTCACAAAAATACATTTTAAAAAAATTAATTTTTTTGGGTGGGTGGTTAGATTGAAAAAATAAATAAAGTTTGCACTGTTTATTTTTATTTTATAAAACATTTTGTAATTTATTTCTAAATGCATGTTCTGCAACATACAAATACATCCTTGACCTTGGAAATGGAGTTGCACTGAATTTTCTCATTCTGTTCAATAGTGGGTTTTTTTCTAGATTACTTTGGAATTTATGTCCCTGAAGCACGTGCTGCCATATGTCATGGATGGTTGATTCACACTCATTCTTTTTGGATTAGATAAGCTGTTTAAGAATTTTTTGAATTAAGAAATGAAAACATTTTATTCTGTACCACCACCCACATAGAATACTCGTTGCCATTTTTCCATCTGTGTTGGATATTTTGCATTCTTTTTCTCAGATATTCTGACATTTTCTTAAAAGCCTGAGATCATTGTGAGGAAAAACTTCATTACATATTAGGCAAGCCATGCACAAGGAAAACTCATACCATTGGTTTAGACTGGTTTCTGTTTTTGCTTTCAGGACTTGTACATTGCTGTGGGGATATCAGGTGCTATTCAGCACCTAGCAGGGATGAAAGACAGTAAAGTGATTGTGGCTATTAACAAGGACCCTGAGGCCCCTATTTTCCAGGTGGCAGACTTTGGACTAGTTCAGGATCTTTTTAAGGTCAGCTGTTGATAATGTTTCATTCCATTCCATTCATGTGTTGTAAAATTAAGAAAATAAAGACACCTTATAACCTTACATACATAATGTTTATTACAATACACTGGTCATATGTATTATTTTGAGCATAAAGACAGACATTTTTACACATCCTTTTTTTAAATTACAATAATTCATCAAAGAATTTGGTGATGATTACTTGTATGATTTTGTAAATTCATTATCTGGATATACTGCATTTCATGTAATTGGTATTTCATGTAATATTTTGGACACAAACAATTATCTATTAATTTCAGTGTATGAATAATTATATGCAAAAAAAAAATTATTATTTTGTGGTACTGACTGTACAAAAAATAATGGGATCATACTTGAACAAGTTCTATGGAACACACTGTATTCAGCAACCCAATGGTACAAACCTACAAATAAATCTATATTTTCTGTCTCATTCAACTCGAGAATCCAATTACAATAAAAATAAAGTAGTCAAAAAGATATTTATTTTTTAGAGAGAGAGAGAGAGAGAGAGAGAGAGAGTATAATGTCTCAGTTAGCAAGCTCTTCTGCATTTAGAGCATACTTTCTTTGTAGCTGTTATGTTGTGTAATCTTAACAAAATGATTAAGTCAACCTGAACAAGTATGGGTATTTATTGGTAAATTGTAGGCAACAATTAGACTAACAAATAGGTCTCTGCTTTTTTTTTTCTGCTGTCAGAAGAAGAAAAAAAAGCAGAAACCTACTTGTAGGTCAAAGCAACAATCAGAGTTATCAAAAAACAGCAACAACCTCATTTTCAGATTACAATGAAAAATAAAAAGAACTTAAAAACATTTTTTTAGTGTGTGTGTCAGAGAGAGAGAGACAGAAAGATTTTGTCCATGTACAAAACCGTATTTATTCAAGGCAGTTTTTTTAATTGTAGCTTTTGCAAAGAAAAACTTGACTATATCCAGTTTTTGAACAGTTGTGATAATCCTCATGTATTAGGACAAAACTATATTGGAGTACCAATAAACATTTCTAAATCAACAATTCATTCTTGTTTTAATTACAATATACATTGTTACAACTATAGGTGCTTGATGCAAGCAATTTTGTTACTCGGCATTATTATTTTTTTTTCCATCAACATCAAGCTCATGTCAAGCACCTGTTATTACAATAATCACATGGCTATGCATTGTTATTTACATGCGAATTAAATAAGCTTAGAGCTTTGGTTATTCCAGTTAAAACCAGATGGAGGGCAAGATTTGAAATATGTGTGCATGTTCAGGTCAAATCAGCGAGGCTGCCAGTAGGAAAATGACACTCTTTGGGGAAATGAAAATTGTCAATATGCTATAGGGGCTGTTGTCCATACAGTAGATGTTATAAGGACAAGCAGTCATACACATTACTTGTTATTCGAACTCACCAATAAAGATAACTATAGAATGGTATATAACAGAATAGATTCGTAACATAATTTTAATTATATCCAAGTAAAAACAGTACAAGCACTTGAAAGATTGTATATGTATGAATCAATTTAACGAAGTCTGTGACTTTCAAATTGATGATAGAAAATGACACGGTCTTTATAATGTATTTGTGTATGACTATAATTAAACAATAAGAACTAGTTCATCATTGGTCTGTGATCTTCACTTTAGCGTGTAATTAGATATAATTTTTGTTGGATAAGAAAACAGCGCAGGGCTTCCAATACCAAAAGTAGATCTCACTCTTTTTCTTCTGACGTCTGGCAGAAAAAAGTGGAGACCTACTTGTTGGTCTAAGGCTTCTGAACTTATTTTAAAACACACATGGTGTTTTGTTATGGTGACAAGCTTAATAAGTAGAACTAATTAACATTAATTAAGGATTATGTTCTGTGAAGTCCTTTGTCCATTTGTTAATAACACCATTAGATATTGTGATGACATTATGAGAGATTATGCATCATTCATTGTATTTTCTCAGCAATGATTAATTCTTAATTTTTGTAAAAACAAATGGCTATATGGTATCTTTGATCTTTTTTGCAAGCATGGTTTTCAGTTAATTTGATTTTTTGTTGGTGCTGTTTTGGTAATCATGTATTATGCCAGTGGGGATGGCATAGAAGAAGTAATTGGTTCAGTTGTCAAGAACAAGTTATCCACCAGAGTAAAGGTTGTCATTTTTTTTTTGGCAGGGATTTATCCATTGGAAGCATGTGACATAAGGTCTTCTAAGCTACCATTAACAGCTTGTATTTCTAAAATAGGCAATTTTCTATATTTAGATCTCTTGAGCATTAGAATATGTCTAGCTATATAAAGAGATTTAATATTTTGATCCTAAGAGGAAATGATTTAACTCAGTGTGGTTACCTTCCTTGATATTTGACAACTTCTTTGTATAATTATTTTAGTAAGCATTTTTCTCGGGAGCTACAGCAGATCAGTTTATCTAACAACATACTTCTAATCTAATGATTGTGGGTTCAATCCCCCCCACCCCCAAAGTCAATCCAGGGCAGCTGCTATGGTGTGTCCTGGGGAAAGACACTTTGCTCCATTTCCTCTTCATGATCGTGCCAGTGCTGTGTAAAAAGTGCCATTAAGAAGCATCATCAGTATTCTCAATACGTTTTTTTCCATTTTATTTCAGGCAATTCCAGAGATGACAGCGCTGATATCAAAGAAATGAGGCAAGAAGGAAGTAGAGTAGAAATTTTCATGGAAGAATTCAGACCCAGGAGTGTGTTTTGTTGCGTACTAGTCCAAGATAAACCTCGGGGAATAAGTGATTACATCTGAAATATATTACCTAATTCTTTTCTTTTAAATGAAAATATTTTTTTTGTTAACATTTTTATGAAGAAACAGACCACAAGCAAGTTAAGCAACTTTTCACATGATTGAAAATTCCAAATGTATTTAAGAGAATCTTATACTGATCACACTATAATCAATTCGCGAAAAGAATTTATATTAATAGTTTAAAAGTTTTGTTGTGTAAAAGTAAAGCCATGAATGAGAGTGGTTCTGAAAATAAACATATATTAATGAAAACTTGTGCACTTTTTTTGTTTATTTGCAAACTGAATTTTGACAATTATAAGCTGAAAGGAAGGAATTTTGTTTTGTTAGTTGAGTTTGGTGTTATTGTCAGACTTTTTAATTAGCTACCCTTGAAATAGACAAGGAACCCTTATGAACTCAGGATATAGTTAATTGCACATGTACACTTTGGCACGGTTTTACATTATTGTATTAATATTTTGTTGAGAACTTGTAAATGTCCAAGCATTTACATAGAAATCTCTATAGGTCATATTGCATCATTACACACCAAAACATGAAATGATCATTAACTTGACTATTCATAAAAATAAATTTTTAAAAAAGTGTCTAAGAAGCTGTGCAAACCCATATTATATTTACAGAAAAGTGTTGATTTTATTTTGGATACAATAATATCTAAGAATGATACAAATTATTAAAGTATGATTTTTTATATAAACTTATTTTAATTATTATTTTAATTAAGATTAGTTATCATCCTTTTTTTTTAAAAACTTGCTCATAATGTCATGGCATAAGCGTAAATAAAATATTTTAAGCCAACCTTATTCATCATAAGATAATGGGTGAATTAATATTTGTGCAATATTTTGATAAGTAAATAATGAAAAGTATCTTTTTAATTTAATCCAACAATTTGCTTTTGTTTTAACTTTAAATTTCTCAGATATAAATATCAAGATATAGTTTTTAGATGCCTTATTTGAAGCTTTTTCAGCAAGAAACTTGCATGAAAAAAGAAGACTCACTTTATATGCCTAATGTTAACTTTATTTAACAGTTAAAAAAAAAATATTCAACACATATTTCTTGATATTTGATTGCATCCATATACAACATTGAATTAAATGGTAATACGGCATAAAGCAGGAAAAAGAGGATGCAGAGCTGTTTTTGACAGGAATATAACTCAGTAATATTTTAAAACCAATTGTATTTTACAAGTAGATGTCTACATATCATTAATAATATGTTCCAACAAAGTTAGGTTCAGTGAAAGAAAAGAAACAGTCTATTCCAGATTTTCTTTTAATGATATACAGGATTCATCAGAATAGTAATATCCCTTTAACATCTTTGTCCAGAAACCTGAAACCAGCACTCAGCCATGATACACATAAGAGGAGACAACCCTATCTTAGGTATTCGGTTGTAGTCTTCTCTTTAGGGTAAACAGGCATGTAAAAATATGTTGGATGAATGACTACTTTCCTAAGAATTTAGAGACACTGGAAAATGCATAATATAATAGAGCTTCATGGTCAATCTACTTTGCTTCAAAAGACAATTTGAACATCAAACTTATATTGTTTCTCAATGGCTAAGAAAATAAAAGTTATGATTCTATCACTGAATGACCTGCAAAAGTGACCAGATGCAGACCTCTAAGCATTGTCATGTTACAGATTGTATGATTGGCATATCTTGTTACAAATGGTGTTCATAGATTGATCAAACCTTTTGAGCATGATATTTCAATAATCTAGTAAGAAATATAAATTTATCTGTTTTACCTTTATCTTTTACTTTTGTAACTTTTACAAATTTTTAACATCGTTACCTTTTCTTTTTATGTTGTTGTAACTCAGCTATGTACTTCCTAAAGATTTCTTTTACAGATCTTCATTATTATATTTTTAGAACTTTAATTGGTACCATGTAGATATTATGTGCTGAGGTGCAATTAAATTTTAATATATATAGTATGTATGTAGGTTAGATAATCATCAATAGGTTGATATAGATTTGTACAGATTAAAAAAGGAATGTTTGATTAAATTCCTGCATGTATTTCACTGTAACAGTTTGTTCAAAATAGTACTTTCTAAAACTTGTGTTGTTCGGAACAACTTTCTCTCAGATTCTTCTCTTGCCAGTCAGCTAAGGTATGCACAGGTAATTCCAGGGGAGCCAATCCTCTTTTGGGTCGTCTTTTGGCATATTTCTTGCAAGGTAGAAGAGATAGAGAATTCTGGTCACATAGATGGCAGAACCATTCCCATTTGTCTTCTGGTATTGAGCTGAAATAAAGGTAGCATTTTGATTGCCAGATTTATTTATGAGCTAGGGTTGCTGAATGTAGGATGAGCTAAATGTACATGTTTTGCTATTCAATAATAGTAATAATTATCATCAGCTCGAGAGAAAAAAAATCAATAAATATTTGCTACATTAGCATCATAGCATGCCATGTGTGATGGTCTGCTATGCTCCTTTATCACATGTGGCTGCCTGTGCTGGAATTTCTTTTGTTTCCCATGAATATTTGTTAATCTGCTTAACTTAACCACAGTTTGAAGGCACAGGATGAATTTATTTTGGAAAAGAGACATTAGGACAGACCAAATGGACAAAAAAAAATAAAGGCTTTCTCACTATATTTCTACACAGCAGAAATGAGTTGCTGTTGTACTACCTCTCATTTGTGTCAACATTGGTGTATGCACACATCAAGCATAAACATATGCACAACCTCAGTGAATATCAAACATCCTTCCTTACTACATCCTAGGAACCAGTTTGGAATGGGTTTCACCTAACCTCAGGAGATGGGGCTAAAGGGATTAACTCAGTACATGTACATTAGTTGTACATACATGTTTCAGTTTTAATTTTAGCTTTAAAATTTTTCACCCTGTAAATACTGTTATATGTGGAATCATGAAACTTATGCTTAAAAATTGCATTATAAACCCTACAACAACAACATGCCAGAATCATCTGGCTATTTGTGTGCCTGTGAGTACTGCATGCATTAACAACGAAGTTAAGACCATTATAACATGCATTTCAGATTTGTCTGGCTTGTGTAAAGGTTTTGTTTTTCAATAAAATATCACCTTGATTTTTTTAATTACTACTTCAAGATACTGTTATACTTGGAATCATTACACTTGGAGTCAATGTATATTGATGGTACAACAACCTCATCCTAAAAGTAGGGTCACGGTGACCCATGTTTCACTGACTTGTGTTTGATTTGATATTTTCACTTTTCATGCTTTAATTATGTAACATATACCCCTGGCAGCTTGTACCCCACTCCTGATTTTAAAAATGCAAAGCATCATTGATATGAAAAATGCACACAAATTACACATTTTGTTCACTGATTTAGAATTGCCACAAAGCAGTCCCTAACACTGTCACTTTCTATGTGTTTCAACCAACAGATAAACAACACTTAATATGGTGTCAATGTTTGCATAGATGAGTATGTGTAGTTCACAAAACAAGTGATGTAGTTCATAGTGTTCTATACATTCTATTTCCCTAATATTGAGATATAAGGGTATATTTGTTTTCTGTTTTTTCAACTTTTTGGAAAATGTTAGAATTAAACATTTCATACATTGGATACAGATAACAAAGCTTTTACCTTCTGTGTATGTGTAAATCTTTCATCCACCCCTTCACTGTAAATGGACTCTTCCAGCATTCAGAAAGTTATAGCTGGCTCCTCATTAACATTAAAACTTAATGTTAGGTTAGATTTCTACTTTGAGATCATACTATGTGCATAATATCCTATCTAGAATCATGAAACATTATAAAGACCGGTTAAGCTATTGTGTTTATGATAACCTTAATTCATCTACGCTAGACAACAATATATTCTATCCCACATGGAAGACCAATGCAGTTGAGTGTGATCTTGATGAAGTAAAATTTGGTTTCTTGGGTTGGAAACAATATTTATTTTTACAATGAACTAAAAAATAATTGAAAAAGTAACTTTATTACAGATTTTTATCAACTCTACTTTGAAAAGAATGTTCCTTTGATTTATTTATGTCTTTTATACTCAGTCATAATAGGTGGGTGGGTGGCTCTTAAGTATGTCGGCACAGTACTGTTTATATGGTGCCAATTTAAAATTTCTGTTTTAAATGTTAAAATGATTCAACATTCTGCTGTAAAGATTATAGATTGCAGAAATTATTGGTTAGAAAAATTGCCAAGATCAATGTTATTTTGGCACATTTACAGTGCTCACTGGAAATTTGTTTAATTAGATGTGAGGTATATAGTCCTTAACATCATTGCCCAGACCTTTCTAGAATGTATTAATGAAGTACATACCTATTCAAGTCTAAATATAGAGCTGGCACCAATGGTACTGCATCAGCAGCGGCAGTATTCAGCATGTCCCTTGTGATCGGCCTCCTTGCCCAGACATTTGGGTCATCATTTAAAAGCCTCTGTAAAGAGAAGAAAAGTAGATGAATTATTTTAAAAATAATCAATGTGCATTCTTTCTCGGTTTACACATTTCAATCACTCTGACTTATATATTTGTATGTGTATGTACCATTGTTGTTGGCATCCATTAGTTTCAAGAGAGACAATGGAAGTGCGCCCATGAGAGATGTCCTGGTTGGTGGTTGTGCAGTGTCTGTAGTGGCTATGTAGCCCCAATACGGAAGTGGCAGTCCTTGCTGCATTTGAAAGTTGAGTCTGGTGTGTGTTGGAGCTGCTTCTTCTTCCCCAGAGATCACTTTTCATCAGACAGCAAGCATAGCTTATCCTCACTGACTTTCAAACCAGTGATCAGAGCATGTCGCCAACTAGACCTGTCCAGAGCAAGCTCTTCCCAGGTGTTTACATCGATGTCAAGGGCTTTATTGTGCCTACAGACATCCTTGAAGCAGAGATGTGGCCGTCTGATCAACCTTTTGCCAGAGGCAAGTTCTGAATAAAGAAGGTCTTTGGGAATCCATCTATCATCCATCTGACACACATATGCCCAGCCATCTCATGTGACGTTGGTGGAGGAGTGTAACCCTGCTCGGAATCTTGGCATGTTCAAACACTTCATTGTTTGTTACTCGATCACTCTAAGTGATTATGTGTATGCATCAGAGACATTGCTTGTGAAAGGCGCTCAGTCTTTTCTCCTTTGAATACGTTCCCCAATCACATTACTTTAGGGATATTAGCCTGCTACCTCGCGAATCCAGCCCTACCAAAAGACGAAAATTCGTCTTTCCTGTCTATGTCATATAGACAAAGGGCAATAACTCTTGCCCATTACCTCCCCTTGCCGCCCGTTAGGTGTCGCTTCTTTAGTTTTTTAGCTTCGCTTACGCGAAAACACGTACAATTAGACCTCCAATGAATCCAAGCCATCTTAGTGTAAATTCTGACCATCCGAAGTTAAATTTGGAATTACTGTGTTGGATAATCATTCCTCTACAGGTCGTATACATTATTTTACAATATTTTCCAATTTGAGTGACTTTGTCACCTTTTCTAGACTTCGGACCAGGTTGCAACGTGGTCAAAGCATGTAATACATGTAGCACTCAATAATTTCGCTTATTCCGTATGTAACGTTTACGATATTAGCGACTAATAACGTGCTGCATTGATAATGTGTGCTGTATTTATCTTCTTTGACGTTTCAGTAGACTTCAAAAAAGTCTTTGAACGACCAATTGCGACTATTTAATGGCGGACTTCGTGTTGTAGTCACGAATTCACGCGACACTTAATCATTTCGCTTCCTCCGTTAGTTACGGTTATGGAATAGCGACTTAATAGCGTACTGAATTGTTAATTTGTGCTTTGTTTATCTTCTTTCCGTTTCAGTAGACTTCGTCTCTGAACGACCAGTTGCGACTATTTAATGGCGGAATTTCGTGTTGTAGTCACGAATTCACACGACACTTAATTATTTCGC
This sequence comes from Unio delphinus, assembly GCA_029339505.1. Classification (NCBI taxonomy): domain Eukaryota; kingdom Metazoa; phylum Mollusca; class Bivalvia; order Unionida; family Unionidae; genus Unio; species Unio delphinus. Next base: position 15,045,866 of record JAQISU010000106.1, on the reverse strand, counting down.
TTCCTCCGTTAGTTACGGTTATGGAATAGCGACTTAATAGCGTACTGATTGTTAATTTGTGCTTTGTTTATCTTCTTTCCGTTTCAGTAGACTTCGTCTCTGAACGACCAGTTGCGACTATTTAATGGCGGAATTTCGTGTTGTAGTCACGAATTCACGCGACACTTAATCATTTCGCTTCCTTCGTTAGTTACGGTTATGGAATAGCGACTTAATAGCGTACTGAATTGTTAATTTGTGCTTTGTTTATCATCTTTTCGTTTCAGTAGACTTCGTCTTGAACGACCTATTGCAACATGCTCACGGTGATAACTAGTGTGGTCATTAAGAGTTAACATGGCACGGAATAATTTGACTACTCCGTTAATAACGGTTATAGTATTATCGAATTAATAATATGCTGAATTTTTTAATCTGTGCTTTGTTCTCTTCTTTTGTCGTTTCAGTAGCAAAGTCGACAACGAAGGCATGAATGGCAAAATGGGTGTTGGCAATGTGGAAATGGAGGAAATTATGTTGACATGGTTTAGGCTGCCCAGTGGATGTAAATTTCACCGCAGGTCCGTGCATGGCTTTCGGGCCTGTAAGTCCGGACGCATGGAGTCTAGGCTGGATCAATTGGATCCATTTTATTATGCACTTTCGCCGGCCGTCCAGCCGTCCGTCCAGCCGACACCGTCAGTTCAGCCGGCACTTCAGCAGGCACCAACCGGCACTAGCCATACATCCGGCACCGTCCGTTCAGCCCAAATGGCACCGGACGGCCAGCCGACCTTCCAGCTTGCATCAACAGGCACCGGCCGTTCAGCCCAAATGGCACCGGCCGGCCAGCCGACCTTCCAGCCTGCATCAACAGGCACCGGCCGTCCACCCGGCAACGACCGTTCAGCCCAAATGGCACCGGTCGTCCAGCCGACCTTCCAGCCGGCATCAACCGGCACCGGCTGTCCATCCGACAACGACCGTTCAGCCCAAATGGCACCGGTCGTCCAGCCGACCTTCCAGCCTGCATCAACAGGCACCGGCCGTCCACCCGGCAACGACCGTTCAGACCAAATGGTACCGGTCGTCCAGTCGACCTTCCAGCCGGCATCAACCGGCACCGGCCGTCCATCCGGCAACGACCGTTCAGCCCAAATGGCACCGGTCGTCCAGCCGACCTTCCAGCCGGCATCAACCTATGCAGGCCGTCCATCCGGCAACGACCGTTCAGCCCAAATGGCACCGGTCGTCCAGCCGACCTTCCAGCCGGCATCAACCTGCACCGGCCGTCCATCCGGCAACGACCGTTCAGCCCAAATGGTACCGGTCGTGCAACCGACCTTCCAGCCGGCATCAACCTGCACCGGCCGTCCATCCGGCAACGACCGTTCAGCCCAAATGGCACCGGTCTTCCAGCCGACATCAACCTGCACCGGCTGTACATTTGATTTACGGAGATTATAGTGATGTACCCGTCAGTCAATCTGTACTACTGGTTACATATCACTACCATGAGAGAGATGTTATAGATGTAGCTCCGTCCAATCAGACCATTCGAGAGGCAGGTGCCGGTCATAGCCGGACCTTCGCCGACATTCCGGCCGACCATATACCAGACAAATCAGTCGGTATCGCCGGTGTACACCTCCCGTCACGTCAAATACGTGTCGGTGTGATTTTAAAACAAGGGAGAATTAGTGACATTATCAGAGATGACGGAATGGAGTTATCTATGCCACTTGGTATGCGCTACCCAGATATGGCAGCTTTACCAGAACAGGACTTTCAGGCCGACCATTCGTCAGTTCAATCAGCCGTTAGTGCCGGCCGTCCATATGTTCACGGCTTCTCCACAAGGGAGATTTAGTGAAAGTGTCAATTATGACAGAATTGCGTCATCTAGGTCACCTGGTATGCTGTACAGATATGCAAGCTATACCAGAACCAACATTCCCTCTGAGCGAATGGTAGATGGGTGCACAGTGCTGGCCGCACTACATAAGCATTATGTAATTATTATTACCTTCTAGCCGGCACCAACCGGCACCGGGCGTCCATCCGGCAATGACCGTTCAGCCATATGGCACCGGTCATCCAGCCGGCACTAACCGGCACCGGGCGTCGATCCGGCAATGACCGTTCAACCCAAATGGCACCGGTTGTCCAGCCAAGCTTCCAGCCGACACTTGCCGGCACTGACAGTCCATCCGGCTCCAGCCGTCCAGCCCAACAGGCACCGGTCGTCCAACCGTATGGAGATTTTAGTCATATACCAGTCCGTCCGACTGTACCGCTGTACCAGCACGGGGACTTTTATCATACCGCAATCCGCACAAATCGGATTGACGAAGATTCTAGTGATGTTTCCGTCTGTCAATCCGTACTACCGGTTACATATCACTACCATGACTCTGATGTTGGCGATGAATCTCTCGATCCAACCCGACCATTCGAGCGGTCGGTGCCGGTCATAGCCGGCCCGTCGCAGGCGTTCAGGCCAAACATATACCAATCAATTCATTCGGCATTGCCGGCCGTCCATAGGCTATCAACTCATCCACAAGGGAGAGTGAATGCCTTTTTTTAGATGACGGAATCAAGTCATCTATGCCACCTGGTATGCATTACCCCGATATGGATGCTTTACCAGAGCAAGATTATGCACATAGTGAGTGCGATGAATCACAGGCAAATCAGCTGTATGCAGATCCAACTATGGAACGGACTGAGTTCAGCTTCAAAGCCGCAGTGGAGGAAATTTTTAGGGTGTTAAGGCCCCTTCAGAATGCCCTCCACCTCCTGCTGCAATTACCGACTATAGGGTTAGTGCGTCGGTCGATCTGGATGAAGGGGAAGAGATTCTATCCTTCCGCCTCCTTCCCCAGTCGACAAAATTAAGGAAATTAATGACCGTCTGTCGACACGTATAGGGGATCCAGGAAATGCTAAGGCGTTCTTTTCTGAAAGCCAAGTACCAGCGTCGTTTTCAGGTCGATGGTACAAAACTCACTCCGATGCGTTCAATACTGAGGTCCTGGCTTGGGATAAAATAGGGCAGCAGTCCATATGTCTGCGGCATTGTCTTATAAAGTGGACAAAACTGTATTCAATGCCACGTCCAAGCTGGTTCGAATGTAGTCGCTACGTCTTCACTGTTAGACCTAGCCTCCCTAGCCATTTTCAGGATCGCTGAAAAATCTGGCAATGAACATGCTTGGGATTCGACGGCCTGGTTAGCTAGGGTTCTTAACAGGGCAGCTCACCATTCCATGGCCAATGCGCTGACTGCTTCTGCCAACCTAGACCTGATACGTCGTGACGCATGTCTGAAGGGCACGTCGCTTAAACCCCATCATAAGCTGGCTAGATATGACCGACGCACATTTCACGTCCCTATCCCACGAGTAGCGGACATTCTCCGTTGTGCTTGTCGGGACTAGGCTTATCAGTTCCATGTCATACCTTTTGGGCTAAATTTAAGCACTTGGGCTAGTACCAAGGTTATGGGTTACGTCGTCACCCTGTTCCGCTCGACTTCATCTATTGCGTCGGCAGTATATTTGGATGACATCCTCCAGAAACATCTGTCAAGTTCTATTCTGCTCAAAGGCAGAAACGATCTTATATCACTTTACGTCATATAGGCTTTCTCGTGAACTGGATAAAGTTTGATCTCTGTCCAATCCGGATTTTGGTCCATCTGGGTGTGGAGTTTCTCCCGATCTGAATCTGGTAAGGCTTCCTCGAGTTTGCGATTATCCAGATGATTGCACTCGTAGAGTCCGTTTCCGACAGGATGCGCATTTTAGCGAGAGAGTTGCAGATCCTCGGATTATTCAATGCGGCAGCAGACTTGATCCCGATCAGCCGTCCTTTTATGCGCCCTTTACAAAGGACGTTGCTAGCGTAATTGCGCTCTTTTCAAGTCCCTTCGATCCCAGAAAACAGTCATGCTCACGCCAGAGATACAATCATTCTTGAGTCAATGGCACAACCCCTGTAGGCTGTCCACAGAGATTACTCTGGAGATACCCCAAGGGGATAACGGTATGTTCCGCCACTAATACCTACAGTTGGGGTGCCCACCTGTTGCCGAACTTCGATACTGTCAGCGGCACGTGGGTGCCAGGGGCGAGCCCTTTCCACATCAACCTTTCAGAAATAACGGCTGTCATCAATGCCTTTCATTTCGGGCAGGATCAACTCTTATTACAAACTGCCCTCATTATGTCAGACAACATTGTGGTGGTGCCTTGCCTCAAAACAAGGGGACACCAATCACCAGACCTGTGCAATCTGAACTGGCAATTTCTACATTGGTTCGACAATCTCCACCTCAATGTACAATTCAGACACATTCTTGGCAGACTCAATGTCTTGGCTGACACTCTATCTAGTCATTCACACAGAATGGTCACTCCATCAATCGGACTTTCTTCCAATTGACACACTTTGGAGACGTCCGATGATTGATCTTTTGCAACAAGATGGAATCGCAAGTTGTCCACCTTTCATCTCACAGGTTCCAGACCCAGAAGCTTGGGTCGTGGATGCTCGATCAATCACCTGGGAAGGGTTGTGGGCATTCTCCTACCCTCCCACGGTCTTGGTACTGGAATTAATCCAGAAGTTAAGGGGTCAGAATTGTCAGATGGTTCTGATTACCCCTCTCAGATGGAACAACTCCTGGGTCTCCGATCTACTCAATCTAGGCGATAGATCTACCCAGGAAGATTACAGTCAGCACAAGTATTCACAAGCAACCGCGGCCAGGGGTGTTCCACCCCTGTCCGGACCGTCTTTATGTTCAAGCTTGGCTCTTGTCCAGACAGCCTTGCAAGACAAACAATTTAAATCTTTGATTGCGGAGAGAATCTCGAGAGCAAGAAGGCCCTCTACTCTGAAGGTGTACGAGGGCAAGTGGCATGTTTTCAGAGACTGGTACCATATCATTCACATTGTTCCTCTGAGTGTCACAATCCCTCAACTGGCCAACTTTTCTCTGGCTTTTCGAGGAGAAACATCTGGCTCCAGTTATTCTCAAATGTTACCGCTCCATGATATCAGACACATTCCGCCATTCTGGTACATGTGCTATCAGCCATGACAAAGATTTGTCAGATCTTTAGACATTTAAAAAAAAAAAAAAAAATTTAATCGACTTATATCCCTCACCTTGTTTTCAAATGGAATCTGTCCTGGGTTTTAACATGACTCAATTCAGACAGTATTGAGTCTTTAACCCACGATTAGTTATAGCTACTATCATACAAATTGGGTTTCTTGATAGCCTTAGCTTCAGCATGCAGGGTGAGCGAGTTACATGTCCTTTCTAGTGACCCGAACTCTCTTTCGTTTCGATCAGAAGGTTTGATGGTCCTCTTGACGCAGCCAGGCTTCGTAGTCCAAAATAGATTACCATACATTGCGATCAACGAGTCGTCATTAGCTCGCTTTCTTTATAGATAAGTCAGGATCAACAGCCATGTAAGATCCTGTTTGGGCACTCTAGCACCATTTCAATGCATAGAGGTGAGTCAGGTCACATACTAGCACCTCTTTCTTCTGGTGATAGCTGGGATATGAGATATCACCATTCAAGCCCTTGCTTCATGGCTGTAGTGGGTTATACGCTCGGCGTACTCTGAGAATTCGCAAATCAGTCACCTTATAGAAGCTGTTGCAGAGTCAACCTTCTACAGTTTTATCTTCAAGTTTGTACTCGCAGAGGCAAACATTGATTCTAGTAGGTCCGGTGTTGGGCAGCCCAGACGCCCACCAGACCCATGTGCAACAATCAGCACAGCCTATTAGCTTCGCTGGATTCGCCAGATAAATTTTCGTAGGTAAGAAGATTTCAATAACTATCTTCTTAACCGCATAAAAGGGTCACATATCACGTGACCCTGGGCTGTGTTGCTGATTGAAAATTAGGAGAACGGGTTATCATTCACATGGGGAATCCAACCATCATTCCCTAGAGGATACCCGGGGTGGAGGTCGGATGCTCCGCATTCCCTCCTCCTATTACTTATTCTCCTAAAGTAATGTGATTGGGGAACGTATTCAAAGGAGAAAGCAAATTTTTTAGTAAATTATGTTTCTCCGAGAATACTTACCCAATCACATTACTAAGAAACCCTCCCAACCACCCCGCCATGCGAGCATCCTCGTGTTTTATATATCGCTCAGCTTAAAAACTAAAGAAGCGACACCTAACGGGCGGCAAGGGGAGGTAATGGGCAAGAGTTATTGCCCTTTGTCTATATGACATAGACAGGAAAGACGAATTTTCGTCTTTTGGTAGGGCTGGATTCGCGAGGTAGCAGGCTAATATCCCTAAAGTAATGTGATTGGGTAAGTATTCTCGGAGAAACATAATTTACTAAAAAATTTGCTTTCTCTTGTGAGGCGAACACAGTCCAGGTTTCACAAGCATAAAGGAGACTGCTTAGTACGCAGGCATGGTACACAGAGATCATAGTGTTCAGGGTTAGCATGGTGTTGTTCCACACTCTCTGTGACAACTTGAAGTTGTTGATGCCTTTCCAATCTGCTTGTTGAGCTCAGCATCGAACGATAAGTTTTTTGTGATGGTAGAGCCATGGTACATGCATTGACTAACTACCTAAAGTTCAGAGTTGTTGATGATGATGCTTGACGGGTTCGTGTTCTGAGCCATCAGTTTGTTTTCTTTAGGTTGATGGTCAGCCCAAAAACACCACATACTTTAGCAAAGCAGTCCATCAGGTGCTGTAACTCAGCTTCTGTGTGAGTGGCTAGGGCTGCATCATCTGCGAAGAGCACGTCCCTGATGGTTGTTTCACGTCTTACGTTGTGCCAGGTTGAACAGTTTGCCGTCTGATCGCATATGCAGGAAGCTCCCTTCTGTGGACATCCCAAAGGCATGCTTCAGCAGGACAGCGAAGAAGATGCTGAAAAGCGTGGGGGCTAGAACGCAACCCTGTTTCACTCTGATGCTGATGTTGAAGGGGTCAGACGTTGAGCCATCGTACTACACTGTGCTTTTCATGTCATCGTGGAAGGACTGTATCATGTGTTGCAGCTTTGGAGGGCATCCAATCATCGCCAGGATTGTGAAGGGTCCATCTCTGCTGACGAGATCAAATGCCTTGGTATGATCTATTTAGGCCAGAAAGAGGGGTTTGTGTTGTTCTCTCATTTCTCCTGCACTTGCCTGATAGAAAAGATATCGATTGTGTACCTCTCTGTGCACTGCAACTTTGGATACACTTTATCAGCAAGCGTTTGCAGTCTGCTCAGGATGATGCATGCACATACTTTTCCAACAATGCTGAGAAGGAATATGCCCCTGTAGTTGTTGCAGTCACTTTTGTCTTTGTTCTTGTACAGGGTTATGATGTTTGTGTCTCATGTCCTGAGGCACTGCACCCTCATCCAAGCACTGACAGAGGAGGTTGTGCAGGTGTGTGATCAGCATGCTGAAGCTACACTTGATGACTTCTGCTGGGATGCCATCCTTCCCAGGGGCTCTACCTAAGGACAGTTTCTCTTACGCCTTCTTTAGTTCTGCCACTGTAGGTTTCTCGTCCAGTCAGCCATGAGCGGGAGGTTTTGAATGGCGTCGAGGGCATCAATGGTCATGTGGTTCTCTTTGGAGTACAGTTCTGAGTAGTACTCCACTCAATGCACCATCTGCTGGCCCATGACGTGGATAGTATCACCTGTAGCAGACTTAAGTGGTGCTATAAATTTCTTCGTGGGACCCTTTGCTTTCTTTATGCCATCGTACATGCCTCGATGTTTCCGATATCTTCGTCTGAAAGAATGAATCAGTGATTCTGAGATCGTGGTATGAGCACATCTCTAGGAGTCTCTGCCCGTTCTCATTCATCTAAGCATTGAAGTCGCCCAGTAATATCAAGTTCTCTTCCTTGGGAATTTTGTTGATGAGAGAGTTTAATTTGTCGTAGAACTCATCCTTGGTATCTGTGGTGGCACGTAGTGTGGGAGCGTAAACGTTGATCAGGTTGACAGGCTCGGTTGTGGTGTGGAGGCAGAAGGATAACAGTCTTCCGTTTCCTAGTTAGCAGGTATCTATCATTCCATCAGAGAGTTCCTGATGTCGAATCCAACACCAACCTCTCTGGCTTCATCATCACTCTTTCCTTGCCAGAAGAACATGTAGTTCTCTTCTCTGAGGGACTCTGAATCTGGTTGCCATTTCTCCTGTAGTATGGCAATGTCGACCTGGAGGATTCTTGCAAGTTTATCATTGATGACTGAAGTTTTTTGAATATCGCTGATTGCCTGGAGATCATACGAGAGCCCAGTCAGCATGGTCCCGATATTCGAGGTACATAGCTTGAGGTTTAATTGTATGTTTTCGTTTGTTATTTCTTGGTACAATAGTTGCAGTCCGCTTTGTCAGGTACTAGCGTACTTTAAGCCCTAGGAACCCAGTATGATCGACGAACTATGGCGGGAGAGCACCTTATTTTCTAGGGGTTTCCCAGCTTGAGGCAGGCGGTAGGTTTCCAACGATACCTGTTGGTCTCTCCTACCCCTTGTTGTTTGATTCTACTCCAATCGAGTGATGAGTTATAACTAGTAAACTGCTGCTTCCTATGTGTTATCGACGCTGTAAACCGAAACTGGAATGTCCTCTCCAGGGCGCAACCCTGGGCAAGGTGATATATATCCATGCAGCTGATGGATCCAAGGGACAGGACAAGCCGATACGTCATGGCACCAGCGGCATAACAGGAGTTGTCAAGATGACACTGAAAACAATGCCAAGTCGTCTGAAGTACTATGTCTCCATATTTTCTGGTTTAAACGGACTGGAGAAGGGTTGACAAGCGATGTGTAGTACGCCTTTAAATATATCCACTTGCCGGCCTCTTTGCATGTAACTGTCTACCCAGGTGCTATAATTTAAAAGAGCTAGTACATGTATGTAGTGCAGCATGCTTGGTTGGTGACGTTTTTCCTTCAGTAGTAGTAGTATATTGGAGGACAAGTACCTGTGTGCTATGTTTGCTATTGTTGTTTTATTGTCAGTAATATTGTATCACGGTACATGTGTGCTTACATGTAGATCTAATGAATTTTTTTGTTGATGTTTTGCTTTCAGATATACAGAAATATCTTTTCTTATTTGCACAGTCACTATTGGCAGTATCTAGTCCATACAAAGCTAGTTTTAGTATTAAAGACCAATGTATTGTTCAAAGAGTAGTTGATAATTCTTTGCTAATGTAGCCTTTTTTGTACTAAAAAAGTAGACTACAACAGCGTCTTCTCCACCAATCATTTGCTAAAGCTGAGATGATCACACACACTCATTAGAAAGTTTTTTTTTCTTTATATACGTTGGAAGTTATTGTTATTATCATCATTATTATGGCCCCAAGTTGCCAAGTTGTCTAAAGCAGTCACAATTATCGATCACTGCCATTACAGCTGTCTGCATGGGTTCAAGACTCGGCTTCAGCCAATAAGGGGATGTGAGACCGCATGCCAGTAGCTTCTTGTGGGTCAGTGGTTCTTTACGGGGGTTTATCTGGGTTCTTGTTCCACTATTTATAATTGGTGCCATGTATAGCCTATCTTGTGGTGAAAAATGGCGTTAAACCCTACAACAACAATCATTATTATTATAACGTTTTTCAGTGTATTACTATTAGAAAGTTTTAAAGTGTTATAAGAAAGAAAAGTTTCAGTTCATAGTTACAAATTTGATAAAAGATGTTGAAGCTGTAAGAATCATCTCGTATACAAAGGGGTAATTTCATATGTAATGTTGTGAAACCTTTGTGTGAAGCCACTGCCTTAGTGATTGACATGCATAGCATTGGGGTATAATCGTGTAATTATTGGTACATTGCTTTGGATGAGATTGGGCAGCAGATCAGGAAGTTTCAATTGGTAATACAACTTACTTGTAACTCTTGGGACGGAGTGTATCTAGCTATTTTGTATTTGTCACATAAAGCAGGTAAAGAAAGTCTTCGTGGTGGCAACCCTCTTCCTTCCATTATCACAGAGTAGGCAAGCTGAAATTTAAATATATTTCATGTGATATGTGTGCACAACCAAATATACATATAGTTTGTTAAACATTTATTATCATTATGGTTGCATAGTTCTTGCAGTCTACATTGTTTTATCATCTTTTTTGTACTTTATTTTGTTAAGTGCATGTTAGAGTCATTTGAAAGAATCTTGGAATTATTAGTCCTAAGTACGAAGTGAAATGACAAGTAAAATCGTCTTGCATATATTCTTCCTGTCCTCTTGTTTCTATTTTTAATTAAAAGTTGTTTTTTTTTTCATTTATTGGCACTTACCTTTTTTTAAACTCACAGAATGATGTTCAGCATAGACTAAAACAAGTTTATGAATTTTCTGTTGGAGCAGATGATAATGGCACCAATCGGGACATCTATAACCCGGAATCAGGGCAACCATTAACTGCATATCTAAGGGACCAGCCATTTTTGTTTTAAAATTGGATAGGTGGGGAGGCTGCAGAGGCCTATAATGTTCTTTAGAGCCAGAATATTTTTTCTTTCACCTTAAGACTTTTTTCCAACGAATAAAAGGGATATAAATTTGCTTGGCTATAAGTGTTAGAAAAACTTTTTTTTCAACGCATAAATTGCATTCGTGTGTGTTCTCAAATTGGTGGCATGGAACATCACTTAAACTAAATTGAAATGATTTATAGGCCCATTGCTATAAATATGGAAAAACTGAGGAGAGAGAAAGAGAGCTCATTATTATGCCATCTTTTTATAGTTAAGGTCGTATTGTCTTTGATTTTTTTTCTATTTTCTAACTCTTAATCCCATAAAAAATGATAAAGGTTTTGGGATAAAATCCTACCAAGTTACGCCCATTTTGTCTGTATGTTTCTGTGATGGCGGTTTATTAAAAAAACAAATGACGTCTTAACAGTGGAACAAAACAGCAGAGAAAAATTATAATTGTTCTCGTTTCCAAAACAAGGAGATGAATTAACAATACGAACTTAACAGCCAATGCATGATGAAACACAATAATGTAGACGAAGATAGACACCCAGCACATATTTCATGAAAAATAGCACAAAATCGGAAGATCCTTCCTCAAGTAGTTAAGCTATGGCGGCCATCTTTCCATATCCATACATTAATCGGTATATAAGCATATGAAAGTCTGTTTAGTGTAGAGACAATGGTAGTAAAATACATCGCCCAGAAACAAACAGACACACACACAAAAAGTTCAAAAAGTTCAAAAGACAGCTGCACAGATCATCTTTAGAGTACCTCGATCAGAGCACACCTCACCATTGCTCTGTACCCTACACTGGCTATCAATTCGATACAGAATCAAACACAAAATTTGTTCTGTGTGCTATGTTTCAATGACAGACTCCAGTCCAACATACCTATCCGGCCTCTCTCATATGTATACACCAGCAATATACTTACGCTATTCTTCTGACAATCGTATACTCATTGTTCCCACTATGAAAACGAAGTCATATGGAGAACGTTCTTTTGCATACCAGGGCCCGGATATGTGGAACGAATTGCCCATTGAAATTAAACACAAAGAGAACAGTGGCGCCTTTTAAGAGTGCTCTTAAAACTCACCTTTTTCGACTGCAGAGACAAACTTAGAGACCTAATAATATTTTGTATCTTATATGTTTTCAGCATATTTTATGTTTTTCAATTTCATTGTTTTTGTCATTTGTTTTTCTGTAGTGTAGTCGTATCATTATAGATGGTGTAAAGCGCTTATAGCTTCTAAAAATTATGCGCTATACAAAGTCCTCATTATTATTATTATCATTTTTATGAACAACCAAGAAATGCGAGAAGCATACTTCAGTAAAGTTCATTTATGTGAGAAGAAGGATGTTATGTAATTACAAGCAAATTGATTGTAGGATAGACAGTTTCAGCAAAAGTTTAGTCTGGAACATCATCATAATAATTTTAAAACTATCAACTTACCTGCGTGTCATAAACATTTTGTAATTTCACTCCAAACTGTCTGGACAAATTAGCACCATCACTGCTGCAGTCATGCAATACCTAAGCAAATAAAACTGCAGGGTGAGAAAAGGGTTTTACAATAATGTATATGATAAAAAAAATTCTGTCTGGTATTGCATTACTAAAAGTAGTGTTGTGTACTAAATCTTTCAGCTGTCCTCCCTTATCTTACTCAACCCATATCTCTCTCTCTCTCTCTCTCTCTCTCTCTCTCTCTCTCTCTCTCTCTCTCTCTCTCTCTCTCTATATATATATATATATATATATATATATATATATATATATATATATATATATATATATGGTATGTATGTGTGAATATATTGAAACATATCCCTTATTTATCTCTGATAGTTTTTAAAACAATAGACAACAAGGTAATATTTTATATGGGCAAAATTGCATGTTTGAGAAGATTTCAACTATATAAGTATACATCTAATATATGGTATATTCAGATATGAAATTTGAAGCATGGTAAACAAGATTTTAAAACGTGCTACTTGATTAACATAATCATCCTTTGCTTGTTTACCAATACACTTGATTTTCAATATTATTGCTTATGTTATGATATTACTAAAAATAATAACAATAATAATAAATATTTGTTATATGTGAAGGTAAATCAGCTGATCAAAAAATACTGTTCTACACTGAGACCATCAGGATACAATAAGTGTAAATGCACATGATAATATTATTGATCTAATTACATTATATAATATTATATAATTGAGAGAGAGAGAGAGAGAGAGAGAGAGAGAGAGAGAGAGAGAGAGAGAGAGAGAGAGAGAGAGAGAGAGAGAGAGAGAGATAAATTTTCACCAAACAGAATGGAGGCATAGATATTATATAATATAAATAACACTATCATACAGGTTATGGAAATCGAATTCGTTCTCTACGGAGATTGGAACCCAGGTCCATGGGTAAACTACACTCATCGCCTTGCCTGCACACAGTAGCTCATATTCCATCACGAATAAGCGAGCACACATAATTCTCGCTAATTAATCCTTTGTAATTTCAAATTCAATTTACTATTAGTGTATTAACACATACGCCATGATATTGGTGTTGTGTTTCATTATTAATGCCTATAACCCATTAATTTATGTGCAAAAATTTATAGCCTTTATGAAATAAATGAGCACATTAAATAAACATTGAAAAAGATGAAGTTTTTTACAAAAAATAGCAAGCAGTACAATTTACCTATGTCCAGCACATTAAATTGGCTTGATAATTTATACAAACTATCATAGAAAAAGAATTTATCAAGATCGAAAATTATCAGTTTACATACTGGCCATTAAATATGTTTGACAAATTCGCCTGTTTTTGATAATGATAATACAATGGACATATAAAGATAAAATACTTTCAAAATCAGATAAAGTGAACAGTATGGATGACAACATCCGAAAGGCGATCAAAATAGAAAAATGTACCAAAATTGGTGATGTTAACAAAATAGGGTTCACTTATACTTTCAGGTACGAAAACTAATGCCGTATAAACATATAACATATTCTGATGAACAAACTTTCGATCCAACTAACAGTGGAATAAGTCTAAAACAATTTAATATAATCTGAATTAATTTGAATATTTCTCCCAGTAACCATTGAGGATATATAAATGGGAAAAATATTCGTGGCTGAATCGACCATGAAGACTATAGCGGTAGTATTGCACATCAGAATTTTGGAGCTAATACAAAAACAGGATGGATTCACTTTTTCCTACAAGATAGCAGTTGTCACGACTCTATGGTATTATACTAAATAGCAAAAAAAGGTGAAAACCAACATGTTTTGTAAACTGGAAAATATCATTTATCCCCCTAAAATGCAATGTGAAAAATTCAAAATAGCCTTTAGTATGATTAATGAAATCATAAATAGTCATACATGTGTTACATCGGGTCCAAAAGTATCAAGTAATTCAAATTAGTAACAGTGGTATTCCGATTAATGTTCACTATTGTATTGATGTACCAATAGTACTAATGAATCTTGATGATATTATCAAAAAATGTCTTTAAATTAATTCAGTTTCTGAAACAGCTATATTTTTCCATGTAAACCAAATGGTCCAACATGTACTTACATTAAGACAGAAAATGTCTCTTTATAAACTCTGGTGTAATTGGTATACATCATAGTGATAAAAGAGATAAATAGCTAAATTAATTTACATAATAGGAAACTTTGTTTCTTGTTGCTTTTTCTGACAGACGATTGTGCCAATATGAAACAAGAAAGCAACCAATCTAATCAAGTAAGTATTGCGTGTTAAACATTAGGAAATCTCTGCCTTGGTCAATACTAATCTGTCATAACAGATTTGTCAAATTGTATACACAAAATTAGGAAATATCTGCCTTGGTCAATACTAATCTGTCATAACAGATTTGTCAAATTGTATAAACAAAATTTAATTTTATTCCTAAAATAACTTATGGGACTCCGAGTGGTCGAGTGATCTAAAGGATAGATGTTATAATAATAATAATAATAATAATAATAATAATAATAATAATAATAATAATAATAATAATAATATGTTGATACTTCTAAATCTACTTCTAAAATGTCATCAAATGTATTTCGTCATTCCATGACATTCAATTTCTTTTGTTTTCATCTATATCATTGTTTGTCCATTTAACATTTGTGAAGTCATGTATTTGTACATGACATAAGTGTATAAATTGTCTGAGCTATGTACATAAATAATTGATTTATCATATTCATCTGTATATCAGATACTGCTGTAGTTTTAATGCTCATAATTCATTTAAGCAGAACCTATTTGGCACGACGCACATTCTTTCTTTAACTCTGATTAAATCTCGAGGAACATATAACAAGTAAGCCATTCCATTTCTACCCTACTATTATTGCCAAATTAACATCATAAACCAGTCCTAAAGTACCCTACTATTATTGCCAAATTAACATCATAAACCAGTCCTAAAGTACCCTACTATTATTGCCAAATTAACATCATAAACCAGTCCTAAAGTACCCTACTATTATTGCCAAATTAACATCATAAACCAGTCCTAAAGTACCCTACTATTATTGCCAAATTAACATCATAGACCAGTCCTAAAGTACCCTACTATTATTGCCAAATTAACATCATAAACCAGTCCTAAAGTACCCTACTATTATGGCCAAATTAACATCATAAACCAGTCCTAAAATACTGTCTTATATTAAAGAACATTTAATATTAAAACTTGTTACATGTAAGTTATTCGTCGTATACCCCCTCATCTTGCATTTTCTAATTTATATACAGTTGGAACACCTAAAATGACCTGACTGACCTTGAATACTTGTTCCCTGAACGTATATAAATGGCACAGTTATAAAAAAATAGTTTACGTAACTATTATGTGTTTGACCCTGTTTTATTGCATCGAAATATGACCATAATCCTATCCAAGCTCAAACACTCATGTATAGCACCCGTCGTTTTCATCTTTTCTAGCCGAGGTTCCGATGTGATAATCTTATCTACAGGGTTATTGGCTAGCGAATATGCCGTTGTTTTATGCAGTAGTTGTATTATTGCACTAAATAGAATATTTGAGCATATAACCCGACCTGTATTTTAAGTGCATGTATATCGAAACAAGGATGTACTTTACCTAACGCATTCAAGCTTTTGAGTTAATACAAAGTGAACTGCATTTGAAACTAACAAGTGACGGGCGAAAATCAGCCTCGTGCACTCGCTTCGGTTGTGACGCTGGTGCGTCGTCTGGACTATCATAAGATAAATTATAATTACTGTATTGGTCGTTCAATCATTTATTCTTATTGATTTTTTTATTTATTGGGGTGACTTCAATTAAGATGCATACAATCAGAATTATAATTGTATCGCTTGCTTGTTGGTTTTAGAAAAATAAAAATATCAGACATTAAATATTTATTAGTGGCACTGGATTAATGGCTATTATTAACTTATTTTTGTCTCACGAGGATGGTGCTGATTTAAAGATTGGTAATTGTGCATTTTGATTCAGAACGCATACAGTCAAATAAAAAGCTATCGTATAGGATACGATGCTGGTTTCTGTGGAAAGAAAAGACTAGGTACCGGCTTTGGGTTGTTGTTTGTTATTAATTTATTTTTGTCTCGTGGGGTTAGGGTATTTATATTTGAAAAATTAAAATATAGTCATTTGTGGACGTCGCAGGATGAATCGCATTATTTTAATACAAAAAATAAAAGTATATGGTAGGCTGTGGTGTTTTTTTATATTTGTAATAACACTTTTTGGTGCTGGCCATTTATTTATAGTGGTTAATTTTTTTTTCTATTTCGTATGGGATATTGGCTTTTACAAAACAATTCCTGCTAACCTGATCCAGCACAAATCATGTTTATTCTGCTCTCATAAATCATGGGTTAATTGGGAAGGGGGGGGGGGGTATCGTGGAAGCTTTGACAACCAAGCCAGTGTTAGAAGATTTTGTTTATCAATTTTCTATGACATTTGTTGAACAGAATTGCAGATTCTATACATTTGCTCTTACTTTGATCAGATCTACGGATTGCAGAAGCCGCATTAGGCCACCATCATATATTAGATCCGGATTAATCTTGACGTCAAAGATATAGACTTCGCCATCCCAGGTTGCCATGGTAATCAATGTAATATTTCCTTAAAAATAGAAAATAACTCCTGTCATTACAGCTTTTACCTCGGGATATAGATAACATATTAGATTATAACATAATGAGACAAAAATAGTAACTAGTCCGGGTCAACCCGTACAAGTTTACCCAATGCGTGAGTTTCAAATACTCTTAACACAAGTTCGTGTCGTTTCTACACAAGATAAGAAAACTAATATGGACTTTGTCTTATACAACAAATGCGACAAAAAGAATAGTTTTATTTGTACTAGATAAAGATCACATGAAAGACTGGGGTGGGGTGAGGGTAGGCAATCTGTTTGATATAACATTTTACTAAGTAACTAATAAATATCTCCATCCTAACAAGTAAATATGAAACTTATTGATATGTCACTTGTATTCTTTTGTATTTCTTTCGTGCCTGCAAGAGGCTCGAATGGGTTAGAGATCCTTCACCACCTACACGCTGACCTGAGAGACAACTGCGCTGTAAATGAGACCAGGTAATTACGTAATCTTTGTTTGGGATAAAATCGAAGAAAATGAGACCAGGTAATCACGTAATCTTGGTTTGGGGAAATCGAAATTATCCTATCTTTAAAGGATAAACAAAACAAAAGAAAAACAAACAAAAACAGATATGTTAACTTATTTGATACGGAAATATTTATTTAAAAAGTTTATATACTTTTGATGAAGAAAGAAAACAAAACTGGTTGAGCTAAGAAAATAATAACAATTACAAAAACTACAGTCGTACCTTTGGGACCCACGCTGGTACCATGGCATTTGACGCCAACCACTGATCTCTCCAGCTTCAAGATGGCTTTAATTGCATTTTCAGATGCTAATTTAGACGTGATGTAATGGATCTTGCCCATTTTTTCTGAAAAAGACACTAAAAATAAAAAACATCAGCCATGCACTGGTCATTATAATGATCAACTACTCCCTGAGCTATTAGTTACTTTATTTGACATTTAATTACGTATGAAATTACTTTTCAGGAGACTAATTTGAGCTTCCTTCACAATGATAAAGCTTTTCGCGATGTAGACGCTACACTCTTTCAATGTCTTGGGTTTTATCAGACTTGGACAGATTTGAAATACGTACTGAAAGGAAGCGCATTAGACTGTCAGGAAGGTACGACACTTTTTAAATTCCGGTTCATTGATATAGTTAGGTGATCAAGAAAAAGCAAGCAAAAAAATACACACTCCTTGAAACACCTAATGCCACATTAAGAGGTATAGTTGTTATTGTTTGTTGCTGTTGTTGTTGTAGGTTTAAAGCCATTTTTCAGCACACGATAGGCTCTACATGGCGACTAGTATTAATGGTGGAGGAAGAACACCGCCCCCCCCCCCCCCGGTAAGAACCACCAATCCACGAGAAGCTATTGTCAAGCTTTCTCACATACCCACATTGTTCGAATCTGAGACTCGAACACACGCAGATGTGATATGGCAGTGATCTGTAACAGAGAGCACTTGAGACCACTCGGATCCCCACTGAGAGGTATAGAGGATTTAACTCTGAAAGGAGAAGTCAGGGGTCCGAAATCATGCCGAGGTAACGTGTTCGTGCTCCAGACATTAAAGACATTTGGAAGTCCAAAGAACCACAAGAATAGCATCCAGAAGAGATGCATATAGTTCTTACAGACCTGCTTGGCGCAGGTAAGAAAAGAAGTTATGATGGAATACATTAAATGCCAAATTTGTGAGTCTGTAGTGTGGCAGTTTTTGTGATGTCAAGTACTGGGGCATCATGCCGCGTACATGTAGTATGATTTCCCACCCAGTCACATTACCCTGACACCAGGTTGACCATTCCTAACACTCACCTCTTAATGCTGAGTGCCAACCGACGCGGCTGCAGTTACCATTTTAGTAAGTCTTTGATAATACTTGGCCGGAGTTCGACCAGGCTTCATCGAGCATCTGAGGCGGACTCTTTAATCACTTAGGCCAGGGGAGCACAGTCTTTTTCGGCCAAAGGCCATATATCATTTTCTAAGAACGCCCGAGGGCAGCAAACACTAATTTCTTTAATATAATTACTCCTCATGGGCCAGATTTCTGCGTTCTTTTACCCTAGTACCACTCTTTCTTCTTAATCTTATTCTTTTTCTGTTTATTAAAACTCACATTTTGAATAATTTAACGGAAAATTATGGGGGGTGGGGGACGATAGCGTCCCCATTGTGTGCACTAGGACCCTATGAAGAAGGGTTTTGAGATCTTGTCATTTTTGTTATCGCAATAAATGGGAAATAAATATATACAGTATTGAAACAGCGTCTGATCTACACATATGGTCAGTGCATTTTATATTTGTGTCTGAAACGCATAAATCTTTAAAAGCATGACAAATAATCAAATGATTTCCAAATTAATCTTCGCTATTGTGTATAGCTCTTTGGAATAATGTGTGTTGGCAATTATAAAATTCTTTTTCAAGCTTTACTTTACTATCTATTTCATATACGGTTGAAAGTAACAAAACACTTAAGTTAATAAAGAGAAGAATGAAAAGTGACATCAGCATACTTAGATTGTTCAATGTACTCTTGAAAAACGAAGGGTGTGGGAGCTGCAGCGCACCTGTGGAACAGTCAAAAAGAGCACCACACTTGTGCCACATAATATCTCCGTAGCGGCTAAGAGATTAAATGAGACTAAGACAGATAGCCTACAAATGTGCTTGTAGAGCCTGTCACCACCACCACCACCACCGTTCCGTAACTCCACTCCGTAAGGGATTGATCACGGTTTTAAAATAGCTGTTCAAAAATCTAAATAATGCCTATCACTTATTTAAAATTAACGAAACATTGCGAGTATTTGCGCCCACAACACACCGACAGCTACCTTTAAAGGTGTTCAGAGAGAGAGAGAGAGAGAGAGAGAGAGAGAGAGAGAGAGAGAGAGAGAGAGAGAGAGACTGTGTTACCCAAATGGGAGTAAGTGTTTTCAATCTCGAATTACAGCTCTCCACAATTCCGATGTACAGATTCAAGGTGAATTTGTCATTCCATTACTCGTTTCTCACACTGGGTTACCTGCATATGAAAAACGCGACTGAATATTCTGCATGCATTAGTTTGTTCTTTCTTTCAACAGGTATGTTTAAACAAATAATTGCTTCCCTGTGTTGCGCTTCAACAGTCGATACCGGTTTGATCTGTGTATAAGGTTCGTCAAACTACGAACAGGTTAGGCTCATATATACCTTCAGCTAACACGCTTGTAGATCAGGGTTTATATTGTTCCTACTTATGACCATTAGAAGAGAGCTAATTGACCATAAGCTGCAAGATCGTTTTTTGACGGCATATTTGGGTCTACGTTGTTCGCAATTAATCGCGTTATACAAGGGTATAGACGATAGTTGGAATCCTTCCCACTCATTTCATACAATACAAATAATAAAACAACTTTCATTCACTGCTGTGGGACAGCCAAAGTTTATTGTACTGTGCAAGCGGTTTTGAATTAATCTGTTCTATTACCCATATGTTATTAAATACAGGTGTCATTGTATTACAACCCAAACTGGTATATCAAAACCTCCTAGTATGTTTTCTGCATTATCGGTCCAATACTTTCTTTAGAAACTGTGTTTTGATATTGGTTTTATTTTGGGCTGGGGAATACCACATGTGAATGGAGCATGTCTGTGACGGTGATGAAATATAATTATTCAATGTATACACGCAAGCACACACACACACGTACGTATGTACGCACACACATATGTAGAATGAATAAAATAATATGCACAACATAATGATACTATTGTAATTTTAGTTACTGATAGGGAGAAAGACAGCCGGACAGAAATATATGTAGATATACTTGTATAGTGATAGATGATAGTTTCGTTGATCCGTAGATAGATCCTCAATTTTTCAGAAATACTTGTTTACGGTCTCAGGTGCATGTTAAACATATTTATCTTTGCAAATTTCATTTTAAAAAAATTCAGCGTTAGATTTACCCTAAAGGCAAGTTACATATGCTGAAGGGATCCGACATTTGCTGACTTGCTGATCGTACCACTGTCCATACAAATTCTCTCTCTCTCTCTCTCTCTCTCTCTCTCTCTCTCTCTCTCTCTCTCTCTCTCTCTCTCTCTCGTTCATTATTCCCTCAGTCTGTCTTAACTGCTTTTTTTTTGTTTACACGACTCGATTTGCGTTATAATAGGTTATCATGACGCACCAGCGATACCATATTAATCAACCACTTTCACCCGAATTAATCCATTTTGAAGTGGCCTTATTATTTTCAGCCGTTTTCAGGGATAAATCAATATACATTATTGTGCAAGAAACAACACGGCCTTAGCGAACTCTGGTCGATCCCAATTCAAACAATTCAATCTTCGTCTAATTAACGTTGGCATTAAATTAAGATTGATCCAATGAATAGATCATTAAGGTATCTGCGAATTTAATTTTGTCTTTGATGTAAATTTTTCAATCATAGATGATACCACAAATGCAGTTAGTAAACTGAACAAGTAGAACTATATCGGGTTCAATACTTTCTTTATACAGTTATGTGTACACACCGAATTTAATGACCATGTTTTTTTTTTATCTATTCGGAAGAGGTTACCTTCGAAGTGGTGGGGACAGACATGTAGTGGACAACTATTAAGCCTTACCGATGTAGTAAAACATATGTTGTTGTAAGGTGAAATCTGGAGCAAGCGGCCCTTCCCTTTCCTTATGTGCGGGCACCCAAGCATCCAGATATGTAACAACAAAATCAATGTAAGATCAGCGAGTTGTTTAATATATTTATTTGGCCGTGACCATAATACTTGTCCAGACGTTACCGTATATACTACGTTAATATATTTATTTGGCGGTGACCATAATACTTGTCCAGACGTTACCGTATATACTACGTTGTCGTTGAGCTTTCTTATGTCAACGAGTTTAATGTCGATAACCGCTGGACATCCGAAACATTCATTAATGTTTCTGTTTACGCTTCTACGAAGACTCAAGAACATGTTTATGTGAGCGTTATACCCAGATCTAAAATTGGTTACTTCATTATTGATTGTCTTTAACGAGTTCATCATTGGTAAGTCTCTATCATCAACGTATTTCTTCGTTGTGTCGTCATCGTTTGATTCTGGTTCTCCAAGACAAGTAATTTTATTATTAGTAATACTGAGAGGACCAATCATTGTCTTACTGGATTTTCGTATTCGATTGTGAATATTTTCTGATATCGTTGACATGCCAATACCGGATTTAATTTTTCCATTACTTTCAAACACAGATACGCTGTTTTCGGTTACTCTAATAATACTGACAGTCATATCTTGTAATGAATGATTACTGTTTTAATCGTCCATGCTGATATTGAAAAACAACCACTTCGTTTTTATCAACATTTGCAAGATTTAGTAATTTGGATATTTCCTTTACATTGTCGTGCGATATTTCGTCAGTTGCTTTTTTTAGAGGAAGATCTTACGTAAATATCTAGCATTATATTTCTAAGATCTGTTTAAAACTATTGCGGTTCCTTGTATACTCGTACACGACTTTATGGGGTGCTTTGGTTGATAAAGATACACCACTGAATACATGTACAGCAACTGCTTCACGGGCATATATTGACGGATCGGTTATTGTTTGTGTTGGTATGGTTGAATACTGGGATCGGAATGGATTTTGTATATAACAATTTATTTCGGCGGAGGAATTCTGTACGAATCAAAATAAACAGATCAACTTGGATCAATTGTGTATGCAACCCATGAGTTCCTGGACCAGAACAATTGTCAAGATTAATGATACTGGGTTCAACTTCATTGTGCGGGTTACGTAATTTATCACGCATAAAACACTTAGACATTTTAAGTATCAACGAAGTATCCCGTGAAGTCTGAGTCCTTTTCCATATTAATGAGTTCCTGGTAATTTTAGTACTTTTCCTCTTCTTTTAATTCCTCTTCTTTTAATTCCTCTTCTTGTTATGTTATTAACAACCATTTTACCAAGATCTCCGTCAGCACCACTTAAAACGCCATGTGCAGCTCTTTTAACAATGGCTGGGACTGATCAGCTATTAACTTTGTTTAAGCTGCAAGAAGTGAAATATACCACCTTGTTTTTATTTGGGGGGTCTTTACTGGAACTCGGAGAAAGACAGAGTTGGGCTAATGTTTTTTATTCTAAAGCTTTGTTAAACTGTTTAAGCTGATGTTACATTAATGGTCATTGGTTGGCAAGATTTCTTGCAAGATTTGATTGTAATTTATTATTTTAACCAGGAGTCAGAGTGACATTAACGTGACTATATTACATTATAATATCATGAGCGTTTTAATTGCGTGTTTTCTACTGGGGCATCAATGACTCTCATTCGTCCACCAACACATTTAAGTAAAATTACTTTATCACTTAGTTTGACAGCGGTTGCTCTATAACCATCAGCTGCTGTGTCGTTTTAAGCGAGCTCAAAAATGTATAATAACGACAGTTTGTCGTGTTAAATCAAGATATCTACAAACCAGTATCTATATTTTGATCACGTCCCATAAATGTCATCAAGCGATGATAAGCTCGTGCAACGTGATTTATGGTATAATCTAACAATATATCCTCATCTGGTTCTTGTTGTTCATGTTTTTACTTAAATACCTCAATAACTCTGAGTTGGTTAAATACCATATGACTATGTTCTTGATTGTTTAATCGATTTACAGTCTGCAAAGCAAGGAAACTATGTTGTGGCGCAGAAACACCCGTTGTGATGCTATATGCCATGCAAATAAAACCTCGAACAGTGCTTTTAATTCTATCTATGGTCACTATTAACTATGACAATAATAATTTACCGCCTTGATCCATTAAAACAAGTAGGTTTTTGTTCTGCAGCAATCGCTGGAGTCATTACTGGCATCTACAGTGAGAGTTTTGTTATATTTACTTTTCCAGCAACACCAACACTCCGCCAGATTATAATCACACGTTCTTACAAGTACAATTGCATATTTAGCTCCGAAAATAACCTTTCTAATATTTCTACAAAATCGAAAAATATGATACAGTGGAATTACGCATGAGAGTCATCTACATCCTCCTAACAACATTGATTCACGTGTTGCAAATCCTAAGTTCAAATTTACATTAACGTTTCTTGTAATATCAAAATTAGCAGCTGGTCTAACTGTACGTTCAAAATCAACTGGTTGTGGATCAACTGAAGTATATTGTGATGTCCATAATTTGATATATTGAACATGATAAGCATTGTTAGCAAACATCATTGACGGACAAGCTGATCTTATGTAATCATCAGAATATCGTGCTAATTCTACTATCGATGTAGCAATATCAACGTCTTTTCGAACTGATTTAATATTATTTTCCATCATATAGTTTATCAGCTGCAACATTTGTTACAACTCCACCTTCTACTTCAATAAACGCCTCAGTGGGTAAGAAATATCTACTTTATATCATGAACTTCTAGTCGGATACGTCCACGTTGATTTGGTTCTCGTGCATTACAACAATATAATTGATAATCACTCATCTTTGAGTACTGGCACATCCATGTCGAATGTTAGATCAAATATACGTTTAAACATGTTATTAAAATTAGTATCGTCTAACACGAAGACCATTTCCTGCTATTAAATTATATATTTTTTTGGGTGCTTCATCTGCCAACTCTGCTAGTTTTTGATTTGCGACTTCATTTATTACATCACCAACATTTGCAGGCATAACTTCAGTGCTGGATGATTTTACTGGTCTATCCATAACTGTCCACATAAATCTTATATATATATACTTATATATATATATATATATATATATATATATATATATATATATATATATATATATATATATATATATATATATATATATATATATATATATATATATATATATATATATATATATATATATATATATATATATATCATCTTTAGCTTCCTTTATTTCTTTAATACCTTTCTCGGTAAATTTTTTTAAAAATTTCAATTCGTTCCTTTTTATTTCTTCTTATTCCGCTTCTACGTCTGCTTCTGGTAATTCCTTTACATTAGCTACTTTGCCAAAAGCTTGACCAATATCTTCAAGTATTTCCCGTGTTGGTTGAGCAGCAGGTATATCAGTTGGAAGATTTTGCAAACATCTTTTTGGTTTTCTTAGTTTTGCTATTTTGCCAATTGCAATGGTGGTTTGTTCTAACGTTGGACGAAGACTTTCAGTATCTTCTGCAAATTTTTCGGTAACTTTCGTAATAGGTTTAGGTAATTGTTCTGAACCCTCTGCATCATCCACCTGAGATTCCTGACGTTCTTGTAAGTTTTTCTAATAGACTCACGAACCGGAAGAAGTGTTTTGATTGCTTCTAATTGTTATCGAGCTAATCTAGCTGGTATACACGTATAAATTAAAAAAAGAAATTAGTGATAATTAAAAAATATTACAAAATCTACTCGGCCAAATTTTGTTTAGGTCATAACAAATTTACAAGCCAAACAGGGAATAACTTACAGAAATGATGAGGATGTAAACTGTTATTTAAAGTAAAATAACTGTTCTATCTACATATATAGTGATGACAATATCAACATTTGTTGTCAATGTGGAAAATTATGTAAAAGGTTCCGCAAGCTGGTGATGATGTTGGTCCGCCTCACCTCCCCATTGACAGTAAATAATTTCTTAGCAAATTAACAAGTAATTAAACATTAATTGATTCAGTCAAAAAAAAGCAGTTGCAAAACAGCCTGAATTATTTGTTGGAGTGTGAATAGCTGATTGTTATTACTGTTGCTTAAAGCGGCTAGGTTATCGGGTACTCAACATTACCCACCGAAGTTATCTTTACGTTAGCAAACAGGTCACATGACAGTGTTCTTCAGTACTCAACTGTACCTGCTACAGTCGTATTTATGTTTGTAAGCAGATCAGATTTAAATGTTCTCTGGTGTTCAAGAGTATCTACCACAGTTCTGTAAGCCGGTAACACAATATCAGATGTAGATTCTCCAAAGCCCTGGCACATGTGTAAGTCGGTAAAATACCGACAGATGTAGATTATACTATATCCTGGTAAATTTATAAGCTGGTAACACACCAGTAGATGTATATTCTCCAAAGCCCTATTACGTTTGCAAACAGGTAACACAGCAACAGATGTAGATTCTCCAAAAATACGGTTATACAGTTTTACGTTCCTCTTTTTCATTATCAAACAAGCATTTGTTGTTGTTTCTTTTTTATCCAGTGGTATCTGTACCAACAATCATAATGCGGTGGAATTTAACACTTGTTGTAGATTCAATCAGTTTTGTTTTTATCAAAACATAATTATCGTGTATTTTATGCTCTTGTAAAGTTTTCTGATAATAAACATGAAATCTATACATTTGTTTCACTAGTTGTGTTATATTTCTATCTTTTAAATTCGCTAAACAAATTCCAGAATAAGACATTAACTTACATACAGCCTAGTTTAGTTAATTCTGTGAAAGCTTATGTCACACTGTGTGCTGTATATTGTATAGTCATCACTGTCAACTTTGTAATTGTAGTTATCAATAAAAAGTATGATTTGGATTTAAAAAGAAAAGAGTTTTGTTATAGCACATTGTAATATCGAGGTGAGTTAACAGTTAAATACATTAAACTGAGTTTCAGGGGCAAGGGTAAGGTGTTGTAGTTCTTATCTTTTTTAAGCATGAAATTCATTGATATACGATATAATAAGTTTTAACTGTATTAAGATTTATTTTAAACATATAATCAATTTAAATTAATATATTTCAAGCTATGATACGAACTGAACAGTATGACAGATTTAAAATAATTATATTTGAAGCTATCGGACGATTTGAACAGTATGACCAATTTAAAATAATCTAATACAAGCTATCGGACGATTTGAACAGTGTGACCAATTTAAAATAATCTAATACAAGCTATCGGACGATTTGAACAGTGTGACCAATTTAAAATAATCTAATACAAGCTATCGGACAATTTGAACAGTAAGACCAATTTAAAATAATCTAATACAAGCTATCGGACGATTTGAACAGTGTGACCAATTTAAAATAATCTAATACAAGCTATCGGACGATTTGAACAGTATGACCAATTTAAAATAATATAATACAAGCTATCGGATAATTTGAACAGTGTGACCAATTTAAAATAATCTAATACAAGCTATCGGACAATTTGAACAGTGTGACCAATTTAAAATAATCTAATACAAGCTATCGGACGATTTGAACAGTGTGACCAATTTAAAATAATCTAATACAAGCTATCGGACGATTTGAACAGTATGACCAATTTAAAATAATCTAATACAAGCTATCGGACAATTTGAACAGTGTGACCAATTTAAAATAATCTAATACAAGCTATCGGACAATTTGAACAGTAAGACCAATTTAAAATAATCTAATACAAACTATCGGACGATTTGAACAGTGTGACCAATTTAAAATAATCTAATACAAGCTATCGGACGATTTGAACAGTGACGACACTGCCGTTGGCGACAACAAGCGACACCATGCTATGTCTCTCACCGTTGTTTGAAGAAGAAAAATTTGCGCGACAAAAGGTTGAGAGTCAAATTATATTGATAAATAGACAAGGTGGCAGAGCAGCATGTTGAACGAAGGTGTGTAGATGGTTTAAATGATTTTCTATTTGCAGCATTTGCTGCAGTCTCATTTATTTCAGCCGGTTTTTGGCACTTCTGCTTTGGAGATATGGTTTGTTTTTCTTTATAAAAAAAACACACAGATAAGCAAATAATAATAATAATAATAATAATAATAATAATAATAATAATAATAATAATAATAATAATAATAATGAGGACTTTGTATAGCGCCTAATCTTTCGAAGCTCTAAGCGCTTTACACCATCAATAATGATATGATTACACTACAGAACAACAAATGACAAAAACAATGAAATTGGAAAACATAAAAACATGCTGAAAACATATAAGATACAAAACATGATTAGGTTGCTAAGTTTGTCCATGCAGTCGAAACAGGTGAGTCTCAAGAGAACTCTTAAAAGGGACCACTATATCTTTGTGTCTAATTTAAATGGGCAATTCGTTCCACGTCGCCGGGCCCTGGTGTGCAAACGAACGTTGTCCATATGACTTTGTTTTCACCTTGGGAACAATGAGTATAGGATTATCAGAATAAGAGCGTAATGATCTAGCTGGTGTATACACATGGGTGAGGCTAGATAGGTATGTTGGACTGGAGTCTGTCATTGAAACATAGCACAGAGAAAAAAATTTGTGTTTGATTCTGTATCGAATTGATAGCCAATGTAGGGTACAGAGCAGTGGTGAGGTGTGCTCTGATCGAGGTACTCTAACGATGATCCGTGCAGGTGTGTTTTTGAACTTTTTGAAGTTTCTGGAGTAAATATTGTGACGAACCAGAGAGAATTGATTTAAAATAGTCCAGTCTTGAAAGTACTAATGAACACTCAAGTGTTTTAGTGGCATTAAGTGAAAGATATTTACGAATGGAACTGCTGCGTCTCAATTCAAGATATGCAGTCTTGCATATATTCATGACATGTTGGTGCAATTTGTACTTTCTAGAGTAACGCCTAGGTTCCATACTGACTGTGATAATTTAATGTTGGTGTTGCTGATATTTATTGTCTGAGGTAAAGGATGTAAATGAGAAAGTCTTTGTGTTGTGATCAGAATAGCCTCAGTTTTATCATCATTCATCTGCAGCTTGTTACATGTCATTCATGATTTCACATCAGAATTGCACTTCTCTACTCCATGGATGGTAGCTTCAACTTCAGTTGGGTGGCTAGACTTGTATATTTGGGTGTTATCAGCATAGAATTGGTGCGACACTGGGTGATGATCTATGACACTTGAGAGCGGCTGAGTATACAGAAGAAAGAGAACAGGTCCAAGAACAGATCCCTGTGGAACACCACAACAAACGTCAACTGGGCTGGAGTGTATTCCATTTGCAGATATAATTTGTGTCCTGTTCACTAAGTAGGACTTCAACCACTGTAAGGTTATATTCTGAATGCCAAACACATGCTGGAGACGGTATCATGGTCTATTGTGTCAAATGCTGCAGATAAATCCAAGAGAGTGAGGACTGTAATCTTTCCACTATCCAAAGCAGAGAGAATGTCACTAAATACTTTCAGAAGAGTAGTTTCAGTACTGTGGCAAGGGCGATATGCAGACTGTACATTGCTAAAAAGACTGTTTGAATTCAATTGAAATACAAATTGAGTTAGAACAACCTTTGCTAAGATTTTTTTTTATATGAATGGGATATTAGAAACTGGGCGGTAGTTCTTTAAATCGTTATGGTCCAGTGTTGGTTTCTTCAGCAATGGCTTTACGATGGCAGTTTTGAAAAATGATGGGAATTCTCCTGATGAGAGAAAGCTATTAATAACATCAGTTAGTGAAGGCAATATTGGGTCTAAGCACTCAAGCAGTAGTGATGTCAGAATCGGATCAAGTTTACAAGACTTTGGTGCACTTTTCATCACGATTGTCTGTACTAAATCAATAGAAACAGGTTAAAATGCTCCTAACGGTTGTCGCTGAAATTCTGCACCATAACTGTATGGTGACGAATCAGTTGAAATTGTGCTGTCAAGCGAACCTCTAATGGTTTGTACTTTGTCATCGAAGAAATTTTCAAATTGGTCTGGTAGGTCTAGTGGAGAGAAGGTTGTTGGAAGTGGTGTACATTTGTTCCTTGACATTAGTTTGTTAGTTATCTCGAAGAGCTCTTTGCAGCTGGAACTCTCCGTGATCTTATTACTGTAGTGGGATAATGACTTTTTTTAAAGAGGGTAACACAATTAGCTAAGAACTAATCTACCTTGAGGCCCTCATACAAGGAATTTATTTAATTCAGCAGCATCTCAGGAGCCACTGGATATATTGGGTTTGGAAGATGGAAATAGAGTGGGCATTTCTAATCTAAACTGGAATACTATTCCAGAGCAAAGTTCCAGAGTATTGGAAACTTTTCTTGAATAATTCCTTATTTGGTTTGGGAATTTTATACTGTTTTGTAGATATTGATCGCAGGTGGGGTGTATTACCAAGTAGCCTATACTGGAATAGGGATTGTAAATATTCAGGAGCACTATTATTGAATATCCTGTACATTAATTTGGCTTTCCTTAAACATATTCGGTCTTTAATAGGTAATATTTTTAACTTACCAGCTAAATTTTCCTTGCTTTCTTTCTGGTTTATTAGCCTAAATGCTCTTTTCTGAAGATTTTCCAACTTTGATATGTTTTTATCATTTGAATTACCCCATACTGTATTACAGTAGTCTAAATACGGTTGTATGTAACTGTTATAAAATAATTTTCTGTGCCTTTCAGGGAGAAAATGTCTTATCCTACTGAGAAGCCATAAACTAGAATTGACCTTTTTACTGATATGTTTGATATGATCAGTCCATGATAGATTATTATCTACCAAAACACCAAGTAGTCAGTCGTGACAGACCATTTGCAAATTTTTATCCTTCCATGTCAGACATAGTTCATTGCTATCAAGATTTTTCCTTTTTTTCTTTGTTGAGATACGTAATATTTTAGTTTTACCAGTATTTACTACCATGCCATTGCATGTGCACCAGTTTTCCAGCTTGTTTAATGCATTCTGTAAAGAAATTTCGAGTTCATGCTTTGTGTTTTGGATGTCTGATAATGTTGTGTCATCTGCATAGAGATCTGTAGATGATATCGAGTCTCTTAGTAAAAGTGGTAGGTCGTTAATAAATAAAATAAATAGTAATGGACCTAGAATTGAGCCTTGTGGCACTCCATATCTAATTGTTTCAGGTTCGGACAGAACGTTATTTATATAAACATGTTGTATTCTCTCACTGAAGTATGAAGTAAACCATCTAACTGTTTTTTCATCGTATTGGTAGATTTTTAGTTTCTTTAAAAGGATTTCATGATCCACCATGTCAAACGCTTTCCTGAAATCTACAAATACAAATCCTATTGTTTTACCTTGGTCAAGTGCTTGAAGCCATTTATCAGTTAGGGAGATCAAGGCAGTCTCACATGAATGTTTCTGTCTAAAGCCTGATTGATTAGGGTATAACAGCAAGTGTTTGGTTAAATATGACATGAATGAGTCATGGACATGTTTTTCAATCAATTTTGACAAGTTCGGTAGTATTGAGATTGGTCTGTAGTTATCAGCATCATTCTTAGATCCAGATTTGTAAATAGGAGTTACTTTTGCAGTTTTCCATATTTTGGGGGACAGATGAGGTTGCAATACTTAAATTGATTATGAATGTTATGCTATCTAAAATAGCAGAGGCAGAAGATTTAATGAGTCTTGGACCAATCTGATCAAGTCCTATAGCTTTCTTGGTATCAAGTTCACTGATTTGGCTAAATGGACTATGTCTGTGACGTTCTTCTTAGCGTCTTCGTAGATTTGTTTATGAATAGTGAGTCTGGTTGAAAGCCAAAGCCTCTCTGCTTTTCGTTAATGTCTTTTAGCAGTGAGAAACTGGTCCCTAACACTGCTATACCATGGAGAACACGTTTTTTTTTTATTGATACTCTGCATTTGGTGGCTGGGGCATGTTTTTCAAGCAATGAACGCAGGCAGTTATCAAGTTGTTCCGCTGTTGGATGTAAGAAAGTTGGTAGGTTTTCTTGGATGTCATGTATGAATTTGGTTCTATTTATCATACGGAGGTTTCTCTTAGTAGCAAATAGAGGTGGAGGGTTAGGGACTGATACGTCGAGATGGCATACAATGCAGAGTTGATCCGATGCAAGTTCGTGTGATACAAGGGTGGATTGCAGAATATTTTCATCAGGTCTATAAAGAAACTAGTCTAAAATGTGACCAAGTTTATGGGTCGGTTGGTTAACTGACTGTTTAAGATTGAAAACATGAATGGAATCTAGGAGTTTTGACATGTATGTACCAGGACAGTCAAAGTGAAAGTTGATATCTCCAAGAATAATTAGGCTGCCACCTATCGAATTTCCATACTCTAGAAGATTTGGAAACTGCTCCAAAAAGAGAGATTCAGTCAGCTTGTTTTTTTTTCTACTAGGAGGAGGACGGTAGAGACAGAAAAAATGGACTGACCTTTGTTCCAGTGTGAGCGTTGTTTGGACTAGTTCAAACGATGTGTGGCAGAAATTGAAGGTTGTGTTGTACTTAAGGCATTTGATCATGGAATTCTAAATTATTGCCTTAAAACATTCAACATTTAAAATACTTTTTGGGGGGACCAAGCACTCAGTACATTGTCTTCTCTTCAAAGAATCTTTAACTGACCTGTCTCTGATATTTCAGAAGGCAATAAGGACTGACAATGATGACCCTTTCCAGTACTCGTTTGTTGATGTAAAATAAGAAGAGTATTTTCTTTGTACTTTTGGAAAAGTAAAGTTTATCGCTATCACTGTAAAATGAGACGACTGTGGATTATATATTAATTTTGAATATAAACTGTGCATTATCTTTGTCTTATCTCGAACATTGTTAACTGTTTTTTGGTATCTTGTTAATGGAATTAAACAAATGTGAAGTAGGTAAACTTTTGGATGGATTGATAATAAGATGGAATTATCAGTCATACATTCTAAAGGTTACACTAATACTTTTGTTGAAGAAACTTCATTAACTAAAGTTACCCATTTTATTTTAAAACACACTTCTAAGCAAAACAAATTATATGCATTTTAAAACCAGTAAAATTAAAGGATCTGTAACACATACGTCCACGATAAAGTGATCCCCCCCCCCCCCATTAATCTGGTTCGATCTCACAAAAGAGTTCACCCTCGAACGACTCAAACATTTGCCTGACAATGTACAATCACCACATAATTTACAATTTAATTCAGGTCATTGGAGAATGTATGATCAAGTGCTACAGGCCTATGTTAAACTTCGAAACTGGGATCATAAGCTACACATTTTAAAAATCATCCTCTAGAAACTTAGCATACATGTAGATATACAACAATCAAATAATACTGAAATTTGTCCTATTATAATTCTCACTCGAAAATAGTTGGTAAATATATAAATGTTTCAAATCTGAGAATAAGTTGATAAATGTACTTTGGTTCTAGATACGGGACAAATGTTTGGGGAAATATCATTAAGTATATATTTGGTGAGAATATATCAATGCCATATTGTTATTGCTATTGCTGCTTGTTTGAAGTGAAAGACTTTTAAATCATTTAAACTCAGATACTATTGATTGATTATTGTCCTCCCAGCTGTAGAAATATGATCGAAACCCACACCTTCCACCTCACGTCACTAACCGCAAGAGATACTAGAGACATTTGGCTTACTAGGAAGAATATAAACATCGTATACAATTCACGTGGTCCCTCTTCACAAAGGATTTTCGCACTAAATTACTACTTCACTAAATGCGTGCAGATCCGTGTATATTGCGGAGGGTGATAGTGTTGAAACTTTAACGGTATTAAATGAGACTGACACAAACCCATGAAAAACACCTTTATAACAATTATACAAACGATTGTTGTAACTAGTACATTTAAGTTTGGTTCGCTCTCGAAACACACATACAAACAAACGCACACAAACTTGAGCCGCAGGAAAACTAATCTGTCAGTACGTCAAGGAATAGATACGTTCAGCACCTTGAAGAACATATCGCGAGCGGCTCATTAAGTGAAATTTCTGTCATTTATGACAGCTATAGTAATCGAGAACCATTTTCATGTTTAGTACTAGTGCATTTCAGCTTTGTGATGTACAGTCGTCTAGGACCCTTCTTTCCCTGTTGGTGCCTTATGGGCTGCATGCCAATGTTGAGCTTGGTGATGATGAGGCGTTGGTCTGTGCAGCAGTCAGCGCCGCACAAGACGTGGTCACACCCAGATCCTTCCTGTCCCTCTTCCTGACAATGACGTACTCTATGAAGTCTCAGTGCTTAGAGCGAGGGTGCGTCTGGTTTTGGGTAGGGAGGCGAAAAACTGTATTGGTGATTGCTGTTACAGTGTCCCACTCCGCGCTTTCCTAGCACTCTATCCCAGGCAGCGTGATCACAGCATACTCTTGCACTGAAATCGCAAAGAATGACGAGCTTATCTGCCATTGGAACGTCAGCAATGACGGAGTGAAGATCTTCATAGAACTTGATCTTCACTTCATATGGGTTCGTCATGGTTGGAGTATAGCAACTGATGATGGTAAAGTGCTTTCTTCCAGACAGGAGGGAAAGTTTCTTGGTCATGAGAATGTCGTTTACTCCCTTGGGAGGTCCAGCCAATTCGCCAATCAGTCTTCACTGGAAAGCCAACACCAGTCTTACGGCGCTCATCACTTCCTCGGCCGTTCCAACAAAAAGTGTATTCGGAGCCCTTTTCCCAGAGTTCGCCTTCTTTTGTAAGTCGAATCTCGCTCAAGGAAGCAAAGTCTACATTGTATCTGATCTGGCGAATTCCTTTCCTGTTTGGGCGGTTCTCCTCTGGGGTCTATCCGCATCGTCTCTGTCCAGTAAGGTGGGCACATTCCATGCGCCAAGTGTGAGAGGAATCCACTGAGAAACCTTCTATCATCAGGTTAATTAGCAAACCACAAATAAAATTTCCAAATTTATCTGAAAATATATGTATCGCTGAGATATGTAGTGAGGTTCATTCAGCATTTTTTTGTTGTTGTTGGTATAGTAAGGTTAGACCTCACTTTATCTTTGTAAGATGGTAGAATAATAATTATTAGTTCATTACTTTTAAAAAGTATTTTCTATTCTGACCATAGCGATGTAGCATTTATTCTCAAAATAAATAATACTGTTTTGAACTGTAATAATAAAAGAATCAAGTCTTCTGCCACAGAAACTTCACCAATTCCATGCGTAAAATACACAGAAAGGCGAAAAGAAACAAGAATGAATTCTTAAACACCGAACATGGTTCTTTCAGGTGTATTTGCTTTAACAATTTGATGTAGAGTTTAACGCCATTTTTCAGCACAAGGTAGGCATATACATGGCAGCCAGTATTAATGGTGGAGGTAGAACCCGGAAAACCCCATAAAGAACCACCGACCCACGAGAAGCTACCGGCGAGCTTTCAAACATACCCACATTGGCCGAATCCGAGACTCGGACTCAAGCAGACAAAGGTGAGATGGCAGTGATCCGTAACGGAGAGCGCTTTAGTCCATTCGGTCACTCGGGGCCCCAGACACCCTAGTAGTTAGGGCTCGTCATGACCTTTTTGAAAACCCAAGTTGGGAGAAGACAGGCATTCAGGAGCCACACCTCTTCTAATTATGATATGGAAATCCAATTCGAAAGTCTCATCAATATAAAGATGCAAGACAGTTTTAGTTGTCAGGCAAACAAGAATTACAGGAAATCAAGGGCAATAACTCTTCTACTTGATAATGTGGAACACTTGAAATCTGACGTCACATATATGAAAATATGAAGCTTACTATCAAAGGATGTAACTCTATCCAGAATGGAGACGATGAGACAAAAGTCCTAACACGAACATCAAGGTTCATCAGACAATATACAATCCAAATAGCACCAGAATGCATCAAAATGGTTTCTGATCTTGCTGGTTAAGACGAGATGCAGTGGTGGAGATGCTACAATGTAATAAGCCATATTTTGTTATTAATGCCTATATTTTAAAAGTCCAGGATCCTCTCAGCCTAAATATCAGCCCAAGAGTCAATATCGGCTGAAAACAGAGTTGTATACATTTGTCTACTCTTAATATATGCAGGAAATATTAGGACTGTGTCCTTAAAGTAGAAGCACAGCTCCGGTTTCTTGCATCTTTCAAAATAATACCTCTCCTACGGGGTTTAATCCGCTTTATATAGGTATATTAGTGTTATTTTTATTAATTGAGTTGATGTTTTTCTCGCTGTTTGTTGTGCCGATTATTCATTTTTAATGCTAATCCATTTTTCTCGTTGTGGTCAAGAGCCCAGGCAACTAACTAATTTTTGTAGACATCGATGTTATCGTTTAAGAAAGTAAAACTACTTGTGCACTATATCTGATTTCAAATTCTGAATGATACCTATGTGTGTTGCATTGAGAATAGTATCAATGCAAACAGTTCAGTGATTGCTTTACAAATTTCAATTGTTCAAAGGCAATTGCAAAACAGACGCAAACAAGAAAAATAATTTCAAGACAAGAAAGGCCCGACATCTAAAATGTTCGATCAGTACTTCCATGAGACAGACTCCAATAACGAGATTGTTTTGTGCATTCAGCGCTTCAATATTGATATTGACCAATGTCACAAGGTTTAATTTAAAATCTTGACATGTCTTATAATGGAAATAATAAAATAACGATTTGCATGTGCCTGACTTTGAATTACATGAAGTCCGGAACATTAGATTCACAGGGTGCACGGTAATCTTGCCGTGATTTCTGCTCACCTGTTTGAGGGTATATAAGGCAGAATATTTCTGATAAATATTACGGGACCTAAAGTATCTTATCACTGGAAAGATAGCTCGTCATTCAATCTCCAGCCAAAGGGGTGAGTGTTAAATTTATATTTCGTTTTATTGTGAATTTTATTCAGTTTATCATTTCATATAATGATGCCTTTATTACAATGCAGATATTAAACGTGGAATATTTAGAATTACTAGTCACTATTAGACTTTAAATGCAATAGCGTAATCTAAGGTTTAGATTATTTTTTCAGACAGCTATTATTAGTCTGGTTTTCTTTATTGTAGCTGATAGCATCGCTGATAACGTCGGCTGATAACATCACTGATAACGTCGGCTGATAACGTCTTTGAGATCGCAGCTGAAATTGTAGATGATTTGTTGCGGAACATCTCTGATAACATCTCTGATATCGTAGCTGAAATTGTTGCTGATTTATTGTGCAATCGAATTGAAGTATCTGACTGTCTGTCTGTCAGATTGTCTGTCCGTCTACATCTGTCGTGACATGTAAATATCCGGAAATCTAGAAGTCCGAGTGTCGGAGCTGTCTAGAGTTGTAAACATCCGGGGTGGCATCTAGGTATTTGGGAACGTTGGTTCTATTAGATGTTGTATGCTGTCTGTACGTATAACTGTGGTGGATCCGTGAAGGGCAAGTGACCGATAAAAGTATTGTGTCAACCCTAGGTCTTCGGATAAACTGGGCGGCGATTCAACTGTTGGTGAATCGTACGGTTATACAGGGTCTAGACACATGTGTGTGTTGCAATTGTAGTACAATTGAATACATTGTTGTATTTACATGGTTACTTCAAATCACAATAGTATTTCAAGGCATTGCATGAATCTCGATAAAAGTTAGCAACTTGATTAAATACATGTATATGTTCGTGCTAGTTGTTGCAATCCATACGTGCGATAGTATAGTTTGATGCTTGTGTTTATTATCGTAATTTATACTTGCGTTAATATAACTTTTGTAAAGGTTCCTTGGATCTGTGTATAGTCCAAGAGGTTCCTTTGTATCTGTGTTTTATTTTGTATTAATATTTCATTTATTCATGTATTGTGAATGGTTGTGAGTGTAATTGTGGGTTGAATGCATGAGTTATTATGTTGATACATCATTATTTTTCATTAATAATTTATTTCATAAATTTATATTTTCTTTCACTTATTGTGTTAGTGTTGTTCATTTAATCCACCATCCTCTCGGTAACAATTCTGATACAACTATTTTATTTATACTCACAACACAAGGATTTGTGAACACTTAATTATCACGTAGTCACTATTTAAGCACTTGACTTTTGCAAATGATTTTAGAACACTTATTTTGTCCATTCCATTGTTTGATATGCAGTATCTATCTAGTCTCCTGTTGTTTTCATGTAAACAACATATCGTAAACGCCACTTGCAAATGTTATATTTTCCTAACATCACGCTTTAAACAGATGCCTACGTGTAACGGTAGATAGTCTTAGAGACGAGTGTCTGTTATTCCCAAACAGACGCTTTTCAAAGAAATCTCAAGTAGTATATTTTTAGCAATTAACACCTATTCGTCCTAACATTGGTGACATGCAACAAGAGAATCTTTGCAAAGCCGTAATATTATCACGTCTGCATTAGAAGATGTCAGACTGGTCTAGACACATACAACAGCTTGGAAATAAGAGAAACTGTAGCCAACAATGCAGAAGAAGAATGCGTTACATAAAAGCACTAAAGAAAGGTGCTGATATATGTACTGTGGCACAATCGTGGGGTGTGAATCTTGCAGAACATAAAGCATTAGGAAAATTGAACATGACCCTTGTCCTGTAAATTAGCTACAACTGGTTTACCGTATTTTACCCAGACCACTGAAATCAGATGTTAAATAATATTTATTGTATCTTGTATCACTCTCTTAGTTCTTTTTAAACTAAGTGCCTGGCAACTTTGAGCTTGTCCGGTATATATAAGCTTTGCATAAATGGGAAAAAAGTTTTATGAATTAATAGCTTTTAATGTTTAAGTTCTAAAAAGTAGCATGAGAGAACGGTTTTTACATTAAAGATGAATGCTTTTCTCATTACCTGAAAGGAGCGTATTTTGACCATGCATTACCTGAAGGGAGGGTATGTGGGTATGATGACCAATCATATTATTTTACAGGCTTAAAGGACGAAATATCACGAGTGAATCATAAATGGCGTACAAGATAAGGAATCATTGGCTTTAAATTATATCATAATTTACATTACAGTATATTCAATTTAAATTTTCATAACTTTATATTCGTTTTTTTCTTCTTCTTCTTGGGTTCCTAAGAGGGGTCAAACGTAATACCTCCCCACTCCCAGAAATAAAAAAGATTCAGTGTCATTTTAATAATTACTTAACGAAACTCGAATCATTTTAATAATTACTTAACGAAACTCGAATCATTTTAATAATTACTTAACGAAACTCGAATCATTTTAATAATTACTTAACGAAACTCGAATCATTTTAATAATTACTTAACGAAACTCGAATCATTTTAATAATTACTTAACGAAACTCGAATCATTTTAATAATTACTTAACGAAACTCGAATCATTTTAATAATTACTTAACGAAACTCGAATCATTTTAATAATTACTTAACGAAACTCGAATCATTTTAATAATTACTTAACGAAACTCGAATCATGCAGTCATAGCACGAGGACACGCAGCATTTCTGGCAACTACACTTCGGTCAAGATTAGCATATTTAACGATATGATTGGGGGAGAAGGAATTTGTAAACAAGAAAGCGTTGAGGGTGGTTGCCCATGGCTTGCCAAGGAAGTAGGTACATAGTTTGCATAAATTGCAGTGTTTGTGATGTAGGGTTGAATGTCGTTGTGCTGTAACAGCAAATACGTCAGTCACGTCAAAAATGGTGTTCAATATCGAACCACTGAATAAAAGATGAATCGCTTCAGTTAAATTTTCTCGCTTCACATCTTCATTTACGGAATCATTCAGTGCATTTAATGATACCGGAAATAAACAGAAACCGTTCTCTCTTGGATCAAACAGCTTTAAATAATTAAACCGAGCATTCGAACTAGATTCATTTGATCACAGACCATTTCATTCAGTAGCATGTTCATTACATAGCTTTTCTGATAAGACAATTAATACATTCACTCTTTATGAAACGATCTTTTATATGATTAAGTCGTTAAATGTTGTGCAAACAATACATATGCGATTTGATTCATCGATTCATTAAACCATCTATCTTCTCCCAAATCCGTATTGTTAAATTAAGAACCCACGCAACGAAACCCGCCAAGTGAAACGAGAAATAAAATGGCGAAAACAGAATAGAAACTACGGAGTTAACAATACATTTTTAGAGTTCTGGACATGTTTTAAAAGTTAATACGAATTGTATATCTTTTCTAAAACAAACAAATGGGTATAAACAAATGGATAATAAATGGATACGCCTAGCAAGAACTATTGCATATAGACAGCAACCCTTGAAGAATGCTACTATATAACTATTTGCTTCATGTATCTTTATTTTTGAAAAACAATTAATGTAATTCTAATCCATTATTTGCTATAATTAGAAAACAAGCAAGATGTTGCAGCCAGCTTTGAAATCGTCGTTTGTCCATTAATATATACCGGTTATATTACGCGATGGGTGAAAAGCGTAATCTCTACAACAAAGACTAGACGCTATGCAACATTCTTTAATTAAACAATGTACTTTATAATTTCCTTTTACGTAAGTACAATCAACGATTAGATTGCCCCTTTGCTAACTCATCGTGACATTTTGTGCCTTTTGATAACAATTTGTAAAATTTTGTGACAATTTATATTTAGTGACAGTCAGTTGGTAGCTTAATTTTCGCTAGATAAATATCAAAGCTACTCGGTATTAATGGTATACCGTTTTCCGCGGTATTTTCTTTTTCTTCTACTGGTAAAAACACAAATTTTTCATTGAACCCGTACATCGGTAGTTTTCATGAGTAAGGAATGTACGAAAATTCCCGAGTAAGGTTGTTACGAATTTGATATATTGAGTATCTTTTTGCTTTTCATATAATTCCAAAGATTATTAATGTATTTACAAAATAGTTGTATTTGTCCCAATTTAATTTGAACTACAGAAAATACAATTATATGTGAAGAACGATATCATGGCGGCTGAAAGAGATGTGAAAGATATTCAGGCCAAACCCAACTTGTGGAAACAAATTCTGATTTCATCTAAGAGAACAATTCATTTTGTGACAAATTACGACGGCAACACGAAAGCTTAGACATGAATTACGACGGCAACTATACAACGTAGACAGCTTCACTGAGTAACGACAGAACAAAGAATCAAGTTTGACAAGAGATTTTATTTTACAGCAGACCAATCAAAAATGGAACAAATCAATAGCGTGGTCGAGGGAATGAGTACAACCACGAAAACAACAGTGGTAGTTAATCACCATGATTTAAACCATACATTAATCAACAATTAAGACATCTGGAACTCCTTTCACTCTGTGAAGTGATTCTACCTTAACGATAACTCTTCGCTTATCGCCAGGTTTAAATATTACATCACCAGTGATATTCATGTAAGAGTCTATATTATATT
Source organism: Unio delphinus (assembly GCA_029339505.1). Classification (NCBI taxonomy): domain Eukaryota; kingdom Metazoa; phylum Mollusca; class Bivalvia; order Unionida; family Unionidae; genus Unio; species Unio delphinus. The sequence continues at coordinate 15,005,012 of JAQISU010000106.1, read as the reverse complement.
CGGCTCTTATTTTCTCCGTAAATGTTTTTCAAAAGCTAATAATCAATACGTGTTGATCAGGTACCACAGTTTTCCAAACAAAATCACGAATTACTTGACATCCAGTCTCGCCTTCAAGAACAGTAATTAAGTTGATAAATTCTCCCGAATATGTTTGTTTGCGTTTGCGTCAACATAAATTTAACATCATTTGGGTCTTTTTGATATTCAGGTAATTTTTAAACAACCTCTGATATTTCCGAATTATTGTTAACTACTCAACAGATTATTTTCTAAATTTCTTCATCAAGAGATTCTTCTCTACGATTAGTTATTATTTGTTGGCCATTCATTCAACTCGGACAGATTACAATAAAGCGATCACGATTTACAATCAAGATACAATTGTTACATTTAACGTCAATTGAACCATTAAGAGAAATTCCATGATCTCGTTCTCAAATATTACAATAATGGGCGGGTTTTCGTTTAACATTATATGTATTTCCGCCATGTAAAACAATACCTAACAACTGATCAGGATTTCCGGTTAACTCTATTGATATTATTTGTAGATCTTCATCTGACATATCACCTGAATAATTATTATAATAATTAAAAGTATCTTCCTTCTCAGCATATTGCATTTATTTATAATGAATGTTGGTTGGACAGGCGAGTAATTCGGACGGTGAAACATTTTCATGTACAACACGTCTTTTGCATTTGGTTCTTTTATATGGCTTGTAAGATCTTGTATTTGTTAATTTTATGCTATGAAGTCCAGCTTGTAGATCTAAACGCCATTCTGGATTATCTTCTTTAGCTTTTCTAGTTAACTTCTTGTCACGTTGTAAGGAACAATAACTATATTACAACATGTAAATGCTAGACCCTGAGGCTAAACAATTCCGCGTCATAAATGTTACGAAGGTCATCCATGCAAACAATGAGGTGTTAAAGCTAGTTGTGTACCATGGTCATAGGAACTTGGTTACTGGCGTCTTGATTAGCGGCGCACGATTCACAGGTAAGTGACATGAATTTCCTGTGTTGGCGTCAAAGGAACATCAAGTGGGGGTAGTAAATCATCCCTTGACAGACTGCCAATGAGGGGGCAATGTCTGCTAATTATGTAGACCTAGGGTAAATCGACATACACTCGGAGTTGAGCAAGACGTGGCCACCACTAGAATCGCAATCTTAAATGTAGTATCTTGATAATTAAACGTCAGTAGTCGCTAAACCATCTTGCGGGAAGTTATAAGTATTCCGACGTCATTCGAAAGTGGCGAGAAACTTTGATTCTGGAAATTACAGAGGAGTTTTGGACAGGTCGGTGACTTATTTGCTCAATTGTTTTAATCACATTGTATTTAATTATGTGCAGTATGTACACTTCATTACTAGAATCGTTAGTACGTAGAATTACCATTTGTAGGGTTGGATTCCTTTGTGGTGTTTGATTCATTTGAAGTGTTTGATCTACCATATTACAGTTGGTCCCTAGTCTGTGGAAGACGAGATAAGTAGATAACGGAGGCAGAAGTTGATGGAATGGAGGGGAACTGAGAAAGCATAATACAGATGAGTAGGAACGCAGGACAGGAGGAAAATATATCACACTACGTCAGATACTGAAAAACTTGGTCGAGTGAAAGACGAGTGATAGGGTTTTAAGTATTAAATTGCATTTGAGAAATGACTATCTGTTATTGAATGGTATTAAATTATTGTTTATTTGAAATTCACCTTTTGTGTATTCAGTAATTCAACTGTCGGCATCACTGACTAGGGGCTCGGAGCTTTGCATCTCTCTATCAGTACTTCTGTAATAGTTCAAAAATAATACTGGGAGCACCCCACCCCAACGGGAACTTCTACACTCGTTTTGTTGTTCTAGTGTTTCAGGCACGATATCCATTCTTAGTTTTAAATAGATTCATTTGTGACTATGAACAACCACATACTTTCATGAAATAATCAATAATATTGTTACACGCACAGGGGTATTCACATGACCGAGCGGTGTCAAAACCCTGGCGCGAGTCACGCTGGAAGTCATATGTTTTCCCCAAATTTCCAAAGACTTCCATACAACTTTAGTTGTAAAATGGAAAGAGAGACCTGTCTGCTATATTTAATAACCTTTGCTCTAATCAATTGGCGACTCAGATGAGAGAACTTGCCCAAAAGTCCATTAACTGTACCTTTGCATGGTTTATCTTCATTATCATCCAATTTCCTTACCAACAGCTTGTCATGCCATAGAAATTCCACTAGTATTCCCTTACTAACTGGGAAATATATAACTGCGCGACCCTAGGCCAGTCAATCCACAGAATTTCCGGCGTATCACGCTCATATACATACGCCCATTTTCCACTATGGACACATAAACGGTACCTACCAAATTCCAACTTATTGATTCTATTATATTCCCCCCATAAATACTGCCATTTCAATCACATCACTTTTATACACCGCGGAATTTTAATATGGACTATGTTACAAAAAGGGACAGTCATTCGGCTTGTACCCAAATTCACTACTAACGACCCCAGCATGGTTCAAATTCACTAACACTCGGCTCTGTGATGTTTGCTCCTACTAACTGGCTAACTGTTTCGGTCTAGTAATGTTTCCATGGCACCGAAGACCAAATACTCGCACAAATTAAAAACGGGATGCTGTCAAATACACATGCTCCAAATTTATTACAATATCATTTGCAGTTATTTTTTTCTTCAGTAATTGTAAAAGTACCTAACTTATCTTCGTAATTTTCATGACTAATTATGAACTTGAAAAAGAATCAATATCGCAGATCGGTAATCTTAATCTAAATTCCGGTATGATCTCAGTAACAGAGTATTCGTTACTAATGTTATCAGCTACTCGCTCTAAACATCATCCATAGATAAATGTATGACAATGCTGAATTAATAATCCCTGAGGAACATATTCACGCATAGATCAGCTTCTCAGCGCATTTATTCCCTCAGCTTTCTTTTGACGTATACAGATTTTTTTCTAACGAAAATTGTTGCCCAAATTGTTCAGCGGCTGCTTCCTCTTCAGTCCATTTACATCATCAAGTAATGATAATCCCTGAGGACAAAATAATTGTCTTTAGCGATATTTATTAACTCTTTCTGTTTCCTTCTCGAATAAAGTTGTAGGATAACTAAAATCAGGAACATTTTCCTCGGAAATGAAAATTCCTTTATTTTTTTCTTCTCCTTGTTGATAATGTATGTGCGGAATATTCGAAATAAATAAATAAATAAATAAATAAATAAATATATATATATATATATATATATATATATATATATATATATATATATATATATATATATATATATATATCGGTTTATCATCGATCAATGGACAATCCACATACATTATTTTACACATAATATCAATAATGTTATATTAACACATCTAATGTCTAATTGATTAAATTTCTCTAGAAATGTCATATTTAATTAATTAGAAATTATATGTAGATTAATGTATAATCGTGTTGAAACAACCTGATAAAGATAAAATGGCTCTTTCAAGGATCAACCAAACTGTGTTGTAACACGGTTGCTACGATGAATACTGCGTAATACAGCGAGTAACAAAATCTACAGGTCCAAGACAGTGTATAAAATGCAAGAAAGGAGTGAGGGGTAAATTCCCGATTTGTACGGATTTTGGAGGAACTAGATATCGATCATTGATGGATTTTTTTAATCAAAGACGAGGGGTTAAGGAAACTCCTCGAACAGTCGTGAAAGTAAAATTGAAGATATTATTTAAGTTTGAAAGATTATATATGTATCGTTCTTTGGTCTTTATTAACAATAATTATATCAGATTGATAAACAAGAGTTTTATGTTGACATTCGCTAGACACAATAATGTCTTACATATCTCACGACAGATGAAAGTATCCAAAATATATATTATATAATTTGAATACTTTCACCACCGACGATATAAGTATCAAACTGATAAAATAACTGTTTTATCATAATCCCTTCATCTATCTCTTCTTACTTTTGTTATGAAAGATTTTAACAACATGATCACTTATATCAACGAGAGATCAGATAACCAATATTCAAGCCTTTTATCATGTGCATGCAAAATACACAATACAATTTATCCTTCGTCTTGTAAACTTTATAACCACCCATTAATATAGTAACCGTTCCTTTCGGGATTCTGAGATCAATGTAAATTCGTTCAAAAAAAGTTCTTGATTTTCTTCTCTGTTTAATTAAAAACATAACCTTGTATATGTATAGTCAACATCAAATGAAAATATAGTATTAGGATAGCTTAACCAACATCATGGTACTGTCACATCTGAACCAAATACATGCTCATCTAAATATTCTTTATATAAGAAAATTTCTTTCAAAAGCAGAATGTTGAAATAACAATAAATCGGCGTGGGATAAATTATACTTAGTTATTTTGCTGCATGTCACGCATTCGCCATGGCATTCAATAGCGCTGTTGCAAATTGTTGCCCAAATTGTTCAGCGGCTGCTTCCTCTTCAGTTCATTTACATCTAGTTTCTTCTACTTTTGTTGTAAATTCTATAAAAACTCGAAAAAATTCTTTCAAAGTATCTATACGTTTTTGATGTGCATCGGCAGAACTAATTGGTTTAGCCGACGCATTTGAAGTCTTTCCAGAAAACGTTCTTGGTATACTTCTTTTATGCTTTCGTAAATACATTTAATAATCGTACTATTGTTTACTTTCAACTTTGACAAAAGATCAATGTATTTATCCAGATGATCAGATATGCTACGATGTTCTTAAAGATTTTAATGAGACCGCAAAATTATTCAACGAAGAAGGGGATGATGTTATTAATTTTATAACTGATATTGATTAAGCGCTGAGTGTTGGTGAACTTGATGGATTTATTAATAATTTAGTTGTTGAAGATGGTGTAATGTTGGATAAACAATCAAATCTGGCAAGAATATTTTCTCGAGGCAGACATAAAATTACTGATATGATTTATATTACTCAGCGATATACACAAATTTCTCAAGGGATCTAAGATAACTGCAGTATTATAGCTATATTTAATGGAGCTACACATGCACTTTAGAAATATTCATCAGAATTGATGTTCAGTGGATCTGGATATAATTAAGTTTAAAAGTTTTTCTAACGTGCACAAGCTACCCACACGATTTATAACGATACATTTACATGATTCTAAGTCATGATATCGTATAGGTCTTGATACATGATTCTAAGTCACGATATCGTATAGGTCTTGATATATGATTTTAAGTCACGATATTGTATAGGTCTTGATACGTGATTCTAAGTCACGATATCGTATAGGTCTTGATACAATTTTTGGTTACATACTGATCTAATTACAGCAACAGATAGGGCGCGACCTCAATACAACATCCGGTGGGTAAACAAAACACACATAAATCATTTTAGAAACACTAACTACAAAAGGCAAATTAACCAAATAAGCTAACCCAATTAGAGAAACTTCGGTTTGGTGTTACTGACCTAATTTTATTCATTTTCGTAGAAAGCTTTATTTTTAAGCAAATGTCGTTTCAGCGACAGGTCTGTTCGCCTTCTCTGCTGCTTGTATACTTGATATAATAAATTAATAATTAATCTGATGTAGTCTAAGTGAACTGTATTTGTCGTTGGATGACCGTCTCAACAAAGAGCCATGAAAAATAGTTGATATAATAGCCGTGTTTGCAAATACTATAATAAGTTGTGAAAGGCTATCTCCCTTTAATATGACCGATAAGTGTCACTCGCGTACGGTAGAACAACGACCCAATGTATCATTGATATGTACTGGTTTATACTCTTTGTCTACTGGATTTCAATTTCATGAAAGTCTTTAAATTGGGGATGCTCATGCATGGTGCTTTATGTTTACCAATCCAGTATTGGTAAACATTTGCGTAGATGCTTCGCATGATTGAAAGACAAACTTTATCGAAGTATTTTGTGGTATTATTTATCCTTGATAATGAATGAGGAAAAAGGTTTTCTAAAAAAATCCTAATCTGATAAACTGTAACAACTATGCTAATCTGTCTTGTTGCTAGTGAATACTACAAAGCGTGAATTAGATTTACGTGCAAAATACAGGTCCGGCCTTATGGCAAGACGATTTAGCCTTAGGCCCTCATTTTTTGAGAGCCTGCGCAACAATTGATAACAAAATTTTAGGCAACTTCACCGACCGAGCTGCCAGCGTGACACCTTGGGCCTTGCAAACTATACATTTGCAAAGTAGATACTATTTCGGTCCTATTTCTGTTACCTGTGTAGACAGCTCTGTTTAATTGAGCTGGAGGAGAAGCTCTCTGCTAAAAAGAGTAACTATGATTACAATGGGGGGATAAGTCTCACTTTTAAATATTTCGTGTAATTCAAAGGTAAATAACACACTGTGAAAGGTTTATTAAGAGCACTTTGGTGTAATCCAGATGCATTTGTTCGTAATTTGTTTTTCTTCTCCTCCTTTGCTTAATTAATACATTGTATGAAAACAAGTATTCCTTGGACAATCGCCATGCTGATATGAAAAGGCAAGATAATAGTGGACTGTGAAATATATACGGCTATATTAAACCTCGAGTTCACAGTTTGCATAACTTGAAGGTTTAGACATATTTATTGCCATGCTTACAGCACATGGGTCAGGCTGCATATTGTAACAACTTAGACGTAGGCCTCCTCCAAATAGACACGTAGATACATGAAAGGTGGCAAGGACTTGCAAATATATGTATACAGTTATGCGTCAATCAGAAACAGTGCATTAAGAGACATGACTAATGACAAAATTGATACAAGTAGAGAGAAAGAGTGAAAGAAAACATAAGGAAAGATAATACGAAATAAATGTAGAACAACTAATTTAAGGAAGAGAACGGGAGAGGGAATGGGTTTGGTAAGAAAAACAATTTAGTTTTAGTGTTCAGCAGAAACTTAGGTACAAAATATAAAATCTTATTGTGTTCAGTAGAAATATAAGCCTTTTCATCACTGAAGAAATCTCGTCATTAACGTTTTGGTCAGCCATTTAATAGGAAACGGTAACTTAGCTTGTTGTTTATTGCATCTTCATTTATGGCTATATCATGGTTCCCATCTTTTAACACAATTTTTTCTCAAAAAACCTTCAATATATCTTTGCATTATTTACATAAAAGACTCCTTTGAAACTTAAAATGTGATCATCAATGATACGTATTTTATATTACACATTTATGAAAATTGTAAAAGAATTAAATATTTGTTACTCTCAATTTACCTGCTCATAAGTGAAAGGGACATTTGTGTTGATAAAACGCCTGACACTAATTTCATATTTTGCATTGACTTGGTGGATTTAAAAGGGTAATAAGCACTAGAGTATCTGTATTGAGTAAACACACTAAGACAAAGTCGCTTAAAGCACTGCTAATTGTTGATACTGGATTTATTTTTTGTTCTTGTTGTTGGTGTTGAGCGCTTTCATTGTCTGATAATCCCAATGTAATGTCAAAGAAATATACGTGACAGTTGTAGATGACCACTTACTGTAGTATCACAAATATAAAATGAAGGAAAAAGATAGATATAGATTCAATCATTCGGTATGTCCAGACAGCATTAGCGAGATAAAGACAGTTAAGGTAATTAAGTATCTCTTTTTTCCCGGACTAGCGCATTTGAGAAATTTACTTGTTCGATTTTTAAAAAAAATGGATAAATCCAGACGACTGAATATGGGAGTTTTCACTTTACACTTAGACATCTTATAATTATTATCCGTCAGAATGTGTTTTTGTTCGTGTGCATTTGTGTTGCAATGGATTTGTCAGGCATTGTGCTTGATGACACCATGATTAATGTGATTTTTGTAATGTCTTCTCCAAACCTAATTATGTCCTTAGGTTAATTGTTCGATAGGTTCGATTGCTTAGCTTTTCGATTTGCCCTCACACTTTGCGTATAGACCTTCTAAAGTCTGCATATACCTCCTTGTTTTCTTGTACACGCCGTCAGATTTAATAAACGAAAAGCACAAATGAGATAAAAGATGCTAAGAACTTAATCAGTTAATTTATTGATTTATGGTTTCAAACATAGTTATACACGGGTGTGTTCGTGGGGTGGGGTGGGATGGGGTCCTAATACTGTTATCGTGGGCGTGTTTCACTCCAAATGGAAGTTTTCATTGTTTCAGTATTAATGAAATATCCAGATATTTACATCAACGTGATGTATTGCGTTTGAAGGAAACAATTACGCCATAGAACTGGTCAGTGTTTTCATTTAAATGACAAATGTGTTACTTCAGTAGAAGTTGTTGTCAAAGGAAGTGCTTTTTCTGTTCATATAAAAAGAGGCTATTCAATAATTTTCGCAAAAATAGTTATAAGAAAGGTCAGAGAAGGAAACATCATCTGAAAGTAGAGGGATAAAATGGAAGACTGCCTCTCAGTCTGAGAAAGGTAGAGACACAAGCAAAACTCCGGCAGAAAAAAATATCAAATATGACACAATCATAATACAAAGTAATTTTCAGACATACTAGGTAGATAATTACTCATGTCTTGAATTCATCGACTCTGAAAGAAATGTTTCGCAAGCAATATCCAACGTGACACAGGTTGCAAATTCAACCAGCATGTACAGAAAATTCATGATGATAGAATTGCTAACGGTCCACTAGGAAAGGCCATGTTAAAACTAAATAAAAATGAAATGGACAGAAATGCACAAGAGCTCTCATTAACATAGCCTAGACCCATTACCAATATTATAAACCATTTCAAAAAGAGGAGAACAACGGTTATAAACTTGATGATAATTATATAAACATACAAAGGGCAAGAGACTGTCATCTGTCAATTGATCAAGTCTTGAGGGAAGAACTCAAGAAGGTTTGAACTCCAGTAAATTCTTGTCCATTCTTGCTGATAAAAGTACCGATGCTACCAATCCCAGTGAAAGTGCAAATTAACCTTATCCAGTGTCCAAAAGGTTGGAGAATCCGCCTATACAAGATTAATATATTAGGTACACACATCTAATTGAAAAGTCCCTCAGTGACTTGTTATTATTGTTTTATTATACCAAGATCAAAATAGATATTTCAATCGCTTCAACTTGCATTACTGGATAATTTAGCATTGGTTGTTAATACAACAACCATACAATAACTAACAAAAATTTCACGTGAGCGTAATCCACGAATAGCAAGATGTGCAAGAAAAGCTGATATACTTGTATTATTAAATGTATTTTAGGATGAACGAAATCTTCCTGTCACTAATGAGGATGAACAAAATTGTCTTCTTGAAATAAGGGACAGCTATTACATGTACCTGACTTTAAATTTCAAAAGCGCAGTAGTGAATCACAAAATCACGCATCAGTTATCCCACTCACATACAAATCAGGTACAGATGCTTGTCACTGTTATCAAATATAATTCCTGAAATTATATTGGCGTTAGAACACTCCGGTACCTCATGAGTTAATGCATATATTCTTCGAAACACGAATTTAATGATTCCACTTATTCGAATGTTGCCAGACAAGGATGGATTTTAGAATTACAACTCCGTTGATTCACACCGGTACTTGTACAATAATGGACCGAGAAGAAAATAAAGCTATCACTGATGAAATCAATAAAGGAATTGAAAAGATTAAAGTGAAGTTGGAGAAATACACCAAGACATATTCAGAATGGACTCTTGACAGATACTCGCAAGATGAAGTATTTATCTCTCCATTTAGTTATATTCCAATGCCAGAGTATGTTCCTCCACGGTCAGTGATAATTGTAAAAGATTTTAATGATAAATGTTATGACTGAGGGATTTTTCATAGTTATATCAAGCTATTGATAATCAAAACTGTGCAGGTTTCTAAGGCTAAACTGAACAAACCTAACTCATGTATTGATGCTAATGTATTTACTTGGGTTAATGGTTTTTATACGCTTGTCTTATCCCCATATGGACAAAGCAAACAAACCCATACTGGTATATTGATGAGCGATATCAACCATTCAGAATTGTCATTTCATTATGCACGGAAAAAGAATCTTTCCCGGTTGTTTAACCGACACAGCACACGGGTGAAAGTTTCCTCGCAGACATTACGTGCATGTATTTAGCATCCAGCAACTGCTAACAGACAATTACTTTTACTGTGGTGAGATAAGTGAAAAATTTGCAGAGGACAAAAATGCGATATGGAGGCAAAAATAATTTGAAATTTACTGAAATGGAAAGAAAGATGTCCAATGACCTGAACCTGAAGAAAAAAATAATACAACAAACACAACACAAGCTGCTGACCCAGTTCCACGAGGGTTTTAGTGCCCAGCTGTTTGCTGTGAGGAGCTAATTGGGCCACCAATGTTGTATCGTTGCAAAGACTTGGTTGAAGTTTTTCCTTAAGAAGTTGAAATTGTCGCGAAATGGATCAGGCCACAGCCATTGACCAATATCGGTCTACTCCTGAGCGCTCACTTTAAGTCAGAATTTGAATAGCAGACAATCGAAATGCGCGTGCAAATAACCTAAAGAATTCCATCATGTATATTGATCAGAATGACCTTTAGGAGTGGTCAATATGCAATCGTTATTAGTCGACGAATTTAAGTGGATTAATCCCGCACACCTTGACGTACCAAACACACGCGCGATTACAACAGCAACAACCACGGATATTTCTTTGAAATTGATCTAGAATAAGCCGAAACAACTTCACGACACTCACATTAGTGTGCAATCCTAAATGAATCCAGATGGAAATTTACACATGTTCCAAGTCTCACCAACCAAAAACAATTACGTATTACATGCACGAAATATGCAATCGTACATGAGATTGGAAATGCGTGTAAGTAAAGTCCATCGAGTGCTTGAATGTTGTCAGCACGTGTGGAAGATCCCATACATTTGGATTAGTGCGGTTCCGCGCTCAAAAGCAACGAATGAGTTTGCAAAAGATTTCTTTAATCTCATGAGTAATTCCGTATTAGGTAAGACAAAAGAGAATTTACGAAATCGAATTCGACTCGATCCTGTTCGTGATAGTGAACAAGATAAAGTTCGATGGCTTACCGATGGCCCGGTGTTTGAATCCCGAAAGATTTTTTTATGCTGGATCAGCAGCAGACGTTGTCCACCTTCAAAACATCCTTAAACATATACCAATCAAAATCGTTTCCGAGCGGTTGCTAAATACTTCTATGAGTAATAATAACAGTTTTTTTTTGTCGAATATATTAGATGCTTTGAACCAATTATACGCGTGACTTCGTTATTTAGTGCTGCTATGACAAATGGACGTCGTGCTACACATTCAAGCGATCACTCTGCGATACAAATGCGAGCACTCTGAGATGATCTCATTAAAACTTCATGCGTGTACAAATGTCGAGAATGACCGTCCTGCAAGTGTGCGATTAACCCGTTTTAAAGTAGCTTGATGACGGTCTCCAACGCTAACTCGCACACGCAGTTTCACAAACAGCACAGAAACAAATTAGAGCAATTCCCTTTACCAGGATCGGCTTGTAATAATCGTGGCCATGTAAATGGTGAACGTGCATTTAGCGACGCTAATCGTTTGATCAGCGTTGTTATGTCTGCTTGCAACATCAATAATTGTAAACGCATAATTTGTATGTGCGCATTTGTGTCACAAGATCGCTATCATATGGAAGAAAAAATAATTTTGGTATTTGGACATCCAACCACCTACGCGAATTGTTTTTATTTGGGGCTTGTAGGCAAATTTGCCACAAGGCTTGTTTGGCCAACCATGCTCGAGGAGCACAGTGGGTAAACTCTGTCGCGCTTGCTATCGTTTCTGCAGCAACTTCACCCTTCCAGTATCCATAGGGACTGAATTATATTATTATAATGTCAGGCTTTCTTATCCATGTTTGTTTGTTATGTCAGTCTAATTTACTTTTAATGGCCACTCAAAACAATCATGAGTTTCACAAATCCTTGATTGATCCACCTAGAAAAATGTTTTCTGAATATAGTATTAATAAAGTTTAAGTAATTAATTAGAATGTTGAGCACGTTGACGTACACTGATAGCTTTTGATGTATTATATACAAGGTAATGTTGGTGACATGCAGCATGAACACGATTCATGGATGCCTCACCAGACTTTGATTCGACGTTAAGAAACAAGTGCTATATCAAGCCGTGTCCCGGGCCCACAATAATTTTATCCAGTAATACGTTTTTCGTATAGATGTTTGAACCTTTGGTGTTCCTGTTAATTTAATTAATGCAGCAGCTGGTCATTTTTTTATATAATAGAGAAACTTTTATGTTTTACTCACAGATCTGCTCAACATCAAAAGCAAGTTCCCTTCATTGAGGCTCAACCATTACGGGCCCAAACTCGAGTTAGAATTGCAGTACATGCTTTTATGCGACATCACACACAACATGAAAACATGGTTGTATTATATAGTTTTTTTCAGGGGCATCACGAAAAGGAAAATCACAGATTTTGCTGTCATTGATTTTTCCGCAAACAACTGTTGGTCGATTTGTAAGAGGAATCGTAATGACATCAACTATTACAGGCACACCAATCGAAATTATTGTTGTGATTATATCGATAGAAACCGGTGTCTCTGGTGGCGCTTAAAAAGTAAGTTCCATACAATTACATTCATGAATACCTGACTATTCAGATCTGCTTACTGTGGCATAAAGTAGTCTCAGTAAGGTTCTTGAGGGTAAAATAATTAGCATGGATGAGTTGGATACTCTGCTAGACGAAATAGAAAATCACCGAAAATATATATATATATATATATATATATATATATATATATATATATATATATATATATATATATATATATATATATATATATATATATATATTGCATAATAATTTCATGGACTTATTTGGACCAATCAGAATCACATAAAATGATATTATAACGTGTAGAAAATATGAAACTGCACATACTATAAGAAAACTTAAACTTCTATGTGATAAAATATTTTGCCTGGTGATTTCAAAGCTGAAGTTAATAATTACCTGGAGTCCTAAAAGCTTAGATTATTGTAAATCCTCAAAATACAAAACATATTGATCGTTTAACCTGGCAACCTAAAAGCTGAGGTTAATATAATATTTTACTTGGATACTTACATGCTGAGGTTAATATATATATATATATATATATATATATATATATATATATATATATATATATATATATATATATATATATATATATATATATATATATTACCTGGAGTCTTCAAAGATGAAATTAATATAATATTTTCAGTTTTCAATTTTACATGTGCTTTTAAATTTGCTGCACGACTCCTGATAGTTAGAGTCATATAAAGTAGAAGAGGACGTTTTTATTTCCGTTATTGACTCGTTGTAGAACTATATGCAATTCCTGGTCTTTCATAGAAGCTCATTCAAGCTGTAGGATCACATTTCAATCGATTACCTTTCCAGCATCACTACTCTCGTCGACCAAATTCAAGGCACTCCGATTAAAATCGATCGCTTGATTCCACTGCGCATTGTCGCAGATTACGCTACAGCATCAACGGTCCATGCCTGCTTGCATTGCCATTAAAGGCAAGGACGGCCATATGGCGATCGAAAATTGTTGATTCTCGCTTTATTGTGTGACCTTTTGACGTGTTGATAACAAGGATAATGCTTATATGGCATGCTTGATTTTAGACATAGTGTATAAAACCTGGAAATATATTCAGAAACAAAATAATTCATAAACAGAAATGGTGGAGTCAACTAAATTACATCCGGCTCATGAAAATATGCACATATGTAAGTATAAAGCGATGAAATCTATGCGTGTGTTGTATATGTTTGTGTTCTTCGACCATAATAATAATAATAAGAAGAAGAAGAAGAAGAAACCAAATGTAGTCCTCTGTATTTTTTCTGAGAAAGGTATGTTGTGCAGAGAGATGATGGAGGGAGTGCCAGTGTGTTCGTTTATCATCCAGAATAGTGTATTGTAGTTTAACTCGGTATAATAGTGTATTTTAATTTAACTCGGTATAATAGTGTATTTTAGCAACTAGGTATAATAGTGTGTTTTAGTTTAAATCTGTATAATAGTGTATCTCGAATGATGATAGTTTTTCATGTAGAGAACTGTAGTTTAGAAACAAAACACACACGCACACACACGCACACACACTAAAAACATTATAAAAAAATGTTTTTATTTTCACTGTTCTCTATTACTAAGGTTCGGGATTTCTTTATTCAACTCCATTAGACGGAGTATAGTTTTGTAACGCTAGTTACAGGTACAAAATTAAGAAATTACTTGAATATTATACTCTAAATATTTAGTAGGCATGGAATTATGTACACGAAACGAATTTAAAAAATAACAAATTAGATCTATTGATTTTCTATTTGCATATAAACGTTTTTTGGACAAATATGAACAAGTGTTTGAGTATGTTTTAGACTTTTGACCACAAATAAAATGTATATGTGTATTAATTTCTAAGCTTTAATAATGCTCTCAGGTTGCTTTATGTCCTAGGAATTGTATGTATTTCCGATTTATTTCCGTACTTAAGAATACCTTAAGACACAGGTTTTGGTATATCTCTTATATTGATGACAACGGTGTTAAAAATAACGGCAAAATTCAGATGTAAAGGGCGTAGAAGGCGGTTTTGAGATATGTATTTATTCTCAATAGAAAGTGAGATATAATGAAAGACGTAATACGAGATGAAATTAGAGGTAGGATTTCTCATAATACCCATTTTTTAAAGTACAACTTTGTTGGTGATAGAAGTCTTTAAACTAAAGGACTTGGAGATATGCATTCACGGTATTGTATACAATTGTATACTTATCGGACAATGTAATAACACTAAAAACGTTTCGTTCTGCATTTATTTTGACTGCATTCATTTAGCTTTACTTTGATTTGTTTTATAGATTCAAAGGCTATCGTATGCAAATGCGTCTTTAATTAGCATTCCAGTCGGAGAAAAAAAAACTTTTGTTTTACAAACAATGCAGAGGTTAACTCAGACACACACACACACACACACACACACACACACACACACACACTTTTATGATGAATTTTACTTAGTTGTAGCTACATTTAACTCAGATCTCGTTTTTAATTAATTAAATACCACCGACCCACGGGAAGGTATTGGCAAAACTTCTCACTTACCTACGTTGGCCGAACCCGAGACTAGAACCCACGCGGGCAGAGGTGAGATGTCAGTGATCTGTAAAGGTGAGCACCTTAGACCACTCGGTCACTCGGGCCCCTCCTGAAAGAGAGGTTTTTCCTTAGCGGGAATGTGAGGAGCGTAGTAGCATTATTTTCACATTATGTGTACAAGTGAATTCTTCTTATGCAGAAACATCTTTGTATTTCCCGGGTTCGAGATTAGTTTTGACTTACAATGTGCAAGAGTGGCTGCCATTTTCTTTTATTTATGCTTTAACTTTTGATGTTGTTGTTTTTAATATCATGGAGAGAGTTTTAATGAAAAAGCTTTAATTTTCCACTTTCCTATTCATTAATGTAATATCTGGAACGCAACTATCACTGTACTATGCATAAAACTCTATACTTGTTAGATCCTGATGTGACTGGTGTTTACGACCCATTCTAAATTAGATCAAATATGCGAGTTAAAAATACATTAGAAGGGTTATCATTAATCTGATTAACACTTCTTTAGGAATGGTAATAAAATTAGTCTTTTGGAAACGTAAAACTGTCCAAAAGGTGTCGCATGCCATTATTTCTGATTGGAAATATGCATGCATATGCTTTATTATGATACCATAAGAAGCCAGCTTTGTTAACGTTCTTTTTCGTTTTGTTTAATAGGGTGCTTTAACTAGGAGCAACGTTTAATTACAGTATGTATGTATGTATGTATGTATGTATGTATGTATGTATGTATGTATGTATGTATGTATGTATGTATGTATGTATGTATGCATGCATGCATGCATATATGTATAAAAGATCCACAAGTACAGAATATTTAAAATATCTAGTGCGTACAATGCAAATGCATAAAAAACGTAATTGTAGCCGTTTCTATTTTTATTTTTTCTTCATTTTTTAGTATATATGCGTTTCAGGTTTTTTGGTAACTCTAATTGTATACAGTAATCCATAAAGCAGTTTGTATTCCTATACATGTCAGTTTACATTTTCAGTTGCCACAGAGTACAAAATACTATTAGGAGTGTAAATGATATATTTACGTATAAAACAATATAGGCCATTGCAGCGCTGTAGTATACTCTTGTCATCATCCTCATCAGTCTTGTCATCATCATCAGTTTCATCATCATCATCAGACTCGTCATCATCATCAACTTATGTATCAGTGTGCATTTATGTAGGTTCTGGTATATCATAATTAACAGGGTTATATATATATATATATATATATATATATATATATATATATATATATATATATATATATATGGCTTCTACAATTAAAAAAAAATAAAAATTATTAATATTTTTTTAACGAATTTTTCCCTTTCTGAGTACAATAATACCCACAGTCATGATAAAACATCATACTACAACACTACCTTTGCCTAAATCGTTTTTCGTGTACACATCCTTGCTCTTTTTTACATTTTCGTTCGTGAAATGAAAGTCTTGTTGAATATGTGTATTGCATGTGCGGAACATATCCCCGCCACTACCGTCACACCGACCAAAGCCCCGAGAAGCTAACTATATCACATGATATAATATGGAAATAAGGCAGCTGGTAAATTGTGTACGTTTACTGTAGGCAGAATTGTTGTATCAGGCAATAGAACATAGCCTTAGCGTCTTGACTGTTTTAAAAATCGATTTCTTTTGGTCAACAGAGATTTATTTTTCCTTATGTTGTACCCATGGTAACGTCCTTTGTGCGATGCATTGTTACTCTGCCGTCAATAACTGGACCAGCATTCAGTGGAGAGAGAAATCTATTTTCAATGATTGGAAGATTGTTATTTTTGTATTACGAATAAAATAATGTTGTGCTACAAGAAGGAATGTTTTGAATTGAGAATGTAGCCTTAGACGCTTGATAACTAGTTGGGTTTATTCATGACTTTAGCACTTATCAGGAAAAAAGTGAATGTGAGATGGATGTTTGTACAAATTTCGATCCGTATCGGATTTAGTTTCTCAAGAGCGATTTTACCTAAACCTACTCTTGGCAATGACTTTTTTTAAAAATTTATAGAGAGACGGCTGACATTTATATAAACAAGCCGTAACTCACACACACCTTTATTTCTCCCACGTATCGAAGAAAATGTAGTAATAGCTATAAATCATGGCAGACAAAAATAGCAAGTATTTGTTAAACTACCTTAGAAGTTACTTTAAAATTCATTTAGTATCTTTAAAATTTAAAATTTAAAATTCATTTAGTACCTCTTTCTTTGGTGCAAACAAGTATAGACATATCTTGCATTTGAGCTATCCCCACCATCACTAATTTATAGGAGGGTATATCAGACATAACAAGAGATGCGATAATTCTTTAGATCTTTCCGCATTTTTTAGAACACACAATCGCGTATATAATCAAAGATTTGACGTCAACTTTATGAGCATTTTTTCCACATTATCCTTTCAGTATCAGCCGGGGCCATAGCAGGAATATGCGTCGGGGCCTTAGTCTTCTTCATAGCGCTATCCGTCACTGCTTACAAATGCTACAGACGACGGGTCATGCGCAATGCGCAAAACAGATTGTCGTCAGCTATCAAGAAAGGACTTAAAGAAAGTTCTTCTTCGAAGAAATCAGCTGCAAGGGGACATGTTGTGATGAAAACGTCCAAAGGTACAAGCCCAATTTCTCCACCTGACCCCTCATCTGGTCCATTTGAGAAGATCCCGCCCGGAAGCTTCTCCATCCGAACGGAAATAGATCCGGCGAGGGATCACATGAAATCGGATGTTGTAGTGGTAGAGGAAAAGGATGGGGATACCCCAGAAAAGGAAGAGAAGCTACGGGAAAGACCTATCGTAGAAAAATCGCCATATCTCGGAAGTCTGGAATTTTCCGTTGAGTATGAGACTCAAAAGTCTGCCCTTCTGGTCACCATTACCCGCGTTCGAGACCTTCCACCACGTGACCAGAGTCAAGGAGGAAGTGACCCATATGTTAAACTGCAGTTATTGCCAGAGAAGAAACACAAATGTAAAACCAGAGTGATGAGAAAAACGTTGAATCCAATCTACGACGAAACATTCACGTTCTATGGAGTAAATTACAACCAACTGCCTGGAATCACCCTCCATTTTGTGGTGCTGATGTTTGATAGATTTTCACGAGACGAGATCATGGGAGAGGTCTTGTATCCTCTCGGTGGGGAGGAAATCGGCAATAAGGAACTCTCTTTGTGCAGGGAAATTACTCCAAGGCATCTCAAGGTAAGCACGGTGTATTTTTTGGGATGGTAAGTTTCGTTCGTTAAAGTCAACATTAATACAGTTCTTGTAGCGCGTTTTGCATGCTTTTAAGAATCATCCATACCTGTGTGTGTGTGTGTGTGTGTGTGTGTGTGTGTGTGTGTGTGTGTGTGTGTGTCTAGGTGGGATGGGTGCAATATAAAAATTCGTCAATTATTTTCGTACATTACAGTAAATACAATAGTTCCAACGGTAATCAAGAAGAAAAAAAAAAACACTGCAAATCCAACATTTCCAAATGCAAGATCGAGCTTTCAGACCCTTTCCCCCACTGTAAATCTAACATGATATAAATTAAGCACGATTCCCTTTCCAAATTCAAGATCGCCCTTTTAAGGTCAAGAGGGCAAGATCGTATCATATTCACTGCACTATCTGAGAAACAATAATTTCAATCGCGAATTATCTCCCTTCGCTATTTAAAATATGACCGTGTTTACAATTTTAAAAAAATCAAAATAGTTTTAATTTTAACTTAAGTATTAAATGCATTGATTAGTAAATGCGTAAAGATTGCACTGATAGCTTTTTTTTATTTGAAAGAGAACATTTTAAATTTAAGTACTAAGAGACTAGCTCGTGGCATATGAAACGTGACCTTGACATTGGAGATGGAGTCACAGTTATCCTTTGTTGGATTTACAACGACTTTTTCTGAAAATGAAGTCACGCGTAATTTTTGTCATGCTCGATTTACAATTATATACTTTTTTTTATTGATTACTGTGGAACTACCGTTTACAGGCATATACCACAACAGACACATGATTATCGTTCGTTTTATTATGTATGGTATGATTTGCAAATATATTTTGAATTGCATTGAAAAAAATACGAATTTTTATATTACACCCCTACTCACCCACATATCATGCTGCTAGCGTATTATATGATGACAGGTAGATAGGATATTTAGATAGGTATACTGACAGACAGGTACACACACACGCACACACACACACACACACACACACACACACACACACACACACATAGAAAGACAAATACAGACAGACAGATATATTAACAGACAGAGAGAGAGAGAGAGAGAGAGAGAGAGAGAGAGAGCAGCACCAATGCAAGGCAATTTAGTGCCCTAGGCGAGATCAGATATCTGGCGCCCCCCTTCCACTCACGCCCTCCCCCACCCGCCCATCATGAAATAAAATCAGCGCCCTATGCGATTGCCTAGTTTGCCTAGCGGAAGCGCCAGCCCTGATAGATAGACAGACAGACAGACAGACAGATAGATATATAGATAGACAGACAGACAGACAGACAGACAGATAGATAGATAGATAGATAGATGGATAGATAGATAGATAGATAGATAGATAGATAACGAGTTGTACGAATACGTGTGTGTGTGTGTGCGCGCGCGCGCGCGTGTGTGTGTGTGTGTGTGGTACTATAGGTGACAGGTTAATTCGTACAAATCTAGCCGTAAACAATATTAACTCATACTGTCACCAATTTCTCTTCATATATTTCGGTCCATACGATCAGTATAATCTTAGGAAATATTCTCGATATTTGCTGACTTTAGCTTAGCATGCGTTGGCAAAATCGATGAAAATAGGGTTTGGTTTTTGCTCGTGTTTATAGCTGCATGAACATTTATTGGATCTTGTGGGCTGGTTAATGAACGCAGGCACTGATGAGATCCTATGGTGAAATCATGTGCTTATCATTCATTTTGCACCGTAAGCACAAACTGGATAAAGCCTTATTGATATTGAATATCTTTTTGATTAAAGTTATTTGAATTGTCGAATGCAAATAATCCCGGGGCGGTATTGAGAATTTACTGAATTGGAGCGTACATTTGATTAAAAATGTACATCCTCTTCGATGAAATGACACAAATATCTTATTCCATTACAACAACAACAGTCAATTCTCTTTCACATACATTGATCCTATAATTACCACTATCTCCCATGTGTTCACTTTGAACATTAAATGAATGAAAATTTTACAGAGTTGAAGACTCGTACTTCGTCTCAGTCTAAAAGAGGGACAAGTCTCATTGAGGAAGAAAATATACATTCAGTGTTTGTATTAACTTATTTATTTCATTTTTTAAAATTAGTATTCGTTTGTTTATTGAATATGGCTTAAAACTTACTATTACACTTTTGAATGATTTTAAAATATGTTTTCATAGGAACATCTTTTTGACAAGCCTTTTAATTTATGTTTCTTTTCTCGATTCCCCAAATAGGTCCATTACAAACGATAATTTGTACGCCTTGGATAGATCGTTTACCTTTTCAACTGTTTTGATTCCATTCTTACACATATCTTTAGATGTTTTTATAAATTTCTTCTACCAAACAATTTTGAAAATTAACTTTTACTCGTTCTGAGTTATAATCACAACGCAAATTTTAAAGTTTATTCACTAAATACTAAATATGTCATATCGTCACAAAATCAACTTTAACATGTTTACTTGACTGTTTATGTCGTGTTCGTAAGATATAATCAATTTACAAACTCGCTTACTGCAAGGTTGATTATATCGTTTTCGTAAATATATAATCAATTACAAACTCGCTTACTGCAAGGTTGTTTGTATCGTGTTCGTAAGATATAATCAATTACAAAATCGCTTACTACAAGGTTGTTTGTGTCGTGTTCGTAAGATATAATCAATTACAAACTCGCTTACTGCAATGTTGTTTGTATTGTGTTCGTATGATCTTCTCACTGAAATCTTGCATTCCGCTATTCACAACTCAACAAGCAATTTCTTTAATACTCAGTCTTAAAGCTACATCTACTTTTGTGTTTATTTTAAAAATTCCCTTACGTTAAATTTCTGTTTTGTTTTAATATTTTAAAACGAACACACCACTACAGTGTTACCATTATGTCTATGACGTTTATTTCCTATCACTTTATTGATAACCAAAAACAAGTAACTTCTGCTGTTTTCAGGACATTCGGGTGTATTTTTGTATTTAGGGTAGTCGGATGTATTTTGTTGTCTTTAGGATAGTCGGATGTATTTCTTGTCAGTAAGATAATCGGATGTATTTCTTGTCATTAAGATAATCGGATGCATTGTTGTCTTTAGGATAGTCAGATGTACTTTGTTGTCTTTATGATATTCGGATGTATTTTGTTGTCTTTAGGGTAGTCAGATGTATTTGTTGTCTTTAGAATAGTCGGGTGTATTTTTTGTCTGTAGGACAGTCGGACGTAATTGTTATCTTAAGGACGTCAGATGTATTATTGTCTGCGGGATAGCCAGATATATGTTTTGCCTTCGGAAAAGTCGGATGTATCTAAGTGAGTTATTATTCCCATCAAATTCTCATATGAATAGTTAATTTCAAAAACAGCGAAAGCAAATCTGCATGCGGTCACATATGTGTTATCCGTGTAGTTAGGTTTCAACACAGTGTTAAAGATACGGTGCCACATTTCTCATTATGCACAACTAGAACGTAAATAAGGCACCAACCCAACAAGTGTACATAAAAACCAAAGTAATTGTTTATAATAAAACTGAATAAATTATATATGATATGTATGTACGAGTATTTTGATTTGGAATGATGGTAACACTGGTATTTTACCATCTCTTTTGCTTTGAATAATTTTTTCTTCTTCTAGTTTCATATTTTGTAGAAAGGGGACCATATTATTTTCAGTTCTTAGTGCCATGAAAGGCCTTAATCTGGCACTCTGTATATATATATATATATAGAGAGAGAGAGAGAGAGAGAGAGAGAGAGAGAGAGAGAGAGAGAGAGAGAGAGAGAGATGTGTCTGTTTTGTTAAGGTAACAATTTTCACTCATACAAATTGGTTTATCTTTATATCCCAGTATCTCTCAATTTTGTCGAATTATTTTCATTTTTTAAAAATAACTTTTACTTTTGTTTGAGTCGTGATCTTCTCCATGGTTTTACCGAATACCGCGTTATTTGTTTTGAAATGGTCTCTCTTCACGCCATTGTTTTGTCTCAATAATTAATATTTAATCAATCATTTGATGAGTCATTGTTCCTTTCTTTCTTACGATATTTGCTTCAGTAAATCTCGCGTCTCTTAATGACAAGGTGTCATCTTTTAACGAGTTAGCCTAGAGGCGTTTTAGTATCCAAGCAACTCTTTTGGTATCTCAAAATCTACATCTAGGCCTTGAAGTATCTACGGGGCTCCTTCAGTAACTGTAAATCTACAACTTGACCTTGAAGTATCCATGCGACTTTTCGTTGTTTCCAATTGTACGTCTAGGCATTGAAATATTCACAGGACTATTTCATTATCTCTAAATCTATATCTTGAAATATTAATGCGCCTATTTGATATCTCTAAATCTACATCTAGGCCTTCAAGTATACACGTGACTCCTTCGGCATCTCTAAATCCATATACGGGCCTTAAAGTATCCACACGAATCTGTCGGTATCTTTAAATCCACATATGTGCCTTCAAGTGTCCATCCAGCTCTTTTGGTATATGTAAATCTACATCTAGGCCTTCAAGTACACACGCAACTCTTTTGGTATCTCTAAATTGGTAGGTCTTTAGGCTCAAAGAAACAGTAACACAGAAAAAGCGAAATAACAAGCTTTGTAAAATTTAACAAATAATTTATTTCTCTGGAAAAAAATTGCAAAAATGGAAAAAGAACTTAGTTTTAAGAATCAAATCCAAACATAATCCAAGAATAATTCATGAATAGAACTATAAAAGTCCTAGTAATAAAATGTTCTAATAGATTCAAATTCGAGTCCTGTTGGAAAACAAAGATGGAAGACGATGACGTATGCTGAAGTCTGTTTTGTGCTTATCCACAGTTCTTTGTAGAAACACGATATTTAACACTCCGGTGATGGAAATATAAATAAAAAAACAATTGAGAACATGTCTTTGTCCAAGAATGGTATATAAAGCACCTTTAAAATCCTTTAAAATCCAAATGAACTGAGCGAACATTTTCATGGATTCAAAAACTGGCTACAACTAAAGAAAATGACATAACGTCAGATGTAAAAGCCATAAACTATATTTTACTAAAACAAAAATTATCCCGTATTCTAATACAATGTTTCGAGAAAAAAAATCGCCAAATTGCAAAGTCGAGAAGGGAAAAAAGCTAGAAAGGAGTCACTTGATGGCTTATATCACGTACTCCTAACATGACCCTGACGAGAACCAATATTTTTCTTTTAAGAATAAAAAGTTTTTTACTTCTTTATTCACTATTCACATCTTGACCCTGACGACAACCAATCATTCTAAGATTAAAATAAAACCCCTCTACGTATTGCCACTAACCCGCAAGCAAGGTCAGGGTCAACAATACATGTGTACCAAAGAATAATTCAGGTCAACCTTTTTTCTGAAGAAAAAAACCCCATCATCTCTAGTGAATAAATTTACAATAGAACGGCACGTAATGAAAGATAAAAATTAAAATTATTTAAAACTGACAAACAATCATATATATATATATATATATATATATATATATATATATATATATATATATATATATATATGTAAGTATCCATACAGCTCTTCTGGTGTCTCTAAATCTACATCTACAAATGTGTCCATGCTAATATTTCGATATTTCTAAATCTAAACAATCCTTTCAAATATCCACACGAATCTTTCGGTATCATTAAATCCATATATAGGCTTTCAGCTATGCATGCAACTCGTTACGTGTCTCTAAATCTAGAAGGCCTTGAAGTATTTACGCAACTGTTTGAGTACTTCTAACTCTACATCTATAACATGTACCTTTTTCAGTTAGGAAACCATATTTTGAGTTTTGGTTCAACTATCTGTTTTTTTTTTCATCTTTGCCTATCCAGTTAACCCTTCTGTAAGGTAAATAATGTGACATCAGTTGTTATTAATTGTTATGCGGTAGCTTATCTTTTATTTTATCGAATAAATTTCAATATATGCTACAGCTTGTCTTTTCATAATAACCAATGTGTTTTAAATGTTTTTTTTATATTTTTTTTATTTTATTTTAAAAGTCACAATAGGGACGGTTACGAATTAGGCAGATGTGACGCCACTTGTAATGACCTCGTGCCATATAATAGACCCACGTGGGTTGTTTCTCAAACACTACGGACACATTTTGTAATATGGTTGCTAAGTTTCAGTAAGCCGAGTTAGATGAAGACGATCGGAACGAAATTACCTTACATCCCTGATAATAAGTGGTGTTTTGCACAGATTGATATGAGCAGAGCAACATGGTTAAACATAAGCATCACAATGTGAACACCCGAGTTTCGTTCTGTTTGTCTGTAATCAATATGGCAGTGCTCGTCATTCTTGTGGGTAAATTCAGTGTATAGTAACAAGGCGAAAGGGTATCAAGTCCTATTAGTGTTCTTTTAAATATACCGGTACCCATGCAAAGGAGCGACGAGCATCGAAAGCTTGGTGTGTCAATTGGCTTACATGTATGTAGTTTTAAGAGTCCATTACTCTCACATTGTTACTAGACCATTTGTTTTAAATCACGTTCTGTTTGAAAATTTATATATTCTATTTGTGTTCTTTCAATTATTAACTCGTTTGCTCAATGCAAGCTTTATTGTAGTGTCAAATATGGCATTTATCGAAAATGTATCATCCCGTGGTTGTTTTTAACCTAGAAAAGGACATGAGTAATGTGTATACACAATTTGTTTGGCACATGGCAGCATGGAAAGACACTTTTGTTATGTGTAATGCCACTTTTAGCGCTATTAACGACAGATGATTTAAAACACGAAACTTCTGATAAAAAGGCCAATTTATTTACAATCAAGAGATAGGTCTTAGCTTGTCGGAAAAGTATAAGCCATATTTGCTTTTCATTTCGTTAGCGAGTTTAATTTCCATTTCATTCAGCTCGGACATTTGAATTTACCAAATATCAACTACTGCCTTGCTATGCAACTAAAACCGCCACAAGGGTAAAGCCAATTTTACTTCTTTAAAACGCATGTATGTGTAAACAAACACACCATCTTAGTCACGGGTATTTGGACAACTTTAAGCATTCATCTATTTGTTCTAAATCTCAGCCGGATGAAACCCTTGCTCGACGTCTTAGAAAAACATCATATCCGTTCTGACAAGAAAGCCAAATGAGATACGTAGCAGCTACATGAGCTCCTTTGGTGTAGTACCTACATCGTTTGTACAAAACATTATAGCAAAACCAGAAACAAAAACTTCCATTGAATGAAGAAAGGGTTGTCCCTGAAATTACTAAAAGTAATGTTGCGTGTAAACGATTAGTGCGCCAAAGAAACTGAAGTAATAGCTGTTTATTTCCTCTGCTTTTCTTGTCTGGCGGCATTGATTCTTCAGACACTTCGATTATTTGTTGCTAGTGGCTATACAGCCAATACCGAAAAGTGTGAACTATTCCGCATGCTCTTGACGTAGAATGGTAAGATTAGATCAGCCACTTAGTTACAATAATTTCCAACTCTTTGTTAATGACTGCTACCCCTGCTATGAGGTACATTAACAATCGCATCAGTCATCACAATGACTTTTTCCTCGCGAGAAATAGATATCTTTAAATTTATTTTTGCGGAATTCCTTGTCAGCATCAAACAGCTGGTCGAGTTACGTTAAGCTGACGAAGTTCTTTTCAAACAGTTTACATTCGTTGTGTTTCTGGCGACTTAAAAAAATCTATGGACCACAGATAGTATGATGGGTCATTTGATTCGCTTGTTTAAGTGAATATACATGTATCAAAGTTATTATTTGCGATCTATTTCAACTTGTTTTTATAGTTACCAGTGAAACAATCATATAGGAAGAAAAGGTGATTTGTATGAAATTATTAAGTTCGAAATTGTTACCTGAAGTGAAAGCTATTTCTGTACACGGTTGTCAAGTATGTAATCTCAGAATCTTTGATCTTTGATATCACTGACTCTGCTAACATCGCAACACATGATGTAACATGAGCTGCATGATGTGGCCATTGGATTGTTAAGTCGCTTTAAGAAGATGCCATCAGCCTTGAGAAAGATCATATTCAAATATTCTATTGTCACCAAGACGTCATCCTGCAATCAATCTTATGAGTACGTGTTTTAGGCTTTTCCTCGTGTGAATATTTATTTTAGTCGGAAGATGACTTAAGAATTTGCAACGTCGAAAATAACAGTTTCAACTTTGACAAATTGCAATGAATAACTCTCTCTCTCTCTCTCTCTATCTCTCTCTCTCTCTCTCTCTCTCTCTCTCTCTCTCTCTCTCTCTCTCTCTCTCTCATACATCGGTCATTATGTTCCTGTGGCACTGTCATTATGTAGATCTCGTTGTGGAAATGCTTTCCATCGTTCACGCACGAGTACTGTTTAAATCTGAATTAAATAATAAGTTACTTCATCATTTTAATATATCATATTTTAACATATATTGGGGTTTTGTAATTTTGTTTCTTTAAACTGTATTACGTTCATTTCTACTTTCCTAACAGTGTATTTAAGATCAACCGTACTGTGCAAATATACTTCATGGCTTTGCGCCAGAGCTTGTTTGCCAAATATTCTTACTCACATACATACATACATACATACATACATACATACATACATACATACATACATACATACATACATACATACATACATACATACATACAAACATGCATACATGCATGCATGCTTCCATCCATCCATCCACCTATCTATCCATAGATCCATACATGTTACAATTATGTACGCCAGTTTGGTAACAGAGATGTTTCTTCCTGCATAATACAAAGAAACTCAAAACTAACACGTGATGCTGAGAGTTATCAGCAGCTGTATCAGTCACGACATGACAGATCTGTACCATGCAATTCCTGTATCAGTCACGACATGACAGATCTGTACCATGCAATTCCTGTATCAGTCACGACATGACAAATCTGTACCATGCAATTCCTGTCGGGGAAATTGATTCGGCTAATTTTTATTTTAAATGCACGTAAACACGAACAGTTGTCAGGTTAATAGTGAATTGATTGAATCATCCCGATATTGCTTTTTTCGCGTTCCTGCCAAACTTTAGAATAAAATCGCCCAAAACGCTTAAGTAATCGCCATAGAGAAAGTCACGTGGCATGAAATCAAATGAACAATATTTTGGCTAGTTTTAAGTTTCTTGCTGTTTGCAGAAATGCATTAAAGTAACATTTTTTCCAGGCACCCGCCATCCTCGTCATTGCGATTATAACACATCGATCTTTTAAATGTTATCACATTTATTTGGATGAGTATGAAAATTTACTTAAATTTCTCTGAGAATGGAAATTCACTTTTATTTGGCTAAGAACGAAAACTTATTTTTTATTTGGCTGAGAATGGATGTACACTTTTATTTTGTTAAGGATGGAAGTACACTTTTATATGGCTGAGAATGGAAGTATTTTTATTAGGATGAGAATAGAAGTATTTTTTATTAAGCTGAATATGGAAGTACATTTTATTTGGCTGACAATGGAAGTATTTTTTTTTATTAAGCTGTGAATGGTAGTACGCTTTTAGTTTGCTGAGAATGGAAGTACTTTTATTAGGCTGATAATGGAAGTATGCTTTTATTTGGCTGAGAATGGAAATATGCTTTTATTTGGCTGAGAATGGAAGTACTTTTATTAGGCTGATAATGGAAGTATGCTTTTATTTGGCTGAGAATGGAAGTACTTTTATTAGGCTGAGAATGGAAATATTTGTATTAGGCTGAGAGTGGAAGTACGCTTTTATTTGGCTCAGAATGAAAGTATTTTATTTGGCTGATAATGGAAGTACTTTTATTAGGCTGAAAATGGAAACTGTCTCAGAGTCACAGTTCTTTGATTTCCAGCATCGATTTATATAGTCTTAAAAATAAAGTGGCATTCGCGATCATTTGAAGTTTACATGAAATTACCCAAGGTGATATAGAAACTTGGAATTCTGTTGACATGTTGCATTCTTACAAAATACCATGCTACTATTTGCAGAGAGACATGAAGTATGTGTCCTCATTACACTTGACCTCAAAACATTAAGATCTTCTTGTATCAGTGTCTACACTATCAGATGAGCAAGATGACGTTGTGACGTAGACAGTAGCTCACGGAGTACAGATTTTTGTTTTGCTTACTAAGTGATATAATACAGAGCTATTTTTCTTATCGACGTCATTCCTGAAATTAACCAATCAGTAATTGTTATTTACTCTATATCTAGCCATTAATGTAATGGCATGTTAGTTGTGGAGATTAACAAATGGCATCAAAATAAAAGACGAATTTAATTCCCTGGCTGTAGTGGCTTTATTTAAAGGAGAAGTCCATGTTGCAGTTTATTTATTACATGATACATGTTGTTTTTTTAAAAAAATAATCCCCACACCACAATGTAGGGTGTTTTATATCTCTATCAAATAAATCGCTTGAAAATATAATATTACAACTGTTACTTGCTACTACTGGACGCCATAAGAGACCTAAACAAAATTAGGTTGCTTAGAATGGCTGTTTGTAATGCGCAAACAAAGAAAAAGGCACAGTTGAATTGAAATCTAGCCTACATGCATGCCTCTAAGGAATACTTCATCAGACATATGAATTAGTATTTATATTACACAGCAAGAAACATAAACCACCTCGTGGCGCACTGAAGTATTCACGTACCATCTGATGCTTTCGTAGCATCCATACAGCTGTAATATATTTGGAGTATGCGCATTTGATAGCGCCCTGTTTTAAGCAATTATTAGATTTATTTGTGTGATTATTGGGATTCGGCGCCATGGAAATATTCCTAGCCCAAAATAATTAGCCAATTACTAGGAGAAAACGTCACGGAGTCGAGTGTTAGTGAGTTTGAACCATGCCATGGTTCGTTAGTAGTGAATTTAGGTCCAAACCGAATGACTGTCCCTGGATAGTCCGTTTTAAAATCTATTGGTGTATGCTAGTGTTGTGGCTGAGATGGCAGTATTTACGGTAGGAAACCAGTAAATTGCACAATGGAAGGAATAAGTAGGGACTTGGTAGATACTGTTTATGTGTCCATAGTGGAAAATAGGTGTAGTTATATTAGCGTAATACACCGGTCAAAGCGTATATTGACTGGCCTAGAGTGGCGGAGTTAAATAGTTCCCAGTGAGAAAGGGGATACTAGTGTATGTTATATGGCATAACTGGCTGGCGTACGGAAATCTGATGATGGTGAAGAAAACTCATGCAATGGTTGATGGACATTTGGCAAGTTGTTTTATCTGTAATTTCGATTTGATTAGAGTAAAATTTAGCATATAAAAGCAGACACGTCTGACATTCCAATTTACAACTCAAATTGTATGAAAGTCTTTGGAAATTTGGGGAAAAACATATGACTTCCAGCGGGATTCGCGCCAGAGTTTGACACCGCTCGGTCAAGTATTGCCCCTGTGCGTGTAACACATCTTATCTCTGAACAATTGTGTGTCGAACATATATAAGCTACATTTTGAACTAAAATATTTCCATAAACATAAGAAACTTCGAACATCTTTTTCATTTTCTGTATTTATGAAGTTAACATCTGTAAAACAATAAAGGATGACAATTTTCAATGACATTTGTAAAAAATACAAGTTAGTTATTAATACGATTAATTTTTAACACGGGACATTGGGAGATATCTAAAACCTTTTCAATAACGGGAAACAGGTCTCTAACCGGTAAATACTTATTTCGGACTCGGTTCACTGTTTAATATTACATGTAAATAAATATTAAGAAAAACCTACAGTTTGGACCTTTGGCTTATCATATGTCTTTGCACAGACTCGAGTTCAATAAATTCAGATTTTATTGACGTGTAAAGGATATTTCGGCGATAATCTTGGACCTTTTCACTTACGTTTATAAATTTTGACGTGTTCATTCATCTCATGGAGAGTAATTCAACCATGTCAAAATGAAATCAGCGTGACACAGCTCTCACGCTTCAGTAATTGTTGTGTTGTATCTGTATGTCTCGTCAAATATCTTATACACTCTTTCGCCTGTTCTCATCACAAATTGCAGTGTGGACAAGTCAACATCCGTGATTTTATCATGCATCAACTGCGTCATTGTGACCTGATTTTCTTGCGTGCCTTAAACTCTTTAGTATGATAAATCAAACCCCCAAATCTGCATTGATGGACAACGTGTGGATCCGATGTGACATGTTGATTAAAATCATCATTTTGATGCATGAAGTTCTTTCTGGAACACACCAAGGTACAGTTTGGACACTTAACGGTGTTTGGCAATTGCCATATCTAGCGCGAAATTCAAAATGGCCACAGAACAGTAAATTGTGTTTATCCACGTTGATTTACAAGTTGTTAAACAGAGGATTTGATCCTGACATATTATATACATATTGCCCCCCCCCCAAAAAAAAAAAATACATTAGCCGACGGAGCTCAACAACCACGAGAAATATAGAGAAGTATATAATAGAGAAGTATATAAAATATACACTGATGTGCGTAGACGAAATTGTTGACAAATAATTGTAACTTGTAATGAACAGGCAATATCAGCTCTTAAAACTTAAGACAGTATCACCAAAGAAGTGGGGTTGATTTATCGGCCTGTACTGAACCGTATTTAACCCATACTCACGAAACATGGCATATGAATGCATCGCAGCCTTATCGAACTCATGACCTAAATTTCAATTTTGAATTACTTCTATTTTCTTGCATACCAGCCAACATAGTCTGGTTACCCAAAAATTGCGTTATTGGCAAGGTAGCTTGCGCTATGGGGTGAAGAGTTCACATTCAAACTCCATTTGGATGATTCTTTTAAGGAAAACAAAAGCTACATTTAAATCGGAAGAAAAAAAAACTTTCCGAAATTCTGGTATTGCTTCATTTTTGTCTCTTTTCATAAACTTTAGACACAGATAGTCTTATAAGTTTACAAATACTGTATACTTTTTTTTTTCGTGCTGCTGTTGGTCTGTTTCTAAGCCAGTTGCTTAAAGATAACGATTATCATTTGGAACTAAGAACAACATCTGGATTACCGTAATCAACTATATAAATCAGGGATCGGCAACCTAGTTTACATAGCGTGCCACTTTGTTCCGGATTAATTACAAAATGAACGAGCGCGTGCCACCAGTAAGAGAGTAACGCTGTTCAAATCGAAATTTTGGCTGCCATTCGCGCGTCATACAAAAACTATTGACGGGCCGCGTGTCGTATGTTCATCCGTCTAAATATATGGTGTCAAACAGGTCCATTATTAGAAGCATATAATACGAGCTGAAACTAAAATTGGCGTACCGGTGCTGAATAAATAAATGGCTAGAAACAACCACGCCGCTCTTGCGAAATAACCCTTAATTAAACGGAC
The DNA here is from genome assembly GCA_029339505.1 of Unio delphinus. Classification (NCBI taxonomy): domain Eukaryota; kingdom Metazoa; phylum Mollusca; class Bivalvia; order Unionida; family Unionidae; genus Unio; species Unio delphinus. The sequence goes on along the minus strand of JAQISU010000106.1, from coordinate 14,973,094 downwards.
GGTCAATAAATTCAAGATCAATAATACAATTGTGAACAAGAATTTGCTTAGCCCACAAGGATTTTATTAGCACACATTAATAAATGAAACTAACTACGTGTGTGCAATTATAAAAACTCCATTAAGACAGACCATAATAGATTATTATTTGGGGCTTTTTTTTGCTGCTAACCATTGGTGGCACCAGAGGTTTAAAGCAACAAATCGAAATCATCATCAAAATAAAAAGAAAGATATCTTGTTCGCTGGTTATTGCAAATTAATAATTACTGAGTGTTATTGAATGACACTCGGGATAACAAACCATAATATTTAACTTAGACTCATGGAGTGTATACACTTTAGTCGCGACATAAGTAGATGATCTGATTAAATTACGGGTCATTCCAGCATAGTTTTCTTTCAATTTTATTTACACATATTTTATATTTTTTTGGACATTTTGGCCTGCAGTGGAAGCATACATGTTTTGCAAATACAGTTCTAGCCATGCTCACAAAGCTGAAGTCGTTAATTTACGTTAATTTGAAATCATATGATGAAGGATGAAGTGTTTTTTTTTTAGTCTAATCTCATTAATATAATTTTAACTGCAACTTTCGACAGGTCATATTTCTTCAAAACTTAGAAATAAGTGCAGGATTTCGCGACATTCTATATCACTAGTAAAGCAAAGTGGACTTCGTATATGTAATCCGGAAAATCTGCATATGTCTATTTATAAACCAAGGAGACGTTATTGTATTCATATATATGAAAACATTTGGAAATGTCAAAGTTCAAACCAGCAACAGACACAATAACAAATTTATAGAGGAATAGAGTTTGAGGAAACGCCTTCATAACTAGGGCGTTATTTAATGAAACGTTTACAAGAGCAGAAAATGTCTCGAACGCTTTGGAGATGCATTATTTTATTACGAAAGTTACGATGTATCGCAGAACATTTCAGTGTTTTCTTTGGCGGCTACCGTCTCTATAACTACCTGTCTTTAAAATTGATTCCAAAAATGCTATATGTGGGAATTCAAAGAAACTAATAACTCATACATTAATTGCGATATATGGTCTGTAATTCTGCGATAATTTAAAATGTCGAGTACAGTTATACAGTGAAACCGGTTCTTTAAAAAACTGTGTGAATGACCTGTTGTTACAGTGGTTGCTTCGATAACATTATCCGCGAATGGCTCGCCTTTGTCGGCTGTTATCAAGTATTTCCCACTATTAATAACTGATGTTATTAATCTCTCTCTCTCTCTCTCTCTCTCTCTCTCTCTCTCTCTCTCTCTCTCTCTCTCTCTCTCTCTCCACACAGAATTTCAGTTCTGTGGCAAGGGTGATATGCAGACTGTACATTGCTAAAAAAAACTGAATTCAAATGATATACAAGTTGGGTTAGAACAACTTTTTCTAAGATTTTTTTTTATATGAAAGGGAGATTATAAACTGGGCGGTAGTTCTTTAAATCGTTATGGTCAAATGTTGGTTTCTTCAGCAGAGGCTTTACGATGACAGTTTTGAAAAATGATTGTAATTCCCCAGATGTGAGAGAGAGAGAGAGAGAGAGAGAGAGAGAGAGAGAGAGAGAGAGAGAGAGAGAGAGAGAGAGAGAGTTGAAATGAAAAAATAAATTTGTAGTGTGAGATATTTTACAGGTCGTACTCTTTGATCGATGAGAAATATTATTTAATACAGTCATTTTACGAAATTTTATAATAGATTTAATTTGTGTACTGGTGCATTTCCGTCAGATCACATGGTTATACTATAAGTCATTTGCTTTCGATCAGCGAAGTAATACACTTATAGTAGGCTTACATTGCAAAAATAAATATTAAAGACTACAGTAATTTAATTAATATTATAAATTATATCGTATCCCGTTAATCATTTCCTTTTCAATGAACATAGAAGCACGTTTGCCAAAGTTTTCTACTGCTTATTTAAATTCGTCAGCACGTGGATTCGAAGGGCAATAATTTTGCATGTGTGCTGGGCGTCTTTGAACACAACATTAAATTTAAATAAATATTGGATCAAGGACCCTGTAAAATTAAACTTTATATTTATTGCAATAAACCAATTCTATGCTGGATCTGCATTGTTACACAAATTAATGTTAACACACATTTTCAACAGTCGATGTTGTGGGACACGTGCCAGCTTCCAGAACACCTTTCAGTTTGTGAATCAGTTACTTTTTGTTATGCTTTTTTGTTAACGCCCACACTGGACACGATTGGTCTCAGTGTTAATCAACCCCAATAAACAATAAACCAAGCGCCCAAACTTCGAACGATATTGCATTTTACCTCAATCAACATTTAAAGTTTGCATATTCACTAAAGTTTTGTGAAGTTCTTTTGAATTTAATATTTAAGATAAATGAATCTCCAAGGTGTGCTCCAGATTACATCTGGTAGCCAAGTAGGAGCGTTGTCTACACATTACGACAATGTCAAGAGGGCATAGTTTAGGGTTCAGAGCACATTAGCCTCTTTGATAGGATAGTTGTCATTTGTGGGTTTAATAGCCTACAAGAAGTGGAACACTTCTCTATCTTCAGAATTCTTAAACATTTTATCGTCCATGATGGATTGCATTCCAGTTTGCTACTGGCTTTTATCTTTGAATTGTTAGTCGTGATATTTGGGCGCCCCTACCCCCCGACCTCCACAAGCAATCGATCTTGATGGGAATTTTTGTTCTTGGAGATCACATAACAATAACAATTAACTTGAACACCATATAAATGGGCGAAATTTCTTCTTACCAGAATTTACATTTCCAATCACTAGAACCATTAAAGCAAAACTGTGTTGCTCAATGAATGTGCAACTAAACTGTATGAATAACAGTGACGTATGTGGCACTAAAACTCACATTAACTCTGATAGTACAGATAAATGAATCAGTTTAACACAAAAGTTGTATAATGTTTTATTTTTGCAAAATGTATTGTTAATAAGTCTTTAATGACCAAAACATTACATCAATACGGAGTTACACGGAGTTTTGAATACTTGAAATAGCCATCAAATGGGAGAAATGTTTATTGCGTATGTTATGAAGTCTTGTCCTATGCTTGATATAGTCTATATCTAACTTAGTGATTTAATACTGCTTGATATAGTCTATGTCTAACTCAGTGATTTAATACTGCTTGGAATAGTCTATGTCTAACTCAGTGATTTAATACTGCTTGGAATAGTCTATGTCTAACTCAGTTTTTTAATACTGCTTGGAATAGTCCATGTCTAACTCAGTGATTTAATACTGCTTAGAATAGTTTATGTCTAACTCAGTGATTTAATACTGCTTGGAATAGTTTATGTCTAACTCAGTGATTTAATGCTGCTTGGAATTGTTTATGTCTAACTCAGTGATTTAATACTGCTTGGAATTGTTTATGTCTAACTCAGTTATTTAATACTGATTGGAATACTTTATATCTAACTCAGTTTTTTAATACTGCTTGGAATAGTCTATGTCTAACTCAGTGATTTAATACTGCTTAGAATAGTTTATGTCTAACTCAGTGATTTAATACTGCTTGGAATAGTTTATGTCTAACTCAGTGATTTAATACTGCTTGGAATAGTTTATGTCTAACTCAATTGTTTAATAGTGCTTGGAATAGTCTATGTCTAACTCAGTGATTTTATACTGCTTGGAATAGTTTATGTCTAACTCAGTGATTTAATACTGCTTGGAATAGTTTATGTCTAACTCCGTGATTTAAGACTGCTTAGAATAGTTTATGTCTAACTCCGTGATTTAATACTGCTTGGAATAGTTTATGTCTAACTCAATTGTTTAATAGTGCTTGGAATAGTCTATGTCTAACTCAGTGATTTAATACTGCTTGGAATTGTTTATGTCTAACTCAGTGATTTAATACTGCTTGGAATAGTTTATGTCTAACTCCGTGATTTAATACTGCTTAGAATAGTTTATGTCTAACTCAGTTTTTTGATACTGCTTGGAATTGTTTATGTCTAACTCAGTGATTTAATACTGCTTGGAATAATTTATGCCTAACTCAGTTGTTTGATAATGCTTGGAATATTTTTTGTCTAAGTGATTTAATACTGCTTGGAATAGTTTATGTCTAACTCAGTTGTTTATTAATGCTTGGAATAGTTTATGTCTAACTCAGTGATTTAAGACTGCTTGGAATAGTTTGCATTCAACTTCATGATTTAATAGCTTGCTTAGAATAGTGTGTCTGACTTCTTGATTTAATACTAGCATGCAACAGTTTGTGTCTAACTTCGTGATGTAATACTGTGTGTGGAATAGTTCATGTCTAACTTCGTGATGTAATACTGTGTGTGGAATAGTTCATGTCTAACTTCGTGATGTAATACTGTGTGTGGAATAGTTCATGTCTAACTTCGTGATGTAATACTGTGTGTGGAATAGTTCATGTCTAACTTCGTGATGTAATACTGTGATCTGCTCTTTATTTTATTTATTTATTTGCTATCTGCATCATTTTCTTCTCTTGTAGCTTTGCTTGTGTACACTGTTTTGTTAGAGTCTTTCGTGTTCTAGCATTTTGCCATTTCTTTTTAAATGTGATAAGTGGACGTAGAAAATGTAATGTCATCAAGGAACAAATCGGACGATCATTAGTTAAAACGATTGCTTCTCCGTCCGTTTCAGTTTCGATCCCAGGGCCACGGAGAACTGTTAGTGTCACTTTGCCACCAACCCGCCGCCAACCGTCTAACAGTTGTTGTGCTGAAGGCAAGGAATCTACCGAAAATGGACATCACCGGCTTGTCAGGTAGGAAACATACCACTAAATATGGCACTACCTGTATATTAGTATTATTAAAAACAAATTCGTGCACATGTTTGCACAGTAACTAAGAAAACTCCCATGTGTGAAATTCTTATTAAACGATTATATGGTAAGCTGAAAAAGACTTGGAAAACTTCAGTATTATTAATTTGTAAATGTGTAATTGTGGATGACGCATATATGTACTTGAAGCACATTCACATATTTAGCCATAGTATATTAAGTATTAAGTTATAGACTGAAATTCGATTCCTTTTAGGAAAGTTTATTTGTTTTGGTTGTCATTATTTTAAATCCAAGTGTTGAAAACTCTCTTCATCTCCAAGACTGGCAGCTGCAACCTTTGAATTTCACAATGAACTATTAATATATCAAGTTTTGTCGCATATTTATTTATAAGCTGTATGAATTATAAGACCTGACCTAGGTTTTACTAATATTCTTAAAAACTCTCCTTAAAGTTTTATGTTTTTACTATCTAATAATATTTTAGAGAATGCTGAGATATTTGTCAGGTAATTCGAAAGAATAACAAAATAAGATTGGTAAGTATAAAGAATAATGAAATAACGTTTGTAAATTGTACATCTTTGAGTCTTTTAATAATTAAATAAGAATTGTTAATTTTCTTAAATTTGAGAAAATTTTAAAGTTTACTCGTTATTTAAGATATAATTATCTATCTTTTGAAACGTTGATGTTTTCCCCAAAAAATCAATAAAAACAATGTATTGTACCTGGTCAAGATATGCGAATAACAGTGGAAGAAAGTCTAATTTTTAGCTGAAAACTTAGAAGAGACTGACTAATCTTCAGATTTGTATAATTAAACGTAGAAATATTTTGTAACTCACAATTGAACTGTTTTACAATTACAGACCCTTACGTGAAGATATATCTTCTATACAACGGCCAGAGGATTGCCAAGAAGAAGACACACGTCAAGAAGCGAACACTAAATCCGGTGTTTAACGAGTCCTTCGTTTTTGATGTTCCTTACAATGAAGGACTTCAGAATATCAGCCTGGAAGTCCTTATTCTCGATTGGGACCGCATGACAAAAAATGAGGTTATTGGACGTCTTGAGATCGGATCCAGAGTCCCAGGTCATCCTGGTCATCACTGGCAAGAGGTTATGAACTGCCCGCGGAAACAGATTGCCGAGTGGCACAAATTGCTAGAATAAGAGAGAAGAGATCAGATATATTCGTGTTAAACCCATGCATATACGCATCCAATAATGAATCATACCAATGCAATCTTTCATGGCTGTCGGATCATTTATCGTATCATGCAGAGTATGTTTATTTTATTCATAAATTATTCTGACTCATTCCCCTCCTAAACCTAACAACATACAAAACAACAACGCACCCAATTGTAGATGCCTGTCTTGAACATGTTATGTAATCCTATTATTCAATATGTAAGAATAATTCCCGTCGACTCAGCATTATCTGTGACTATCCCTTTAAACTACAATTAATCATTCATTTAGTTGGATAATTTTTGTTTTTGGTAAGATTTCGGACCGTGATACATCTTCATTATTTTGATAGAAAGACACAAATGAGGTCGTTGAGCAAATGGAGTTAGGATTGACACCTCCCAGTACACTGTTTAGAATCCGACAAGAGCACCCACACGAGGTAATGTTCTGATCACCTCGTTCGTTTCAGATACTGTATCCATGTACTGGCCAATCATGTACTCTCTTTCAAACAGCAGTATGTTTTGTTATGTTCACTGGAAATAAATGTCAGATGGGTTTATTGACTTAAAATCTTGAGAACTGCAATGACTGACTTATAGTAAGGCCACTAGAATATATAATAGATGCATGACATATAGCCACAAAATAGCACAGAATAATAACTTTGTCTTTATGGTGTTTTATCCTCGGATTTCTTACGCGAATCTGCTTTATTGCTTGGCAGAATTTTTAGTCAGTCAAGAAATGATCATGCACATTCTGTACTGCATCTTCTTATGCGAGACAAAATTATGCCTCGGCTGTATGTTGGCGCAGAAGTTTATAAAACAAAATCATAGATTTTGTTCGCCGGAAATTTCTCCACAAAAGGAAAGCCAACCTATTCGGATCGCATCAGATTTTTGTTGTTGTTGAGTGGATTGACTGTAGCAGTAACGAGAAAGGTTACAAATGAAAAGAATGATTCTATTATTTGTAACAGAATCATTGTTGTATAAATAGCCGAAGTAATTCGAATGGCAGTTAGCGACACACATTCAAAGCATGATTCGTATGACTGACCTCGATGTTGCGAATGGACCATGCAGTCGCTCTTTTGCATCACCATTGAAACCACGGTTATGTAGGATTAACTGGTCAAAAATTTAGATTATACAACATATCCATAAGTTTGCAGTACAAAAGTAACATATTTTACCCTGTATGCAAATGTTAAGTACCAAATTCAGTTTTACAAATCGCAACATCCAGAAAACGTACATTCATTATCAAACCGTGAACGGATGTCTGTATGGATATTATTTAGACAGAGTCCTGGCACAAGTAAAATACAAAGACTAATGCCAAAGAAAATGATTTAGATGATAAATGTCTGTATTCGCTGCTATATGATAACAATATATTATCCCAGTGGCTCTCATTCAGTGTTGTTTTGTTGAAGTGTGAGAACTCTTGATCGATTTTTGTAAACATGGTTTTGATGTCTGCTTAACTAAGATATTTATCTAAATCATTATCCCTCCAAATATATATCATACTCCGTCTGTATATCTTTATTGCTTGTACTTGTCCGTCTGTATATCTTTATTGCTTGTACTTGTCCGTCTGTATATCTTTAATGCTTGTACTTGTCCGTCTGTATATCTTTAATGCTTGTACTTGTCCGTCTGTATATCTTTAATGCTTGTACTTGTCCGTCTGTATATCTTTAATGCTTGTACTTGTCCGTCTGTATATCTTTATTGCTTGTACTTGTCCGTTGTTTCTATTTTACAAACATTTTTACTTAACTGACAATTAAGGTAATTAGGATAGCGACCTTGAAGTTATCGCTTTCGACCGCACCACCACCATCTTATTAAACACGATTTGCTTAGTGAAATAAATAGCTGCAGTGACAGACAAACGGTGCAAAATATAAAGATACTGAGTGACAGAGTGACAGACAAACGGTGCAGAATATAAAGATACTGAGTGACAGAGTGACAGACAAATGGGGCAAAATATAAAGATACTGAGAGACAGAGTGACAGACAAACGGGGCAAAATATAAAGATACTGAGTGATAGACAGAGTGACAGACAAACGGGGCAAAATATAAAGATACTGAGTGACAGACAGAGTGACAGACAAACGGTGCAAAATATAAAGATACTGAGTGACAAACAGAGTGACAGACAAACGAGGCAAAATATAAAGATACTGAGTTACAGACAAAGTGACAGACAAATGGTGCAAAATATGAAGATAGTGAGAAAATCATATTTACTTTTCCCGTATTATTGCTGTCAATACTTCTTTCCACCTTATACATTGGTATTCCATGGACTTTTCAAACCTTAGGTTATGCAGTCTAATATCGTTTATTCGATACATATAATTGCCACACAAAAAAAACTGAAAAATCCAATTTGTGAATGACTTTATATTTTTAGTGTCATATATAAGTGATTGTCGGATAACCTAGATTACACTGTGCTTTGATTAGGGAAAACAAACTCTTTTGGAACAATGCTTGAACGATTACTGGGTATGGATCTTATATACTACTACTACTACTATTACTGCTGCTGCTACTACTACTACTACTACCACTACTACTACTACTACTAGTACTACTACTACTACTAATAATAATAATAATTATAATAATAATAATAATAATTATAATAATAATTTTTATTTAATGAGGGTAGCTCAGTTACGATACAATATATATATATATATATATATATATATATATATATATATATATATATATATATATATATATATATATATATATATATATATATATATATATATATATATATATATATATATATATATATATATATATATATATATATATATATATATATATATATATATATATATATATATATATATATATATATATATTGTATAGAGATTATATATATATATAATCTCTGCTGAGGCCCTAAGCTAAACTGTTTGTCTATGTGTTAGAAAGTTCTAGTCAGGAACAGAAAGTTGTACATTGATAAACAATGAATGTTGAATTTAAGCTTCATGTATTAAATTGGGGAAAAATACAAATCTGTTTAGCACATCAAAGCATATATGGTGGCATTAAAAGAAAAAAGCCTAGCTAAAACGTAAAAATATTGTCTTTAAATAGTCTTAACAGATTGTGTTGTTCTAACACGTACATACAACATGATATACATCCTTGTTCCAGATAATTTTGAAATACATCTAAACCATTTGATTATATATTTCGTAAGTTTATCTAACAAATCTATTTAGTTGTCTTACCTTAAATCACCATCACTCCTAAAAGCTTCTCAACTGTATAGTTTTCAATTACTTGACTATTCATCGTCAAATTGAGAATGAGGTCGTGGGTTCGATCACCAGCCGAGTAATACCAAAGACTTATTAAAATGGTACAAATATCTGCCTGGCTAGGTACTCAGCATTAGGATGTTATTGTTAGGACTGGTCGGCCTGGTGTGAAGATAATACTGGGTGGGACTGCATGCTACATGTCTGTGGCATGATGCCCCAGTGCTAGACATCACTATAACTGTCACACTGCATGCATCGTTGCCATATGCCTGAACAATTGTTAAAGCTACGTTAACAATCCATATCTCTCTCTCTCTCTCTCTCTCTCTCTCTCTCTCTCTCTCTCTCTCTCTCTCTCTCTCTTAAGAAATATGTCAGTATTTGTAAATGATTCTTGCTTGAGGTTACATATATTAATTATGAGATTTTGATTAGTTTATAACCATTTTATATGTTTGGACCGCATCACAATAGTTCTCAGAGCAGAGCTCGGTAAAGCTTCTCCAATATTTACATCACCACCTAAAGCTGATACTGTTGTATCATCTGAAAATAAGTTTTGTTTGTTTGTCCTGTGCATAGTTGAAGTCATTAATGAAAACAAAAAAGAGCAGAAGTCCTAAAATAGAACTCTAGACTGATTATGTTTGGTTTAAAAAAGGATATATTGAATATATCCAATAACAGCTCTTCGTATTCTGTAAGACAAATGTGATGAGAACCATTTTATTGCATTAGTATAAGCCTTTTACCATTCTTATTTTATAACATACCATTATCAAGTAAAGGCCTGCCTGAAAATTCATATTGTCTATTTTCTGCAGTCAAAACTGTGGTGTTTTGTTAAAGCTGCTCGTTAGTCATGACCCTTTGGAAAACATGAATATTACTTATGTAAGAGTGAGAATGGGTCTAAGTATTCACATAATTGGTTCACATCTCTTTACTTTATTTACATCGTGAAGGGAGAATAGAAATAGGCACACACAAGTTTCCAATGTCCAATTTAGAGCCATTTTTGGTGTAATAGAGTAATTTTCATTACTTGAAACGTTTTGTGTTTTTTTTTATATAAAAAACAAAACAGAAAACAAAACAAATCAATAAAACCCACACCTAAAAGTTTGTTTGAGGTGAGTTAAAGATTGAGATATCACGTGCAACTTTTTGGACCTTTTTTTTTTGTTTTCATGAAATGCAGTTTATTTGTAATAATTATTCCCATAACGGTAAACATCTCATTCGGTTACGGTGGATATGGAAAATTCAAAAGAAGTAATTGTTTTGAAACCTTTCTAATTACATAAGTCGGGATATTCTCATAATTGGCTTCTTTGATATTTAAAGTCAAGTAACTATAAATGTATCAGCTGCTTTTGGTAATGTAATGCTCGAGTTTCGAGTGTGGCTTAATTGGATTGGGCTAATTGATTTTAGATATTGCCTTAAACAATTTGTACGTAAAGTGCTCTCAATGTCTTGTTTACACTAGTCTGTCTTTGTTTTATGTCTAAAGCATTTGAATGTATGTCACCACGTTTGTAGTTTTTGTACTACTTCATTTTATGGATGCATCTCTTAGGTACCTTGCTTCTTTTATTTAAGCTCACCCTTAACACGGTCAATTCTCCAAGGAGCATAATTATCGGATAATCCAAGGATCAATATTATTTAACACTCCAAGTAACGTTCATTGTTTACTGTTCCTGTAATCTTATTGGTATAAAACTACATGGAATAAGACTGTTTAACATTCGCAAGAAATGGTGTTTGTTCATTACTTCTGGGAACATAATTGCCTGATACTTCAAGAAGTATGATTGTTTAATACTCCAACAGTCATGATTCTTTAATATTTCTAGGAACTAGAATTATTTAATGATTCGATGAACATGATTGACTAACACACCAAGGAGCGCATATGTCTAACTCTCGAGGGAGCATGATTGTCTAACACTCCAAGGAGCATGATTATTTAAAACTACAAGGAGCATGATTGGTTAATACTCCAATGAACATGATTGTCTAATACTCCAATGAGCGTGATTGTCTAATACTCCAAAGGGAATGATTGTTTAATACTCCAAAGTGAACTATTGTCTAATACTTAAAGAAGTATGATTGTTTAATACTCCAAAGGGATTGATTGTCTAATACTCCAAAGGGAATGATTGTTTAAGACTCCAATGATTGTCTAATACTCCAAAGGGAATGAGCATGATTGTCTAACTCTCCAAGGAGCATGATTATTTAAAACTACAAGGAGCATGATTGGTTAATACTCCAATGATCATGATTGTCTAATACTCCAAGAAACATTAATGTCAAATATTTGAAGAAGAAATTTTAACCATGCCCCCAATGAAATAACTTACCGTTTATAACATTCATAGACTCTTTAAAAGATCCAAAACAGATCCTTTATTACAGTTGCAAAAAATCTTTTTCATTTTTTTTCATGATGTTGGATTATGGTAAAATTGAGCAAATGTCAAGTGATACATACCGGATAGTGACCACTTATCGTATACACATGCAAATAAACTTGACTTAAATTTCCTGGTATATTAATATAAATACAGTCAGTCACAATCGATCTTTCTTTCTCCTTGTGTCATTGGAGCTAGATTTACAGGTTGAAAGCAATGGAGTCGCTTCTGAGAAGGATTTTTCAGAAGCCTGTGTAAATTCACTAAATGATTAGTGTTTCAGTATCATGTACAATCACGTCATTCACCATTTCATATTCAAACATTTATATCCACTGAACTTTAGAAACATGGGGAATATAAGCTGTACATATGAGAACTGGTTTTGTTTTTTGTCGGGTTTACTTCTATTCATATGCATTATATAGTGCTGTTTCCAGATCGTATGTGAAGTGCAGTCTGCAACATTGAAAAACCCTATACTCCCCGCTTTGTTTATATTTTCTTTCAAAGTGAAAACATTGAATATTAAATAATATATCCATTAATTACAAACATGGCTGACATAAATAATGTGTATAGTAAAAAGATGCCTAATGTCATCAAGTTCGGGCGAATTGTTGCTACGTTGAATTTTGTAATTATTACACCTTTTCTTGTTACACAATCAGCAATATATTGGTAATCAATTACCTTTTAGATGTACATAGTGGAAAAGGCGCGTTGCTATCAGTTATGCAAATTGGGTCCCATTATTTGCAACGGTACATTTATTTAGCAAAAAGCTTGATCTTTGTTACCAGTACTGCGCAAAATATCAACATGGACATCATGGCAACATAGAAATCAGCATGGACATCATGGCAACATAGAAATCAGCATGAACATTATGGCAAACATAAACATTATTAGAAACATCATAGCAAACATATACATTAATATGAACATCATAGCAAACATAGACATTTATATAAACATCATAGCAAACATAGGCATTAATATAAACATCATAGCAAACATAGACATTAATATAAACATCATAGCAAACATAGACATTAATATAAACATCATAGCAAACATAGACATTAATATAAACATCATAGCAAACATAGGCATTAATATGAACATCAGGGCAAACATAGACATTAATATAAACATCATAGCAAACATAGACATTAATATAAACATCATAGCAAACATAGACATTAATATAAACATCATAGCAAACATAGGCATTAATATAAACATCATAGCAAACATAGGCATTAATATAAACATCATAGCAAACATAGACATTAATATAAACATCATAGCAAACATAGACATTAATATAAACATCATAGCAAACATAGGCATTAATATAAACATCAGGGCAAACATAGACATCAGCATGGGCATCATGGCAAACATAAACATTAATTTAAAAAAACAGTATAGCACACATAGACATCAATATGAACATCATAGCAAACATATGCATTAATATTACTAGAAGTAATATCAAATGAACCACATATCCATTTAAAATTATCCCATTTTATGCATAATTTAAAAAAGAACCTAGTATAATATCAATGCAACGTTTATACTACAATAATTATTAGTAACGCTTCCCACTGCAGAATAAGTCTAACTGGCCTTCTCTTTCCCAGTATATTAGACGAAAGGAATTTAAAAATATTTCTTATTAACTTAAATTTTGACTCGGTCAAACAGTTGGAGGTTATTTTAAGCTATTTATAAAGAATGAAGTGTATTGTGTCACATATTGTAAATTAAAGTGTTCGGATCAATTGTTCATACATGTCGCTTTTGTATCAGTGAATACGAACAAAGCCAGTCACTCATACATGTCGCTTTTGTATCAGTGAATACGGGCAAAGCTAGTCACTCATACATGTCGCTTTTGTATCAGTGAATACGGGCAAAGCCAGTCACCGTTTACTTCGTGTTAAAAAAAAAAACAGGTATTAAAAATCATTCTCGAAATTATCGACGGAATGCTCCTCGTTTTTATTATTACGGTTTTAGAGAATCAAGTTCAAAAATAATCCAATATAGAATTCACAAAAATAATCCACTAATGGAATTGCAAGAGTCCTGATAAATAAATGTCCTAATAGTTCCCGGTTCGAATCTTGACGATGTAATCCAATATGGACGACGACGTCACGTGAATTAGTCAGTTCTTCTTTTTATAATAATCCAGATAAAAATCTATGAGCACATATTCTTTTCCAGATAAATAAAATAATTCCTCTTGCTCCAACGAATTGACACAATTTCCCGTACATGGTAATTAAAAATAACTCAAAAAGAAGACACAACTTAATATTTTAAAAGCCCAACATCTACTAAATAGCTCAACATCTACTGAACTGTTCTCTCCCAAACAATAATTTAACTACCTGTTTTTTTACGTAAACAAGGGATCACGTGATTTTCTGGAAGGTCATAGAACAAACGTACGATCATTTAAACACGTACGCACGGAAAGATCCAGATAAGAATCAACCACTTCTCACCCCCAAGAACTAAAAATAAAAAGATGTCCTTGAAAAACAATCAATCATTTCTAAGGCCTGTTTATCTCTCTGAAGCAAGGTCAGAAAATGAGGCCAACACTCTTTGTTTACAAGAAAAGCAAAGGTCATAGAGATTTTTCTAGAATAATTTCCCAATTAATGAATTTTAAACCCAAAATGACAAATTTGGATCTGACAATTAAAAAAACATGATTTAAATCAAATATACGTAACATAATCACCAAGGACTGTACAAACGTCCAGTGTTGTGTAGGATCTAAGTTCTAGTAGTCTTCGTAAGTGCTGGACCTCATATAAGCATTCTTCTTTAGGCAGGCATTCTTTGTTGCTGTAATACACTTTTAACTAGGGGCACATATTGTTAATAATTTACATTGGTATGTATTTATTCAACTTAATAATATACAGTTAGGGTCCTGTCGTTTTAAAAAATGATCTTGCGTCATCTTTAAACAGTTTAATGCCTAACACAGGTTCAACTGTTCAGGTTTATGTCGATTGGGAAGGTATTGTTCAACTGTTCAGGTTTATGTCGATTGGGAAGGTATTGTTTTTTTATTATTATTCTTGATCTCTGCAAATATTTGTTCTGTTTGGACAGACGTGAAAGTTTGCATGAGCTCTTTAAGCTTTGCACACTTATTATTGAAGGTTATAAAACTCCTTATTCAAGGAACTACTTTTTGTATTTTGTTAGCTAAGGGACTACTTTTTGTAACAGAGTTTATTATGTGTGATTGGTCGATACTCTGGTTGATGCAAAAAATATTGTGAAAATACCGTTTGGATACCATACATGGTAAGTGGAGTATTCAGCAGAAAATTATTAATCTAATTCTACTTTAAAACACAAAGATTAAATAATAAGAAAAGGTGTTCTTATCAAACAATTACAAAATATGTAATATTTGTTTTAAAAAGTCTTTGGTGACAATAATGTTTTTGATGATATGATATGATTAAATTCAAATTAATCCGCAAATAAAATGACAGTTCACTAATTTAATATTCCTTTAATTTACAGTCATACCTGCATCAATAAATGTAACATTGATATGTAACTATTTTTGGCATATTGCATGAGAAATAAATAAACAAATTCTATGATATTTTCATGTTTCTTTTCATTGCTTGTAAGTTTCATTTAAATCATACAGTGAGAAATATACGGCGGATATACCACTGACGTGTCTCATTATATGGTTTGTATCTGAAAATCGTCATATCGGAAGTTTCGTAATAAAACTTTTAATTTCTTCTTTCGATCAATATATAATTTTGAGTGGATGAAGTAGTCTTGAATCGTGCGTAAGGCGATCGTTCTTTTGACATCATTCGACACGATCGTCTTATTTAGTAATGTATATACATGTGTCAAGCATATACAAATTTCTTTACAACAATGGTAATGCATTAACATTCAACTATTTGAATATCCAAAATAAACATGTATCAATAATATAAAGATGTAAAATTGTGATGAAAAAGCTATCATTCTTTCGTAGATTAGGGTTCTAACACGTTACTAACGGTCGATATCATCCAGCTGCTTCCATTTGGTGTTATTGATTCAAAACGCAATTGTCTGAAAACTTATTGTACTTTTTCAGGCGATATTCTTGTAGAAAACCCTTTCGTATCTCTTCCCGACATTTACTAACATTGTAACGTTAAACTAAGAAAAATGATCTCGTTAAGTTTCACTTTTCTAGCAAAAAACATCAAATGTAATGAAGTCTTATCCCACATTTTCACAATGCTGGTGCTTTTTTTTTAGGAAACGCCGAGCAGGAAACATTGTGTCCATGCAAAATGAAACTCTGGAAATGACAGTCTCTGTCATCATTATTTTAAATGATTTTTTCATAGTCTGGCATATTGATTTCGTGAGTGTATCGTTTTTAACATGAAAACTTGTGTACCGTTCGAGAAGCTTGACCTACTTTAAGAAGAAATATTAAAACGGAATACATATATGTTAACAATTCCCTAAGGAAGTTTCTAGGACTAGATCATCAACTAATTTGAAGATAGTGGTTTATTTTGTGGCTTGAATAATACATTGTAGTCATTTATTGTAAAGATGAAATTTCGTAAACCATCTTCTTAGAACAAATAACGATAACAAAATTCGTGTCTCAGATGTCTAACCAACTTCAGCGTAAGACGTGTAAATCATTAGGTAATCTGACCCAAAGAGATAATCTAACTTTCATCATAATTGTTTTTATTTCAACATAAATAAAAGGAAATTTTGGATGATAATCCCTCCACACAAAACATTTAGCTTTTTTTAGTGTTAATGAGATTCATATGAGAAATAATGAAAGTAAATGTATGAATTTTCAAGAGATTTTACCATCATCGTTGTTTTATTTTTTTTAAAAAAATACATTGTTAAGGACGCTAACATGTTTTCCTTTATCTTTAGTCTTGCAGGGCTTCATGTGCACAATTACTGGATTGATCTACTTTGTGTGTAGTTCTTTATCCATATATGTTTAGTACTTTACTTTCAATCAGCAGCGTATAGCTATTATTGTGCTGGTATATATATATATATATATATATATATATATATATATATATATATATATATATATATATATATATATATATATATATATATATTAAAACTTTCGTCAGAATGATCACATACCGTGATAGGTTATACTAGATGTCATGGACACTTTTAAATATCTTTCTGACGTACATCGCAAATTAGACAATCATGTATAGAGTATATTAGTCTGATAAATGAAGCCACATACAGATGTTGGAATTGACGGGTTGTTTTGTTATATTACCTATTCATAAACATTTAAATTAGTACGGACAGATCTGCTCGCAACTCGTCAGTGACGATATTGATCGTTTCAGGCAAGTGCCAGTATTTCTCGCAGATACTGAGTTACGGTCGGTTAAAGGGGCCTTTTGGCGACTTGCAAAACATGAACATATTTCGGCATTAAATCCGATGTTTGGCAACCTGGAAACACAAGTGTTATAATTCTAAATTGTGTCGCCATTTAAAATTTCTGCATATAGCGGCATATAATTGTTCAATCCACATTGAAGAACCAATCATTTGTGACTTCGCTCATTCGTAATGGTAGTTTTTATCATGTGATTTAGAGCAGATGTCAATTTATTGTTTCATCGTCTGTATGTAATCCAATATATGATATTTCTATAAATAACAATGCTATGATACGTTAGTTCCCATCCATTAAATTGGAAAAATGATGAGATTAAAGTAACACCACTTGAAAACTATTTACATTATTACAGTATACAACTACCAAAGAAACAGACGATATATTGTATGGATAGTAAACAAAGAATTGGCGGTAAAAGAAACTTTGGCACTAAAAAGATTGCAATTTCTGATATCAGACGTTTGGGCGTTTGGTCGGAAACAATCAATGGAAGATTCAATGACTTTCTCGTTTAATTAAAACAATCATGAAAATAATTATGAACGTACGTCATGAGACTGATTCTAAAATGAAATGATATGCCTGGTAAAACACGCCACATACGATCCATAATCATGCCATAGAAACACGTATTATAATTAAAAACAAAAACTGGAAAATATCTTTTACTCGTATTGCTTGTAGGACATGTAAAGCCCTTCCTCATCACAATACTACACGTTGAAACAAAGCATCGTTACTTGGTAACTTACTGAGGCGCAGCAAGAATACGTACATACTTTTAGACAGCATTTATTAGTCTTGCTGATGAAGCTAGTTATAGAGGATCCAAAACATGTTTCGTGCAGCTTAAAACAAACTCAGAAGTTTATGTCTGTAAGATGTTCGAGGAGAGTTTCAAGAAATATCGATGTATTCATTATACAAACTCATTCGACGAAACATTTCCAGATGTCAAACGAAAGTAGTAAGAATCGATCACTAGCGATTATTTAGTTGATGTTTCTCATTTAGTGTGGTACAAGCAAAGTTACAAATATTTGTTTTTCGTCATTCGCCTGTTTTCAGATCATCCTGAGTAGTTATTTTGACTTCGACAACATGTTCAGATTTAGTGCAAGACTTAAAGTGTGTCGTCTTGAAACAAAAGTGGACATCCTCTGCGGCGGGAAACAGACAACGCCACAGAATGTCATAAATATACTTTTATAAAGGAATTTTAAATAGGACACATTCAGTGAAACTCCTGGAATGTTTTCAATGAACTTTGCAAGAATGTATACTGAAATATTTAACGCATTGACTTGCTCTCAAATACACTAACGTGTTACAACGTCCAGTTAAAGCTTATAGTCAATCAAACCATGGCAGTGCGGATGTGGTACGGAAGCAGTGACACATGACAACATGTTATTATCGATTGTTTGAAAGACAGACAAATTAAAGAAGCCTTAAACACCTAATTAGGGTTCGCAGTGGAAGAAAACAAAACACACTTTTGACAAAGGTTTTTTACCCATGTGAACCACAGACTTGTTTCGTGTCACATGACAAGTACATGATCGTGAACCTCGTCTATAAATTATAAGATATGAACGGAGAAGTGTTAAGCGGAATTTGCCTGAGTTACATTGAGTGACGAAGAAAGAAGACAACATTGGATATGTCGCCTCTAAAAGGAACGTTAGTTAGAAAGGATACCCCTCCCAGTTTCGATTCTTTGATTAATGGTTCACAAGCATTGAAAATATAAAGAAGCAGACGTTACAAACATGCAGTTAAACATCTCCTACTCAGACTTCATCTCTCCAAAAACTTAAAAAATAACAGTTGTGGGTATGATGCAGAGAAAGTGTCAGTAAAATCAAATAGTTCTTTTCTGGCAAACCTTTGAGGTATAAATGTTCAACGAACAATAGCAAAACCAAAAACACCATCTCCAGCAATTCCTAGATGATATTATTTCAACGCTCGAAATCTCGTCAGTACGAATTCAGCTATATTTAACTACCAGTTTGGCAAACTTTGACTAAACACATCTCTTTATGGGTTACTCATAAGTGATATTTTTCATCAGGTTTTCAGAAATTATGCACACAAAACTCTAACATAACACAGTATGGAAAATTCAATTGAAAAGCGTGATTCTAATTACAACATGTGGCTTAAACACTATTGTTAGTAGGGAACAGCCCGAGTCAGATAACTGGACAGAATTTGACTATTTAGTATATATTTGGCGTTTCAGAACGTTCCTGTTGTGCTCGGGAACTTTGACCATTGGTTTTCTCCTCTTTTCAGCGGCTTATCAGGTTGCATGGCCCTGGATACAGTCAAAAGATTAGATCCTAACATGGCTTCAGAGTGGAACACAATTGTCAAACAAAGAGAACAGCATTGCTGCTAATATGGAAGGAGAGTTCAAACAACAACAGCTGAAGAAACAGTTCTCAATGAAGCCGGGCTAGGATGAACGCAAGTACAAAAGTAGAAGCGACCTAGGCAGACTCGATAGTCACCTTATACACCTGTCTTGGAACCTCAGTCAGCAACTCCTTCTCCTTTAAGATCACCACCTATCCTAACATCAACTTCTGAAGCTGGGACACAACATCCAGTTCAACCGACATTAAAAGTGAGTACAACTCATCACAGGTGAGGCAAGGGAGCGAGGAAGTAGGACAAACAACACAGGTAGAAAAACAATTAGTCAAAAGAGACTATCAGAATTCAAGAGACAGAGAAGAAAAAGTATAATTTGCAAGTGCAGCTACAACAACAATAACAACTCAGCATGGAAATAAAACTAAGAGACCACCGACAGCATACACAAAAAAGGCAACAGCAAACAGGAACGTTCCAAAGAAGCAGTAGTCAACGCTGTCACAAAACCAATCCGTGGCAGCGTATCTCTGAGAGCAGGCTGAAGAGTGATGTATGGGAGCATTATTAGATGATAAAATGACAGTTCTATAACATATGGAAGATCTGAGAACCGCAATGACAGCCGCCAAGAAACTAGAAAGCAAGGGCCGGCTTGACATAAAAATCGAAACCAAACTATCTCCATGTAGCGGACAATCATTAGTTCACTGGGGAAATATATTGTACATGTCAAGTAGGAATATTAGTTCACTGGGGAAATATATTGTACATGTCAAGTAGGAATATCAGTTCACTGAGGGAAAATACTGTAGATGTCTAGTATAAGACGCTGTAGTGGACAAAAGCTGGTCCAATAAGAAAGTTGCAGTTGAGATTTCGATGTCGTATGTCGAGAAATCCAATCTCACGTGTTGGATCAAATTGCATATTCTTAAATTTCCATTTTCTAGATGGAGATTTTAGATTTATATCTTGAAATTACACTTATGATTTAAAGTTATATTTCATATGTCGACGTTTTACAGTGTATATTTTAAATTCCACAACGGTGGTTGAAAGTTCAATATCATATATAGATAATCCTTAATTCACACGTTGTATGCAACTGTTTGTGACGAAAGTTCCAATTAATATGGCGAGTATTTAGATTTCATCTGTTGAATTTCAAAGTAATAGAAGCAGCCTCCTTGTTTACATATAACGCGGTCCGTTCACGAGAGCGACATCTAGCGAAGAAATTCATAGAAATTCTATACCTGTGAATGGTAACTTGCACACTGCAAACTCATGAAATCTAATGCTTTTTTTATTTTTAATTTTTAAGTGGACATTGTTTAATGTTACGTTCAACACCAACACATCACTTTACCACATAAATATAATATTTCTGACAAGGACAATGCAATGTCCAAAGTAACCGCAAGACCTGTTTCAACTATTTGGCGATATTCTTACTCTCAATTGCAGGAAAGATACCCGCCAGAATCTTACTGAACCGCCCCACTACACACCTTGACCAGGGACTACTACTAGAAAGCCATTGTGGATTCCGTAAAGAACGGTGGACCATCGACATGGTGATTGCTGCAGGGCAGCTACACGAGAAAAATCAAGAGCAAAACGCCAAACGTTTCTCCAACTACGTCGACTTGATAAAGGCTTTTGAGGCTTTGATACTGTCAGCAGAGAAGGATTGTGGAAGGTAATGGCAAAGTACGGATGCCCAAGAAGATTTATATCCATGGTGCAGCATTTCCACGATGACATGCTGGCACGAGTCCAGGAAAACGGAGAGACATCTGAGCCATTCCCAAAAACAAATGGCGTCAAGCATGGGTTGTGTTCTGTCACCAACACTGTTCAGTCTAGTGTTGTCCGCCTTGCTGACTAATGCTTTCAGAGACGGAGAGGTTGGAGTCGGTATCAGGTACCATACAGATGGAAAACTATTTAATTCCAGAAGGGCTCAAGCAAAAAGCAAGGTCATGACAGACACCATCAGGGATTTCTTATTTGCTGATGACTGTGCTATCAATGCTGGCTCAGAAGCCGACATGCAATGCATCAATGACAAGTTCTCCATCTCCTGCACATGCTTTGGCCTCACCATCAGTACCAAAAAGACTAAAGTCATGCATCAGCCGGCCACTGGAAAGCCCTATGTTGAGCCTAACATCAATGTAAATAGACAAAAAATCAATGTAGTGAATCGCTTCACCTACCTTGGCAGTATACTGTCACATAACATAACTATTGACGACGAGGCGTACCTTCACCACTGCCAGAGCATGCGCAACTTTCGACAGATTGTATGCCAACGTCTGGAATAGAAGAGGCATCAGCATCCAGACCAAACTAAAGATCTATAGGGCAGTTTTGCTCCCCACACTACTTTAAGCATGCAAAACATGGACGGTGTACCAATGCCACGCCAGGAAGCTGAGCCACTTTCACACCACAAGTCTCGGGAAAATCATCAACGTCAAGTGGCAGAAGAAGGTTCCAGACACTGAAATACTAGCCCAAGCAGGTCTCCACAGCATCCAACCCATCTTGAGCGGGACATGTACGCATGCCAGACCACCGGCTGCCTAAGATACTCTTCTCTGGTGAGCTACAGCAAGGACATCAATCCCACAGAGGTCAGAAGAAACGCTTCAAAGACAAGCTGAAAGCTGAATTTAAAGCATTCAACATAAACCCTGATTCCTGTGAGCAAACAGCAAACGATCGTGTCACCTGGTGTTTCTCTGTGCACAAATGATCCATGTTGTGTGAATCTAGCAGAACGACAGCTGAAGAGCTTAAGGGGCAAGGCACATAAGCACGTGCAATCAACCCTCCTCCAGATGTCCCACTCATCCCCTGTAACTTATGCAAACGAACATTCCGTGCAAGGTTGGTCTCATCAGCCACCTGCACAC
Organism: Unio delphinus; assembly: GCA_029339505.1. Classification (NCBI taxonomy): domain Eukaryota; kingdom Metazoa; phylum Mollusca; class Bivalvia; order Unionida; family Unionidae; genus Unio; species Unio delphinus. Next base: position 14,950,533 of record JAQISU010000106.1, on the reverse strand, counting down.
GCATTAAACAGAACCAGCCCCTCCAACCATCAGATGACTATAGAGGTCCTCATCATATCGACAGACGAACAAGGAACTAGCGAGGCGGAACACGACGTGTTTAAAATCCGTCACCACGTGGACAGACAGCGAGAAGTACATCGTTCACTGAGTTGATTGGATCGGGTCACAGCGATATCCTATTGGAAATTGAGATAGAGGATGTGGTAACAATTTAGATCCGAATTATAACTTCTGACTAGCAGGAGAAAAATGATTTTCGCCTAGGAAGATTGTCGAGCAATATATGGTACTCCGGAAAAATTACTCCTAAATTGGCGGTATTGATTCTAACACTGTTTTTTGAGAAGAAAAGTTTTACGATTTGCAAAAACCCTTGTCATGGCACAACCAAAACAGACTGCCTGCTATAAAGTACACAGGAGAAAGGCTCCAAAGAAAAAGCAGCCAAGTCTGCACGTAAGAGCGCACAGTAAACTTTCTTCCACGATAGAGTTTACGAATCAATGGAATATTATACGAAATTATAAAAATATACAGCAGGATTTATATAAATTAATCTACAATTTTATAAAGGACAGAAAACAAAAAGACTGAAAATCTACTCACGAGCAAGGAAAAACGAGAAAATACGGCGGCTGCTCACACAGCAAAAAAGATCATGTAAAAGTAATTAAAAAACAAAGAGAATAGAGGCCGAGGAAAGATCTTTCATTGAAAACAACTATCAAGAAGGGACAAAATAATTGGATATGAGACACATTCAGAGAGAAAGAGTACCTACTACATCAACAGTATTAAGAGCCCTAAACAAAGAACCAGACAGGAGAACTCTATTTACCCCAATGGAATTTCACTTATCCCTTAGAAGAGACGACCGACCGTTTTGAGAAAAAAAAGTCGGTATAAAGGTGGAGATATCTAGATTTGCAACTGTTCCAGGATTCTTCATATACAACGGAATTAGGATATTGGAGAAAAAAAAACTGAAAGAGATCAAAAAAGCGTTTTACTTACACTTTTTTTTAAAAAAAAAGTCTGGTGCAAGGGGTGTATCCAGCATAAAAAGTGCAGTGCGACATATGCGGGGAGACGGGACATACCCCTAATTGCCCCCAAAACCAGCACAGACCCAACAAAGGAAGAAAAAAGAACATAACGACGCTGGAAATCTTCCCGACAAAGAGACAACATGAGCAACAACAACAACATGATCCACCAGGAGAAAAACAATAACTCCGATGAAAAGAAAATCCAAAACAAGTAGAAAAGTAGAATCAAAAACTTCACGAGAGAAAACAAAATTTAGAACAAAGCCAACAAGGACATAAACAACAACATCAAGAATAGCAGAGACAAGAGGTCGAGCCACAAAAAAGTAAACAAGCAAGAAATTATAAGCCTACAACAACAACGAGAACAACAACATAAAACAGAACATAAACAAGAACAACAAAGGATAGAACAGAAACCAATATCAGGCCAAGAGAAACAAAAACAGTCGGGAAATAAAAACAAACTGATAAAAGACAAAAGCAAAATAGGAACAAAGAGAAATCAAGTATCAAAGATATGAAAACAACAGTAATAACAACACTACAAGCGGAGAAAATGCAACCAGAAAAATCATGCATAACAGATGAACAAATATAAATATATTTGGAAGATTATGATTGCATAGAATACAGTTCGGGAAATGAAATAACTACAAAGATGGCAAAAAAGCAACAGAACCATGGCAATCAACATCAAAAGAATAGGAAATAAACAGAAACAGAAAAAGAAGATCAATAGAAAGGCAAAAAATCGAATCTAATTTGAGCAAAACATTCATCCTAGAAGACGACCAATGCCTCGAATTGATTTCCGTCATATTTTAAAATATAAAAAAATAATTACAAAATGCAATATGTACACTTTTTTAAAACTAAAATACTATTATATGTATCTTTGTAAAAGTCAGTAAGCTATTTGCCTTATTTTTGCCGAATATTACGGCAGTGTCAGTGTAATTATGTGCAGTATGTATACTTAATTACTAGGATCGTTAGTTGGCAGAATTACCTTTGTATTGTTTAAATTACCTGCGTATTTGAAAAATGAGCTGAGTATTATGTGAGAGTTATGTAGACTGATAGCTTGTGGTCAGAATTAATTTTGTAATTCGCAATTAAGTTACCTCGTTGTAAACTAGTATATTTATTTATGTGATATCTTTTGTAATTCGCTATTACGTTACTTCGTAGTAAACTAGTACATTTATTAGAATGCGATATGTTAGAATTTACACATGCTTGAGCTGTGAGTTTGGAAAATGACAAGTGTGTAATATATTAGTTAATATGGATGTATGCATATAGCAGGGCCTGGATGTTTAAATATTTGTGTACTTTGTATGCGTTGTAACGTAAAGACATGAGTCTGATTGTTGTGATATGGTTTACTATAATGGGATTAAGGATATGTACTGATGTGACGCAATTTATTGATGTATGTAGGAGAAGTAACTGATACTGTGCTTTTATTACGTTGTTTTACCATATTAGAACGTACGAGTATTTCGATGTGAATGAATGCATGATCAAAAAAATTTAATGGCCGTTAACTGATAATATGCCGGGTGTAGTGTGAGATGAGAGGGCTAAGGAAAATTGTATACCGTCCTTGTGTTTCGACAGAAAGTTTTTTTTTAGGGGAGGCAGCATTTCCGGTTTATTGGAGTCCCGAATCACAAACAGAAACGGATGCAAGACTAGTAGAGATGTCGGAGTCGACAAGTCTACTCAAGAGAAGGAGGAGAGGAGGAAAGTAAGTCAAGAAGGAGAAAGAGGAGAAGAAGGAGGAGTATAGAGAAGTCGAGAGGAGTCTGGATTTGGAGAAAGTTGAAAGGCAGAGGAGAAGGAATTGGAGGAACAGGAGAGAAGACTGCACAGATGAGAATAATACAAGGACAGGTGGAAAGCTATCTCACATTACTGATCAAGTGATGTAAAAGTCTGTTATAGGGTCAAGCGGGAGGGAGTGCATGGAAAACTTTAATCACTTAACTATAAAACTGTTATTAACTTGTTATTCGTTGAATTTCACGTTTTGTATATTCAATCATTTAACCGTCGGCATAATTGACATGGACTCAGAGTTTTAAGCGATCTTTCAATAATCTAATGTCCAACCAAAGTCGATCCTGGGTGGGTCTTCTATAATAATTTAAATAAACTATTGGGAGTACCCCACCCCAATCGAAAGACACCTACCATAGTGGCAGCATAACCAACCCACAACACGCCACACTCGGAACAGTACAGTCAGACTCTGACAAATAGGTGTGATTGATCTTTATCCATAATTGAGGTTAGGGGCTTGGACCTACCTGACTGATGTCATTTTTTGTATAAAAAAATATTACAATGCGGAATCCTCACGCACATGTCATCTGTCCAAAAATCGGACTTTTCTGACCGGCTAGCTGAAGGTTCTATCGCATTATTGGTCTGAATTATTCGGCACCCATCAAATACAACTTTTAAACTGTAATTTTGCCCCATTTCTCTTATAATAACGAATTTTCATACAGCCACACGCACAATGTAATGCATGTAATTTTTCCTTCTTCTCGACAAAATTTTAACCTATATTTGAGCAATTAAAAATTTTCGTCTCGTTTAAAATCGATCTAAGCACATAATACTGCATTCGAACCCTTTGGTAATCAAATTGAGCTAGATACCTAGATCTGGTATATACTGTGCATCTAAATGAAACTGATTCATGCCAACGTACGCATTCCTGGATTCTACTTTAAATAACCCACTGGTCAGATTAAGGAATTCTTCGGTGTTTTTTTTTTAAATTAAAAAAAAAAACAAAAAAAAAACGTTCTTGTGCATAAATATGAATCCGTAGAGAGGAACTTTACTGCTAGTTATTTTTGACCATTCGATTCGTGTTAACCTCTTTTTGCTAATTAAGTTTCCTTTCGACATAAAATGTAAATTAATTAAACAAATCCTGTCTCAAAGATAATTATTATTTCTGCAAACATATTTACCCTGTCGATTTGGTGATTTTTGCCGAATTTAGGCAGTTTTACACTAAAATCTATTCTCAGGTACAATGCTAGAGATGGTTATGCAAATGCATGGATGTGATATGGCATACTTTAAATCAAACATTTCATGGTAACACCAAAGTATTAAAATATGTAAAAAGTTGTAACAATGTTAATATAAAGAGAGTTGTTTTGAATAGTTTGTAAAAGTATTATGATTTTTTTGCTATAAATCTGGAACAAACTAGGTTATGCCATTATTACTCCTTATCTCTGTTGCGGAAAGTTGATAAACGTATTACAAAATTATTTTCCCACCACGACCATTATATCGCTAATATATGATAGACGAAATTCAAACTGTTTATGACATATATACATTTTAAGTCTTTTATTTCTAGTTTTTTAAACTTACGTTCCAGTTTTCACTAAATTTCACTTCTTCACACGCATGTTCATCAGCTTCAGTCGTTATGGTAAAAAATATTGGGAATTTGTTTATCACAGTCAACATAATTCTCACATAATACTCAGCTAAGGGCTCAAATACGCAGGTAAATAAAATACTACACAGGTAATTCTACGCACTAAACGATCCTATTAATTAAGTTTACGTCCTGCATGGTAAATACATCGTTGTCTCTGTATATTGCTTCTCAAAGCCACTTTTTCAGTGTTTTAAGAACTTTTTTTTTCTCTCTGGGATCGGGAAGGATGTTATTGTAATGCATCATAAACGATCACAATAATACAGACATCTAACTTGTTTTTATTTTAAATAAAAAGTTCAAGACCTAAGCGAGAAGAACATCACGGGATGTATTTTAGGGTTAAAAGGTTGCCTCCATGAGCCCCCACCCCCTTACAACATGTTCAACAGCACATAAGTTCCTGAGCCGCGGAGAAATGTTGGTGAACCTGCTTATCATAATAACATTGCTAAGCTTGGCAGCTGTATCTTCTTTTTCGTCTTACAGCATAAACATTGTAGTTTAATCCCAATAGAATCTGCTAGAAAGCAATAGCCATCTCTACGTTCCCATTTGTCAAATGTGCAAGAACATAAGAACTAAATGAAACAAATCAAAAATCTTTCTTTAACATTTGACGTACTTTATGTGAATACTTTTTTTCCCCCCCATTCCCGTCCTATTATGATTTGAAATAATATCTGCGTAGTTTTATGAAGGCCGATGACACTTTTGTGGATGCAGCCCATCTTGGTCACTTTTGAGTTATAGGTGTTTACGTAACAAGCACAATTACTTTAATGTACACTGCCCTGCTTCAGCATCCATTCCATTTGCATGGCATTTTCATGACGTCTTGAGAAATAAAATGTTAATTTTATCAACGATATCTATATCCCGACAGAAACAGCTAAAAACATCAGGCGATAGCCCAAGCGCGCAGATCAAACAATAAATATGCGCAACACCAACATTAAATTCACACAGTACGAAACCTAGGTGTTACTCTAGACAGTACTCTCACATTGCACCAACGTCATGAACATATTCATGACTGCATATCTGTAACTGCGACGCATCAGCTCCATTCGCAGATATCTTTCGGTTGATGCACTAATAAGCTTGTGTCTTCATTAGTACTTTCAAGGCTGGACTACTGTAATTCAATTCTGGCTGGTTCGTCTCCATATTTACTCCAGAAACTTCAAAACACAGATGCTCGGATCATCCTTCGAGTACCACGATCTGAGCACACCTCACCATTGCTCTGTACCCTACACTGACTATCCAATCGATCCAGAATCAAACGCAAAATTTGTTCTCTGTGCTACATTTCACTGACGGACTCCAGTCCGACATACCTATCTGGCCTCACCCATAAGTATACACCAGCAAGATACTTATGCGCCTCTTTGACAATATTATTCTCATTAATCCCATTATGAAAAGTAAGTCATATGGACAATGTTCTTTTTCATACCATGGCCCAGTAACGTGCAATGAATTGCCCATTGAACTTAGACACAAAGACTGTATAATCCCTTTCAAGAGTGCTCTATAAAAAAATCACCTATTCCGATTGCAAGAAAAAAATTGGGTTTTGAAATTTAAAAATTGTATATAGTCATATCATTACACATGTTGTAAAGCGCTTAGAGCTTCCAGATTAGGTTCTATACTAAGTCTTCATTATTATGATTATTATTAAAATGTATCCATTGTTGGCTTTGATATTACCCATTACACTACAAAATTGTGATATAACTGAACAATCTATTTTGCTCTTCAGATTTAGACTAAAGCAAATATAAAGCAAACTTTTCTCTCTTCTGTGGGGAAAAGATAAAATACTTAAGGTCCCTTGCCACATGTGCTGAAACAATTTAATAATTAAATATCACAATCCAACAAAACTTTTACACGACACTAATAACACTTTTATTACATAGCTGTAATAACATTATTAAATGAGATATTCAAATTAGTGTGGTAGATACATGAACATAATCAGAATGCAATACAGAAAAATAAATACATATTAATTAAAATGCATATTTTCAAAGGCTTGCTTCCATAGCCACGAGTTGGACATGCATGGTTTAGTGTCATCTTATCAGCATCCATTGTCTTTGCGGCTAATCCCAAAAACTGTTACGGAAGTTTCAGGTCTCAAATTAATAATTTTAAAAAAAAAACATTTAAGACCAATAGTGAAATATACTGCAAACTTAGATATCAAATATCTCTCCATCAACTGATGTTAATCTCAAAATCATCTATCGCAACTTTTAAAAACAGTCATCTAAACTTTGATTTTTTTTTCTTCTTTATGGGTGCAACTAGTTTCCACATGTTGAGCCTTGAAGAAAAAGTTCTAAGAGTTGTACTTGATAAATTTTGTGAATTACAGGAAAAATCTACCCTGTTTGTTCACCTCTTTTATATCCCAGATGCAGTCAGAAGATCTTTTTTTACTCACAATTTATGTCACTTGTTTTTGTCTTAAAGAATTTGCAGAAGTGCATTGAAGTCACTAAAAGATCTTTTATTCTGATTCGTTCAAATAATTTTGTCAAAATGTTGGCATTTATTTGTCTCAAGTAGATGGTGAATGAATAATTCAGTATGGCTGAAACAAAACAAACAGCCATCAGCCTTTTGTAGTCTTAGAATAGATTTGTTTTCTTCTAAATTTCTTAGGAATTCTGACCTTTTTCTTAGACATTGATCAGTTATCATGGATGGAAAAAGGAAGCTTTTGATATCAACCTGTCAGTCATTTCCTTAAAAATCATCTGCAGCAAAGATGTGCAGAGTGATGACGTGTCAGGAAAATGCTTTATTTCCAGGTCTCAGCAGTCCGAGCAGAACCATCAATTATTCGTAAAGAAACCAGCTGTGGAATATCTAATAAATATCTGTATTCTAAAGAATCGGTTTTCAACTACAAAATAATTATAACATGAACCCAAGCGTGCTTATTGACATTTTAATTTTAACTGTTCGGTGAATTCGTATTGGTTGAAAAACTACCTTCACAAATTACGTTTTTAAGACAGATAAAAAATTACCGAAATCTTTAAATTCATTGTTTGCCTGCGTGTTTGCAAGCCCGATTCTATTTTGGCCTAAAATTCGTATATTCGATAAGAATACTGAGAGCTAGTTGACTGTTTGATCTGGTCTACAAAAAGTTTGCTCAGACCCAAACATTAAAGACAGATTTAAAGAAACTGGAACAGCAAATCCAGTCATTCAATAATTGGTAAAGGTCTATATGTTACTCCGTGCTAAATCTTAAGAAATTATGTTTTTTTTTATATTGCTGAAATCTTACGAATTAAAAGAATAACTGAATTATAACTCATAGCTGCTGAGACGTTCCAGTGTTTGACGTTCCCCCCAGAGTTTATCTATTGAAGTAATAGGTGCTCTTCACTTGCTTGATCAAATTCGGTTCAAAGCATTCTTAAACAGATTTTAAACTGAATTCAGCATACAAACAAGCAATGCTGTAAGCATTATGACAAGATGAGAATGTGTCCATGAATATTGCCATTGCTTCATAAGAAGGTATTCAAGTATGACAAGTCAATTTTGGCATGAAATAAACGCAAGCAAACTTACAAACTTGAACTAAAACGTTCATAGAATATTAAATTCCGATGACACCTTTATAAAACCATATCTTGGTTTATTACTGTTGGCTTGATAGCTATAATGTGTTCAAAATAACTGAGGGTAGGAAAGGGCAACAAGTACATCAATCACCTTTCTGGCTTTTCCGATTTCCTCATTCTCGATGATCACATTCTTACATACTACATCCATTTGCAATCAATGAAACTAAGAATATATACCTATCTATAGCATAATAGGTTATGACTAGCTTTCAACCTTAACAGAGATTCTACAACAAAAGATAATCCCTGACAGCAGTTGGTGAACATTGCAAACAATCGTGACATACCGTTTCTTGGGATAACATCAAAGCATTTGATAGAGAGATTAAAACCCTGAGGAAGAAAACAAGAGAAGCTATTGAAATCATGGAGGAGGAGCCCAAGTTGAACCATGATTCTGGATTGGAACTTCCGCCAGTGTAAAGAAAGGATTTTGTCACATTATCAACATTTAGTTGATCAAGTAACTCCTGTCCAGAAACAGATGTCTTTCGAAAAATTGATTCACAAACATTTTTTACGACCTTTTCATGTAATGTCACCTAAAAGGAAATCAAAGTGATAACAGCCAACTAAAACAAGCCATCCAAAACTACCAAAATTACCAAAAGAGACCTTCAGTTTTTCATAAAGCCAACTAAAACAAGCCATCCAAAATTACCAAAAGAGACCTTCTGTTTTTCATAAAGCCAACTAAAACAAGCCATCCAAAATTACAAAAAGAGACCTGTTTTTCATAAATTCCAAAGTTGAATATGGGTAATTTTCTGTTCTTGTTTTCACAAAATTTCTCAATTACACACAGCAAAACAGTTTCTGTAATTTCCACATACTTTTACTTGGCATAAAGTCATAAGGAAAATGCAAGGTTTAAAATACTTTTTTTCTTCAAATGTCAGATATAAAACTCAGCTTGCATGTATCTCAAGTCAATTCATCTTGCATATCTGAAATCGTAGTATTATGTGCATGTTTTATTAAAAATTATTTTTAACGTAGCTTTAACAATTTTTCTGTCAAATTGTAAGAATGTCTGCAGTGTGGCAGTTTATAGTGATGTCTAGCACTGGGGCATCACGCCACAGACATGTAGCACAATGTCCCACCCAGTCACCTTATCCTGACACCTGGCTGACCAGTCCTAACATTAACAACTTGATGCCAAATACCTATCGAGGTAACTGTAGGTACCATTTTTGTAAATCCAGGTATTTGACGACTTCTCAAACCTGCAATCTCCCACATCTGGGATGGATGAACTAACCACTAGGCCACTGGGGGTGGTGAAACAGTATAATGTAATTACCGTAGAGACATCTATAACAAAATTATAACACTATGCCCACCATAGATGCTAAAAAAGATCACCTAAAAATGAACAGCAAAAGATAATACATAAAAAAGAAAAAGCTGGATAACGAAAAAATGGGGGAAACATAACCCAGAAAAGGAAAAGCTGGGATATACCTGAAGATCGGGAAAAATACAATTCGGATAAGGAAAAAATGAAATATATGAGACGATGGGGAAAATGATAACCCAAATAGAGAAAAGCTGAGATATATGAGAACATTGAGAAAAAGATAACCCGGATAAGGAAAAATTGGGATATATGAGACAACCCAAATAAAGAAAAGTTACGATATAACAGAAGATTGGGAAGATATATGAGAAGATGGGGAAAATGATAACCCAAAAATAGAAAAGCTGTGATATATGAGAACACAGAGAAAAAGATAACCCAGATAATGAAAAACTGGGATATATGAGAAGATGGTGATCAAACATTAATAATCATGGTCTGGAAAACTGAAGCGATACTAACGGGCCTTGGAAAAGAAACAGCTCCAGAAATAATTATTCACTGTACTTTTTACTATGACAAAAAATACTACTGCTCTCAATAATTTAAAACTTTTATTTCACTTATATTGACACAAAATTTCTATTAACATTTAAAACAATATCTGATCAATTTATTATGATTTCCTTTTAAAAGCTATTGTATACTTTAACTACAAATATTATCATCAATGAGTAAATATCCAATAGAGACAATTACTAACAGGCTACTACCCTTGACACAAATTAACAAGACCAGTGAACCTATACTGTATTTAATTATAGTAAGACCATACACTTTGTTACTATTATTAGCATGCAAATTATATTGTAATAGACATAAGGCACTATGACATGATCATAGTGTGTTTGAATTCACTTTACGAGAACTTGTGCCACATTCCCTCAGAAATATTTCTTTGGCATGCAGACAAAATGAATTACAGTCGACTCCTGTTAACTGCACACCATCGGGCCCGTCACGAGACTGTGCAGTTAACAGGAGTGTGCAGTTAAGCGAAGTACGGTACAGTACAGCTTTAAATCAGCACGGCACAAATATATGTGAAGAATAAATTTAAACAACGATTAGAATCCACTCTTTCAACTTTTACTTAAATGTTAAGCTTGTTTTCCTTCTTTTTTTTTTTGCCGTGTTGTGATTTAAATTGAATTCTGTTGTGCATTTTCCATCTTTCCAACCATCCATTTGTTTGTTTGAAATCATTCAAACCCGAACGGTTTAGAGCAATGTTTCCCATGCCAAAATGAGGCTTGCAACGTTACATTATAATAAATAAACAAGGGTAATAAATCGGTCACAAGATCACTGGGGCGCCAATTTTACAGTTCGTCCCCGGGCGCAAAATATCATCGCCACGCCTCTGTCATACATTGGTATTGGCAAGCACAATGTCATTTACTATAATGCTATAATACTGTTCCTGGGAGCCATACAACTGTACAGAATTGCAATAATAGCTAAATATTTGAATTTGTTTACCAAGCAAATAGCCAGATACCTTCTAACAGACACAGCTGTCAATCATGGTGACATGACACAGCTGTCAATCAAGCTGACATGACAAAGTGGTCAATCATGATGACATGATTCATAGCATTTTTGAAGCATTCTGTACAAGAAAACATATGTGGCAAAAATAAATTAGTTTACAATGGAAAAACTTCAAACCTGCTAAATCACCTAAGTTCAAGTACCCTCTTATAAGGTAATCAAAATGCCAAATACTGACGAGTCGTACAGCTCATGATATAACCGAATCAATTCACTGTCATTCAGGAAATCTTTAAATAGATAACATTTAGAATTTCATGCTGACAAAGAACAGGGGACATATTAAAGTCAACAAGCCTTTATATAATGTAACCTAAAAGGAAATACATTAAGAAATAAATGAAAAACTGACACTGTGCATGCATTATCTTAAATTTTTCACACTCTGCAAAAGTTACAAAAAGCCTGTGATTTTTATTGTGAATAAATCACTTCCTACATACATTTTTGGGCTAGTCAGTGACTTTAACTGAAATAAGAGTTACTGACCCTTTTTACCTATATATGATCTTCAGCACTAAACAAATCGTATGGTCATACTAATTTGGAAGATAAACAGAATACCTACATTTTTTAATTATTAATAAAAATCCAAAAAGAAAAGGAAATATTGAATCTGATCGACCTGTATTCCACAAATATTAAAATTGGAAAATCTGGGTACTCATCTTATGTGGTCACTTTATACTAAGACAAATTTAATATCAAAAGAGCATTATCCTGTGAGGTACCTGTGTTTCATGGGCTTTATCTCATTAAGTACCCTTGTTATACATGGGCAAATTTAATATCAAAACACAGTATCCTGTGAGGTACCTGTGTTTTACAGGCTTTATCTCATTAAGCACCCTTGTTATACATGGGCAAGTTTAATATCAAAACACATAATCCTGTGAGGTACCTGCATTTTACGGGCTTTATCCCATTAAGTATCCTTGTTATATGTGGGCAAGTTTAATATCAAAACACATTATCCTGTGAGGAACGTGTGTTTTACTGGCTTGGACCCATTAAGTACCCTTGTTATACATGGGAAAGCTTAATATCAATACACATTATCCCTTGAGACACATGTGTTACACATTGAATTATCAAAAATGTACCTGTATTATACAAAGAACTGTGCTATACTGAGACCATTCATAGTTAGGGACCAATGTTGTTTGAGTTCTACTTTGACAAAGTATAAGCAGCCTGATTAGGTAATGTATTAAGATATTGGTGTGATCCTGTTAAAATATGCTTATCAAGTACAACATTTACCTGTGTAAAATGTTTATCTAACATGGAAAACTCAGATCTTCTTGCACAACTTGTGGCAGCATGTTAGTGTCTACACTCTATGAAATCACAACCAGAACAAACGATACAGGCCATAATTTACGGGTGCACTTTGCAATGTCAGACCTGAGTCTACCATGCTGGTAGCTAAGTCCATGTTACACATTTATAAATATTAAATTTAAGGCAGAAACATATCCAAAAAACAGACAACTGGTTTTTGGCAGGTTTTACAACATCAATAAAAGGATAAAATGTCTTTTAAAACCTGAACAGAACTGATTACTCACAAAATATATGTAAAACATATTACCTCTGTTAAAGGTCAATATCAGGTAATGTTAAGATGCATCATAAAATGATATAAAAGGAGCAATGCTTTCAGACTTGTATGCTGTTCTCAAACAAAAATCGGTTGCTAAGCAATTAGGAGGTAAACTAAATTTGTTTACAAAGCTGAAAAAAGTAACTCAACTGGTGAAGTTAAGAAAATATTCCTGTTTATCTCTAGTACCTGTGTTACATTAAATATACAATTCTAATATTCATGGTTATGCATTAGAAAAAGTTACTAGAGGTTTATTTCATGCACAAGGACATATTCTGTTGCTTGTCAGATGCTAATAACATTCAAAATATCCTGCAAAAGTTTTCAAAATCTGGATGTGAGAAATAATATACTATTTTGCTGAATGTCTTCTTTAGTTCAAAATGATGAAGTCATTGGTAAAAACTGTTTTGAACTAAAACAACCACGTCCTATTACTCATAATTTCCTTGTTTTGAACTAAAACAACCACATCTTATTACTCATAATTTCCTTGTTTTGAACTAAAACAACCATGTCCTATTACTCATAATTTCCTTGTTTTGAACTAAAACAACCACATCTTATTACTCATAATTTCCTTGTTTTGAACTAAAACAACCATGTCCTATTACATGTACTCATAATTTCCTTGTTTTGAACTAAAACAACCACATCTTATTATTCATAATTTCCTTGTTTTGAACTAAAACAACCATGTCCTATTACTCATAATTTCCTTGTTTTGAACTAAAACAACCACATCTTATTACTCATAATTTCCTTGTTTTGAACTAAAACAACCACGTCTTATTACTCATAATTTCCTTGCTTAAATAGGCACCAGAGCATTCATAATAATTGGAACCACTAAATAATGATACAACAGTGTCTCCTGATCATAATTTATTCCTGAGGTGAATAGAATCAAAATTTACACTTCAAAAAATCTACGTCAGCTTATTGATCAGATCTCTCCTGTTATATATCAACATGTTCCTGTCAAATAAAGACGGTCAAACCGCTCAAGTTGCACCTTTCCAGGTTAAGTGTAGAATGCTAAATAGACACAAATATCTGCTGATTGTTTTGATCTGTCAGCTTCTACTACAGACAAAATGTTAAATATTAACATCAGGGAAAGCAATCTTAACCACTTGTTCATAATGGCTGACAAAGTGCACATCCAGCCCCTCACTGATGAATTTGGGTAAGTCAGAGAAGTCTTTCTTGTTGTCCTCAGGAAGAATGATGGTTGTTACCCCTGATCGTTTGGCCTGAAAAGACAGAAGCATGTCATTATCTGTTTTGTAATATTAATGTGGCTACTCTGTGGCTCAGGGCCCTGGGTGGCTGAATGGTCAAAGGCACTCGCCTTAACTTAAAGCTGACATCTGACCTATGTCCATGTGTATTCAAGTCACAACTCAGCCAATGTGAGAATGTAAGAAAGCTTGCCTGTAAATTCCTGTGTACTTACCGTGACCATCCTCTACCAAATATACTGGCAGCCATGTATTGTATGCCAAAAAAAGGTGTTAAACATTAAGAAAACAACTCTAGCTCAACAAAAGTGAACCATGCAAGTTGTTCATTGATTACATAAATTCAGAAATCAGATGCTGTCAAACCGGTTTTAAAGAGCTATCTATGGTACAGCCTTCTATGTCAGGTGGTTGCCTAGTTCAGGTTCAAGTCTTGTACAACACAGCTGATGGACCTTGAGCATGTGGTTAAACAGATGATTGCTTAATACAGGTGTCTTTACAGGGTGGTTTATCTGTATAGTAATGCATGTGTAGGCATGCACATGCAATGACTAACGTTGTATTTATATTATTTGAAAAAGAGACCCTTTAATAATATTGAAATAGAATGTTAAACACCCTAGTCACTTTATGTGAGCTAGACTTGTTATTTTGAAGTTCGACAACCAAATCTGGAATATATGCCAGAAATACAAACAAATAAAGTGAGAAATACAAATCCATTTATTTATACTTATTCTGAATTCACACACACACATTTGTGAGACTATTCAAGTCTTAGACTAGGAACTTGAAAACATTGTAATCATTTTACAAGTACAGTAGCTAAAATGTATACAGCATAGATTTTATATATATATATATATATATATATATATATATATATATATATATATATATATATATATATATAAAACGGCTTCACATAGGGATTATTTGTCACAACATTTTTTTGTGCTAACTTGAGGGCCCTGATGAACGGACACTGTCAAACACGATCAGAGTTCATTCACCCCACCAGCAAATCAACAAATATGTCAATTTTTTATCTTTCAATAATTCAGAAAAATGCAGTTATCCTTGTAAATCAAAACATCACAAAATTCAGATGACTGTAGTCATTAGTGTGGAAAAAAAAACCTATTAAGAAACCAACAAGTGAAATTTACCAAAAAATTTGATCTTGAAATAATTTTAAATTTACAACGCCAAATAATTTACTACAGTTCTAGCAATAAACTGGTTTTTACAATGAGCTCAAACAGTTTATACAGTAAGATATCAATTATCTAACAGTTTATACTACAGAATATCAATTATCTAACAATTTATACTGCAGAATGTCAATAATATAACTTTTATACTGAATGATATCAATTATCTAACAGTTTATATTGCAGAATATCAATTATATAACTTTTATGCTGAATGATGTTAATTATCTAACAGTTTATATTGCAGAATATAAATTATCTAATAATTTGTACTGTAAAATATCAATTATCTACCAGTTTATACAGTAGAATGTCATTTATCTACCAGTTTATACAACAGAATGTCAACATAACAGTTTATACAGTAAAATGTCAATATAACAGTTTATACAGTAGAATATCAATTATCAACCAGTTTATACAGTAGAATGTCAATTATCTACCAGTTTATACATAAAATGTCAATATAACAGTTTATACAGAAGAATGTCAATATAACAGTTTATACAGTAGAATATCAATTATCAACCAGTTTATACAGTAGAATGTCAATTATCTACCAGTTTATACAGTAAAATGTCAATATAACAGTTTATACAGTAGAATGTCAATTATCTACCAGTTTATACAGCAGAATGTCAATATAAGTTTATACAGTAGAATGTCAACATAACAGTTTATATAGTAGAATATCAATTATCTACCAGTTTATACAGTAGAATGTCAATTATCTACCAGTTTATGCAGCAGAATGTCAACATAACAGTTTATACAGTAGAATGTCAATATATAACAGTTTATACAGTAGAATATCAATTATCTACAAGTTTATACAGCAGAATGTCAGTATAACAGTTTATACAGTAGAATGTCAACATAACAGTTTATACAGTAGAATGTCAACTAACATTTTTGCAGTATAATATCAATTATCTAACAGTTTATACAGCAGAATGTCAGTATAACAGTTTATACAGTAAAATATCAATTAACTAACAGTTTATACAGTAAAATGTCAGTATAACAGTTTATACAGTAGAATGTCATTATAAAAGTTTATACAGTAGAATATTAATTATTTAACAATTTATACAGCAATGCCAATTATCTAACAGTTTATACAGTAGAAAGTCAATTATCTACCAGTTTATACAGTAGAATGTCAATTATCTAACATTTTATACAGTAAAATGTCAGAATAACAGTTTATACAGTAGAATATCAATTAACTAACAGTTTATACAGTAAAATGTCAATTATCTACCAGTTTATACAGTAGAATGTCAATTATCTAACAGATTATACAGTAAAATGTCAGTATAACAGTTTATACAGTAGAATGTCAATTATTTAACAATTTATACAGCAGAATATCAATTATCTAACAGTTTATACAGTAAAATGTCAGTATACCAGTTTATACAGTAGAATGTCAATTATTTAACAATTTATACAGCAGAATGTCAATTATCTAACAGTTTATACAGTAAAATGTCAGTATAACAGTTTATACAGTAGAACGTCAATTGTCTAACAGTTTATGCAGTAGGATGTCAATTATCATCATGCTAGCTTTCCGGCTTGTTTGATTGTACCAACTTTCATCATTCCCTCAAAGAATCTAAATCCCGTTTGATTTAAACCCAGATTAACAATTTTCCAGACAATACCATTGACCTTTCATGTCTCTTATAAATAGTGTTTTGCCCCTGATGGGTTTTAAATGTGTCACATACAGTGAACCAAGAAATGGGATTTAATTTTATATAAGGCAATATTTGACTAATTAAAGACTGCCATTTCATTTTATGTAATGTATAACATCAATTCTTGTTTGTACAGCTTCTATTACTTTAATTATGAAAAGTATAGCTCTCCAACCATTTTTTGAGCAGTTTCTATTTCAGGACATACCGGTCTGGATGCCTAGCAGTTAAAGCGTCTGCCTCTGATGCAAGAGGTCGTGTGTTGGATCCTCAGCCATGTTATACCAAGGACTTAAAAAAAATGATACTACCAGCTGCCTTGCTCGGCACTCAGCATTAAGAGGTTAGTGTTAGGTATGGTCAACCTGGTGTACGGATAATGTGGGGGACATCATGCTACATGTCTGTGGCATGATGCCCCAGTGCTAGACATCACTATATACTGTCACACTACAGCCATTGTAGCGATATGACAAGCTATGTTAAAAATCCAAATCTCTCTCTCTCTCTCTCTCTCACACACACACACACACACACACACTATTTCAGGACTGGACTATTGAAAAGAAATAGGAATGACAAAGTACATATCTAGTTCTGTACTGGTATTTCTACATGGCTTCTATCATTCAACAGTCTTTTTCTTGTTTTTAAACAACTACCTGAAACTGAAATGGAATACACAAAACTTGATATAATAAAAACAAATCTGTTTTGCACATTTTTTTAAACCAGAGTAGCAGTTTATTACAAAATTACTCTACTTTGGACTAGTTAATTGTGTTTTGATTGGTCAAAGTGAGTCACATGATGATCTGGTAAAAAAACAACATGCTGGCCAGTATGACATAATAGTTTGGTTATAAAGTCTATCGATGTTTCTCGCTTTAGCTTATACAGGAAAGGAAATAATGTGCAAACAAACTGGTATTGTCATGGTAGAATCTGTTGGTAATTTGGTATGGAATGATAGTAAGACAGCAGAAACTTTACCTGGCCTTGACCTTACTTGTCAAATTTTATTACATACGTGATATCATTTTATTAATAACCCATGTACACCTATTTTAACTCATTTGTACAGTCCATGAATGCTGCAGAGATTGTTGTACAGCTATGGTTTATAGGATGCAATGATGCATGACTTTTCTGCAGGTCATTCAAATTCACTGATCTGCAGTGGTATCGCTTAGGTTGGTGTCACACAGTGTGGTAGCTCATGGTGTCACCCCCATGGATCCCCTTCCTGTACAAAATTCAAAAATGTTATAGACCAGCGGTTCTCAACCTTTCTAGTGCCGCGACCCTTTTAATGCAATTCCAAATGTTGTGGCGACCCAAATGTAAAATTATTTTCGTTCATAACTGTAAAAATGTATATTTCCGTTGGTCGTAAGCGACCCCTGGCAAATCGTTGTTCGACCCTTGACGGGATCACGACCCACAGGTTGAGAACAGCTGTTATAGACAGACATGTGTGGTAACTCACTGTGTCACCCCCATAGAGCTCCTTCCTGCACAAAATTCAAAACTTTTATAAACAGACATGTGCAGTAACGCATGGTGTCATCCCCATGGACCCCCTTTCTTCACACAAATTCAAAAATTGTATAGACAGTCATTTTGGTGTCAACCCTCTGATGGTGTCACCTAATGCAGTCTGCACCTCACCCACCATCATGTGACGCCACTGCTGATCTGTATTACTGTCACACTATTGCTGGAGTCCAAATTATCAGGCGAGCCTTTACTTAATCAGTAAAGAATGGTTTCTAATTGTTAATCTTTCCAACTACTTTGCCACTGAGTTGATCAAATAAACCATGCAGAATCAACTTAATTCGGCAGAACTGGCTACACGATTAAAGTTCATTCTAATTAGGATTTGAACCTAATGCCTTCTGAAATAAACTAGTTAGGCCATTTTCAAAGAAAACTAAATGTTGGAAGCCAATGAGTATAATCAAATCATCCATACTCAATTTATGACAACAGGATGTGAGGATGCAACAGACTGTTATAACCTGGGATGTGGAAGTTGAAAGGTCTGGAAGTGTTATCATGCACAACTGAAGATCCTGGCTAATGAATCTGAGATAATGAGAAGTTTACCAATATTGAACCATGAGAGTGGAATAAGAAGGTATGTTCATGCTAAACTCAGGAATAACATACACACAAATGATCAATAAGAAACATAAGCTTACATAAAACCAATCACAAATAGCAATAAAGAAACTCGAACCGGTGCTATTTAATAGATTACCAACAAATCCACTATAGACCACCTTTTATTTAACACTGATTTGTCCCTGAGAGAAAGAGAGGGACTGAAAAGAAATTAAGCATAATTATCAAAACATGAAACAGCCAGTGAAACCAAGAGCTAATCATGTTCCAGAGAAGGTCAAGAATCAATCTGCCAAGCTTATTAAAAGGTACCTTATCAAATCAATGCAATGAAAATTTGTCATAAAAAGTCGAAGTGATAACTAAATTTCCTAAAAATTGTGATGGTTTAAAAAAAAATTTTTTGGATTTATAACAGGACCTATGACACCAGGCAGCAGAATAAAATGTAAGAAAGAAATACATTTTCTATGTAATCCAAGGGTCAAGGTTTCAATACCCAATCAGGCCAACCCATGTCGACTGTCTTGGTGTGTCAATTGGGAAATACACATAGCTCCCTTTAGCTTCCACACCTATCACCAATAATGTTTTGAAGTGCTGGAACATGTATACTCATATTTCCCACCCCATGTCTGTATTAAAATTGAAGCAGAATTATACAGGAAATATACATGTCTGTATTACAATTGAATTATATAGGAAATATATTCAGCATTAATTTCTTGCCTCCAAAAAATGAAACTTCCCCATACCAGTTCCTCTGTGATTCTGACTACATCTAGAGCCTAGCAATGTTGTGTGGTCTTCATCATATATCTGTTCTTATCCTAACATAACCTTTCTATTGTGGTCACCTGTATCAATATAGCTATAGTTTTGCTCCCATTTGTGTCTTGTCTAGTGAAGTTTCAGTTTACTTGGAAAATATTATACACATGACAGCACAACTTGCTGCAGTTTACAAAGGAAAATGTAATTTGTTGACCTGATTCTGAAATGGAATAAATCCTCTGGAACTTTAGACTGGCTTGCTATTCTACTGTATCAGATAATTTCATGTGATAATAATAACATGATACCAAGCGTCTTTAGCCAATAACAATGTAATGTAATCAATGCATAAAACAAAATCAATCATTTGGTCCTCTGATAAACTATATTATCTATTTTTTCTTAATAATGGCTTTGTTTGGTTCGGTTTAATGCTATTTGGCATGTTATCTAGTGCTTGAAGTAAACTGGGAGTAAACTGTCTAGCCAAAGGACACACCAAGGTATCCAACTAAGGCTTGAAGAATTCAAACCTGCATGCTAACCACTAAAGTCACTGTGGCTCCTGCATCCATTAGTCACTTCTTGTGACATGCAGGAGTGTGAATCAGACCTATTTCACATTCTTGTGTACAAGCTTGGTACTAAAATGGGTTAATATTATATTGCAGTTTAATATCAAGCCTTCATTTTTTTTGTCTGGCTGTTCACAATCAGTAATTTATAAACCATTCTGATGCATAAAGAGCTTCCATTTCCAAGAGCTATCATACATCTTTGTTAGAGAGACCTGTGAAATGTTATGAGACTAAAATGTTTTTTTCTTCTTTCTGGTCAGATAATGTTTCAGTTGCCATGGGGAAAAAAGAACACTGATGTTTTTACATATTACTGCATTGAATGAGTTTGCTGATAAATAAAGTTTGTGATCAGCAGTAACATTTCTTTTGAAGTTGGATTTTCACTAAATATATAAAATGCAAAACATGATTATTTAGTTGTCAGAATGGTGTTCAAGTGTATTCATTTTTGAAGATTTGTGATTCAGGAAACAACAGGCTGTCATCAAATCAAAACTGCCGGTTACCAGAGTTTTACTTTGTCAAACATCGCAGCAAGAGGGAAAGGGACATAGGATTCTTTGCACATACTGCAAACAACATAATTGACATAAGTGTAGTATGGTACATCAAAATAGAGCACCACCTGTATACAGTATATAAGACATGCTGAAATGAACATCCAGATATGTTCTCTTAATTATTATTTATTTTGTTACAATAATAACTATTAATTAACCCATGCTTTTAAAGATGATTTTAGCTATAAAATAGACTGGTTGAGAGATATTAATTTTTTTGCACAGCTGATTTGTGTTAATAATAAAAAAAATGAATACCTGAACTGAGTAGAGGCATGTTCTCCCTCTTCCCCTTTTGAAATGATCAATAACAAAAATTGATATCTACAAATACATAAACATTTTTCTATAGAACCAAACATACATATCTCATGGTCAATATCCGATATAGCTTTGACAATGCTAACATTGTGGTCATCATGAACAACTCAGTTCTGGTCACAGGATTTGCTCAAAGAATCCATCAGGGAAGTGTCAACAACAGTACCATCTAATCTTCAGTGAGTGTAACGTTGAAAACTAATAACACTTGTCATATCTTCAAATCCCCTATTGAATAATTGATAGCAAGAAAGACTTCACTAAATTAAGCATATGTTTTGCAACTCAATGGATTTTAGCACAGAAACTCAATGCTTGGTAAGTGTGAGAATATCTGTATGGGAATATAGCAGGTATGCATTCAAAATGAATATTTTAAGTGTCTCAGCCAAATTGCCACCAACTTGCTGATATACACCAATCTCTTGAGAACTCGCACCCTGATAACTTATAAACATTGCTGGGTCAGGCATGGATCCATTTTTGTTTCTTTTTTCTAGAAATAGCCACAGAATTGACCATCAAGAATATGATGCTCAAACTGAGCACCATCAACCCAGAGATCAAAATGAACATTATTGAGTTCACTACTTATAAAAGGATGATATATTCTGAAAAATAATGTCAGTACAAAAAAATATTCTCAGCACAAAGAAAATAAAAATATTTGATGAATACTCAAACCATGAAAATGTCAGTAATGACCATTGATTACAGTACTTAAAGAAATAAATATAAATTAAAAAAGCTAAATTAGTGAAATTCATGTTTTAGTTATATTTCTTCTATTCAGTTTCAGTGTTTTCATCATAAATGCAATATGACCTTTCATTTTCAAACATAACAGCTGTCATTCTACCATTGCAGCTATGTGTTTCTGTGAGAATCTATAAATGCCAACTGTGCTTTGATCTCCAATTTCCAAAAGTGTTTGTTGCATTGTCAGAATCAATTAAAAGTAGATCTGCCTTGTACTATCATGTTAATTATGTTTTGTTTTATCATTTCAATTAATGGGAATAGATAAAAAAAAGTTATAAAGGCAAAATCCTACATGCAATGAGCCAGCGGCCATGGTATTGTGTCAGATCGACTTATTTTAATTTACCAAAGAACATTGTTATCAATAGTATTACACTAGCAACAAGATTAAAATGTCACTTTATTCAGTTGTTTATCATACAAATTTACAAATGTGATTGAGGATAGCACATAAAATAAAAAGCTTTGTTTCATTATAGGGAAGCCAAGTTCCAAAGTTTGTAGCAAACTAAAAATTCCAGAATTGGCACTCAGTGGTTTGTGCAAGGTGGAACAGAAATGCCACTATTTGTAACAAAATTGTGGCATCAATATTTACTGACAGAACCAAATTAATAAAACTCATTTTCGATGTTGACAATTATTATTTCATGAAATAAATATCCCTACTTTTTGAAAAAAATTAAAATCTCGTTTTACTCGGAATCAACAATATCGCTAAGAAACTTCCACATTCATATGCAAAAATCAGTGATGTAGCAAAATGTTTGGAAGGTACATGTGGTGATGTGTTGAAACCTCTTAGAATAATGTTCCTGATCTTTCAGACTTTGGTTATCTCTATTAAAAAAAGGTAATTTTATTATAAAAAGCTATTTATTCACAATTATTCCCAAGATGATGTAAAAAGGAGTATCAAACAATTAAACTGCCTCCTCCCACCCCACAGATGTCCATCAGAGATGGCACCCGCTTCTTAAATCTTCAGAGCTCTTTTGATAACTTGTGCTCTGGATTATATCGCAGTCTGTTTTGAGCCTCAATCTGAGCTCAAGTTATCAAGAGAGAGGTGTTATGTCAAAACATATGACTGGTTGAAATCTAGTTGACCTAGACATGTTCTGACTCTTTTGGACAATAGACAATCTTCATTATTATCGCACCTGTGTGTAGCTCTCTAGAATGGAGATTTGACCAACTGATCATTTTGTATGAAAGCTGATGAAAACTGAGATGGTTTGAATTCTTCTTTCAAAACGTAAGTTACTGACATTTCTCTTTTGAAAAGATAAGTATCAGCTAGTATCTTTCCTTTGCTGTTACAATGTATTAATAAATCTGCAGTCTTGAAAATAGGACAAGGCAGTTATATGGGACAAGTGTAACAATGTATGTCCCTGCTTCTAGGGCACAAGATTACAGCTGTACAGGAACAATCCTTGAACTCTCCCAGTCATCTTCTCTGTTTGTTCCAAGAATTCTTCTGCTTCCTCTCTGCTACACTCAAAATAGCCAGACTGCTCTTATCCCAGGAGATATGATGCAATATGTAAGAATTTATGACAAAGGCATCCTCATACAAACATTGTCTTGTATTATATGTTTATCTAATAAGCCATGTAGTATTACATAATATTTTCATGGTTCTGAGTTGTTTTCATATCAAGCTTGCATTCGGTTTTCTAGTGAATGCATAGACATTGTAGTTGAGAAGTGAACTTTGTCAAGTACAATGAGAACAGGGGCAAGTAACTATAAGAATCTAACATCATCCTTGCATGGTAAAATTGTTTCCTGAACCCTGTTAACATTCATTGAAGGTGTACATGTCAATATACTTTAATATGTACTGATGCTGGGGCAAGTACATTTGCTTACCTCTAATTTGTAGTGAGGAGCTAAAAATCTTTTTTCCTGGTGAAAAAACAAACAAACTGCTTCAAACAATTTTCACATCACAACTTTCAAAACAGTGAATATATTTAATTGTATTCAAGTCCCCCAAAATATATTTTATTCACTTATGTTGTAGTTGCTGGTACATAAACATTTATTGAAAACTGTTTCATACAGTGCTATCCTTATTTCTTACATGGATAGCAGCATAACATGACTATATCAACATGCTTATGCATTCTGAAATAACAAGGCTGAATACACTACAAACATTTATTATCATCTACTTACTGCTATTGTTTTCTCTTTGATTCCAATTTATTATCATCTACATGTACTTACTGCTATTGTTTTCTCTTTGATTCCTCCTACTGGCAGAACCTTGCCTGTCAGTGAGATTTCTCCCGTCATTGCCAGGTTATGCTTGCAGGGCTTATTCAATGCTAGGGACAACAGGGCTGTTACTATGGCAATACCTGCACTTGGGCCATCTTTTGGAGTAGCACCCTGTAAAGGAAATAAAATCCTCTTGATAAAACTTTTGCAAGGGGTAACTATTCTTCTTGTACATAATGAGTTGCTGAAAGCTTCCAAGTGACACTGACTTCGACAACCTGGTTAGCATAAAGGAAGTTCCATTAAGAGTCCCAGTTCCATTTACTCCTGTAAAATTTGGTCATGGATCAAAACTGACCAATATTGTACCTACCCAATGTGTGATGTTCAGATCTACAAGAAGAGTGATAGCAGAAAAAGTAACTGGTGAACTAACTACCACTCATCTGTCATCTCAAGTTAAAACTTCTAAATCACAGAACATCAAAGAAAAGCATTATTTTTTAAATACCACCCCCCCCCCCTCCACTCCAAACAAGAAAAACTCTTTCATAAAAAGTGGATCGATAGATGAAATGTATGATATATACTTGGTTTATAAGTAGAGTCTAACTGCAAATTGCACAGACCCAAATCTGTTGTTGCATAAGGCACCAGCAGTTCTTGGTCTATGCAGTTCTTAAAAACAACACAAACCAAGACCTACTGATGCCTTATGCAAAGGCAGATAAATATCTATATTGTTTGCAGTTGGACTCAGCTGAGGAGCATATATATATATATATATATATATATATATATATATGTGTGTGTGTGTGTGTGTGTGGTAATTTGTTCACTGCCATTGATGATGCCAATGGGAAAATTATATGACTGCTGGCAGTC
This sequence comes from Unio delphinus, assembly GCA_029339505.1. Taxonomy (NCBI): domain Eukaryota; kingdom Metazoa; phylum Mollusca; class Bivalvia; order Unionida; family Unionidae; genus Unio; species Unio delphinus. The sequence continues at coordinate 14,925,394 of JAQISU010000106.1, read as the reverse complement.
AAAAGTGTATAATCAAAGAACATTTCCAGTTCAGTTATAAATATTACCACACTTTTCAAGAAAAAATACTACTCCAAACTTAAAACTAATACTCGTACTGCACAAATACAGCATTCTTCTTAGTTCTAGTGTCCTTGATTAAGACTTGAAATCAAGCAGAAGTCAATCATGGAGGGTTGGCAAATCTGGGTTTCCAGTGTTCATGAATAATGAAGACCCATATCTACCAGTCTATTAATGCAAATGCTTGTCTGGTTCTATGATGTTTTGCAGTTTAAAGTGAATTAAAAAAGGAAGTATTCTAAATTTCCCGATTTGTTTCTCCAAAACACTGAACATGACTGAATCTGATTGCTCAATTATATTTCCTTACAAGTTGCTGCTTGTCAAGAAGCATTTGAAACATTGCTGTACACTGAGTGACCTTGACCTTAAAGTTAACAGGTTGAATGAACAACTCAGAGAATGAATTGTCTTAGCTTTATAATTGATTCATTACAAGGAATGAAAGAAAACACAATCAATTTAGGAATAATAATCTAACAAAATAAAGCAACCAAAATTATCGTGCAAATTATATTTTTTTTAATCTCTGACTGACACCAGGGTCAAAGAAGTGCACATGTTGTAAACTTAAATGTCTTGGCTTCATAATAATTAATCCCAACAATAAAGAAACTCTATCAGTTGATTTAAGAAATGCAGTAAAATGTAGATCATCAAAAAAATTTGTGGACAGGGATCAGTTCTGGATAATTAATTTGGGTCATGTCTGGATAATTAATCTGGATATATTTCATGTCTGGATAAATAATCTGGAAATGGATCATGTCTGGATAACAATAAATAAAGACAAACTGATCATCTTGCTACAAATGAGCTCAAAAATAAATAAGACAAAACTGATGTCTTGTTTCCCAATAACACAGGCTTCACAATAAATAAGACAAATTGATGTCTTGCTTTCCAATAACACAGGCTCCACAATAAATAAAACAAACTGATGTCTTGCTTTCCAGTAACAAGGGCTCCTCAATAAATGAAACAAATTGATGTCTTGCTTTCCAGTAAGATAGGCTCCACAATAAATAAGACAAACTGATGTCTAGCTTTCCAGTGACATGGGCTCAACAATAACTAAGACAAATTTGGAGTTTAAAAGTTGTCATGATCATTGTGACAGCATAAACCATAATTCTTTTTCATAAATAGTGACCTTGACTTTTGACTTTCTAAACTTCAAACTATAGCAATAGGCTTCTTTCTAAATGTATGCCATCCACAAACATTGGTGAAAGTCTAAAGCTTAGTACTAAACAACTAATCTACATTTTATTCTGTGATTTTGACCACTGGTCTTATGAGACCAAAAATATAAAGAGCCTTCTTCCTTTTCTCAAGTGCATGCCGTGCACAAAGTTTGGCTCTATTCTGTAATGTACATTTAAAATTGTGCTTAATCCATTTTTTCTTCCTTCAGAATAACCATGACTTTTGACCTTTCATAGCCCAATGTCTAGCAACTGTTGATGGTGGAGAACTAAATTAGTAGACAGAGCCATCTTCTTTTCTAGGTCAGTGACCTTTGAACTTTCGATCCAAAATCAAAAGGGTTTTTGCAACTGTTGATGACAAACCAACTTAAGTTTTTTTTAAAATCAGAAATATTGGTAATAGACAGATGGAAGGACACAATCATAACATAGTACAATCTACCTTAAGGCAGGCATTTAATTTGAGTTCCTTGATGGGACTGATGCTCCAAAGAAGTATTTCCATAAATCAAAGATGAGCAATAAGAAAGTATACCTTCCAAATAATTTCTGATTAATGGAACGGAATATAGGAAACTCCAAAAGTAATTCTCAATATGTGTGATAACATAATGCAGAATGTTTTAGGCACTCTAATGTGGTAATCCTAGCAACTAAAAAACTTTATCAAATACATCAAAGTTGCTTCCAAATATTTAGGAATTTCAAATGTGGTAAAAAAAAAAAAAATTAAAATAATTCTGCAATTTTTTTAATAAACATGTTAAATATGTTGTTATATGATCAAAACCAAATTAAAACAATCAAATTACTTGCAAATAAACATCTAAAACTGTGTAAAGTCCTGCAACAATGCCCATAGTTTATAACTTATAACCGCCTGCACCTACATATTTTCTCAAATAATATTAATATTTCATATTTTTTCTGCAGTTTTAAATAAAAAATTATTTATTTTAATTCCTAAAAAGCATTTTTTTTTGCAAATCTGTATAAATTGTTCCTGTGAAAAATTTATCCATCTTGTGTTCTAAAACAAATATTTACTGCATGTCATAATTTTCCATAGGGAAGACTCAGTCTATAATATTAGTTACTTCCCTTTCTTTACTTTAATTGACAAAGATGTATTTTGAAACCCCAGAGTACAGACACATGGCCATATCATGAACTCAGTAGTTTAAAAGCCATGTGACCTAAAAGTATATTTTTAAAAAAAGTCTTTGAGGCTAAGCACACAAATTATGTCATAAACAAAATCAACATCACATTTATGGACACTTTTGAAGAGTTAGCTTTGTCTAGGTTGGGAATTCTTTTCTTACCCAACATCGTCAAACCCAATGAAACACTTGTAAGATTTGTTTTTCAGACTGATTTAACCCAATAAGTAATGTAGGAATAATATATAGATCAGGTACCATGGTGGTAGATTAATCTGATAACAGTCATTAAGTTCTAGGCAAGTTTTAGCAGCTGCTTTCCTCCCACAAGGCACAACAGGACTGAGATATATGTACTAAAAAGTGGCAATCTGGATGAAATTCTTAAAACTAGGAATCAAATCTTGTGTGGCTATTATGTCAAATGTGGATAAATTAGAAAAATCCCCAGGAAATAAAGAATTAAAATCTACCTAAAGGCGATTGAAGAAGTTGCGGTATGACACATATGCATAAGTGAGACAAACGTTGATTCTCTAAAAGAATGATTCAGATCCAGTGTAAAATGTTGTGTAGCCATCCTGAATGGGTATTATGACCTTAATTGCATGAATTAATAAAATAAAAAAAATATAACAGCACAATAACTCTAGGAAATCAAAAATGTAATATCTGTCCCTTATATCGATGGAGAATAAGATGGTGTTTAATTGCCTGAAAGAAATGCTGCTAAGTATTGTATATACTGATGTTTTTAAAAAAAAATTAGTAGAATGAATGAACACGGACCCTAATCTGCCAGAGAATCATGTTATGACCAATCATAGTCTATGCTGGCTGCAGTTGAATACTGGTTACATGTGAGTTGTTTTTTTTATGTTTAAAGGTGAAAGTGTATATTTGCAAATATCTGCTTTGCATTACCTTTCATATAATCAATACAGTGTTATAATCACTTGCACATTTACAAATGCACTTTTCATCAATGATCATGGTCGATTTTTGTTAGAAAAAAATGGTTATGTTGTAAATATGCTGTGCATTTTCTGACAAACTTTTTCAACCATGAGAAAAGGATGTAATTTCAAACACTGAAATTATAGCTGACATGTTTATTTTAGAAAGGAAGACAAATATTGCAACTGAAAAAGCAGAAAAAGTTTCATTAGGCAATTTTGCAAGATGACAGTGATTTATGATTTGTAAAATATTTCTTTATAGACTTCTGAACAAGAAATATTATGTCAGGATGTAAAAGCCTCCACCAATATGATGCTGTTAATAGCAAAGTCCCAAGTCACTCAGGGTCATAACTGTTGAATTCTGTGGGAAACGATAAAATCGAACTTGACTTAATGTAAAGACTGATTCCAAATTTGGTTTAAATCCACGAGTCCTTCACAATTTGTTAATCAGAAACTACATTCATCATGAATGAGACATGATAGGATGGGACTGACAAATATTGGTGACACTGTATGAATGGGATATAAATATAGCATCACACTAAATAAGTATATCATTTTCATACATAAATTTTTACTAAACTGCAGTGTAAATCTAGTGCAAACACCCCTCTAAAACTGAAGTTTCTGATAAGGGTTTTCAAACTTACAATGACCTACAATAAATTGTCCTCTTTATGGTTTAATGTGTTAACATCATGGCTGGTTATGTCAACTCAGTTTAATTAACAAATGTAGCATGAAGACTATGAATTGCTAATCAATCTGATTATGCCTTTTTGTATTCAATCTAAACCAATGGGACACTGGCTGGCAAAGTAGTCTAAGCGATTGTCAGTAACAACCAATGATATTTCACCTACATCAATATGGGTTTGAGTCTTGGACTTGGCCACTGTGGGTATCTGAGAAAGCTTGCCAATAGTTTGTGATCAGTTGGTTCTTCTTTCCGGGGGGCTTTCCAATTTTGTTCCTTCACCAGATATATTGGCTGCCATGTATAGCCTATACTGTACTGAAAAATCACATTAAACCCATAACAACCACAAACTATTTCCAGAAATCAATGCCACAGTTAGTCCAGCAATGTTCAGCACTGTACAAGAGACTGTGGTGCTATCAAGTATTACAAAGAAGTTAAATTAAAATCAATTATTTTAAATGAAATTCAATACATTTTTAACAGCTTACATTTGTGTGCTTGTAGTAAAGCTGATTAATTACCTGCTGTTTTCACTGTACTTAATCTTGTGACAGTCTATTACATATATAACAGTCACAATCGTGTTTCAGTAATTATGAGCCTAGTCTTAAACTAAATTCTTATTTATCTTTGAAACTGTATACACGTACATGTATATAATTTTAAAAAATGAACATGTGAGTTTGTCACTATTAATGGGGAAACAATTCGATAAAATGTTTATAAGAACCATGACTTCTAATTTTGCAGATAACCTATTAATGAAAAAAACACACACATTTAAATAGGGCAAGGATACATTTTCAGCAGCAGAAGACTATGTCTGTGATTATCCTTGAAGAACATTTGGCAGTTGTCAACTTGTGGATAGCAGAAATTTCCATGGACTGCTAACCAATCCAAATTGTCAGCAAGTGAAAAAGTTTGAGTACCTAACCTAAGGCACATCTAGACTTCTGTCTAAAGTGTGAACATGACTCTCTCATTAATCTGGAGTTGTACCCTGTCTCTGCAATTTGCTACTGTCTAAAGTGTGAACATGACTCTCTCATTAATCTGGAGTTGTAATCTGTCACTGCAATTTGCTACTGTCTAAAGTGTGAACATGACTCTCTCATTAATCTGGAGTTGTAATCTGTCACTGCAATTTGCTAATGTCTAAAGTGTGAACATGACTCTCTCATTAATCTGGAGTTGTAATCTGTCACTGCCATTTGCTTCTGTCTAAAGTGTGAACATGACTCACATTAATCTGGAGTTGTAATCTGTCACTTCAATTTGCTAATGTCTAAAGTGTGAACATGACTCTCTCATTAATCTGGAGTTGTAATCTGTCACTGCAATTTGCTACTGTCTAAAGTGTGAACATGACTCTCTCATTAATCTGGAGTTGTAATCTGTCACTGCAATTTGCTAATGTCTAAAGTGTGAACATGACTCTCATTAATCTGGAGTTGTAATCTGTCACTGCAATTTGCTACTGTCTAAAGTGTGAACATGACTCATTAATCTGGAGTTGTAATCTGTCACTGCCATTTGCTACTGTCTAAAGTGTGAACATGACTCTCTCATTAATCTGGAGTTGTAATCTGTCACTGCCATTTGCTAATGTCTAAAGTGTGAACATGACTCTCATTAATCTGGAGTTGTATCCTGTCACTGAAAATTTGCTACTGTCTAAAGTGTGAACATGACTCATTAATCTGGAGTTGTACCCAGTCACTGCCATTTGCTACTGTCTAAAGTGTGAACATGACTGTCTCATTAATCTGGAGTTGTACCCTGTCACTGCCAGTTGCTACTGTCTAAAGTGTGAACATGACTCTCTCATTAATCTGGAGTTGTACCCTGTCATTGCCAGCTGCTACTGTCTAAAGTGTGAACATGACTCTCTCTTTAATCTGGAATTGTACCTTGTCTCTGCCAGCTGCTATTGTGTAAAGTGTGAACATGACTCTCATTAATCTGGAGTTGTACCTTGTCATTGCCAGCTGCTATTGTCTAAAGTGTGAACATGACTCTCATTAATCTGGAGTCATACCCTGTCACTGCCAGTTGCTACTGTCTAAAGTGTGAACATGACTCTCTCATTAATCTGGAGTTGTACCCTGTCATTGCCAGCTACTAATGTCTAAAGTGTGAACATGACTCTCTCATTAATCTGGAGTTGTACCTTGTCTCTGCCAGCTGCTATTGTCTAAAGTGTGAACATGACTCTCATTAATCTGGAGTCATACCCTGTCACTGCCAGTTGCTACTGTCTAAAGTGTGAACATGACTCTCTCATTAATCTGGAGTTGTACCCTGTCATTGCCAGCTACTAATGTCTAAAGTGTGAACATGACTCTCTCATTAATCTGGAGTCATACCCAGTCACTGCCAGTTGCTACTGTCTAAAATGTGAACATGACTCTCATTAATCTGGAGTTGTACTCAGTCAATGCCATTTGATACTGTCTAAAGTGTGAACATGACTCTCTCATTAATCTGGAGTCATACCCTGTCACTGCCAGTTGCTACTGTCTAAAGTGTGAACATAACTCTCATTAATCTAGAGTTGTACCCTGTCACTGCCATTTGCTACTGTCTAAAATGTGAACAAGACTCTCTCTTTAATCTGGAGTTGTACTCAGTCAATTGCATTTGCTACTGTCTAAAGTGTGAACATGACTCTCTAATTAATCTGGAGTTGTACCTTGTCTCTGCCAGCTGCTATTGTCTAAAGTGTGAAAATGACTCTCTCATTAATCTGGAGTTGTACCCTGTCATTGCCAGCTGCTATTGTCTAAAGTGTGAACATGACTCTCATTAATCTGGAGTTGTACCCTGACACTGCCATTTGCTACTGTGTAAAGTGTGAACATGACTCTCATTAATCTGGAGTTGTACTCAGTCAATACAATTTGCTACTGTCTAAAGTGTGAACATGACGGTCTCATTAATCTGGAGTCATACCCTGTCACTGCCAGTTGCTACTGTCTAAAGTGTGAACATGACTCTCTCATTAATCTAGAGTTGTACCCTGTCACTGCCATTTGCTACTGTCTAAAATGTGAACATGACTCTCTCTTTAATCTGGAGTTGTACTCAGTCAATGCCATTTGCTACTGTCTAAAGTGTGAACATGACTCTCTCATTAATCTGGAGTTGTACCTTGTCTCTGCCAGCTGCTATTGTCTAAAGTGTGAAAATGACTCTCTCATTAATCCGGAGTTGTACCCTGTCATTGCCAGCTGCTATTGTCTAAATTCTCTCGCTGAGAATGGAGAACATGCTGTTCATGCCGGTGCGTTTCAGAACCTCTGTGTTGGGAACTTTGTCCTGCCACTGGATATGCAGAATGCGCCGCAAAGCATCTCAGGTGGAAGATGTTGAGTTTCCTCACGTGACTCGCATAGGTGGTCCATGCCTCGCTGCTGTAAAGGAGTGTGCTGAGCACGCATGCCTGGTAGATGCGCAGTTTGGTCTTCTCGGTGAGGTTGTGATTGTCCCAGACCCTCTGGTTCAGTCTCGCCATAACTGCTGATGCCTTGGCAATCCGGCCATTTACATCAGTATCAACGGAGAGCGAGTTGGAGATGGTGGACCCAAGGTATGTGTAGTCCTCAACAACTTCCAGGTTGTACCCATCAATGGTGATGGTGGGAGAGGAGTCTGCGTCCTGCACCATTACATTCATCTTCTTCAGACTGATGGTCAGTCCGAACTCCTTGCAGGCGTGGGAGAGGCGGCATACTAGCTGCTGCAGTCCATCTTCCGTGTGTGATGTCAAGGCTGCATCGTCGGCGAAGAGCAATTCACGGATGAGAACCTTTGTAACTTTAGTCTTTGCACGGAGACGGGTGATGTTAAATAGCTTTCCGTCAGTCCTAGTGAGTATATACACACCCTCGCTGCAGTCCTTGAAGGCGAACTGGAGGAGAATGGAAAAGAAGATGGCAAAGAGAGTTGGCGCAAGGACACAGCCTTGCTTCACTCCGCTGCTGACTGGGAAGGCCTCTGATGTTGCGCCGTTGAAGCACACTGTGCTGTGCATGTTCTCGTGGAACGATGTTATGATAGCGAGCAGTCGTGGGGGGCAGCCTATCTTCTTCAGGATCCTGAAGAGTCCGCTCTGGCTGACCAGGTCAAATGCTTTGGTTAGGTCTATGAAGGCAATGTAGAGGGGCATCTGCTGCTCACGAAACTTCTCCTGCAGCTGTCGTAGTGAGAAGATCATGTCTACAGTTGACCTGCCTGCTCGGAAGCCACACTGGGACTCGGGGTAGACTCGGGATGCTAGGGTCTGCAAGCGCGCCAGGACGACACAGGCGAACACCTTTCTAACAATACTGAGAAGAGAGATGCCCCGGTAGTTGTTGCAGTCACTGTGGTCTCCTTTGTTCTTGTATAGTGTGACAATGTTTGCATCTCGCATGTCCTGGGGGATGTGTCCTTGTCCCCAGCAGAGGCAGAGGAGTTCGTGCTGAGGCTGGATTAGTGCTGGTTTCCCTATCTTTAGGACTTCAGGCGGAATGCCATCACTCCCAGGGGCCTTCCCACAAGCGAGGCAGTCGATGGCTTTGCTAAGATCTTCCAGGGTGGGTGGTGTGTCTAGTTCCTCCAAGACTGGCAGGTCTGGGATGGCGTCTAGAGTAGTGTCCGTGACGACGTTTTGGGTTGCATATAGCTCAAGATAGTGCTCAACCCAGCGCTGCAGCTGTTTGCCCTGGTCTTTGATGACTTCGCCAGTCTTGGACTTGAGTGGGGCGATCTTGGAGGTGGGTGGGCCTGTTGCCTTCTTGATACCCTCGTACATGCCCCTTGCCACCCTCGGTTTCGGCAGCTATCTGTATACTGGTGCAGAGGTTCAGCCAGTAGGTGTTTGCGCAGTGACGGGCGGTCTGCTGGGCATTTTTCCTGGCAGTCCTGATGGCCTGTAATGTACCAAGGCTAGGCGCAGCCTTGTAAGCCAGGAGGGCTTTCCTCTTCGCCTCAGTCACGGGTTCCATCTCCTCCCAGCTGGCCTCATACCAGTCTGTTTTTGTGCTCTTTCTTCCCATAGGCAGTAATGGCTGAGTTATACACAGCGTCTCGGAGGTGGAACCACTTGGAGTTGATGGTGTCATCAGGTGTCTCTTTGGTGAGAGCCTCGTGAGGTTTGCAGATGAACTGCTGTGTCTTCTCTGGATTGCTTGCACAGCAGGTGTTGATGCGTGGGCGACCATTCTTCTTGGCCTGGTGCAGTTTCTTGGGTATTATTCGCACCTTGCTGGCCACAAGGGAGTGGTCCGTGTCGCAGTCGGCACTGTGGTAGCTGCGGGTGAGAAGGACGCTGGCTAGTTCCGCGCGCCTGGTGATGACTAGATCTAGCTGGTGCCAGTGGCGGGAACGTGGGTGTCTCCATGATACCTTGGTGGATCTCTTTGCATTTGAAGAAGGTGTTGGTCACACATAAGCTGTGAGTGCAGCACATCTCCAGCAGTCGCTGACCAGTCTCGTTGATTTTGCCTCTTCCGTGCGGGCTGAGACAGGTGGGCCATGCCTCATAGTTAGCTCCCACTCGCGCATTGAAGTCTCCTAGTAGGTAGAGGCCCTCGGTACTGGGGATGTTTGATATTACTTGATCCAGAGCTTCGTAGAACTGGTCTTTTTCTTCTGGGTTTGAGTAGAGTGTTGGGGCATACACGCTGAAGATGTTGGCTGGGCCTGAGGATGTTGATAGCCGGAGGGCAAGGATCCTCTCAGTGCCTGATGATGGAGGCTCAATGAAGGCGACGAGGGTGTTCATTACAGCGAAGCCGACACCATGCTGCCTGGGTTCGTCTGATGGTTTTCCTTGCCAGAAGAAGGTGTAGTTGGCTTCCCTGATGGTGCCGCTGTCGGCCAGTCGGGTCTCTTGAAGACAGGCAATGTTGACATTCAGTCGGAAGAGTTATCTGTCAATGACGGCAGTCTTCCGTGCATCGTTGATCTTCTGCAGGTCAGTGGTGAGTCCAGGGCACAAGGTTCTGATGTTCCAGCTTGCGAAACGAAGAGCTGGAGTCTTCTTGTTTCCTCTTTGTATCATGCTTGGTGCAGAGTTTTTTGGCCTGCTTGTCGAGATGGTTCTCTAAGCTCCACGCACCCAGTGAAGCAGGCAGGCCATGGCGGGAAGCACCTTATTGACTGGGGGCTGCCCAGCTTGAGGCGGGCGGTAGCTTCCAATGAGACATGGCGATCTCTCCCACCGTCGAAAGCAGCCCCTGGCTTATAACCGGTAGACTGCTGCTTCCCGTGTTGTGCCGACGCCTTAAGACGACGCTGGAGTGTCCTCTCCAGTGGAGCTACAAAGCCTGGGCAGTCTAGAATGGAGAATCAGCTGTTGCCCATGCAGCAGATCCCCCTTCTCCACGCAGCTGGTGGACCCAAGGGAACGACAAATGTCGCTACAGCTTGACACCAACGGCGTCGCAGGAGTTGCCAGAATGACGTTGAAGTCAACGTCAGACCACCTTAGGGACTCCGTCTCCGGATTTTCTGCCGGGGTTTACTCCCTTAGCCTTCCCGTGAGTGGGTATAGCCGCAAGGCAGCGGAGGTTTGGGATCAGAGTTTTCCTTCTCCTAGATGAGCTACCATCCAAGGTAGCTTCGGGTAGATGAGGCTCGTAATCCACTGATATAGGATAATGAGATAATAATTTTCATATATCAAAGAAAGGTACATGCATCCCAATACCGTAAACAAAAAATTTAAGTCTGTATATAGCTATATTGCGAGTACATATACTGAACACATAATATCGATCCATAGTGAGTAGGTGTACTAAGTCTTTAACAGTTTTTGGAGTTATGCTCAGGAAATTAATGATGAATAGATGAATGAACAGAGAAATAGATGACAATTTAAAAATTACTGAAGCTGGAGAATTGAAAACAGTCAAACAAACATCGACATCACAAGCCAAATAAGTCAGCCAGATCTGACAGAGGTGTCACAAAGGGAAATATGGATAACTGATGAATGGACAAGCAGATGAAAACAGCAATAATACTGAAATTGAAGAACTGTGAAGATCAAAAAGCAAATTTACACAATCATTTTTAATATTTTTACCAAATTTATACCATTATTTTAATGTGAACCACATATACACCATTCTAATATTAGTAACAAATATAAGTCTGGACCACTAGTACAATACATGTTCTAAGTCTGGACCACTAGTACAATACATGTTCTAAGTCTGGACCACTAGTACAATACATGTTCTAAGTCTGGATCACTAGTACAATACATGTTCTAAGTCTGGACCACTAGTACAATACATGTTCTAAGTCTGGATCACTAGTACAATACATGTTCAAAGTTTCACAGGGATATCTTAAATGGTTTGAGAGCTTTGCTCCAGAATTAAAAATGCTTAGTCAAACTTATGGCTGATATAAACATAGTAATAGCCATATTCCCCAAATTACAAAAATATCAAAAAAGATCAAAAATAATTTGATGGATCAAACATTTCTATATATTCATAAAGTATAGTTTTTCACTTTTTAGAGTAGAGTATAGTGTTTGCAGTTTTTAGAGTAGAGTATAGTGTTTGCAGTTTTTAGAGTAGAGTATAGTGTTTGCAGTTTTTAGAGTAGAGTATAGTGTTTGCAGTTTTTAGAGTAGAGTATAGTGTTTGCAGTTTTTAGAGTAGAGTATAGTGTTTGTAGTTTTTAGAGTAGAGTATAGTGTTTGCAGTTTTTAGAGTAGAGTATAGTGTTTGCAGTTTTTAGAGTAGAGTATAGTGTTTGCAGTTTTTAGAGTAGAGTATAGTGTTTGCAGTTTTTAGAGTAGAGTATAGTGTTTTCACTTTTTAGAGTAGAGTATAGTGTTTGCAGTTTTTTGAGTAGAGTATAGTGTTTGCAGTTTTTTGAGTAGAGTATAGTGTTTGCAGTTTTTAGAGTAGAGTATAGTGTTTGCAGTTTTTAGAGTAGAGTATAGTGTTTTCACTTTTTAGAGTAGAGTATAGTGTTTGCAGTTTTTAGAGTAGAGTATAGTGTTTGCAGTTTTTAGAGTAGAGTATAGTGTTTTCACTTTTTAGAGTAGAGTATAGTGTTTTCACTTTTTAGAGTAGAGTATAGTGTTTGCAGTTTTTAGAGTAGAGTATAGTGTTTTCACTTTTTAGAGTAGAGTATAGTGTTTGCAGTTTTTAGAGTAGAGTATAGTGTTTGCAGTTTTTAGAGTAGAGTATAGTGTTTGCAGTTTTTAGAGTAGAGTATAGTGTTTGCAGTTTTTAGAGTAGAGTATAGTGTTTGCAGTTTTTAGAGTAGAGTATAGTGTTTGCAGTTTTTAGAGTAGAGTATAGTGTTTGCAGTTTTTAGAGTAGAGTATAGTGTTTGCAGTTTTTAGAGTAGAGTATAGTGTTTGCAGTTTTTAGAGTAGAGTATAGTGTTTGCAGTTTTTAGAGTAGAGTATAGTGTTTTCACTTTTTAGAGTAGAGTATAGTGTTTGCAGTTTTTAGAGTAGAGTATAGTGTTTGCAGTTTTTTGAGTAGAGTATAGTGTTTTCACTTTTTAGAGTAGAGTATAGTGTTTTCACTTTTTAGAGTAGAGTATAGTGTTTTCACTTTTTAGAGTAGAGTATAGTGTTTTCACTTTTTAGAGTAGAGTATAGTGTTTTCACTTTTTAGAGTAGAGTATAGTGTTTTCACTTTTTAGAGTAGAGTATAGTGTTTTCACTTTTTAGAGTAGAGTATAGTGTTTGCAGTTTTTTGAGTAGAGTATAGTGTTTTCACTTTTTAGAGTAGAGTATAGTGTTTTCACTTTTTAGAGTAGAGTATAGTGTTTTCACTTTTTTGAGTAGAGTATAGTGTTTTCACTTTTTAGAGTAGAGTATAGTGTTTTCACTTTTTAGAGTAGAGTATAGTGTTTGCAGTTTTTAGAGTAGAGTATAGTGTTTGCAGTTTTTAGAGTAGAGTATAGTGTTTGCAGTTTTTAGAGCAGAGTATAGTGTTTGCAGTTTTTTGAGTAGAGTATAGTGTTTTCACTTTTTAGAGTAGAGTATAGTGTTTTCACTTTTTAGAGTAGAGTATAGTGTTTGCAGTTTTTTGAGTAGAGTATAGTGTTTGCAGTTTTTAGAGTAGAGTATAGTGTTTTCACTTTTTAGAGTAGAGTATAGTGTTTTCACTTTTTAGAGTAGAGTATAGTGTTTTCACTTTTTAGAGTAGAGTATAGTGTTTGCAGTTTTTAGAGTAGAGTATAGTGTTTGCAGTTTTTAGAGTAGAGTATAGTGTTTGCAGTTTTTAGAGTAGAGTATAGTGTTTTCACTTTTTAGAGTAGAGTATAGTGTTTTCACTTTTTAGAGTAGAGTATAGTGTTTGCAGTTTTTAGAGTAGAGTATAGTGTTTGCAGTTTTTAGAGTAGAGTATAGTGTTTGCAGTTTTTAGAGTAGAGTATAGTGTTTGCAGTTTTTTGAGTAGAGTATAGTGTTTTCACTTTTTAGAGTAGAGTATAGTGTTTTCACTTTTTAGAGTAGAGTATAGTGTTTGCAGTTTTTTGAGTAGAGTATAGTGTTTGCAGTTTTTAGAGTAGAGTATAGTGTTTTCACTTTTTAGAGTAGAGTATAGTGTTTTCACTTTTTAGAGTAGAGTATAGTGTTTGCAGTTTTTAGAGTAGAGTATAGTGTTTTCACTTTTTAGAGTAGAGTATAGTGTTTGCAGTTTTTAGAGTAGAGTATAGTGTTTGCAGTTTTTAGAGTAGAGTATAGTGTTTGCAGTTTTTAGAGTAGAGTATAGTGTTTTCACTTTTTTGAGTAGAGTATAGTGTTTGCAGTTTTTAGAGTAGAGTATAGTGTTTGCAGTTTTTAGAGTAGAGTATAGTGTTTGCAGTTTTTTGAGACTAGTGTTTTCAGTTTGGGAAAGGAACAAGCCCAGAAAAATATCTCAATTTTCATGGGATATCTGGTGTACTGTGAATTTAGTCTTGAGAGGTTTCACAAAAATGTGGCATAAAGAATAATGCTGATCACAGAGGAATGCCTATGGATATGTGTTGTATCAAAGTTATATTTGCTGATACTTGTGATAAAATATTAAACCAATTTCAAATAATTTATGATAGAAATAGTGTCCTCCACCAGTACTCTGTATATTCTAATCAATAATGATTTCTTGCTTTTTAATACCAGTACTGTGTATATTGTAATCAATAATGATTTCTTGCTTTTAACACTAGTACTCTGTATATTCTAATATAAAAAAACTGCATGTGCATGCGGCTGCTCAGACATCTCCGCACAGCTGAACTGTCAATCCAACAGTAAATTTTGCACACATAGCATGCACATCTACCATTCGCTTAGAGGGAATGTTGGTGTCCTCTGTAAGAATCTTTAAATTTCTTATTTTTAACATCAGCACTCTGATAGTTTTAATCAATAATGATTTCTTGTTTTTAATACCAGTACTCTGTATATTCTAATATCAATAATGATTTCTTCTTTTTAACATAAGCACTCTGCATATTCTAATCAATAATGATTTCTTGCTTTTAACTCTAGTACTCTGTATATTCTAATAAAAAGTGATCAATATAATTTTCTTTCAAGAAATTCATTTCTACACCTCTGGCACTGAATGGAACTACATGGAAATGTTTGGCATTATCTCCAGGATTTTTCACAGAAATTACCATATTTTGGACAAATTACGAAAGATAGAAATATTGAAAAAAGACATCATTTGCCTTAATACAGCTTTACTTTTCGATTAATTAATGACTCAACTTAATTTCATAAAAAATTACCATGGGCATCTTGACATTTCTGCCAAATAATAGACATGTATGCATGCTATTTCAAAATGTGTATATCACTGGTGGTTTAGAAGCTGTTCTTGTCACACTTAACTAAGTATAATACGGTACTTTATCATAAAGTGGGCTTGAAGACACAAATACCTCAGAACATTTTTCCCATCTCTGGCATTTTTCAAACTAATCTGAAGCATTTGATTCACAAACCTATTTACAATTTTAATAAGGAGAAAAACGAGTTACACCCCTTGCAAATATATAAAAAGCCATCCATAAGAAAAATGCACTATACTCATTGAGGTTTTAATTTAAATTCTTCCAAAACATCATAATGCATAAAATATGCAAGCATTTGGTGTCTGTTCACCTTTAAACATAAAAGCCCCTTGAACTCTTGGATGACCAGAGAGGTCTTTGTCAAATCGATGGACAAACAACATACACAAGATATCCAAAATTTTGCTTTATTTCTATATGTAAATGGTGAAATCCCTTTATAAATGTAAAAGAACTCCTGACACTGAAGCTCATCAATGCATAAAAAACAAATTTAGCAATCAAAGCAGACAAAGTGTCAACCTTCCAGCCTTCTTTGCATAAAAAAAAGATGTCAATAAAGGATAAAACACATCCAAAATCTGATATTTATGCATTTGTTCCATTTTTTCTTTTGGAAAGAAAAGGATGATCTATATTCAAAGTCAGGTACCCATGGAATGGCAATTTACAATTTTTCTAAACTAAAAAGCAAAATTTACATGGACTATGTTGTCTCATTTCTAAAGCACAAAAAAACAACCTCTAACATAAATGTCTTGCAAGCAAAAATGTAACTAAGAATCTTGATGTATATTACCCTTCTGTCATCAATGCAGAAGAAACATTGGCACCGTTATGTCTTCCACATATTCTATCTAGAATTATTGCTCGAGAAGCTGATGTTAATCTTATTTTTTTGAAGGAGTTTGAACAAAAGTCACAAGTTCCAAAAAAAAACATGACAGAAAAATGACATTTTCTCAATTGCAGATATTAAAGATTTGCTAAATTTTAATGACACTAGTGTGAATTACATGGGCCTGATCTGCCAGCTCATTATGCATGTCATTCTATCTAAGCTTTATAGCCAAGAAAATATTTTCTACATGGCATGGTATGACATTGCTTCTCTGTTGTTATATGCTAAAATCTCTAACAGGACCTTTGTGCCTTATAAAATAATCTATACCATGGAAACATAATTTCTGAGCTAGACCTGACATTCAGCAATAGTCTTATACCTTGCTTCTAGCCAGCTACATTTCACAAGAACTAACTGAGCAGTAAGGCAACCATTTGGAAGGCTAAAAGATAAAATATGTCATTTAATAAACATAGTACAAAATGTCTAGAAAATCTAACATGTAAAATGCAAATAAATTAAGATATGATGTATAAATTCCTAGTCTGCCGAACATAAAAGACCTTCAAAAGAACTGACAGGTATGGCTTTATGTAGATAACAATTTCTGGCATTATATTTCAGCAATCAGAATGGATCCTGTAATCATATATAATAAAACATTTTGTGCACTCAAGCATTAATCAGACAGAAGTAAACTTTTCTCTTGCTGTACCAGATTCAATTACAACCTTTTAAAAAATCCCTGATCTACTTGCACTTGGGCAGGATTCAATCTGTATACAACGGCCACCATTCCAACTATAGGAACTTGTGCAACTGTCTTTATTGTCTTGTAGATTGTGCCTCATTTTACCAATTTCAAGAAAATTCTGGGTTATACAAACTGTAATTGCAAAGAGAGATGAAAAGAGTTGCACAGATAAATGGAAATTAAATAAAATATTGTAAAAGGACAGGTTACTGTACTGCCCATGGTACACTATGCATCTAAATATAACATGCCACTGCTATTTTTCTTAACCAATCTGAATTAAAACAAGAGTCCCTTGATGGGACTAATGGTCTTCTGTCTGAAATGAGTTTCAAAGAATTCAAAATAAGCCATATTATTCATATTAATTGGTGGTATTGAAATCATCTTTTATACTTTCAACAATAAGATTTTTACATTAGCCACTCTGGCCCAGATATTTTCATTTTGGCAGTCACATTTGTCGTATCAGCACCAACTATATTATATCATCAGTGTTCTGGTGAAATTCCCATTTTTATATGATTTTCCACTTAGAATTAATGACAATAACAAAGTTTTCAAGATGGCTGCCATGTTGTCGTGCTTGGATGCCAGATTGGAACTATTTTCATTAGTATGATAAAGACAAACACTTAAAACTGTGCTGATATGATTTTCAATTTAGGAGTAGTAGCAATAAGATTTTCAAAATGGCCACTGTAACTGCATTATTAGGTATCAGATCTGCACAATTTAAACTTTTAACCAACTGAATACCATAAGAAGTTTTTGGGTGATAACCTCATGCTGTTGACTTTCCAGTCAGGAGAAGTAACAAAAACAACACTGTAAGGTGACTGCTGTAATGGCCATATTAAATATCAGATTGGCGCCATATTCATTTAGGACCAACAAGGCATCATAAGAAGTCTTTGACTGAAAAATTCACGTTGATATGAGAATCCATTCAGTAATAGTGAAAACAAGACTTGCAAGATGGCTGCTGTAGTAGCCATGCTGGATGTCTAACCAGTACCATTTTCATTTAGGACCAACTAGACATAACGATGACTGTGTAAAGTTTCAAAGCAATCCTCCAAGTAGTTATGAAGGAGTTGCAATATGAAACATGACCAAATGGACAGATGTACATGGATGATTGATGAAAGAAATGCGTGGTTTTTAAGTGTTGTTAACAATGTACATGAAATGCAAGATTTTGACAGTGACTGTTAATAATGTATTTTAAATGAATGGTTTCAATAGTGTTGTTCACAATGTACTTGAAATGCCTGGTTTTTATAGTGTTGTTCACAATGTACCTAGATTCCATTCATGTTTTCAATCTTAAACAGTCAGTTAACCAACCTACCCATAAATTTGGTCACATTTTAGACTGGTTTCTTTATAGACCTGATGATAATATTCTGCAATCCACCCTTGTATCCCATGAACTTGCATCGGATCACCTCTGCATTGTACGCACATCTCGACGTATCAGTCCCTAACCCTCCACCTCTATTTGCTGCGAAGAGAAACCTCCATATGATAAATAGAACCAAATTCATGCATGACATCCAAGAAAACCTAACAACTTTCTTACATCCAACAGCGGAACAACTTGATAACTGCCTGCGTTCATTGCTTGAAAAACATGCCCCAGCCACCAAATGCAGAGTATCAATAAAAAAAGTGTTCTCCAAGGTATAGCAGTGTTAGGGACCAGCTTTGCACTGCTATAAGACATCGCCGAAAAGCAGAGAAGCTTTGGATTTCCACCATACTCACTATTCATAAACAAATCTATGAAGCCGCTAAGAAGAACATCACAAACATAGTCCATTTATCCAAATCATCCCACTACAGTATAAGATCACGGAGAGTTCCAGCTGCAAAGAACTCTTTGAGATAACTAACAAACTAATGTCAAGGAACAAATGTACACCACTTCCAACAACCTTCTCTCCACTAGACCTACCAGACCAGTTTGCAAATTTCTTCGATGACAAAGTACAAACCATTAGATTCGCTTGACAGCACAATTTCAACTGATTCGTCACCATACAGTTATGATGCAGAATTTCAGCGACAACCGTTAGGAGCATTTTAACCTGTTTCTATTGATTTAGTATGGACAATCATGATGAAACGTGCACCAAAGTCTTGTGAACTTGATCCAATTCTGACATCACTGCTGCTTGAGTGCTTTGACCCAATATTGCCTTCACTAACTGATGTTATTAATATCTCTCTCTCTCATCAGGGGAATTCCCATCACAACTGCTGAAGAAACCAACACTGGACCAAAACGATTTAAAGAACTACCACCCAGTTTCTAATCTCCCATTCATATAAAAAATCTTAGAAAAGGTTGTTCTAACTCAACTTGTATCTCATTTGAATTCAAACAGTCTTTTTAGCAATGTACAGTCTGCATATCGCCCTTGCCACAGTACTGAAACTACTCTTCTGAAAGTATTTAGTGACATTCTCTCTGCTTTGGATAGTGGAAAGATTACAGTCTTCACTTTCATGGATTTATCTGCAGCATTTAACACAATAGACCATGATATACTACTTCACCGTCTCCAGCATGTATTTGGCATTCAGTATATAGTTTCACAGTGGTTCAAGTCCTACTTAGTGAACAGGACACAAATTATATCTGCAAATGGAATACACTCCAGCCCAGTTGACGTATGTTGTGGTGTTCCACAGGGATCTGTTCTTGGACCTGTTCTCTTCATTCTGTAAACTCAGCCACTCTTAAGTGTCATAGATCATCACCCAGTGTCGCACCAATTGTATGCTGATGACACCCAAATATACAAGTCTAGCCACCCAACTGAAGTTGATGATACCATCCATGGAGTAGAGAAGTGCATTTCTGATGTGAAATCATAGATGACATGTAACAAACTGCAGATGAATGATGATAAAACTGAGGCTATTCTGATCACAAAGACTTTCTCATTCACATCCTTTACCTCAGACAATAAATATCAGCAATACCAACATTAAATTCTTACAGTCAGTATGAAACCTAGGTGTTACTCTAGACAGTACTCTCACATTGCACCAGCATGTCATGAACATATGCAAGGCTGCATATCTTGAATTGAGACGCATCAGTTCCATTCGCAAATATCTTTCACTTGATGCCACTTGTGTGTTCATTAGTACTTTCAAGACTGGACTTTTGTAACTCGATTCTGTCTGGTTCATCACAATATTTACTCCAGAAACTTCAAAAAGTTCAAAACACAGCTGCATGGATCATCTTTAGAGTACCTCGATCAGAGCACACCTCACCACTGCTCTGTACCCTACACTGGTTATCAATTCAATACAGAATCAAACACAAAATTTGTTCTCTGTGCTATGTTTCACTGACAGACTCCAGTCCAACATACCTATCCAGCTTCACCCATGTGTATACACCAGCTAGATCCATTTTAAGAGTGCTCTTAAGACACCTGTTTTGAATGCAGGGACAAACTTAGCGACCTAATCATGTTTTGTATCTTATATGTTTTCAGCATGTTTTTATGTTTTCCAATTTCATTGTTTTTGTCATTTGTTGTTCTGTAGTGTAGTCATATCATTATTGATGGTGTAAAGTGCTTAGAGCTTCAAAAGATTAGCACTATACAAAGTCCTCATTATTATTATTATTATTATTACCTGAAATAGTTTTGTCAGTGTTGTTGCCAATGTACTTGAAATGCATGGTTTTAACAGTGATTGTTACAATGTACATGAAATGCATTGTTCTAACAGTGATTGTTGATAATGCACTTGAAATGAATGGTTTTGACAGTGACTGTTGATAATTTACGTAAATTGCATGGTTTTAACAGTGACTGTTGATAATGCACTTGAAATGCATGGTTTTGACAGTGACTGTTGATAATTTACGTAAAATGCATGGTTTTAACAGTGACTGTTGATAATATACTTAAAATGCATGGTTTTGACAGTGACTGTTGATAATGTACTTAAAATGAATAGTTTTGACAATGTTGTTAACAATGTACTTAAAATGCATGGCTTTGACAGTGACTGTTGATAATGTACTTAAAATGCATGGTTTTGACAGTGGTGTTAACAATGTACTTAAAATGCATGGTTTTGACAGTGACTGTTGATAATGTACTTAAAATTCATGGTTTTGACAGTGACTGTTGATAACAATATACCTGAAATGCCTGGCTGATAATGTACTTAAAATGCGTGGTTTTGACAGTGACTGTTGATAACAATGTACTGTAAGAGTGTTGTAATTAATTGATTTATCAGATGAGATGTATAAGGCAGATATGAATTTGTGTTGGTTTCTTTCTGCTATACTAAAAGGCAATTTTACAACAATGGTAGTTTGGCAGTTGTCTCTGTGTACCATTAAGTGCCTGTTAAAACCTCTCTAATTGGCAGATGGCCAGGTAGACTCTGGTGTGAAAGCTCGGTGCAAGGCAACCTCCGAGTAATTAATACTGCTCCTGACAGTTATTTTAGTTTATCTGTTTTAATTTGCAAGAGATATATCTGCCAGAAAACAGCAAAGCTGTATATATTATCAAAGACACATATGGCTTATAGATACACGTTATTGATCAATGCTGATCATTAAGATTAATGGGGACAAGTCCAAGGTAGTATTAGTATATATAGTTTACTGTGGCTTTTTTGTTTGGGATGGTGGAGTAATCCTCAGAATGCATTCAAATGTCAAATTTTATGACTGTTCAGACTACAAGGTCTCTAAAAGTGATCTTAACATAAAAAGCAAGCCATGAAAAGCACATTGTTTATGCAATCAGTGTGTAATAGTCCATTGTGTATGCACTTATAGGCCTCTCCCATACCGTAAATGCAATCCATTTACTTTGGTGAAAATACATGGTCACTTACTTCCATTTTGTGTGGAAACCATTTTATTCTTTCAGTAAGTGTCCTTGATCTTTGACTTTTTGACCCCAAAATCAAGTCTCCTTTTTTACCAAAAATGCAAGTCATCTATATGTTGTGTGCTTTAACAAAATGGTCATTTGTAAACATGTTCTATAGCTAACTTCTGTCCATGATTCATGGTTCCTATGTTTTTCTGAAAATAAATTACCAGGTTATTTCCAGGGGTTTTCCTGGAAGAAATTACATTTTTCAAGGTTCACAAAAGACCATTACTGAATGGAATTATAGAACATTTTAGATTATTGGAAAATGCATTTTCTAATGATTATATTCCTAGAAGTTGGCATGTACAGAATACAAATTCTAACCTTGCTAACCAGCATTATGTTGCTACAATGAAACAACATAATGAACATAAATTGGTTCTGTTTCCTTTCATTATAAATAATTATGTAGCAATGTATATGCAAGTAACATTTCCTACCACAGTATGAAAAAACAATAAACACAAAATTTTAGAAGTTTATCTTGTAACGAGTTAAACCCTGAATTTATTTGTGCCTATAAAATCCCAAACAAGATTTTTCAAACAACTTAAGCTCCTTAAAACAATATGGTCGAGAATTTCAAAAACATTTACAAAAGGGCAGATTTAATTTTGAAAGAAAATCAACATGTCTTCTTGTAATTCGATAAACCAGTCCCGGAACTTGTATTGATACCAGGGCTCATATCATCTTTTAATTTAATACAAGGGACGATATTTTCTCCATTTCTGCGGCATTTCATTTATGATCTGAAACCAATGCTTCAAGCCACATGTTAGAGTTTAATAGTTTCACACCAAATTTCAGACTAGATTTAACATTTAAGTTTGCTAGGCCATCTGGTAAAGACATTTCTTATAACGGCTGAGATGTGGAATAATTTACACCCGCCTAAAGCACGGTGTCCTGATATGACGCTATCACTGCAATCAATTCCAACGGGCATTACATACTGCTCGGGCCGACACCTAGTATAGTAATAAACTGACTGATATCAACTCTTATGTTAACATGAGTGCGTGTGTTGGGCCCATTCCCATTCATGAAAGCCCTTCATTCCCATTCATGAAAGCCCTTCATTCCCATTCATGAAAGTCCTTCATTCAGGTCATTAGGGGCATACAGTCCTACCTGATGGCTAAATTAGCGGTCCTCCTTGAGCATATAAGCACCTGAAGAATGTGACACCAATTGCTTCCTGCCAGAACATTAAGCATCCCAGGGAATAAATATGTCGCACATGCCCATTTGGGCACACATGACGTAAATCCAAGTAATCAATCAATCAAAGCCCTCTGATACATGGCTACTGCTTTGCTGCCACCTTGTTGGCCTCTTGTAATGCTTGACTGGTTTTCGTATCTTCGTGTCAGAAAACATACGAATATCGAGATGTCTGTGGAAAAAATGTCAACTAGATGAATCTAATCCAATGAATGTTCGGATTGACTCAACAAATGTGTTTATGCCAAGCACCCAAATGATATATACTGCAACCTTCAAATGATCTGGTCAGAACTCATTCAATTTAACTCATGATCATTTCAGTCACAACTCAATTACATAACTGTTTCAGGCATCAAGTGGTGGCGGTTAATTCCTGGGTTTTCCCCTGACTTGCATCAATATTGGCAAAATTCAAGGACTTTTCATGGTCATGAAAAAAGTTATCATTTCTCAGGACTTTTTCCCCGACGGTATGGGAACCCTGATGATTGTAGGTTATAAAGAACTTGTTTATGAGTTTAGAATATTCTAGAAACAAACTTGCTGACAACTTGATGGAATGTTCCATTAGGCCATTTAGGATCATGATCTTGGATTTAATTTAAAATACTGTAAATGTTTCTTAGATTTTCACCTTTTGTAATCAAAAGCAATAAAGATTTTACTTAAATTGTTGGTTTCATTTCTTTCTTGATTTTATGACCTTGAGTCCAAACAATTAAAAAAAATACAGTAACTGTCCATTATATAAGACCAATAATATTGTGAAGAAAAAATTTTTCTTCCTTGAATCGCAGTGACCTAAATCTCTGATCTCAAAAGCAATAGGTTTCATGCTCACATCAAATGCAATCCATCCACAAAGTTTGGCCCTTATTTGATATGTAGAACTAATGCAGCATGTGGAAACAACAATATTGTGCAGAAACCATTTCTCTTCTTTCAATCACAATGACTATGACTTTTAACTCAGAAGTCTAAAAAGTTCTTGCTTTCCATATGCAAAAACCATCCAGAAAGTATGGCAAATGTAGACAAAGGACTGCTTGAGCCATTTTTATTTTTTAAAAATGACTTTGACGATTGACCAGAGATCCAAAAATTGAAAGGGTTCTTGCTTACCCCATGTGCACTCTTTTCATAATGCTTGGTAATTGTAAATCATGATAAACTGGAGTTGTTGCACAGAAACCTTTTAATCATAGGAACCTTGACCTTTGACCCTAAAATCAGTAGGGTTCTTCCTTACACTAAATGCAAGCAGTCTACAAATTTGGAAGACTTTAAATGGTGGTAAACATGAGTTACTGTGCAGTAGCCATTTTTTTTCTTCTGTTGTGACCTGGACTTTTAACCATCTGACCCCAACACTAATTGGGTTTTTCCTTATACAGTGTGTAAGTCATCCGCAAAGTTTGGTAACTATAGATGTAGGAAAACTTGAGTCATTGTGCTAAATTAAAAATGGTAACAGAAAATATCATACCATAATATTAAGGATTATCTGACAGTGTGGGTTTGAGTCAGATGGTCAGCATGCGTATGTGAAAAAGCTTATCAGTAGCTTCCCGATGTACTACCTCCACCAAATATACAACTGACCAACATTCATGAATTATGTGCTGACAAATGGTGTTCAAACGACAAGCCATGGCAGACTTATAAAAAGTGAACCTGTAGGTCCCTTAAGCCTGAAATAAGTATGATGAAAATTTCAAAGCTATACCAGCAACAGCTCAGAAACATTTACCTACAGAGTAAATATATATGGCATGCATAGTGAATAAAGTATGCAAAGTAAATATACAAATATGCATAGTGAGTAATGTCAAGTAAATAAGGTACAATGAAGTATGCTAAGTAAATACCAAATATTCCCTATTTAATAACTACATTATAATTAATGCACTCTCTCTTTTCTTAAGAACAGAAAAATTAAAACTTGCCAAGAATCGTCACCTTTGTGTAATCCACAAGTGTTACACAGGAATTAAATAGACCACAATGATATTTTTAGCATAATCCCATTTTCAAATAAATATCTCAGTTGACCATACTGTTGAAATGTTTAGCATATAGCAATGTAAAAATTATAAAATCACATGCACATATTTTGTGTTAACAGCTAAGTGGCAGCTGCAAGTTCAAAGACTTAACAGTCCTACTTTAACCAAATGCTGTGTGGAAACATGTGTTGATCAATTATTATTTTATTTATTCTGATTTTTACACTGACTGAATTTAAAGACATACAGAACCTCCACACATTAGTCTATCTACCATCAAAAGAACGTTTTGTTTTCATTATTGTGCTGTAATAAATGCCCCCATTTGGAAAATATAATAACTGTCAGGGTGTTATGAAGGGAACATACAGTAAAAAAAAGTATGCATAGTGAATGAAGTATGAAAAGTAACCACTGTGATCTACTTTAGTTACTGTTCATTAGTTTTTTTTTTTTTTTTTATGGTTTAACGCCATTTTTTCAGCACAATATAGGCTATACATGGCGGCCAGTATTAATGGTGGAGGAAGAAACCGGACAAACCCCGGAAAGAACCACCGACCCACGAGAAGCTACTGGCAAGCTTTCTCACATAACTACATTTGCTGAATCTTAGACTCGAACACACGCAGACAGAGGTGAGATGGCAGTGGTCCGTAACGGACAGCGCTTTAGACCACTCGGGGCCCCCTGTTCATTAGTACCCTTTAGACAAGAAAAACTGATTTGAAAAAATTGATGTAGTTGCTAGTTTAGTGGTTTTGGTGTACTAAATTGCTTTTTCAAAGGATGAATTACTTTGTGTAGTACAATTACTGGCATTAAATGACATACTAATATATCTTATATCATGATCTTGCACAAATACCAAATAGACATTATGCAGTGTAGTTTACCAACCCCTAATAGTCAGACACTCAAACATTTTCATGTCCTATTCCCCAACCCTTGCCTTGTCAGTATATATTATACCAGCCTTCACTGAACATTCAACTAATACAATTGCAACTCAACCTTCCTTTGATTAGTTGACAAAACAAGGTTGTACTGTCTTGAATGTTTTATATCAATACATTTCCATACCATAAATTTAGGTTCTATTTCATGAAAATAGGAATGTTAAAATAGAAGTCCTTTCAGCTTGAAACAGGGGTGATTTATGCATGTTACTTATTTCTCTTGCAACACTTATGATTGTTTATTTAACTGTGATATCTCATGCATCAACTTTCTAAATGTTCAACCATGATAAAAGAGTTTCAGGAACACATGGCATACTGTTGACTGCAGTCCTGCATGGCAAACAGAACCTAATATTTTGGCAGTGATTCAAGTCTTTAAAGCAGTACATCATTTATACTTGTAGTCTAGATAAGGCCTCTGTCAAGAAAAGAAAACCAAAGAACAGATTTAATAATTTTAAATCTTTCTTGATGTCTGCACTGATGAAAAGAATATTTGTTCAACTGCGCAATATATCTAGTATAATGTAGATGCTCAGACACAACAGTAGCTGCTGCAATGGATACAAGCATTCCCATAAACGGCTTCAGAAAAGCAATAAGAACAAAACTGTATTGTACACTTCTCCAAAAAACTTCAGACTGAATTTTCATCCTATATTGGAGGTAAGGCTACAATGTTAGGTATGAAGATTAGCAATAAGTTTTCACATCCTCTTGTACAAACCCTGAATTGTAATTGAATAAGTTAAGTTTTATGCCAGATATTCCAAGGGGTAAAAAAAGTCACCAGTCAGTCTTCAACACAAAAATTATGTGGTATCCAAAGTTTCAAATGCTTCAAAGCTGCATGATCCAAAATCCTATCAGAGGCATAAAGCAGTGGTCTGCAAAGGTCAGAATATATTAGATTTTAAAATATATCTACCAAGTTTCATGAGTGTTCTACACCTGTGTATAATAATCAGTGGAGTATGAAAACTAGGTCAATGTAACCTAATTAGGTAAAAATTGGTAGTATTTCTCATGAAGCATTTATCAAGTTAAATTTTGCACAAACTTTCACTGCAATGGAAGGAAATGTAGAATCATAATCTTGATGCCTACACTAACAATGACAAAACAAACAAAAAAATCAACAACAAACATGGCTGGATATATATTGGTTAATTGGTTTTTAACAGTACTTTCAGCATGTTGTCAATAAATGGGAGCTAAGTACATTTCACAAAGACACATTGAGGCAGGCAGCAGACTGGTTATAAGATCTGTCACCCATTGATTATGAGTCTGAAGCTCTAATAACCAACCAATCAAAAAGCACAAATCAATGTCATATCTGTGTGACCTCAATAAAATCCTAAATGATTTTATAATTATGCAAACATTTTCTTCTGGAAATCTAGTCCTAAAAATTGTATTCCAAATTAATTAATTAAGCTACAGCATCTTTTTAATTTTAACAAATGATGGGTACAGACCTCATATCAAATAACTGTAAAGACAAGTAAAAACAAAGAGTTACTAGAAGAGACTGAAGCTCTGCTGTCTGAAAACAAATTATAGGATTCAAGACCAGACCATTTGTGTTGAAACTATCTCTGATATTCTTGAGTGAAAAGATATTACAATTAAGCATTGAGGAAGCCATATTGGCACCATTTCATTTTGGAAGACCTTTGGTGAAAACCCCATGACATTATGTCCATCCATACATTTAGTGACAACACTGTCAACATGTTCCTTGTAGCTGCCATATTGGATGTCTGCTGGGCAACATTTTCAGTTTGGACCAGGTAGACATCATAAGAAGTTTTTTTGGTAAAATCTCTATTCTGGACAAGAAGCAAAAGCAACATCTTTAAGAAGACTGCCATGGTGGTCGTATTAGATGTCATACTTGCATCATTTTGTTTCAGGACCTACTAGATACCATATGAAGTCCTAGGGTGAAAATACCATATTCATATGACTTTCTAGTTAGGAGGAATAGCTAAATGGTTTTCAAGATCACTGCTAACACAACCAGATCAGCACCATTTTCATTCAAAATCAAGCAGACATTATAAGTATTTTCATAAAAACTCCAAGCAGATGTGACTATCTATTCAGGAGCAGCAACATCAAGATTTCCAAAATGGCTAATGTGGTGACCAAAGCAGATGTTCCTGCAAAACCATTTTCATCAAGGACCAACTAGATAAAATATAAATTAGTTTTCTGATGAGAAACCCATGTCGATATGACCTTCTATTCAGAAGTAGCACAAAACAATATTTTCAAGATGGCTGCTATGGTGGATATGGTGGAATCTGGTCACAATTAATAGTTCCAGTTTAGTATGTAGTTCTAGTCTATTTTTAGAACAATTTTCCTTCTCTCATTTTGGTGGTGATAGAAGAGTTATATTGATGCATTTTTGGTAGGGATTTAAAGGTAATTGTTTATTCTTGAGAATATGAGCTCAGAGAGTGGTTGTCTGTGTGTATTTTGGTGACAGGGCAGAGTGAGTAATAAGGCCTTGGTGATGGTCTGGAAGTGAAATCTGTATTCTGATTACATGCTACTGTGTATACAGTCCAGCCTCTCAAAAAATATGCAAGTGAACCTTTGAAAAGAACTTCACCGTGAAGTCATCTTTGAAGGTATTTTAGATATGATTTGTATTGATTGTCACAGTGGAATGGTCAGTATTGAGAAACATGTAGAGAATATATAGTAAAATTAACTGTGTTCTATGTCCATATGGAATGTCAGCTTAGCACCATTTCATTAGGACCAAATGGACATTATAAGATTCCTTTTTTCATGTTAACCCGATGTTGAAATGACCATCCATTCAGAACAGCATCATCTTTTCTGGCCTAGAGGTCTATATTATTTGGTTTGTCAGGTCTTTGTCTTACACTCCAAATTGACTTGTATATGGATTATGTCATTGAAATGGCATCGACTTAAATATGGATTACAGTACCTGGTATGCTATTATAAACTGCATAATGGAAAACATGTCAAATAGAATTCTTGTTAAATTACTATATCAATACATAGCTATAAACTAATATGACTGCATTTATATGTTTTCTCATTATTAAGTTTGCATTCTCAAACATGAAATTAAAAAAGACAATTACCGGTACAAATTCACCAGGCCGCATAGCACACTTACGGTCTATACTCTATAGTGTACTGTACTAATTTGTGTTTTTTTTAAAAAAGGAAATAATTTTGTTATCCTACAAAGGAATGTAATCCATATTACTCTAGTATTCTATGATTATTTAATAAAGTCTTAATTAAAATGTCCAGGTCTGATCTACTGTTTTCAATGATAAAATTAGTGATATATCAAATGTAAATTTTGAACGCAATTTTCTTAAAGTTCAACAAATAAGGATCATTTTTTGGTATTTTCTGGTTTAATAAATGGAATCCACACCTGACCTCACGTTATAAGTGCTTTTGTGAGTTTTCAGGGTGCAAGTTGTCAAGGGAGTGATGTGTGTGTGTTTGTGTGTGTGATTGGATGGATGGATGGATGGATGGATGGATGGATGGATGGATGGATGGATGGATAGATAGATAGATAGATAGATAGATAGATAGATAGATAGATAGATAGAGTGATGTGTGTGTGTTTGTGTGTGTGATTAGATAGATAGATAGATAGATAGATAGATAGATAGATAGATAGATAAATAGATAGATAGATATTACAAAGGGAAGCAACTCTTACAGTTCAACTTCACTTTCTACTTGCTAGGTGGCTACTAGTATATCTGTTTTATAAAATTCTGCTTTTGTCACTTATGCAAAACTGTGGTAAAGGGGAGGAACAAATTGTCGTAAAGGGGAGTAACAAATTGTGGAAAAGGGGAGAGAGATTATTTGTAACAAACCTGCTGCCATACATGAAAGATGTTCTAGATGTACTTCAGAGGGAAATGAATGAGATTGGGGTGTGTAAGGAATTTCATACTGAGATGAAAAAAATGTTTAGTGGTAATATGGTCTGACTTCTCAACAATTATTATACACCTCAATTTGCTCATAGGGAAAAAAGATTGTTCATATCTTGAACCAGAACTGAACTTACCAAATGTTTTTGAAAAAAGTCATCCTTGTATGCTGCTGTCACTGTAGAGGAAGTCTTCTTGAACCAAGAGATTACACAGCATATGTGATTTTGGCTCAGAAAAGATGAACATGGAATTAATATAATTTGCCCTGATAGGCAAAGTGAAGATATTTGCATGATGTTGTAGGGATTGAAATGTGAAAAAGCTGACTGAATTATTTAAAGGGATAATGTAATTCTTTTTAATGATCATTAAAGCTAAAATATAAGTAAGAATTTTCATCTTACCTCTGGTACATGAAGATGGACTGGGGCTTTCTGCAGTAATCTGTTGTTTTCCATGTGAGTAAGCAGGAAAGCCTTAGCAAAGGTATATGCTAGTGTAACACTCTCCTTCATCACATCACCCAGGTGTCCGGTTACATTTAGATTTCCTTCTTTCTCTGTTGATGGGTCAAACTTATCTTTTATCAAGGTTTCTATGTATAGAGTGCTCCCCCCTGAAATGACACAGATGTAACAGGTTCAACTCGATCCAGCACAATGGTTATTCCTTCACAGTCAACACAGAGATGTTTGCTCAGTCATTTGGCCTACACAATCAATCACCCAAGAAGGTTATAGTACAAATAGTACAAAAAAAAGGTCTATCTCCTGGATTAATAAATCAATTTATGTTCCTATTTACAGGAAGACAATAGATCACCAAATGCTTACTGAATAAACCATCACACACCTGTACACAAAAACAATTCGTCTGATGAAATAAGTTTACAACCTGATCTGTTGTTAGGAGCAATTTTGGTCATTGCCACATACATGTACCCCTCTCTCCCAACTGCACACCATCATCTTTCTTCTGTTTACTCTACATTATATTTTTTTTTAAAAGTCATCACATAGATATACCTATGTGATTAATCCGTTTTTAATTTGCTTAAAATGTAATCAGAAATGCAGACACAACACTTAAATCACTCAGACATACACTCTTCTTTGATGGAATTACCATTATGGATGATGGGCCTCGAGGGGCCGATTGGTCTAAAGCGCTCACCGTTACGGATCACTGCCATCTCACCTCTGTCTGTGTGGGTTTGAGTCTCAGATTCAGCTAATGTAGTTATGTGACAAAGCTTGCCAGTAGCTTCTCGTGGGTCGCTGGTTCTTTTCGGGGGCTTTTCCCGGGTTCTTCCTCCACCAAGAATACTGGCCGCCATGTATAGCCTATCGTGTGCTTAAAAATGGCGTTAAACCTTACAACAACAACAACAACCATTATGGATGCAAGATCAGTTGGTGATGGAATTGCCATTATGAATACAAGATATTTTGGTTATGGAATTGACACTGTGGATACAAGATCGGTTGATGATGGAATGCCATTTTGGATGCAAGCTCGGTTGGTGACGGAATAGTGCTGGAACAATCTGCATGTACTCTGGTTTACATTTTATACTACTTGACACTCCCTGCATGACCAATAAAATTTCAGAAATAGGCGGATAGTCTATTTTTTTAAAACAGTCCAAGCAGTCATAGTTATAAAGGATTAAAAAAGGGTTAATAGTACTTATCTCTGTTTTTGCGAAGCAGTCATTCATAGCAGTGTCAAAGTGCATATTTTGCCAAGATATTTTTGTCACTGGTTGCATTAAGTAGGTGGTTATTCATGACAGTGTGTCTATATACTAAAACTGAATCATGCAATTACAATTGTGGTTGTCAATGTCTGGTGGTTACTCATAGCAGAGGATGCTCAAGATAGGCCTTAATGCAAATATAACTTGTGTAACTCAAGATAGGCCTTACTGTAAATATAACTTATGTAACTCAAGATAGTCCTTACTATAAATATAACTTATGCAACTCAAGATAGGCCATACTGTAAATATAACTTATGTAACTGTTTAGTCCCTTCCACAAATACACACAAGCTAAAGGGATACACATGTAATATTTTCTTCTGTTAATGGAGATGTCTGGATATTGCACTATATTTTACAAAAATAAATATAATATAGTACATAATCAGTTTTCATTATTGGTAGTTTAATTAAAGCAGGTAACTGCATAATTGAAAATAATAGTTTTAGTTTTGCACACACATCTCCACCCCTCAACTATACTCACTAATCAGATTTATTCTGCATTTACTTCAGTAAACTGACTTGTTTGGATATTGCATGTTACATAACAATGTCACTCCGTGAACCCCGACCATCATTTTATGGTAGGCTTTCTATTCATCTTGTTAGCATTAGCAAAAATCATTTAATATTAAACTCACACATGGGGTAGCCAAGTGTTTCCTATATTTTTCAATAAGAATGATTCCATTTTGGATTAAAAAAATATTGGGCTGTACCTAAAGTTTTATTTTCTCATGATTAGAAACGAAACATTATGGCTACACAACATACTGTCGGATACATCATCTAAACTTACCAAGTGCAGTCCAAGCAAGACCTGTAACAACACCAGGTGGTGTAGTGTCATACAGTCTGTCTTTCTCAAACAACTGTTTTCCCACAAAAGACTCCAAATTCTCTGGTGTCACAATAATTTTATCTTTACCCTCACTGACAATCTGTAAAGCTGTTTTCCTTAAGACCTGCAATCAATCAATCAATCAAACAATCAAATCAATCATCAAATAAGAAAAGATAAAAAGGTTTCAATAATTACAAAAAATTTATGTATAACTTATGACCATACAATATCATGAAATTTGCTATATCACATTGACAATGTTAAGCATTTAACTATACTGTGTAATGTTATCCAAACAGTATCATGAAGGCACTATATCACATGGACAATTTTAAGCATTTAACTGTACTGTGTAAGGTTATCCAAACAGCATCATGAAGGCACTGTATCACATGGACAATTTTAAGCATTTAACTGTACTGTGTAATGTTATCCAAACAGTATCATGAAGGCACTATATCACATTGACAATGTTAAGCATTTAACTGTACTGTGTAATGTTATCCAAACAGCATCATGAAGGCACTATATCACATTGACAATGTTAAGCATTTAACTGTACTGTGTAATGTTATCCAAACAGTATCATGAAGGCACTATATCACATTGACAATGTTAAGCATTTAACTGTACTGTGTAATGTTATCCATACAGTATCATGAAGGCACTATATCACAATGACAATGCTAAGCATTTAACTGTACTGTGTAATGTTATCTAAACAGTATCATGAAGGCACTATATCACATTGACAATTTTAAGCATTTAACTGTACTGTGTAATGTTATCCAAACAGTATCATGAAGGCACTATATCACATTGACAATGTTAAGCATTTAACTGTACTGTGTAATGTTATCCAAACAGTATCATGAAGGCACTATATCACAATGACAATGCTAAGCATTTAACTGTACTGTGTAATGTTATCTAAACAGTATCATGAAGGCACTATATCACATTGACAATGTTAAACATTTAACTGTACTGTGTAATGTTATCCAAACAGCATCATGAAGGCACTATATCACAATGACAATATTAAACATTTAACTGTACCATGTAGGGTTATCCAAACAGTATCATGAAGGCACTGTATCACATTGACAATGTTAAACATTTAACTGTACTGTGTAATGTTATCCAAACAGTATCATGAAGGCACTATATCACATGGACAATTTTAAGCATTTAACTGTACTGTGTAATGTTATCCAAACAGTATCATGAAGGCACTATATCACATTGACAATTTTAAGCATTTAACTGTACTGTGTAATGCTATCCAAACAGTATCATGAAGGCACTATATCACAATGACAATTTTAAGCATTTAACTGTACTGTGTAATGTTATCCAAACAGCATCATGAAGGCACTATATCACATTGACAATGTTAAGCATTTAACTGTACTGTGTAATGTTATCTAAACAGTATCATGAAGGCACTATATCACAATGACAATGTTAAACATTTAACTGTACTGTGTAATGTTATCCAAACAGGATCATGAAGGCACTATATCACATTGACAATTTTAAGCATTTAACTGTACTGTGTAATGCTATCCAAACAGTATCATGAAGGCACTATATCACATTGACAATTTTAAGCATTTAACTGTACTGTGTAATGTTATCCAAACAGCATCATGAAGGCACTATATCACATTGACAATGTTAAGCATTTAACTGTACTGTGTAATGTTATCTAAACAGTATCATGAAGGCACTATATCACAATGACAATATTAAGCATTTAACTGTACTGTGTAGGGTTATCCAAACAGCATCATGAAATTGCTGTATCACATCTACATTATTATGCACCTGCATACCTGTCAACCAGTTATTAGATGAAAACCTTTACACCAGACAAAAAAAACCTTACCAAGACCCAAAAACTGTACATGTATTCTTACATTATATAAGATCAACAGGTTTAGCAACAAAAAATGCCATCAATAAACTCATTTTACACATTTTTCTTTTCATCTGAAACTTATTTCATTTTATTCTTCTGATTTTCAGTGTAACATACACACAGACATGATATTATATGCAAGACATACACCTTTTGCACTTTTCAAAATGTAATCTGGGGTTTCAAAGTCCATGTAACAGGTGTCAATGTTTAATTTTACAAAAATGATGTTAGCGTGTCTGCATTCAGGAACTCCATACAAAGTATGTTTTCATCCTAGAAAAAGACCTCAGTCTGCATAGTTGTGAAGCAAAGTAAGTAGTTGCTGAATAACTAATTTCAGATTTGGGAAGTCTATGCTACCAGTACTAATTGTACGGCTGATAATATCCAGCCAGTAGCTACAAAAGCTCCTTTTCTGGTAATCGTTTGTTAATAAAGGCAAACAGTCATCATGCAGCTTACAACAGTCTTCAAACTTATCTTTAAGTGTTTCATGATCAAGGCGTGAAGCAACGCAAAAATGAAGTGCTGCTACTATCCAGGTATGGAACAGCTCAAAAATGAAAGTATTGCTACTATCCAGGTGTAGAGCAACTCAAAAGTGAAAGTATTGCTACTATCCAGGTGTAGAGCAACTCAAAAATTGAAGTGTTGCTTCTATCCAGGTATGGAACAACTCAAAAATGAAAGTATTGCTACTATCCAGGTGTGGAACAACTCAAAAATGAAAGTATTGCTACTATCCATGTGTGGAACAACTGAAAAATGAAAGTATTGCTACTATCCAGGTGTGGAACAACTCAAAAATGAAAGTATTGCTACTATCCAGGTGTAGAGCAACTCAAAAATGAAAGTATTGGTACTATCCATGTGTGGAACAACTAAAAAATGAAAGTATTGCTACTATCCAGGTATGGAACAACTTAAAAGTAAAAGTTTTGCTACTAGTATAAAAAAATAATACATACATGTACAAACACTTTAATAATTAGCAGTCATAAAGCTCATTCAAACACTTTCAAGGAGATCCCGAGTGACTGAGTGGACTAAAGCGCTATCCGTTATGGATCACTGCCATCTCACCTGTCTGTGTGGGTTCGAGTCTCAGATTTGGCCAATGTGGGTATGTAAGAAAGCTTGCCAGTAGCTTCTTGTGGGTTGTGCTTTTTTCCGTGTGTGTGTGTGTATATGTGTTGGTTCCCGCATTCTTCCTCCTTCGTTAATACTGGCCGCCATGTATAGCCTATCGTGTGCTGAAAAATGGCGTTAAACCCTACAACAACAACAACAGCAACAAACACTTTCACATGAATAATAGTTGGAAAACAAAAAATACTCAACAAAAACTGCAACTGTCACATATATGTCTTGTGATACCCTCTTAGGAACCCAGAAAATCTAAAAATTCATACCCTATTCCAAACACTTTCAAATAGTTACCACAAGGAAAACATCTGTATCAAGAATTTCCACCCAGTGGTTTAGGAGATAGAATTATAGATGGCTGGCTGGTTGGACTAATGAACCAATAGATGAGGTGTTATCACAAAGCATGGGGATACAAACATTTCCAATGATTTGTACAGTCACAGTTTTACAATGAATTTTCAAAGACTTCAAAAAATTTCAAGTTTTCAAAATCTTCAAAATGTTTTAAAGGATAAATTTTTCTTTTGTTTACAGCTATATACGAAAAGCTAATTAATGCACCAATTCATTAAAGGGATGCAACAAGTCCAACTTTAGACCAACTATTCTAGCAAGGTTGATGAAAATGCCTTAAATATTCAAACTTTCTTGGGATTATTTCATGTGTTAAATATTGGGTTACTTACACAAATTTTTTTTGGGGGGTCCCGAGGGGCTGAGTGGTCTTAAGTGCTGTCCATTACGGATCACTGCCATCCCACCTCTGTCTGCGCGGGTTCGAATCTCGGATTCGGCCTATGTGGGTATGTGAGAAAGCTTGCCAGTAGCTTCTCGTGGGTCAGTGGGTCTTTCCGGCAATTTTCCCTGTGTTCTTCCTCCACCATTAATACTGGCCACCATGTATAGCCAATCATGTGCTGAAAAATGGCATTAAGCCCTACAACAACAACGCAAATTTTACAATCTCAACAATGAGTTTTAGTTGTTTTGGTTTCTTAGATTAGGGTATTGTCATGTCATTTAAGACATCACAATTTTCTTATTTTTGACAAATATGTAAATTAAACAATCTAAACTTAATAAATACTATATTAGTTGACAAAGTTTTAATAGTTTGTGTTCTCTCAGAAAAAAGATGTTTAGGGAAAAATTCAAGAACATTTTTAACAAATTTAAAACTTTCCAAAGATAACACAATTCAAGAATTATTAAGTCAACACCTCAAATTCAAGGATTTTTAAGGTTGTATATATGTTGTTTTTAATCACAATTCTGAAATTTTTCAACAACATAATAGCATCAAATTATGATCCACCAAGAGTACTGACGTCTTTGAAATATAAAATACTAAAACTATCTGAAAAACAAATGAAAAGCTGCCTTCACAGCAGTTTCTTAAACAAATGTTTTGAGGAGGAGATCGTTCCATCTGGTTTACGACTGAAACTGAAGCAATTTCCAAAATTCTATTGACAGTCTGTTATATAAAGTCTTGCTATACATACATGAGAGATTAGCAGAAGAATGACTAAAAATATCAAAAAACGGAAAACTGATGAAAACTTTTAGGGATAAACTGAGGAAGACACTAGATGGACAAAGCCTTTTAGTTTCAACCAAGAAGTATATTAATGATATACTTCATAAGCACAATGAAAAAATGAACAATTTACGAAAAAGTAAAGAAAATAAAAATCAACAAGTTAAAAGACTTAGAAAACAGCAGATAATCTTTCAACAACCAAAAAGACAGCAGCAGAAAAGCAGCAAATCATCACAACTACAGAATAAGCAGCAAATCATCACAACTACAGAATAAGCAGCAAATCATCCCAGAAAAAAACATTTAGGCCTGAAGAAGCATAGATTAAAATGTGAAACTAGTTGCACAGAATTTTCGGCGTTTGTGTTGTTTTTTTATCACAATTATGAACCTTGAAGACATTCATTCAAAACAAAGTCCAAAACATGTTCCAAACAACCAAAATGAAAACAATATCAATCCTCTGATAAAAATGAATTATCGATTACAGACGAGATAATTAGAGTAAGTTTGAATGGACATTCTGATAGATCTAGTTAGTGTCTACATGAAAAAACTGACCTTAACTTAAATAATTTTACTTAGGAATGCTCAAAATTTAATTGATGGAGGTGTTCTTTATAAATATTCCAACAAGTAGAGTTAAAGACTAACCTTTTCAACATGCTTCTGTAAGTTTCTAACCCCACTCTCCCTGCAGTATTTTTGTATTAAGGTCTTCAAAGCGTCATCATTAATTACAACCTGTTCACCTGTAATCCCAGAATGGATCCTGGCCTGAGGCAATAGGTATTTCTGTAATGAAAAAAGATCAGCTAACCAATATTTAAAAAAAAATAACTCAGTCTTTCTGACCATTAAATGTTTTCTTTTTAAAAGAATGAGGTTTATAAATTAAAAAAGTATTACCGAATATTTTTTAGATTATTCATGTTATTTTTACCTTTTACTTAAACAATTCTGTAAATATAAAGGATTGCATTATGTTCTACACAAAGAATGCATGGGAGAGAAAATGGGCTTAAACTGGTCTTTCTCGCTTTTTGATCTGTTATTTGCTCTGGCGAACTGGACCCCTCACAAAAGAGTCAAGTTTGGAGAAGGGGTTTCCTCAATCAGCATGCCTTTGTAGGGTCCTTCTGTCTTGTCAAGTCCACTTTTGAATTGTAGGCTGGACTCTGGGTCTGTGACCTGCACAAGGTTAGCCTTTTTGCTAAACTGTTTCATGACCTCCTCAAAATGGGCTGTGGAACAAGATTTTGAAATTAGGCATTGCGATCTGATGTTGCTTTCGTTGTGGTCTTTCAGCAGTGCAGATGTGGATAGGAATGCATCTCTTTGCATGAGCTAGAGCTTAATGGAGGCATCTATGAAACTGGAGAGCATTGAGGTGAACTGTTAAATGCACAAGCCATGAAGCCAGAGACTGGCTCCAATGCAGGTCTGTTAACAAGGATCTCATCAGATGGTTTTTGTACATGTTCTACATGCTAAAATATAGATACTTAGACCAGGTCAATTATGTAAGGAATAGATGCAATATTGTGAAGAAAAATGTCAGAAGATCAGGACAGGTTTCCAGTTAATGATTACAGGAAGGTTTTGAATTATCAGGCCTGCAACAGCTGCAATAACATCAACTTGACTAGACTGCATTATCTTTGTGAAAAATACTGGTATTTCGTGATTTTTTAAAAACTGGGAAACAATGTTGGGATATGTTGTTCAGCAGGCATTTATTTCTAATAAAAGTCTAAGGCAGGTACTGGATGTCTAAAAATGAGAAATTGTTGAAGATGATGCTGAGTCACAGTGGAGCTCAAAGAGTGATAGACCCATTTTGTGCTAGTAGTGATGAGCATCCATAACAGAGTGGGCCTGGACTTGATGTGGATGCTGTCTGCATTATGAATCCATGACTGGGTATACTATCTGGGTATAATGGAAAGACAGATCATGATATTAACCAATCCCAGTGGTAGAGGGTACAGCACTGGAGTGGATAAGGTATTGGGACAGTTGATGTCTGGTTCTGAGGTTTGGTACCAGCTATCAAGCAATTAATCATCACAGCCAGGACTGAGATCTGTACATGGTGGAGGAGTGTCAGTAAATGGTTCAAATGGCTTGGTCTACTGTGTGAGTACATATGTATGCATAGGGTTTGTTTTTGTTTTTTTTATGGTTTAACGCCATTTTTCAGCACAATATAGGCTATACATGGCGGCCAGTATTAATGGTGGAGGAAGAAACCAGACAAACCCCGGAAAGAACCACCGACCCACGAGAAGCTACTGGCAAGCTTTCTCACATAACTACATTTGCTGAATCTTAGACTCAAACACACGGAGACA
Source organism: Unio delphinus (assembly GCA_029339505.1). Classification (NCBI taxonomy): domain Eukaryota; kingdom Metazoa; phylum Mollusca; class Bivalvia; order Unionida; family Unionidae; genus Unio; species Unio delphinus. The sequence goes on along the minus strand of JAQISU010000106.1, from coordinate 14,886,194 downwards.
GAGGTGAGATGGTAGTGGTCCGTAACGGACAGTGCTTTAGACCACTCGGCCACTCGGGGCTCCATGCATAGGGTTTAATGGCACCTCAACATAATTGTGGCTATACAGTACAAATTAGTTTTAAACTTGTAAAGGTAAAAGTTGCAGTATAAATTATGAAGATAAACCCTACCAAATAAATGTAAATATTTAGTTGTAATAGATACAAAGAACTAAATGGCAGTATAAATTATGAAGATTAAACCCTACCAAATAAATGTAAATATTTAGTTGTAATAGATAAAAAGAAAAAAAAGGTAATGATGTTCAAAATTTTCAAAAGCTGTATTAAAACAACAAGAGGCTCAAGTGAACCCGAGATTGCTGTTTGATATCTACCTAGCAGCCAAAAACAAACGTTGGCCAAGAACTCTGGGTCGGTAGGATTATCAATGTATTCACATGCTGTCAATTGCACACATTTTGAAAAATTTTTGTTTCTACCTTTGCTATCACACGTTTTGAAAACAGTTGTTTCAAGGTTATCTACCCTTGCTATTTTCATCCATAAATGATGGCACATCTGCATCATTTACTCAATCCTTGACAGGCCTCAGTATCAAGTGCTTCCAAGTTGGTCTAAATTCTCTTATGCATGTCTTCAACATAAAGCTGTTTATTTGTCATTGACAGGTATTTAAAATATTTATTTAAAAACATTTATCATATAAACATCGTTCTTTAAAAAAGTACAAGATTCTCTCTGGTGGTACATCATCAAAGCAAAACAATGGCATACACAGGTGAATCAGTGGATGCCATGAATTTAGATAATTGCTAGAGAAAATTACATAAATAATTTTATTTCTGGGAATAAAAGATTCTTCATTGTATATAACTTACACAAAATGAATCATCACGACAAGTTGTCATGATGTCGCTGATTAGCTTTTCATGCAACAAAAAAGACAACTGAAATCAATATATTCATTCATAGTTAACAAAGAGCATAAATTATTAATAAAACTGATGAAGAATTCTTTTATGTGATAAGAAAACACTTAAAACTGGTGAAAAAGCACAGAAATGGAATGGGTCTGTTAGACCTCTTGCAAGTATGTGCAGATCTGACATGAGCAGAAGTAGCAGCTAATGATTGACAAAATTTGGTGCCACTCCTTTATTATATGCGACCAATCTTGGCAGAGATTAAGCACTTTTATTGCTAAAACAAACCAAAAGATGTGGCTAGCATATTTTTTCAATTGTGGGGCCTGGATCTGTGAGGAAGTGGATGTTCTCTTAACATACTGTTGGTGTTGTATCTGATAAAGACACAATCAAGTCACCTTACCGCAGATATTTTTAGGCGACTTAAAACTTTGGGAATTTGTCCAGAAGAAGAGAAATTTTGATGATATCAGATATGGGGGTTGTAATATTAGGTGATATATTTGAACAGGATTATTTTGAGGGTAAGAAGAAGTTTCTATTACACATACTACTTAAGACTGGTTACCATGCCATGAATGATTTATTACAGAGTATGTCAAATATTACTGGTTTATCAGACAATTTTCACAGTTTGAAAGAGATTTAAAAAGTTAGTATCCATTTAAGAGACATGCTGTTAGTGTAGTGTTCTCTCACTATTAAACCCTACGTAAATAATGTAGGCATGGAATTTGCTCCTAATACACTAATTCAATCTGTTTAACCTTAGATACCAAATTTATTTCACTTGATTTGAATATTTAGATGTTATGAATCATTTTTATTATATGTGTTCTGACTTTGCTCTCATCTGACTGGCTTAAATTGAATAAGCTGTCTTTACTAAAATGATCAATCAACCTGATGTGTATATGCTATGGTTTTATTCTGATTGCAGAGGTTGCTCACTGATATATATTTGCCACTTTTTTTTGTATTCAAATGATGCCATACTGCATAGGTATGTATCATATGTTACTAATCAATGGCAGAGTGATTTCTGATGTCTATTCATCTATCCAATCATCAGTCTTTAACTGCTTGTAACCGCTGTGGAAGCGTGAGGTCGTGGGTTTTATCCCTGGCCGAGTCATACCAAATACTTACAAAAAATGGTACTAACAGCTGCCTCGCTTGACACTAAGCATTAAGAGGTTAGTGTTAGGACTGGTTGGCCTGGTGTCAGGATAAAAATGTGACTAGGTGGGACATCATGCTACATGTCTGTGGCATGATGCCCCAGTGCTAGACATCACTATAAACTGCCTCACTGCATACATCGTAGCGATATGACTGAAATTTGTTTAAAGCTACGTTAGTCCAAATCAAACAAACAAACATTAACTGCTTGTCTATATTTTCATTTTTTTGGGGTCCCTGGTGACTGAGTGGTCTAAGATGCTTGACATTACCAATCAATGACATCTCACCTTAGTCTGTGTGGGTTCGAGTCTCTGGTTTAGCCACTGTTGATATGTGAGAAAGCTTACCATGGGTCAGTGGTTCTTTCTGAGCGCATCCTCCACTAGATATAGCAGCTGCCTTGTCTGGTCTATCATGTTCTAAAAATGGTGTAAAACCCATAAACCACAAATTGGACAACATTCTTTAGATCATTATTTTACTCATTATCTTTCGGGAGTTTTGTTACATTTTGATTATTAAAATTCAAGTCAGTGCTTTATATAACACACTGCAACACTTTGTTTTTTCCACTTTTAATGTTGATTGTTTTTCTTGTTTTCATATACAATTTGAACATTGTCAACTTTTGTCTCATGAAATTAATTCCTATAATGAAACTATTATTTTTGTCTTTGTTTGATACAAGGATTTATCAACAACAGAAACAACCGTATTTATCTTATAATCTCAGTGAACATAATTTTTTCGGCCCAAGAGAAGTGAACATAATTTTTTCGGCCCAAGAGATGTGAACATAATTTTTTCGGCCCAAGAGAAGTGAACATAATTTTTTCGGACCAAGAGAAGTGAACATAGTTTTTTTGGCCCAAGAGAAGTGAACATAATTTTTTTGGCCCAAGAGAAGTGAACATAATTTTTTCGGCCCAAGAGAATTGAACATAATTTTTTCGGCCCAAGAGAAGTGAACATAATTTTTTCGGACCAAGAGAAGTGAACATAGTTTTTTTGGCCCAAGAGAAGTGAACATAATTTTTTCAGCCCAAGAGAATTGAACATAATTTTTTCGGCCCAAGAGAAGTGAACATAATTTTTTCGGACCAAGAGAAGTGAACATAGTTTTTTTGGACCAAGAGAAGTGAACATAATTTTTTGGGCCCAAGAGAAGTGAACATAATTTTTTGGGCCCAAGAGAAGTGAACATAATTTTTTCGGCCCAAGAGAATTGAACATAATTTTTTCGGCCCAAGAGAAGTGAACATAATTTTTTCGGACCAAGAGAAGTGAACATAGTTTTTTTGGCCCAAGAGAAGTGAACAAAATTTTTTTGGCCCAAGAGAAGTGAACATAATTTTTTTCGGCCCAAGAGAAGTGAACATAATTTTTTCGGCCCAAGAGAAGTGAACATAGTTTTTTTTGGCCCAAGAGAAGTGAACAAATTTTTTGGGCCCAAGAGAAGTGAACATAATTTTTTCGGCTCAAGAGAATTGAACATAATTTTTTCGGCCCAAGAGAAGTGAACATAATTTTTTCGGCCCAAGAGAAATGAACATAGTTTTTTGGGCCCAAGAGAAGTGAACAAATTTTTTGGGGCCCAAGAGAAGTGAACATAATTTTTTCGGCCCAAGAGAATTGAACATAATTTTTTCGGCCCAAGAGAAGTGAACATAATTTTTTCGGACCAAGAGAAGTGAACATAGTTTTTTTGGCCCAAGAGAAGTGAACAAAATTTTTTTGGCCCAAGAGAAGTGAACATAATTTTTTCGGCCCAAGAGAAGTGAACATAATTTTTTCGGCCCAAGAGAAGTGAACATAATTTTTTCAGCCCAAGAGAAGTGAACATAGTTTTTCTGCACCAAGAGATAATATAACACCTCATTAAAAGTCAATAAAAAGCCCCTTTCATTTCACATCACTCACCCTTATTTTTGTTTTGTTTTGTGTTTATTATAAGCACAAACATGATGAACATAATTGGAACATTGCCTCAAAGGTAACCTCACTTCTAATAGTAATAAAGGTCAATTAAGAAAGATTAGTAAATAGAACACTGTATCTTTAAGTTGGCAATCAGACATTCAAGACTAAGACTATTATACAGGTGAGCTACAAAATCCACCTACCTGTGCTATTGCCAGTTTCTCTTCAGCTACATAACCTGAAACCTCAATCAGTTCCATTCTGTCTTTCAAAGGCTCTGGAATGGTACTGGTGACATTAGCTGTGCAAATGAACAGCACCTTGAAGGAAGAATACAAGGATATCAGTCTTGCAAACAAGTCTAATTAGCCTAGTCACATGTTCTTCACCATTGTAAAAGCTACTAGTGAGTAATCAATATACCTGCACTTTTTTGTTTTGTTTTGTTTTGTTTTTTTATGGTTTAACGCCATTTTTCAGCACATTATAGGGTATATATGGCGGCCAGTATTAATGGTGGAGGAAAAACCCGGACAAATCCCGGAAAGTGATCACTAGTGAGTAATCAATATACCTGCACTTTATTTAGAGAATGGAAAAGATATAAGGAAATACTGCGTGAATGAAGTGGGAAACATTGAATTTTCACAAGTGGTGCAGACACTAACGACTGAACAAAATGTTTTCTCTACACAATTTAAGTATTTTCATATATCTTCAAAAGAAATGCAGGTTTAGACTACAAAAAACATGAAGATTTTCTTTTATCAATTTTAAGCCAAAAATCATCAATTTACATGGAGAATGTCCACATTTTGAGCCAATAAATTTGATTGTGTTGTGATATTTACAATCATTGCAGGACGCTGACCATTTTATAAATTTATCGTGTAAATATAATGCAATATATTTATTAATTAGTCACTCACTAATGTTAAATAAAAGTAACATATTTTTTTTATTAACACATTTCTTATGTGGTCTTGTACAATAAAGTGTGGTCTCATCCAACATATTTTAGAACACAAGTTTTGAAACAAAAATTATTTCAGGGAATTTACTTGGATTTTGGTTCTTTATTTCGTTCATTTTTGCATTCAAACTTGAACTTTTGGTCCTGGGAAGCTTGCAGTCTCGTTCAGTAACAGATGTTGCACTCAAACTTTGTCACTTAATTCTAGTATGAAATCAACACTCAACATGCCTGATTTTTCCATCATTTTCAAACATGATTATCATTGTGCTGAGAGTTGGAATTGCCACTTAAAACAATTTCTTTCCTGCATTAATATTTGATGTAGAGTGTGAAAGGCATACAATACTGTATGGGTTATAGAAAATCCAACAGCAACAGTTCATGGAAGTTCAATCACTAGTAATTTGCAGGATTCATTTGCTGAAAACTCATATTTGAAGCCTACATTTTGTTCCTTGAAGTTCCTTTACTATCATATCTTATTATTGATTACATAAATGTATACTACAGGCATGTCTTTATAGATTTCAAGAAGGTGTTTGACAGGGTATAGCATGCAGCCCTTTGGTCCACCATGAAGTTGTACAACATCAACGCTAACCTGATCAAAGTCATAGAAAGCCTTTACAGCAAGGCCACCAGCGCAGTATGCTTCAACGGTCAAATAGGAGATTGGTTTAGGACAACTGTGGGAGTCAGACAGGGCTGCTTGCTTTCACCTACTCTCTTCAACATCTTCCTTGAAAGAATCATGACAGATGCACTGGAAGACCATGAAGGAACTGTCAGCATTGGAGGCAGAATAATAACGAATCTGTGCTTTGCTGATGACATTGATGGCCTTGCAGGAAATGAGGAGGAGCTAGCTCAGTTGGTGGAAAAACTGGACAGAACAGCTACTGCTTTGGGTATGGAAATCAGTGCAGAGAAGACCAAATTGATGACCAACAACACCAGTGGCATCAGCACTGACATCATGATTAGAGGCCAAAAACTGGAAACAGTTAAAAAATTCAAGTACTTAGGAGCCATCGTGGCAGACAAGGGATCGAAACCAAAAATATTGTCCAGGATTGCGCTGACAATAACAGCAATGGCAAGGCTGAAGACAGTTTGGAAAGACAGAAACACCTCAGTCAGCTCAAAAATCAGACTGATGCGCTCCTTGGTTGCATCTGTATTCCTATATGCCTGTGAGTCATGGACCCTCACAGCGGATCTTGAAAGGAGGATACAAGCTGCTGAAATGAGATGCTTTCGAAGGTTGCTTGGTATTACATATAGAGATCATGTCATGAATGAGGAAGTGGGAAACAGAATTAAACAAGCCATTGGGCCCTATGAAGAGCTATTGACCATTGTGAAAAAGTGCAAAATGAAATGGTATGGACATGTCACACGATCAACAGGGCTTGCTAAGACAATCATGCAATGTACTGTGCAGGGAGGGCGAAGGAGAGGAAGACAGAGGAAAAGATGGGAAGATAACAACTCAGAGTGGACAGGACTGAAGCTGAGTGACACAGTGAGAGTATCAGAGAACAGATTGGAATGGAGGAAGCTGGTTGTCAGGTCATCAGTGGTGCCCCAATGGTCGGCAAGACTAAGGGATGGATGGATGGATGGATGGATGGATGGATGGATAGATAGATAGATAGATAGATAGATAGATAGATAGATAGATAGATAGATAGATAGATAGACAGACAGACAGACAGATAGACAGATAGATAGATAGATAGATAGATAGATAAATAGTTCGATACTACAGGATCTGCAGTTTTGATACATTTTTAAGATTTGTTACTTCTGAGAGAGAGAGAGAGATGGAGAGAGAGACAGAGAGAGCAGATGAAAAAAATAAGACAAAATATGGAAATACAGATTTTGAAGAAAAAAAACATACTTAGGAGAGATATATTTCCTAAATGGGAAAAGAAAGCAGTTCCAAAAGTGACATTGCCTTATGGCAATAAAAGTGGTATTACAATTGTGACAATATCGTTTTCTCCCACTGATATATTACACTATCTCATTATTCTTAACTTTTTTTCCCTTCAGCAGATTGTTGTGACCTTTGACTTTTTACTTTCTGATGTAAAATTAATCAATGGGCATCTTGATATCATCAAGGGTAATTTATCTTTAGGTTCAGGTGAAAGATGTCATGCAGAAAAAAAGTTGTTATACAGAAAACATTTTACTTTTCTTACATCATGATGACCATCTGACCACCTACTGACCCCTCAAACAAATAATGCTTTTACTGTCCCATCTGTAATCTTTGATGAAGGTATATAAGCAGAACTCAAGTTCTTGCATGAAAACAATTTTGCCATGGCTTGTCAGTGACCTTGACCTTTGAAGTTGCATGATATTTGGTGCAGCATCTGTTAACAAACTCAATTTCCAAATGAGAAAGTTGTATAGGGCAAGACACATACAAAGCTTGGAGATGTAGAATTTAAATTATCACATGGAAACCAAGTTATTGACAGACAGACAAATGCACAAACATGGCCATAACATTGTATACTTTGCCCTACAGTGCATACATCATGAAAAAGATGTTGATGACATTCATACTGAAATTGAAGTCAATACTATATTTGCACTATTTAAAACTGCCACTGACTTGACCGCTCAAACAAAGCAATTTTCATACTAAACCAGTAATGTTATCATTGGTTTTGCTACATGTGTCAAAACATGGTAACAGCAGATTCTGTAAGTTAACTTCAATGCAACTTGGTTCAAATAGCAGATCCTGGCATGAAACTAATTATACCTTGGACAGGTCCACATTGACATCCAGGTAATGGTCCAGGAAATTGGCATTTTGTTCTGGATCCAGAAGTTCCAGTAAAGCTGAGGCTGGATCACCTTGGTATCCCTTACCTATCTTATCCACCTGAAAGAACAGGAATTCAAATTTTGAAGCATAAACTTTAAAGCAATTCAGCCATTAAAGAAATTATAAAAAAAACAGGTCTGAATTTATTCAGACTATTGCATATATATTTAAACTGTATGGCCAATCCCAGTTGATTTTTGAAATATGATTTTGATGTCTTGCCACTGGAATTGTCAAAAATTCACATGCCATATGCAAATATGTGCTTAAATATTTAATTTGCAAATAATTTAATTGGTATCTGATTTTTAATTACAATAATAATGACTACACACTTCTGAGAAGTCAAAATGTTTGCTAAAAAACAAATAGGAATGGATTGTAATACAGAGGTTTTTTCTAGAGGTTCAAAATCTTCCATTAATCCTTAAAGTGCTGCATTGTTTTGCAGTAAAAGGTCCCTCAGTGCTGAATTGTTTCAGGGGAGAAAAGAAGAAAACTGCACAGTCTTTAAATTGCATGTATTTCATTAAATATACACTATTGATAGACAAATCCTATATAAAAAATGATGGTGCATGTCTATACTTTAAGATTAGCATCAAGACACGTGTAGGTTTAACATATTTGCAGGTACAGGTGTAAATACAGGTAAAATGACAAGTTACAATTGTATTTCAGCAGTATTTTTGTTTGTTTTTGATGGAAAAGTTCAAATATATCTAAGAAATGTTATATTCTTTAGTAGTCCAACCATGCACATGCTATGTCTGTCACAATGTTATATATAAATTGTGAAAATCACAGGTAAAGGCAGGGTGGTGACAGTTTTGCAAAAATCCACTCCATGAATGTCAGAGGTATGTTTAAACCTTCCAGTCAGCAATTAATGTTCATGAAAAACTATCACCTGTTCTTTATTATAATATCATCATACCGAGGTCCATATCTGGTGATTAAACCTCAGCAACGGCTTTATTTTTGTGTGAAGAGTCACCTTAATTGTTCTCATTGTCTGACAGGTGTAAATTGCTTGGAATAGCTTGAAATCTATCCCATACTTATTTTGTAGCTGAAGTATGCGGTTGATATTAATCATCAATAGCCCATTAGGAATCGAGAACAGACATATGTACCAAACCCATTGTTTTAATCGATGCGAAAACGTTTTAGATGCTCAGATAAGACAGGCTGCCATTTCTTCATGCGACTTTTTTCGTTCAAGTCTGCCCCATGAACTCTGATCTGCATTTCGATTTGTTTGATCTACTATCAGATGCAATAGCTTGTCATCTAAGAAAAAGTCTTCAATAGTCCGTAGGTTCATTATTCACCATCTCGACATTTAATTTTGAATTACCAGTGAATGGGGGTTGACAGGCGCGCCATCTTTTCACGTCAAGCGAGCATGTACATCCGACTCCAGTTCCACGTAAATTACTGGCTCAAAATCATTCATGTGTATTTCCATCAATACCTCGCTTGCTCCAATATTGTCATTTTTCTCAAATTATTCAAGATCACTATTAGCATCACTATCAGAAGCGAATATTTGTTGCAAAAAATCACCTTCGTATTCAGCGTTGGCCATTTTAGCTTTGCACAAGTACCATGTGTTTAGAAGCGAGCATTTGTAAAATTACATTGTTAATAATATAGTAAAGTACTGCAGAATGCTTGTTCCGCACCTTTTTAAACCAATCAAATATTGTTTTACAGGCATTTATGGCAAGATGAAGTTATAGAATGCGATCAGTGTTGCTCACCTAGAGCGCGACAATAGTCGCGACACGCACTTTAAGGGTTAAATTACATACAAAGGCTGTTTCAGGTATAAATGGAATTGGTGGTGGTGGCCATGCATGATGGAACTTTTCAAAGTCTCACCACTCATTAATTTGTAATGGAAAAGGTCACCAAAAAACACTGAATAACCTGGATAGCACATCATGTTTGATTAAAATAAGTACCTTCCATCAACCAACTCCCATTTAATCCTGAAAGAGGCCTTTAATACATATCCTGTCTAGAATGTAAAGAAAAGAAAAGCAAATAATTTTCTGTGACCTTCTGGAATATAAATTAGTTCTTTCTCAATATGGAGATCAACAGCCTCAAAGAACTTCCTTACTAAATTATCAGAATCCCAAACAGTCTGTACAAAATAAAATCCACATGGTACACAAACTGAGTATAAAATCTGAATTATTTTTGTTGTTTACAGTGCACTGAAATTTTGCATTTCGATGAAAGTATGAATTGTACAACTGATAGTATTGAGAGCGTATACTTAGGGGAAACAGTGACCTTATCAACAAGTGTTTATAATATACAATACGAAACCTTAAAACAAAAATAATTCTTAACACCTGAAGCTAATATTGAATACTGTATATATTATTTCACCTTCTCAATTAAGACAAATTGATTGAATCTTATTGGAAAACTTCACCTCATCAATCAGAACAAATGGATTGAAAAATCTATCCAATATTTCACCTCACAGACCAAGATAACTTGAAAACTGTACTTAATATTTTACATTCTCAATAAGGACAGGTGTAACAAATAATTTAACATTTCACCTCATCAATGAGGACAAGTGTATCAAATAATTTAAAATTTCACCTCATCAATGAGGACAAGTGGATTCTCTGTCTTTGTTTTCTTCAAACACTGAATCATCTTGCCAGGCATGGCTCCAACATATGTCCTCCTGAAAGCAACATATCAAGACTCTGATTAGCACAGAGTTTAAGCCTAAAGAACTTCTCAAAACAACAAGTACAATAGTTTTCTCAATGGTTTGGATTAAAGAGACACCAACTTTAATAGAGTTGCAAATGTGAACCATTTTATTAACTGAATGTTTCACTTTATGATAAATCATCCAATATAACTAACAATTCTCTCAATACAAGTTGTTTTTCTTTTCAAACCAAATCAAGAAGACTCAACAATAAATATCGGTTAAGTTTAGAGTAAATTAGAAAGAAAATTAAACATGTTAGATTGTTACTTTGAAAAACACTAACATTAATTTGATTTAACTTTCAAAACTGGCAATATTTTGTTTCACATTGCTAGTTAAGGATAGATTTCTCTGATTATTTTTTACACAAGTTCTTACAAGTGTGTTCATTATATATTGTAACTAGATAATCTTAAGAGTGTTCATTATATATTGTAACTAGATAATCTTAAGAATGTTCATTATATATTGTAACTAGATAATCTTAAGAATGTTCATTATATATTGTAACTAGATAATCTTAAGAATGTTCATTATATATTGTAACTAGATAATCTTAACAGTGTTCATTATATATTGTAACTAGATAATCTTAAGAATGTTCATTATATATTGTAACTAGACAATCTTAAGAGTGTTCATTATATATTGTAAACAATCTTAAGAGTGTTCATTATATATTGTAACTAGATAATCTTAAGAATGTTCATTATATATTGTAACTAGACAATCTTAAGAGTGTTCATTATATATTATAACTAGATAATCTTAAGAATGTTCATTATATATTGTAACTAGATAATCTTAAGAATGTTCATTATATATTGTAACTAGACAATCTTAAGAGTGTTCATTATATATTGTAACTAGATAATCTTAAGAGTTCATTATATATTGTAAATAGACAATCTTATGTGTTCATTATATATTGTAAACAATCTTAAGAGTTTTCATTATATATTGTAACTAGATAATCTTAAGAATGTTCATTATATATTGTAACTAGACAATCTTAAGAGTGTTCATTATATATTATAACTAGATAATCTTAAGAATGTTCATTATATATTGTAACTAGATAATCTTAAGAATGTTCATTATATATTGTAACTAGACAATCTTAAGAGTGTTCATTATATATTGTAACTAGATAATCTTAAGAGTTCATTATATATTGTAAATAGACAATCTTATGTGTTCATTATATATTGTAAACAATCTTAAGAGTTTTCATTATATATTGTAACTAGATAATCTTAACAGTGTTCATTATATATTGCAAACAATCTTAAGAATTTTCATTATATATTGTAACTAGATAATCTTAACAGTGTTCATTATATATTGTAACTAGATAATCTTAACAGTGTTCATTATATATTGTAACTAGATAATCTTAACAGTGTTCATTATATATTGTAACCAGATAATCTTAACAGTGTTCATTATATATTGTAAACAATCTTAAGAGTGTTCATTATATATTGTAACTAGATAATCTTAAGAGTTTTCATTATATATTGTAAACAATCTTAAGAGTGTTCATTATATATTGTAACTAGATAATCTTAAGAGTTTTCATTATATATTGTAAACAATCTTAAGAGTGTTCATTATATATTGTAACTAGATAATCTTAAGAGTTTTCATTATATATTGTAAACAATCTTAAGAGTGTTCATTATATATTGTAACTAGATAATCTTAAGAGTTTTCATTATATATTGTAAACAATCTTAAGAATGTTCATTATATATTGTAAACAATCTTAAGAGTGTTCATTATATATTGTAACTAGATAACCTTAAGAGTGTTCATTATATACTGTAACTAGATAATCTTAAGAGTGTTCATTATATATTGTAACTAGACAATCTTAAGTGTTCATTATGAATTGTAATGAGATAATCTTAAGTGTGTTCATTATACATTGAAAGCAATCTTAAGAGTGTTCAGTATATATTGTAAACAATTTAAAGTGTTCATTATATATTGAAAACAATCTTATGAGTGTTTGTTATGTATTGTAACTAGACAATCTTAAGAGTGTTCATTATATATTGTAAACAATCTTAAGAGTTTTCATTATATATTGGAACTAGATAATCTTAAGAAGAGTGTTCATTACACATTGTAACAAGATAATCTTAAGTGTTCATTATATATTGCAACAAGATAATCTTAACAGTGTTCATTATATATTGTAACAAGATAATCTTTAGTGTTCATTATATACTGTAACAAGATAATCTTAACAGTGTTCATTATATATTGTAAAAAGATAATCTTAAGTGTTCATTATATATTGTAACAAGATAATCTTAAGTGTTCATTATATATTGTAACTAGATAATCTTAAGTGTTCATTATATATTATAACTAGATAATCTTAAGTGTTCATTATATATTGTAACTAGATAATCTTAAGTGTTCATTATATATTGTAAACAATCTTAAGAGTTTTCATTATATATTGGAACTAGATAATCTTAAGAAGAGTGTTCATTATATATTTGTAACAAGATAATCTCAAGTGTTCATTATATATTGTAACTAGATAATCTTAAGAAGAGTGTTCATTACACATTATAACAAGATAATCTTAAGTGTTCATTATATATTGCAACAAGATAATCTTAACAGTGTTCATTATATATTGTAACTAGATAATCTTAAGTGTTCATTATATTTAGTAACAAGATAATCTTAACAGTGTTCATTATATATTGTAAAAAGATAATCTTAAGTGTTCATTATATATTGTAACAAGATAATCTTAATTGTTCATTATATATTGTAACTAGATAATCTTAAGTGTTCATTATATTTAGTAACAAGATAATCTTAACAGTGTTCATTATATATTGTAAAAAGATAATCTTAAGTGTTCATTATATATTGTAACAAGATAATCTTAAGTGTTCATTATATATTGTAACTAGATAATCTTAATAGTGTTCATTACATATTGTAAATAGATAATCATAAAAAGAGTGTTCATTATATATTGTTAATAGATAATCTTAACAAGAGTGCTCATTATATAATGTAAATAGATAATCTTAACAAGAGTGTTCATTATATACTGTAAAAGAGCATTATACAAGAGTGTTCATTATGTATTGTAAAAGAGCATTTTACAAGTGTTTATTATGTATTGTAAATAGATAATCTTAACAAGTGTTCATTATATCCTGTAAAAGAGCATTTGACAAGAGTGTTCATTATGTATTGCAAATAGATAATCTTAACAAGAGTGTTCATTATATCCTGTAAAAGAGCATTTGACAAGAGTGTTCATTATGTATTGTAAATAGATAATCTTAACAAGTGTTTATTATATCCTGTAAAAGAGCATTTGACAAGAGTGTTCATTATGTATTATAAATAGATAATCTTAACAAAAGTGTTCATTATATCCTGTAAAAGAGCATTTTTTAAGTGTTCATTATGTAATGTAAATAGAAAATCTTTACAAGAGTGTTCATTATGTATTGTAAATAGAAAATCTTTACAAGAGTGTTCATGATATAGAAAATTCATGAAATAATATTACATGACCTGATATTGCACACATAAAAAGAATGAAATGAGTTTATGAATAATTTTATCTGAGACCACTGACAGATAATAATAAGACTGAAATTTATATTCAACAAGAATGTCTAATGTAGACAGACATCTTCTGTTCTAGTTAATATTACTGAAGAAAGATTACCTACCTATGTCCCTTAATTTCTGCTATATCTGTCATTCCTCCAACACTGAATCTGAAATACTGAATGAATAAAAAAAAAAAAAATTAATTATTTATGAACCTCAGACCTGAAATAATGTATGAATAAGGTAAAATAAAATGAGTTACATGTGAACCTCATAACTGAAATACTGTATGAATAGGGGAAAATAAAGTAAGTTATTTATGAACCTCATACCTGAAATACTGTATGAATAGGGTTAACAAAATGAGTTACTTGTCAACCTGGTACCTGGAATACTGTACGAATTGGGTAAAATTAGTAACTTGTGAACCTTGTCACAGAATTATATAAACCCTTTATATCTATTAAATTTGTTTACTCAAAGTTTTGTTTTGGGCATACATCGAAACCCAAGGATGAATAATGTATATTGTGTCATAATTAAAAAGCGTGAGTTCGGTCCATCTTATGCTGCACGTGTGAAGTGCTTTTGATGAGATAAACCGAATGGCTTCAGTGCACAGACAATATATGTGTATAAATACCTCACTGCATCTAAAGCTCTTTACATTACAGATTGTCTTGTCAGTCAGCGGTCTACTACAATGACTCACACTTCTCCAGCTGCAGAGCTGTCAAATGTCTGGAATGTCCAGTATCTGGAGTGTCCCAGCTGTAGAGCTGTCCAGTGTCTGGAATTTCCATAGTAGAGGGTGTCCAGAATCTGGAGTGTCCCAGCTGTAGAGCTGTCCAGTGTCTGGAGTGTCAAGTGTCTGGAATGTCCAGTGTCTGGAGTGTTGCAGCTGTAAAGCTGTCCAGTATCTGGAGTGTCCAGTGTTGTCTTGAGTCTAGTGTCCGGATCATCCAGAAAGTGTAGCATTGTCTGGAATGTCCAGAGTGGCTAGAGGGTCCCGAGCATTCCAAGTTATCAGAGTGATCGAGGTCTACATGGTGCAAGCTGTAAAGCCAACCACAGGAATTAATCATAGCAGCTGTACAGCTGAACTGTAGCAGCCGTGAAGCTGAAACAAAGTGTTCTGACAACGGAGTCTATCTCCTTGCATGTAATATTGTAGCCATGGGCTAATTTTGGGTTTCGTAAAACCCACTGTATCTTTCAGGACTGTAAAGATAAGTTATCTATCTGTCCTTTTTCGTTAGCATAATTTCATCGTGAGTGAACACATTTTACTACATGACTAAAATCTACATTGTTTGCATACTGAGTAAATTATATCCATTTTTCCATTGTTTAGTCACTGTGAATCCTTCACCATTTGTGTTTGTATTTTGTAATCTGTATATTTCATTAATACATATGGGCGTTCTTATGTTAATTAATCCAATATATGGATTAAATATACACACATGTATTCATAATTTAATTGCTCATTCATGTCATTCATTATTAAACACTGTATTTATATCATGGTCAAAAGTGTTCTGTTGTGAATCCGAAAATCCCACCCGGTTATCTTGTTACAAGCCTCATATCTGAAATACTGAATGAATAGGGAAAAAAAAAAGAGTTACTTGTCAATCTTGTACTTGAAATACTTTATATATATAGGAAAATAAGGTGAGTTTAAGCCTTGTTTGTACTTCAAATGAACAGACACATAAATCAGCCTGAAGACATACTAAATGAATTTATTAAAGTTAGTCTAAAATCAGCAATTGTCTCTAATTAGCCATTATATCAGCTACAAATTTTGTGTATCCTGTAACAGCTACAGTAAACTTGAAACATGTGATGCTAATGAAAGTGCCAGGTTTGTTTCATACATATTTGCTTAAAAATTTGCTTTGCAACGTGGAATGAATTTCCCATTGAAATCAGACACAAAGAAACAGTGATCCCTTTCACGGGTGCTCTTAAAACACCTTTTTCGACTGCAAGAACAAACTTAAACACCTAATAATATTTCCTACCTTAAATATTTTCAGCATGTTTTAATGTTTCCTGAATTCATGGGTTTTTGTTGTTATTTTTTTGTGTGCAGTCATAACATTATACATGTTAATCCCACACTGGTCTACAAGACAAATTCCATTCCAGCCTTTTCTTGTTTTAAAGATTACAGATCACCAAACAAAAAGCTGTAAAAATATTATTACCTCTCTGCCAAGAGCTCTGGCTATGGACCTGGCAATGCTGGTCTTGCCCACTCCTGGAGGACCACAGAAACACAAGATCTTACCCTGGGTGGACCCCTTCAGTTGGCTCACGGCTATGAATTCCTGTAAGTATTAAACATGCAAAACTACTAATTTCTCAAAACATTCTAAATGACACCAAGGTAGAATATATTTCCACTCCTCATAAAATGGCATTTGGTTTTACGTGTATTTTGATAATCTCTTGTCCTGCAAATGTACAAATAGGGAGAAATGTTTATGCAAAAAAGACGGTGACCTGAAGTCTTTGTAACATAATGAAGAAAAGTTAATAACAGAAACTTTCTGAAACTGAATCATTTGCCTATGAATCATGTACATATATGTACATATCATGAAAAAAATAGAAAATGATATACTCATGCATAAACTGACTGATAGGCTACAGAGTATTTTGTTGATAAAACCAAAATATAATCACCCATTAACCAGCTCACTTGTTGCATGTTTTCAGTAGTCTCCAGTATCCACAATAAACATGAATTATCTGATGGAAAATAAAACCAAAATGTAATTGCCCATTAACCAGCTCACTTGTTGCATGTTTTCAGTAGTCTCCAGTATCCACAATAAACATGAATTATCTGATGGAAAATAAAACCAAAATGTAATCACCCATTAACCAGCTCACTTGTTGCATGTTTTCAGTAGTCTCCAGTATCCACAATAAACATGAATTATCTGATGGAAAATAAAACCAAAATGTAATTGCCCATTAACCAGCTCACTTGTTGCATGTTTTCAGTAGTCTCCAGTATCCACAATAAACATGAATTATCTGATGGAAAATAAAACCAAAATGTAATCACCCATTAACCAGCTCACTTGTTGTATGTTTTCAGTAGTCTCCAGTATCCACAATAAACATGAATTATCTGATGGAAAATAAAACCAAAATGTAATTGCCCATTAACCAGCTCACTTGTTGCATGTTTTCAGTAGTCTCCAGTATCCACAATAAACATGAATTATCTGATGGAAAATAAAACCAAAATGTAATCACCCATTAACCAGCTCACTTGTTGCATGTTTTCAGTAGTCTCCAGTATCCACAATAAACATGAATTATCTGATGGAAAATAAAACCAAAATATAATCACCCATTAACCAGCTCACTTGTTGCATGTTTTCAGTAGTCTCCAGTATCCACAATAAACATGAATTATCTGATGGAAAATAAAACCAAAATATAATCACCCATTAACCAGCTCACTTGTTGCATGTTTTCAGTAGTCTCCAGTATCCACAATAAACATGAATTATCTGATGGAAAATAAAACCAAAATATAATCACCCATTAACCAGCTCACTTGTTGCATGTTTTCAGTAGTCTCCAGTATCCACAATAAACATGAATTATCTGATGGAAAATAAAACCAAAATGTAATTGCCCATTAACCAGCTCACTTGTTGCATGTTTTCAGTAGTCTCCAGTATCCACAATAAACATGAATTATCTGATGGGAAATAAAACCAAAATATAATCACCCATTAACCAGCTCACTTGTTGCATGTTTTCAGTAGTCTCCAGTATCCACAATAAACATGAATTATCTGATGGAAAATAAAACCAAAATATAATCACCCATTAACCAGCTCACTTGTTGCATGTTTTCAGTAGTCTCCAGTATCCACAATAAACATGAATTATCTGATGGAAAATAAAACTAAAATATAATCACCCATTAACCAGCTCACTTGTTGCATGTTTTCAGTAGTCTCCAGTATCCACAATAAACATGAATTATCTGATGGAAAATAAAACCAAAATGTAATTGCCCATTAACCAGCTCACTTGTTGCATGTTTTCAGTAGTCTCCAGTATCCACAATAAACATGAATTATCTGATGGAAAATAAAACCAAAATGTAATTGCCCATTAACCAGCTCACTTGTTGCATGTTTTCAGTAGCCTCCAGTATCCACAATAAACATGAATTATCTGATGGAAAATAAAACCAAAATATAATCACCCATTAACCAGCTCACTTGTTGCATGTTTTCAGTAGTCTCCAGTATCCACAATAAACATGAATTATCTGATGGAAAATAAAACCAAAATGTAATTGCCCATTAACCAGCTCACTTGTTGCATGTTTTCAGTAGTCTCCAGTATCCACAATAAACATGAATTATCTGATGGAAAATAAAACCAAAATGTAATCACCCATTAACCAGCTCACTTGTTGCATGTTTTCAGTAGTCTCCAGTATCCACAATAAACATGAATTATCTGATGGAAAATAAAACCAAAATGTAATTGCCCATTAACCAGCTCACTTGTTGCATGTTTTCAGTAGTCTCCAGTATCCACAATAAACATGAATTATCTGATGGAAAATAAAACCAAAATGTAATCACCCATTAACCAGCTCACTTGTTGTATGTTTTCAGTAGTCTCCAGTATCCACAATAAACATGAATTATCTGATGGAAAATAAAACCAAAATGTAATCACCCATTAACCAGCTCACTTGTTGCATGTTTTCAGTAGTCTCCAGTATCCACAATAAACATGAATTATCTGATGGAAAATAAAACCAAAATGTAATTGCCCATTAACCAGCTCACTTGTTGCATGTTTTCAGTAGTCTCCAGTATCCACAATAAACATGAATTATCTGATGGAAAATAAAACCAAAATGTAATCACCCATTAACCAGCTCACTTGTTGCATGTTTTCAGTAGTCTCCAGTAT
This sequence comes from Unio delphinus, assembly GCA_029339505.1. Taxonomy (NCBI): domain Eukaryota; kingdom Metazoa; phylum Mollusca; class Bivalvia; order Unionida; family Unionidae; genus Unio; species Unio delphinus. Next base: position 14,867,000 of record JAQISU010000106.1, on the reverse strand, counting down.
CCACAATAAACATGAATTATCTGACAGAAAACAAATTCAGTTTCAACTGATCCTGATCTACAAAATGCTGACAGAGCATAAAGGACAAAATATAAAAGAACCATTTTTTGCATAAAAAAGGAAGTACAGTAGTCCCCCTCTTGAACGGCCCCTCTGACCAGTGGCCACCCACTTCTTACGGCCAGAATCCATTAGCACCGATGAGTTTGTAGTCAAAAGTACCCCTCAAGAGCAGCCACCCCTCTAACACGACCAGTGGTCAGCATTTTAGTACAAAAAATGTAAAATGTCCCCCTCATGAACGGCCACTTTTGTTTCTTCAAATATTACAGAACCAATAATTAATTCAAATGTTAGCGTAAGGTAAGCAATTTTGATTATCTCTATCATAGATACATGTCTCCGAGTGTCAAGTCTCCGTTAAAAATGTCGACTAAAGGTTTATAGTATATCATTATCTATAAAAGTCGATGTTTACTGGAAATGGGCTCAATAATGTTATGATAGAGTTTTGGGTTTAACACCTAAGTCGAGTTCTTCTCTTTGATGATTATAACCAGACGTAATTGTTATAATCATAACAGGGTCAGCATAGGCTAAAAATAGATTCTGTACATTGGCACACAGAGAACCTTAATAAAACAACAGGGTACCAGACAAAGACCGGAAAATTCACGTGACAACACATTATGGCTATAACCGAATAAATCATTACCAAACATTAAAATGTCATGACGTTAAAGGATACATATTTTAGAAGAAAGTCGGTTCTTCTACTCGACGACATCCGGGGGGTGGGGGTGGGGGGGGAGAACTTGCCGAACAATTTTATGTAGAAAAGACTCGAAAAAACAAGTTGAAATAATTTGAATAAACAAAGTCATAATCAATAAGAAGGTTATTCAGCAGCAGTGGGAAAATGGAGCAAATGGAAAGATAATTATTTATGTACCAAGATGTAAATGACGTTTTTGAATGTACATGTATTTGCAATGTGTATGACAACAATACATATCACACTTACGCCAAGAAAGAAAAAATAGTAACGTAATTCAGTTGAAATAAATTTGTTATTATAACAAAAAGAACCTTTTAATGATTAATGTTTCATTTAGATGAAGATATTTAATGCTTTGAAGTACGTAGCTTTCTTACTACGTACATTACATATACATGTACTTCTCATAATAAATTTAGCCCCCCTCTGGAACGGCCACCTGTCTTATAAGGCCACTTTCCCGGTGCAGCAGGGGTGGCCGTATAAGAGGGGGACTACTGTACTATTAAAAGTTCTGTAAAAAAGAAGAAAAAAGCTTCCTAAAATATTTGTTTCTAAAGCTGTTGTCATTGACCACTCTTATAAGCTTGTTTTTTACTTGTTGGAAGTCACAGTAAATATACCTGAAGTGCCAGTGTGACCACAATGGGCATCATCAAAAAATAAGAGGACATCACCTTGTTCATCTGGAGCTTGCTACCAGGCACAGCAAATCAATAACATAATAGTAGCAGTCACTGAGTAATTGTTTATAAACAATTTATGAGAAAGTAGTGTCAAGTTTTTTCCCCAGAAAAAGGTGTGAATGAAGGTTGGAGTGTAAATTATTTGCAAATAATGTTTATTCCCACATATAAAACAAACTGAGCACAGAATGATAATGTTGTTGTTGTTGTTGTTGTAGTGTTTAACGCCATTTTTCAACATACAATCAGCCATATATGGCAGCCAGTATTAATGGTGGAGGAAGAACCCGGGAAAATCCCCGGAAAGAACCACTGATCCACAAGAAGCTACTGGCAAGCTTTCTCAAATACTCACATTGGCTGAATCGAGACTCGAACCCACACAAAGAGAGGTGAGATGGCAGTGATCCATAATGGATAGCACTTTAGACCACTCAGGGCCCCCCACTGATAATGTTGATTGAGTATTAAGTTAAATAAACAATTGATGACAAAGTTGAATTCCATTTATGCAACGGCATGATCAAAACATGCTGAATCAGTTGCATATCTTAATAATGCTTTATAACAAAACAAAAAGCTTGGATTAAAGATAGAAAAGAAAAACAGTTGGAAATACAGTGTGGAACTGAGAATCCAGACCTGAATGGTAGGGATAGATGAAATAGATTTGTGGGACTGAGAATCCAGACCTGAATGGTACGGATAGATGAAATAAATTTGTGGAACTCAGAATACAGATCTGAGTGGTACGGATAGATGAAATAAATTTGTACAAACTAGAGGAATGGTAAGCAATTTGATCAAGCATATTTTTTTAGTAAATTATGCTTTTTACTAACACTTACTCTATCATATTAACATTGTCAGACGACTGAGCAAGCACCTGTTGACTAATACCTTAATTTGGAATGACAAAACACAAGATGTAATGAATACAACACGAAAATGATTGAATTGCTTTGTTGTTAACGTTAATAAATAATTAGATTAACAATTATTATCTTTTAACGAAGCTAACATATTTAAAAATTAAACAAGAAGCAGTGATGTTTTTTCTTCTTCTTGAAAATAACACATCTTGCCAAATTATTAAATCAAACTCATTTATTTTGGCACTAAAACAATGTAACAATTAAGAAATTGTTGATAAGCATCGTAATAAGCTCAAATTGCTATATTTTAATAATGTAAGTTATAGTGAGATTTCTCTTAGTAAACATTGTATTAGTTAACATCCAGTTGGCTCATTCTGTCTGCTGTAAATAATTGAATTTAAGACAAACATTACTAGAACTGAATTGCTCATCATCATAAATTCCATGCTTTTCACAGCATATTTTCTCCCTCCCCTGGACAATGATTTAAATTAAATGTCAACGGGCTGCCTTAGTGTGGTATTTTATGGAGCTACAAGGACACCCCCCATTTTAATTGTATAGGTTGCTTACAAGATGTTAAAGGGTATCAATCCAAATTCTTACATTAAGTTGTGTCTGGATGTGTGGTAAAGAAAAGAATGAAAAAGAGAGAGAGAGAGAAAAAAGGAGGGAGAGAGAGAGAGACAAAGACAGACAGACAGATTGAATGAAACACATTTACAACATAAATTGTAATACAGTGGTTTATCAGTTTATATAAAACCAGTCAATGATGTAATAGGTAATGAGCATATTTATCATTATGCTTGCTATTTACTTTCTGTTTTAAAATGCATGCAAGCATCTGTGATCAGTTTATCAAGCTCAGTTATGGTGCCCTATTTCAACCTTGGTGAACATCTTTTTTTTTTCAAACAGAGCTTCTGAGTAGTGTGTGAAGTGCATTATGGATGTAAAATCCCCTTTCGCAGGGTGCAAAGGAGAGTGGAATTAAGGTAAAAATTTCAGTGATAGTGCATACTGTGCAAACAGCTCTGTTACCTGTTGATGATGTGCTAACCTGTGTCTTGAAAAGACTATGTGATTAGTCCATAGTGGATGACAGGTTTGCATGCCAGCAGGAGCATCAATTTGGTCTTACACAGCAAGAAGTCTTTCCTGGGAATCACATTCATGCTTCCTGATTGCATTTTGCATTGCTAGAAAATGGCTGGGTTCGAATACGCTGGCTAGATCTATTAAGACCTGCATGTCATTAACAATTCCTGTGTTTTTATACTACTCACAAATACTACTAAACTGTTGTCACTGTTGTCATTTGTGCATGGTCTCCTTCCATTTGTATCACTTGAAACTCTCCAGATTTTGCTTAAAAACATTTTGCACTTTAACCTGTGAGTCATCTGGCATGTAGACTTAGGTTATACTCAATATATCTTGTACATGCTGGATGTCAATTCTGTATTTCTGGAACACCTTACGACATTTTACAAGCAACACATCGTTCTGAGAGCTGGGTGAATTTCTTCCCAATTTTGAGATTACACTGGCTTTTTCTGCTTAATCGCTTGCATCACTTTCTGCTTCTTATTCCAGTGCAAGGCAAAGTTGTCTCCAGGCAGAGTGGAATGCTTCCACACTTTATTGCAGAAAGAGCCATCAATGTTTGTAGATTTCTCAAAATTCTTAACCTTGGCACTCATCAATTGTGTCAGTTCCTCCACCTTGTTGTAGTGACAGACAGAGTAGTAGAAAAAGTAAAAAATATTTATGAGTGTTGATGGTACTATTTATATATATGGGACATCCTTATCTGCTCAGAAACAGACAAAAGATTAGTTTTTGTGCCATACACCAGGTTCCCACCAATTTTTTGTCATTCTTCTGTTGCAGACAAACACCACCAGTTTTAAACCTGCCATAAAATTAGACCCATCAATTCCAATAGATATCTGCACCTTATTCTGAAATTACAACATGAACGATGGTCTCTGCCTTCCTATCATTTACCAATTGTTAAATTCCATGGTGACCATGGTGAAGTTTTTCATTAGATTACCAGTTTCTTTTGAATAGCAATGTCCTGACACTCATTCTTCATTAAGCTGATATAGGAACTTTGCAACAGTCTTGAGTGTGCCAGTTCTTGACACACAGCAGCTAATGACATCTGCATCTCATCTCCAAAACCATAGCATGACCTGTTTATGGTGTTCTTGCACAATTTTCAGACCCCGAGCATATGGCATTGACAAAATCCGGCACTAAAAATCGACAGTAATACATTCATTGAGATACATAAAATAATGAGATGTAACTAATGTGTTAGATACTTCACAGAGTGTGTGTGTGTGTGTGTGTGTGTGTGTGTGTGTGTGTGTGTGTGTGTGTGTGTGTGTGTACGCGCGTGCGCACATGTGGTTCATTATGATGTCACAAATGTGTTAAATGCTTAACAGAATGTCAGTATGTGTGTGCGCATGTGTGTCATTATGATGTAACTAATGTTTTAAATGCTTCACAGAATGTCAGTGTGTGTGTGTGTGTGTGTGTGTGTGTGTGTGTGTCACAATGATGTAATTAATGTTTTAAATGCTTCACAGAATGTCAGTGTGTGTGTGCGCATGTGTCATTATGATGTAACTAATGTTTTAAATGCTTCACAGAATGTCAGTGCATGTGTGTGCGCATGTGTGTCATTATGATGTAACTAATGTTTTAAATGCTTCACAGATTGTCAGCATGTGTGTGCGCATGTGTGTCATTATGATGTAACTAATGTTTTAAATGCTTCACAGATTGTCAGTATGTGTGTGTGCATGTGTCATTATGATGTACTAATATTTTAAATGCTTCACAGAATGTCAGCATGTGTGTGCGCATGTGTCATTATGATGTAACTAATGTTTTAAATGCTTCAGATTGTCAGCATGTGTGTGCGCATGTGTGTCATTATGATGTAACTAATGTTTTAAATGCTTAACAGAATGTCAGTGTATGTGTGTGTGCATGTGTATCATAATGATGTAACAAATGTGTTAAATGCTTAACAGAATGTTGGTGTGTGTGTGTGTGTGTGTGTGATTATGATATAACTAATGTGTTAAATGTTTAACAAAATGTCAGTGTGTGTGTGTGTGTGTGTATGTGCATGTGTGTCATTATGTTTGTGTTTGTGTGGTGATGATTATGATATTTATTGATCACAATAGTTTCACGAGAATCAAATTAATAAACTAAGAATTATTTAGCTCCAAAAGTATGTAAATCAAATCAGTCAAATCAAATTACAGCTGTTAAAAGAAATAGAAATAAAAGTCTTAGCTGATTCAGTGTGCAAACTCTCCAAATATAAGCTTTAAAAAATAGTCTTGTTCTGAAATTAGTTATATTAGAAAAAAAATCTTGAGGCAAAAGGAAACAAAAATGCCCTGGCCATTTGAAAGAAAAGGAAATGAATGGTCCCTAATGTTATCAACAAAAATCACTTTAAGTGTAATTCTTCTCAAGTGACATGCAAACTATCATGTTTACTAGAAACTACTACTTGAACATGATTTGAGAACTTGGGAGTTTAGCAATTTGTGTGGCTCACACTGTGAGCATAAAGTGGAAATACTCATACGCAAATAACTGTAGGTTACAGGTCAAACTTCCTCTGATCTGTTTCACCTGCAAGTCAATGTGCATCACACTGATCAATGATGGAAAAGTGCCAATTTATGGAGATTTGTTGATTAATATTGCAACCTCATGCTTTGATTCTGCATCCACTGGAATGCAGACAAGGCACTTCATAGATGCTATTTCAATGTCAAAGTACAACCACTGGAATGTTTTGCCCACTTTGCATTTTAAGTGTGGGAATTTTGGGGCAGATTTATTGATGATTGGACAGCAGTTTGGTTGTCATTAATGACCCTCTTGTTAGACATAACTCTATTTCATGCATTGATCGACATTCCGAATATTCTCATTCCCTTTTTGTATGTTCAATGATTTGCCCCTGACTATGTGTATAGCATAGCACAAAGTAAGGTGCACATGAAGCAGGGAATCCGACTACATTTTGAAGACGTGATGTAGTGCTTGTTTGAGAAACTCTGGTCTTGTTTGTAAGCTGAAACATGACTTAGGCCTGAATGGACACGACTGAAAAGTTCTTCGGGGATGGAGGGAATTTCCACCTAGTGGTTCAGAACAAGATTTGGTAATATACAGATGGAGGGGATCACAATATCTCCATTGTTTTCATTTAAAAAAAAGATATAATAAATGACACAAGTAGTACCATAAACATCTGTTCATTATAAGTGCATGTCTGTCTACATCAAACATCATTTAAAACAGCAATGGTTTTACCTTACATATAACATTACTTTTCTTTAACATGCCATTATGTGACCTTGACTATTGACCTTCTTCAAAATGCTTAATGGTAAAGAAAATCATCTCAATACTCACAAGGATTCTATTCTTTACATCCTCCATCCCATAATGATCCTCTTCCAGGACTTCTCTTGCCCTCTTCAGATCAAGATTCTCTTCACTGTTCTTACCCCAGGGAAGACTGGTTAACCAGTCCAAGTAATTCCTTGTCACACTGTGATAATAAATATGATCAACATGTAAACAGTCACATAATATGGTAAATCACTTACAATACCAATGATGCATGGACTTTTAAGTTAAAGAAGATGAATTATGGTGATTCTGTTTCGGCTCCATATTGTATGATGTATTAAATCTGACATGAAAAAAGAACAGAATGAATAAAATAAAATACAAAGACAGTCTGATAAAAACTTGAAATGAGTAAACTTGATCCCTAGTTTTGTATAGTCTAATAGGACGTTTTGTCAGCAATATTGCCAATCTATTAATAACACTGCTGACTTTGTTCATTGAAAGTTCATACTTGGTACCCAAAGTTTCTTTTCCATTATTCTGATCACTTTCCTACAGAGGGAGAACAGACTTATCTCATTTTGTAATTTGTTTCAGCTGGTGTCCGAAGGTCACAATATCTTTAGGTTGTTACAATGTCAACATTTATATTTCTATAATCACTGGATGAATTAAGAGTTTATTCTGATGCATACAAATAATTAACACTTGTCTGCTGGGCAAATGCATTCATGCTAATTTTAGAGACTATTAAATGCATGCAAAAATCAACAGACCTCTTCAATACCTAAAATGCAGGCCCTCCACAAAATTTAGCCATGGTATGCAGTCAACGCCTAACATTATTAGGCAAAAATCTTCTTTACTCACAGTGACTGACTTTAACACCACAAAATAAATAGGCTTCTTTCTAACCCAACATATTAATCTTCCACAAACTTTGGTAACAGTACATTGTTGATAATGAAATATTTGTACTGAAACCACATTTTTCTTTTTTCAGCCATTTGACCTTAAAATAAATAGGCTTCTTCCTTACCTCCAGTACAATCCATTCAGAAAGTCAGGTAACTGCAAATTGTGGAGAATTTGAGCTTTTGTGCAGAAATATTAAATTCGTAACAGATGGGCAGACATCCTAGCATAATATGCTTTATCTTATGCAATGTTAATACAAAAAATTACTCCCTTGAAATTAACTGATGGTAATCAACATTACTTACTTAAACTCTGATGAGTGATTGTCGAGAAAGGAAAGTTTGTTTAACTCTTCATCTATCACCTCCATCACATGCTTTGGCACTGTCAGGTTCTGAATTAAAAGAAGTGATCATCAATTCTTAATCTCTCTGAAATCTAGTATATTTTAAATGAAAGCCTCATATATTTTTAACTAAATTTTTAATTAAAGCCTCGTTTATTTTAAATTAAAACATCATGTATTTTAAATTAAAGCCTCATATATTTTAAATTAAAGCCTCAAATATTTTAAATTAATTTTTTTTAAATTAAAGCCTCGTATATTTTAAATTAAATTTTTAATTAAAGCCTCGTATATTTTAAATTAAAGCCTCATATATTTTAAATTAAAGCCTCATATTTTTAATTAAACTTTTAATTAAAGCCTCATATATTTTAAATTAAAGCCTAGTATATTTTAAATTAAAGCCTCATATATTTTAAATTGAAGCCTAGTATATTTCAAAGCTGAACCTACTATATTTCTAGTTAGAATGTAGTATACTTAAAACTTGTATATTTTAAATCAAAACTAGTATATTTCAAATTCAAACTCAGTATATTTCAAAGTAAAACCTAAATTATATATTCAAACTAAAACCTAATATATTTCAAATTAAAACCAAATATATTTCAACTTTAACCCTAGTATATTTTAATTAAAATCTTGTGATGTTCTACAGACATGACTTTTATCTAGAAAAAGATTGATTAAATGAGTAAAATGTTTAGGACTACGCAAGATTGATTTATTTTTGTACAATACAGTAGTAAAATTTCATAACTCTGCAACTACTCCCAGATGCTTCATGGGGGATTACAATCTACAGTAAGACAGCATTTATTTTAGGATACACAAAAGTTGGACAAATGAGAAGAACAAATTTGGATTAAACTAGACTTGAATATTAGGGAGATGTTGCTTCTCCTTTTGAAAAGAATAGGGAAATTACAAAAAGAAATATTTAACATTTTAATTTAAATGATAACTAATGTTTTACACATTATTTCTCATCCTTTGAAAATGTGATATTTCATGATTTTTGCTATAATGATAAATGCTTTTGCAGGGTTTCACTGTACTTGGTTTTGATTCAATTCTGAGTAGAAAAGCTTAAGAAGCATCTCAAAGCACTTAAGGTGTACATGTCATTCTTGGGCAGTATACCATGTATTTAAGCCATACTTCTCCAAAAAAACACACCAAAAACTATATACATTGCAATTAATTTTTAACTAATGAATACCTAGATTACATTACTGTAATTGCAATTAGTTTCTAAAACTTCACAACAAATGAAAAAGTCAAGAATATTTCCAGACTAGTTTCAAACAACCACTACAAATGTACACGATAGCCACTTCAACAGTCTCTCTCTCTCTCTCTCTCTCTCTCTCTCTCTCTCTCTCTCTCTCTCTCTCTCTCTCTCTCTCTCTCTCTCTCATGCATAAGGAAGATAATACATGGATGTGAACAAGATCTCTCTCTCTTATGCATAAGAGAGATAATACATGGATGTGAACAAGATCTCTCTCTTATGAATAAGGGAGATAATACTTGGACGTAAACAAGAAAACTGAACTTGTACCAAGTAACCTACAAGAACCCGAGACTTTGAAACAGTTATGTGAGGAGAAATACATATAGTGTAATCTTGTTAATGCCTGATTTATTTTCATTTCTTTCAAGATGTTTTATAAAACTTATTAATAAGGGTCTAAAAACATTTAGTATAAGAATCTCCGAAAGCCACTCTACCCACCCTCAACTGTTCTCTATCAATGCATGGGTTGGTAAGGTAGTGGACTAATCGAACAATAAAGAAATATTGTGATGGAGACTGTGATTTTATTCAAAAGGAAAAGAACTATGTGCTGCAGCAGACAAACTGGATAAGGCTGTTCAGAGTTCATTCATTCATTCCATCAAAACACAGTCACTTGTAGTCCATTTGAACTGCATTAGAAATGCAAGTATATATTTGCATGTGATATAAATAAAATATATGCATAGTATATATGCTGTATATTTTATATACCACTCATTGTTAAAAAAATTTAAGGGAAACTTGGCAAACTTGGTTCCTATTTTATGAAAAACTTATGCTTCTTATGGTATATCAAAGATACAGTGTACATACTGCATATATATATATATATATATATATATATATATATATATATATATATATATATATATATATATATACACACACACACAGAGATATTGGAAACGCTTAATTACGAGAAAATCACTGATGCGGTGGGGGGGGGGGCGGCTTTTGTGGTTTTTTCTTCTTTTGCAAACAGGAAAGTTTTGTGGCACAATAAATATGTTTTAATCACTATGAAAAATGAGGCAATGCTTTTATTTCAGTTTGTTGCTGACTTTCTTTGAGCAAAAGTCGTCGGCTTGCTTTGATGATGGTGCATTTGTTATTGAAGGCACCACTAAAGGCTCCATTTGAAGGACCAAACAAATACCCATTTGTTATTGCTGTGGCAACATCAGATAATTGTTGAACATTGAGACAGATTTGTTTGATTTGTTTAGTATATATCACTGCTTCAGAGGTAATCAGTTTTCTTTGAAGTATCAGCAAAACTATTTTTTTCTTCCATCTGGTATTTTTTTTTAATTAGCATCATCACGTTGACTGTACTCATTTCACGTTTCCACCTTCAAAGGTGTTGGATTTTGACTAGTCAGTTGCATGGTTATTTTGATTTTAATACAGCATACAGTAATAAGGCCAGATATCAGAATAAGCGGATTATGATATAACAGTGCATTGTTATATCCAAGTCCCCCGCTTCCTGTCATGGTGCCTTTGCCTTTGATTTTCTCTACTCCAAACGCAAAACTGTATATACATGTACAGTTTTTATTAGCCAAAATTGGTGTCGTCACAAATATCACCAGATGGTATATTTTGTTACCAAAAAGGAAAACAGAATTGCAATTTGCTACATTGGTGAAGCCCCGTGATCTTGTAATTGATTTCATTTCCAATTGTAGCTGTATAAATATTGCATGTGAACTCGAAACCATGACACATCGAGACTTGGACAAAATGCCATTTGCAAATTTGGACACATATTTCGGGGTTAAACGAAAAAATGATGAAGATTTAAATGAGATTCAGAACTGTGCTTAAGTTGCTAGAACTGATATAGTGGACTATTCTGCGCATGGCTTTGAAAAGATGTAATGTTTATGCATCAGGCTATGGAAATGAAATACATTACTTTGGAATCTTTCTGTCTGCATTTCAGCCCAAACAAATTATTTTCTTTTTAACCAAAAAGGCACGTTATCGAATAATTACAGAAATGACGTATTGTTGTGCAGAATTACCAGACACACCAAATAAGCTGATACAGCTGTACATGTCAGTGTTATAAAGAATAGGGGAATTAAACTCAATGGCAACCAACAGTTCTTCTAATCTGCAAAGTTTAACAAATTTTGGGATGGGACTGCAACTTTTGCAACTCCTGGACTCCTAGTTTTAAAATCCTAGTGAGACCTCTGTATAAATGTGCATATGGTTGGTGTTTAAGTTCAGCTGTTTTCTAAGATAGCATTACTAATGAAGATCATTTTCTTGCAAAACACCAAACAATAAAAACTACAGACAAATAAATTGACCTACTTTAAGTCTACCCCGGAACTTCTCATCAATGGCATCTTTGTCCTCCTTTTCCAGTCCCAGCTCCTTCTTGATTATCTTAAGTTGTTCTCGCAGGATGTATTCCCTATGCTGCTTCTTCACCTTCTCTTCTACCTGGGGGTGGCAAATATAAAAAAGCCATAGATTACACATTCACAGAGATTTTAAAAAAAAAATTATATGTAAGCATTAGGTTCATGACTCAATGGAAAACTGCATAAAACTAAGTCCAACAGAATATATGACCCTTTATTTTCTTTCAAGCATTGTTTTGTCTGCTTTGGATCTTTTAAAAACTTCACAGATATTTTGCTATCAATATCATGTGTCCATTTTTCTCATCTAATTGGGAATTATATCATGTAAAACTTTGGGATATAGATCTCAGTTCTTGACAAAGAATTGTACTCATATTTAGGTTAGAAAATAGCACAAGATACTGAGCGAAAGAACTGTGGACTAAAACATCTGCTGATGAATTGAAACTAATATTATAATTATGTTTATTTTTGTGAAATTTAATTTTCATGGTTTGTATAAAATAATATATTTTTGTAGGTACCTGTGTTCATGGTTTTGCCTGTGAAAGTTTGTAGGGTTTTAATTTCATGGATTAACCTCTACATATACCAAAAAAATAATAAAAAATAAAAAAACTTATACAGTTCTCCCCTAAACAAGAAACTATGTTAACTCTGCAACATTAGGCCAGTCAATCTATGCTTACCAGGTACATTTCACCAATATAACTGCACCATATTTGCCATCATGGCGATATAAACGGAATCTGCTGAGTCCCTACTTATTGATTCCATTGTGTAATTTACCGGTTTCCTACTGTAAATACTGCGACTGCAGTCACAATACCAATGTACACAACTAGATTTTAATATGGACTATGTTACCCAGGGACATTCATTATGATTTTGGCCTGACTTCACTACAAGTCAACCACGGCATCATGGAAACTAACACTTTACTGCATGACATTTGCTCCTAGTAAATGGCTAATTATTTCGGGCTAAGGAAATTCCTATTGCACCGAATTCCAACACTCACACAAGTAATAACATAAATCTAAAAATTCCTTAAAATGAGGTGCTATCAAATGCGCATACTCCAAATTTATTACATCATTTCTGTAACTGTAGTTGTTATTGTTCAATTGTACATTGAGTGAATTTGCAAGTTTCTGAATTCTGTCTGTAATGTAATAATGTAATGGACTTAACTTCTTTTAACAGTGTATTCATTAAATAAACATTTTACAAAATTTTGGTATACTTGTACAACTGATTTCAAGGAAACTTATGTACCAGAATATTTTCAACTTAATAGGATATGGAAGTGAAAATTTGATTATTGTTTTAATCTTTATAGCATTAATGTTATTTACATTACAAAACTAGAATACTTTAATCAGTCCATATTCTACAATACACTTTTGCTTCATACACAACATTTGCTATTCTGTCAAAATTCTAGCAGAAATTTAAAGAGGTAAATAGTCTCATCAAGTAATCTTCATAGTTGTGGAAAAAATACTGACTTCTGGACTTAATTAAGACAACTTGACTTTTCCAATCAAAGTCCCTATTAACAATGAATCACATCTGCCAAAAATTATCATTCCTGGCATGCAAAGAAGATTAATCATGTTTAAAATGAACTGACATGTGATTCAATGGTTGTTTAAACTTTTAACTCATTTCATTCAGCCCCGATTCAGTCTGTACATGTGGTCCAGTTTCTGCATTCAATGGCCAATCTCGCCAGTAGTCTAAGTTTGTTTACTGCATTCAATGGCCGATCTTGTCTTTTGTCATTTTGAATGTGTGTTATGATCGGTTACAAATAGGGTTTTCCAAAGAAACAGACCAATATTAACCAATCAAATATGATTTTACTTTCTTTTGTGCAAATTTAAATGGTTCAGAAGCCAAAGGTTACTAATGGAGGGCAGTCTCACTACATGTGTTCTGTTCATGAAAAATCATATATGATGGCAAATGTAACTTTGATGATGACAGGAGAGCAAAAATGAGGAGTTTCTTGGGTTTGATCTTGAAAATATTGAGCAAGCAAAGGAAAGATATGCTCAGCAGTTGGATATTTTGCGAGATTTAGATTTAGAAACTGAATCATCAGTAGAAAAGCATGATGACAGTGATGATGATAGAGTTCATGTGAATCTAACAGATTGTAGTGATCGTGTTAATTTTGTTAACAGTGCCCAAAAAAAAGTTGCAAAAGACTTGGGCAAATATAAGGAAACAACTAAATCACTGTAGACAAATTCATTTGGAATAATTGGTAAAAACTTTGTGAATTTTTATTGGAAATAAGATGAGAAATTAGGGTAAGAGTGAATGCATCTGCATTATATTTACAAAATTGTCTAAACAGGTAAAACTCTATGGGGCACAAGAAGCTAGACACATCTTAGTGCTGCTGGGGCAGAGCAGCAGTGATACTATTAACAGTGCTGGGACTGAATGAACTAAAAGAATTAAAATGTAACTACATTAGAGGCAATGCAGCCAACAACACTAAACCAGTCAGTTATAAAAGCATGTGTATCATCTCTAACTTAACAACACTAAACCAGTCAGTGATAAAAGCATGTGTATCATCTCTAACTTAACAACACTAAACCAGTCAGTGATAAAAGCATGTGTATCATCTCTAACTTAACAACACTAAACCAGTCAGTTATAAAAGCACGAGTAGCATTTCTAACTAAATAACAATAAACCAGTCAGTTATAAAAGCACATGTATCATCTCTAGCTTAAACTAATCCCCTCAGTTTGGATAATGTAAATGACATCATTCTACACATGAACTAAATACATAACTGGCTGACACGTGCTTATCACAATTAGCATGCAGTGGCAATATTGTATATTTTGAGCCCATGAGTGAAGTGTTTCATCAGTAACTGTGTTTCAAGCAATAATGGTATTTTACATTTTCTTTGTTCATTAGGATTACATGAATTGATAAAATGAGATGTGATTTCAGGAAGATTTACATTGTTTGACGACAGTCTCACTTGAATGAAGAATTGATCTGAATATGTATTAAATTCAAATTTTCACATACGAGCATTTGTTTTAATACTTTATGCATTTTATCATTTCTCTGTATGCTTACTAACACAGTTTAAGGCAGTGAGTGGAAATGACAGCAACCATATATGATATGCAAGCACGTTCACTGAAACAATATAAAATGCTTTTTTTTTTTCATACGGCCTCAAATAAAGTATACACAAGTAAAAGCAAATGTTTAATTACTAGATTAGAGTAACAAAACTGATGCATCAAATGACCTTGTTGATTGCTGGAAATATATTTACAAAAAAATGAGGGGTGTGTGGGCTCTACATTACAAGTGGCCGATGATTAGTGAAATCAAAGTATATGTACAGACTACAGTTTAATTATTTGTCAGTCATGACAATAATACTGAGACCATGTAACAACAAGACACTGTGACTGGGAAGTGAAAGTTGCAACAGAACTACTATGTATTTCTTTTTAAGTCAAGTCCAACTTCAAAACAGCACAGACCCAGATCTGTAATCATATAATGTGCTGACTGATTTAGGTCTACAGACAGTATTGACTTTCCAACCAAAGAATTTCTATGGCATACCATTAAAGCCATAATGAAAGCATAAAATTATTTTTGCATTCTGTATAGGTTGACTAGGATCCCAACCGATTATGATAAACATATGACAAGAAGTCAATAGCATCATTACTTTGAAACAGAATGAAAACAGATAAAGAAAACAAAAAAAGAAAATGCAGAATTAAAATTCAAAGCCAGCAGCAGGCAACACTATACATGCATCAGTTAGCATATAAAATCTGTCAAATTTTACGGACCACAAAGTACATGCTGCATAAGTGAACAAATGTCCATCTAAAACTTTTGATAACTTACCTCTCTTCCTATCTTTTGTTGCAGCTTACTAAGTTCATATTCTTTTTTTAGAAGGGAAAGGGCCAACATCAGTCTGTTAGGGATCTACAAAAAGATATGACACTTATGACTATAAACACTTTATATATAACACTTTAGGTCTCAATTGATTTAAACATTTCAAAGTTAATGTTTTACCGTATTTTCCAGCCTATAGGTCGATGCGGAGTATAAGTCGAATTGACCAATTTTGTAAATTTTCCATCCTTCGTCCATGTATAAGTCGATTCGGAGTATAAGACGAGGTCAGGTCAATAACTTGGCTTTGTATTTTATACTACCGGTAGTAATTTCCGGTTGCATGAATATTGATGGTATCGTCGTATGATATTCCATATTACCGGCAATATCCATTGCAACAAGAGCTATGATCATTCCTTCCAGTTGAAAGTTTAAACCTACGGTAATTTATTTGAGAAACTTTGTCAAATACAATTACGGTACTTTATTCAGAGAACCATGCATTGGTACATACACGTGTCTAATTTATATATACATGTATAATCTATTGCATGAAAAGAGTATAAACACCGTGTACTCACCAGCGAATCTTGTAACATACATTGAATCCATAATACAAATATTTCCATCGAAAATATCCACACACGGATGCAAAATATTAAATAATTTTGTCACAGATCATTATTTGACTGAATTCAATGAAAAGAAAATAACAAAAATTATGTAACGGGTGTACGTAACGAATGATGAAATAGTACTTGTTCGTATATTAAATAATGGAAGTTAAAGTGTATTCTTATAATAACTACATGTACATCTCAGGATCTTTGTCTCTGAATTCAGTCATTGTAAATTTCAGCACTTTTTCCCACCCAAGCTGCTAGTCAAAGTCCTTTGAACTTGCCGCCCAGCTAGCCCAGCTATTGCGTCATGTTCTTTTTTGATGTACTCTAATAAATACAGCAGGCAGAACTGGTTGTATTTTAACCTGTACTAAAGCAATGAAAACAATGCCCATGGCTAAATTCATTACATGTATTTACATCTAGAGAAGGGAGTGGGCATCATTTATTGTTGTACTTAATCCCATTGATATTAAACACGAGTAGCGTAATTGATGCGGATTAATGATAAAGAACAATGGGGTACCGGCAATATGGTAACTAGTATCGGTAGCTAAAGCCAATATCAAGGTCGAAACAATTGTGGCAACTGGCTTTGATTGTTGTTGGAAACCAAATACAAATTTATCAACAACCGGTATAATCAAAGAGAGACACCAAAACGTCAGCTGGTTAAGAATGAATATAGGTGAAGTGTTGACATTACAATTTGCTTTAAACTGAATTGCGAAACTAAAAATCATGGATCACTGATGATCTATTAGTACTGGTAGTCCATCTATATAACTGATTTTAGTGTAGTTTAAACCTACGGTAATTTATTTGAGAAACTTTGTCAAATACAATTAGAAACATGATTAGGGGGATTCAGTAGAATGCATGATCTACATTATTTTATAAATAATCATAGAACGCTCGAGTTACTATGGATTACATCCCTTTGTAGGATCAATTGGATCAATAAAAAAAGTTATGCCGGTAATTGCTCACGTGTGTCCAACATTATACTGGAAAATCAAATATTAATGGATCAGTTATTTCATATCTTTTTTTTTTTTAGGAACAAACAATATGCTTTGAATTAGTACAGTACACTATAGAGTATAGACCATAAGTGTGCTATGCGGCCCGGTGAAGTTTTTACCGGTAATTGTTTTCTTTTATTTTATGTTTGAGAAATAAGAAAAAACACGCAGAATGCAAAATAAATAATGACAAAACTTACAAATATAAATGCAGTCATATTATTTTATGACAATTTATTGACATAGTAATTTAACATGAATTTGTACTTCTATGTGACCTGTTTTCGATTATGCCGATTATAGAGCAATATCAATAGCATACCGGATACTGTAATCCATATATAAGTCGATGCAATTTCAATGACAAAATCCATATATAAGTCGATTCGGAGTATAAGACGAAGACAGAATTTTCAAGTCAAAAAGTCTCGACTTATAGGCCGGAAAATACGGTACTAACTACATTATCATATGCGCTTACATTCAAGGAATTTAAAAATCATCAGTTTTTGCATGACATGATGGGTATAAATGAAGACATTACTATAAATCCCAACATTATATATATATATATATATATATATATATATATATATATATATATATATATAATAATAATAATAATAATAATGACTTTGTATAGCGCCTAATCTTACGAAGCTCTAAGCGCTTCACACCATCAATAATGATATGACTACACTACAGAACATCAAATGACAAAAACAATGAAATTGGAAAACATAAAAAACATGCTGAAAACATATAAGATACAAAACATGATTAGGTCGCTAAGTTTGTCCCTGCAGTCGAAACAGGTGAGACTTAAGAGCACTCTTAAAAGGGACCACTGTGTCTTTGTGTCTAATTTCAATGGGCAATTCGTTCCATATCACCGGGCCCTGGTGTGCAAATGAACGTTGTCCATATGACTTTGTTTTCACCTTGGGAACAATGAGTATACGATTATCAGAAGAAGAGCGTAAGGATCTAGCTGGTGTATACACATGGGTGAGGCTGGATAGGTATGTTGGACTGGAGTCTGTCATTGAAACATAGCACAGAGAACAAATTTTGTGTTTGATTCTGTATCGAATTGATAGCCAATGTAGGGTACAGAGCAGTGGTAAAAAAGATTAACAAAGTCAGAAAGCAAAGTCAGAATAAATTCAAAATTGTATTCTTTAATTTAATCGGTCGCAATCAAGCATGGTAAAGTTTAAAGAAAAAGAAAGACATATAAAGTATAAATGGATATACCAGTCTAAACCCCAACATGATGAGAATAAATGAAGACATTAATATAAATCCAGAGATAATATATGTATATCGTATTTTCCAGCCTATAAGTCGATGCAGAGTATAAGTCGAATTCACCAATTTTGTAAAATTTCCATTCTTCGTCCATATATAAGTCGATTCGGAATATAAGACAAGGCCAGGTCAAAATGCGGCTATCCATAGGGAAATCAGAAATGTGAAGTAAATGAAGAGACAGAAAACAAAAGTTGCAAACGAAAAATAAATAAAAATACTTTTTATTAAACTTTAACATATCTGTGAAATGCAGTATCAAATTTACACAAATGTACAGTTTTATAATACATATTATTAAGAAAAGAAAATTAATCATCTCCAATATCTGAAAATCCCTCGAAGTCTTTGTCTTCCGTATCAGAATGAAAAATGGCAGCTATCTCGGGGCTCAGATCATTAGAAATGTTCTCATTATCGTCTGTCTCCATCTCATCATCTTCATCTGGCTTCGCTATCTTGCTGACAATTTCTGCTTTAGCAAAGCCATTTACAATAGCCAACTCAGGAACCTTTGTCCCATGCATCTTTAACCCAATTTGTAACCTGAGAATATGTAGCACGCCGCATACGTTGTGTGTTTGTGAAGCTGTGCTCACCTGCCATCATCCAATTTTATCACAACTTCCAAAGCTCAGCTTTGAAACATCGATTAACGGAAATGTCTAGTGGTTGTACTAACTTTGTCATACCACCTGGATGATACCTAACAATGTATTCTTGGTTTTAATCTTTAACTTTGTCTCGGCACTGATGTGTGCACACATAGAATCCATAATGAGGAAAGACTTCTTAGTGAGGAAAATTCCACCAATTCGATGTGCGAAACATTTATCTAACCACTTCCCCATCATGTTATTGTCCATCCATCCTTTTGGATTTACTTCAATTATTATTCCACTGGGGAATTTCTCCTTTGGCATAGTTTTTCTTTTAAAAGGAGCCCAATCGGAAAAAAAAAACATGTATCCGGCAACTCTGCACAGAAAGCTAGAGTTAATATGGCTTACATCCCTTTGTAGGATCAATTAGATCAATCAAAAAGCTATGCCGGTAATAGTTCGCGTGTGTCCAACACTATACCAAAAACTCAAATATTAATAAACCAGTTGCTAAAATGTGATCAGGAAGAATGAGGTATGGTTAAAAAGGAAGAATAAAACAAACTTTTTTCATATCATATTTCATTTCATATTGACATAGTAATTTAACAAGAATTTGTATTTCTATGTGACCTGTTTTCAATAATGCCAAATTTAGAGAAATTTTTAATAGCATACCGGGTACCGTAATTAATATATAAGTCGATGCAATTTCAATGACACAATCCATATATAAGTCGATTTGGAGTATAAGATGAAGATCTGACTTTTAAGTCAAAATGTATCGACCTATAGGCCGGAAAATACGGTATATACAATCCCAACATGAGGAGTAAAAATAAACACATCGGTCTAAATCCCAACATGATGAGTATAAATGGAGACACTAATCGAAAACGCGATGAGTATCAAAAATGGAGACAACAGTCTAAATCCCAACATGAGTATAAATGGAGAGAGACTAGTCTAAATCCGAACATGATGAGTATAAATGAAGACACAAGTCTAACTCTGGACATGATGAATATATATCCAATCAGATGATGTTCAAATCAAGATGTTTAAATCAAGACTGATGATTATATATCCAATCAGATGATGTTTAGATCAAGACTGATGAATATACATCCAATCAGATGATGTTTAAATCAAGACTGATGATTATATATCCAATCAGATGATATTTAAATCAAGATGTTTAAATCAAGACTGATGAATATACATCCAATCAGATGATGTTTAAATCAAGACTGATGATATTTAAATCAAGATGTTTAAATCAAGACTGATGAATATACATCCAATCAGATGATGTTTAAATCAAGACTGATGAATATACATCCAATCAGATGATGTTTAAATCAAGACTGATGATTATACATCCAATCAGATGATATTTAAATCAAGACTGATGATTATATATCCAATCAGATGATATTTAAATCAAGATGTTTAAATCAAGACTGATGAATATACATCCAATCAGATGATGTTTAAATCAAGACTGATGATATTTAAATCAAGATGTTTAAATCAAGACATGATGATTATATATCCAATCAGATGATGTTTAAATCAAGACTGATGATTATACATCCAATCAGATGATATTTAAATCAAGACTGATGATTATACATCCAATCAGATGATGTTTAAATCAAGACTATAATGCAAACTTACATTGGTTTCTTCAAGAACTTTCTGAAGTTCATCTGGCTCAGCAGCTGTCAGTGCAGCACCTGCATATCAAATATTTGCTTATATAGTAATGAACTGCTAAATGTTAATAATAATAATAATAATAATAATAATAATAATAATAATAATGATGATGATGATGATGATGATGATGATGATGATGATAATAATAATAATAATAATAATAATAATAATAATAATAATAATAATAATAATAATCAGCAGCAGCAGCAAGTAGAACTAATTCTCTGGTTTACCATGGCAAATCCCATTATTTACTTTACCTATCCTGTCTTTCAGCCCATGATTCAGGTGTCATACCCAACCCACTCCAAAAAATTTTTTTAAAAAAAATCTGTTTCACATATTATGTCTCCCACTTATATAAATGCAGTCAAAAATGTTCAAATTTTTTAATGACATTGCAGTTTGGATTTAACCTTTAGGACAGTTTTAAACATTGCAATGGGGTGTCGGCATTCTGTGGACAAATTTCTAGTTATTTTCTACCCATTGTCTGTAAAAAGGGTGGATACTTTTGATCCTAATAATCCAAACAACCCAAATTTTGTATCTGTTAACAAATCATGTTTATTGAGATCAAATTTAGGTTAAGATATATATCAACAAAGTGGGAAAATTCTTGTTTAATTCTTGGATAATTGTTCATAGTGATGTATGGGAGATTTAAGTAATATTTTGCAAAGAGTAAGAATATCAAGTTATTACACCCATGATTGTACAGAGAATACTGTGGTACTCTCCAGCCATTTGTTTTTTTTTTGTTTTTTTTAATTACATTTATTATCCCCGTAATAGGTTGACCAATGGGTCGGGGAGCCATCCCAAGGGCACCTTACAATCTAACATTTATGATAATCTAGGAATAATAAAAATAATCAACAGAAAAGGAAAACATTCTGAATCTCACATGCATATGGTAAGCGATCTAGGTGACATTGTGATATTACAGTATTTTGTTCCTGTTTAGCATAAAATCAGATACATATTACGTATTCATTATTGAGGTCGACTTTTGAAGAAATTGGTCCTCTTACTTTAGCAGTGTATTTTTTATTGTTCTTATGCATTGCAACTATTTGCATAAAAGCATAAATAGAAGGATTTTTCATATTGAATCTGCAAGCATAAATATAATACTTTGCCAAAATAAGCAAGAAATTACATAAACAGTCCAGTTGTTCACTTCCTAAAAATGTTTCTTTTTTGGACAAATGTGCAATATTTGGGCAAAAAGGTGCAAAAAGTTCAATAAAACGGTACCAAAACTGTTAAGTAATATTGCAATCATAGAAGAGACGTTCAATGCTTTCATTTTCACTCTTACAGAAAGTACATTTGTTGTCTTCTAATATGTTAATTCTTTTCAGAAAATCAATAGTAGCCATTATTCTATGGATTAATTTAAAGTTAAAAGAAATCAAATTTGGTATCCTAAGTACATGATTTCGCTTGGATATATATCTGAGACCACTCCTCACTACATATATTTTTATTAAATAATTACATCCAAGTTTCATGTTTAGCAGTATGTTGCCTTTTAGTTTTTTGTTAAAAAGATCTTTGTAAACAAACTTGAGTGAATTTTGTTTTTGTAAGTTCATTATTTTATCCTCCTGCTTCTCAAAATTATTTTGTACTAAATGTTTTTTTATGGCATCTCTCCAGCCATTTGGTTTTAGCTCCTTCTTCTAAACTGTTGGGTGAAAATTCATCAGACTTTTTACATTGGTTGCTAGTGGTATAATAATAATCTATGAGAGAAATAAGATTTTTTAAAAATTCTTCCCATGACTGACAAGTTGAAATATTTTTGAATACAGTCAGCACTGTTTAATGTTTGGAGGAAGTAACATATAGCTAGTTTGACATTTTTTGAGAATTATTAACACAATCCCAGTTATATCGCAATGTTGGACCCTGAGCATAGGGCTATAATGGGTTTTACCTGTATTGCTGGCTTACACATTATAATTTTTTTGTTTGTTTGTTTAGGATTTTTAATGTAACATAAACAATTTTTCAGTCATATCCCTACGATGTCTGCAGTGAGGCAGTTTATAATGATGTCTAGCACTGGGGAATCATGCAGCAGACATGTAGCATGATGTCCCACCCAGTCACATTATCCTGACACCAGGTCAACCAGTCCTAACACTAACCTCTTAATTCTGAGTGTCAAGCGCATGAAATCATCATCTCAGACTCTGCAAGTATGCCAGCCTTCGAGCCCTCCAAAAAACTATGATAAATTAATTGTAATTTCTGAGATGCTGGTACTAGAGAAAAGGAATGGGAAAGTTTAACAATCTGAATAAAATTAAATTTTTATAGAATCCAAAATGTTAAAATTGAAAAAACCAAAACATAATGACATAAACACGAAAATCCAATCTGGTCTTCATGGCCACTATCTAGGTATCTAAGCATTCAATTTGTCTAACTTTAATCAAATTGTTTTTTTTTTTTATTATCCATCAATCGAACAAGAAAGTGTGACAGTCAGATGCAATAAAAAGGTAGGGGAGATACAATTTTATAAAAAGAAAAACATACCTAAATCACTAATATAGACAGGATTGTCTATAATCTTCTGACCTGCTTGAATTATCTGGGCAAGATTCTCTCTGAAATAATTATGCATGGGTTTACAAATAGACAAATGAAGAATGTTTTCAGACTGGCCTTGATTTAGTTAATGTGCAACAAAAGTCTAACAATATAACATAACAAAGTTCTTGATTAATCTGATGATTGGGTCCTTTTGACAGAAGTAATAAAGGTCAAGTTTCATTTGGTGATAGTTGTTACTAATGTGATTACACTTAAAATTTCATTAAAAAAAATAAATTGCATTGTGTGTGATGCATTGTGTGATACACTGTCTATGATACATTGTTATGCACTGACTGTGATACACTGTATGATATATTGTGTTATTCACTGCCTGTGATACATTGTGATGTACTTTGTAATGCATTGTGATATACTGTGTGATGTATTGTGATGTACTGTGTATGATGCACTGGACATGCTGAATTGTGTACGATTGGTCAATATAGGACTTTAACAGACAAAGGTGGGATATCAATGATATGCTGAGGCAAGCACTCTGACTACTCTGTAAGAATTTCTAAGAATAAGAAGAAAAACCTTTGTCCAACACTGGTAAACACCTATATGCTGACTTGGTCACTGGGTAATATCAGGCTCGAGTTGACTGTGTCAAAAGAACACAAACCTTGTGTAGCAGCATGGAATTCAAGATATATAGAATCTATGTTGGGGTTTGGACCGAGACAATGAAATCCCAGCCTAGGGGTTATATTATTTGTCTCCCCACTCGGACAAGCCTCATGGGGAGATATATAATGTAACCCCGCGGCTGGGATTTCATTGTCTCGGTCCAAACCCCAACGTAGATTATTTTTCTCACCCAATATTATCATTTAAAGTAAAAAGAACTCTTTAAAAGTGTGCACGTCGCAATGTTTACATGTGGCGCATGAATACAAATAAGCTAATGAGGGCTGTGGTGCAACAATTGAGTCCGAAGTACACAGTTCATACGCATGAGCAACGAAAAATAACAACATAAAACATCGCATAGTAATGAGGTATTATCATATTTAATACATGGATGTTATATGAAATTAACAATAAATAGTTATAATTTATTAGAAAGAAACTGTTTCCTTTCATCATTTCCAATTCTGAGTATCCCACTCTCCTGTATAAAAGACCCTCGTCACCCTCCAAATATGCAGACCCCAGAGGATAACAATGTGCTAAACTTTCAAGTTCACGGATTCTTTTAAAATTTATATTTCTGTCTTGGAAATATGGCAAGTGATGCAGTGAAATTTGCTTTATGGATTAGTGTGTTGAGGGATAAATGATTCCTTCTGGATGGTAAGTGTATTATTTTTCAATAAATATTGCAGGTATATTCAGCTTCAGCACAACGGAGATACTTAACAAAAAATTATAATAGAGCATGTTTGACATAACACATTTCTGGCTATTGCTAAGCTTTCCATTGCTGTTTAGAGAGTTGGGATGCAATGAAGTGTATAGGTATATAGTCTTATGTGCATAGATCAGTGTTTTCTGACATAGTTCATTTCAAACACCATTGAGAAATTTATCCTATCTGTAGCACAGTAAATTTTCAGGTCAGCTTCATTAAATGTAGCTAACAGGATATACAATGTTTCACGCATTGTGTTTACAACTAGTTCAGTTGCTTTAGCTACATTTAATGTTCTGAAAATGTACTGAGCTAGTCCTGCATTTATGATAAACTTGACAGTGCTAGTTAGAACGAACTAACATAATATCAAAACCTCGAAATAGTATGTGCGTGTGTATTTGTCTCTATCAAAATGTCTGTTTTTGTTTGTTTTCTAAGACAGATTGACCTTAAATAACTATGTTTTTGGTTATATATTATTTGTTGTTGTTGTTGTTGCTGTTGTTTTATTCGAGAACAACTATGGCACAGCAGAAGACAAGAAGGGTTTCTTTTGTTAAAAGTAGTTCTCAGCGCGTGGACACCATGACTGAGATGATTGGTCTGAGATGACTAGACTGAGATAAGAAAAGTAAGGTTAGCAAAACAGCTAGATTTCTCTGTCGCTTGGGTGAGACTATTTCTTCATTTTAACTGTCATCTTCAGCAATAAATTTTTCGACGAAAGACAATAACATAAACTCCCCTAGTGTAAATAACCAGAAGAGCTAAAAATGATCCATGGGATGATGTAGATGGTTATCCTCCACGTAGTTTAGAAGTAGCAATAACACTTGTGATAACAGATGGATGAAGGACGACAGACAATCCCATAAGCTGTTTTGGTTTATTACCAGCAGAACTTTTTAGTTATTTCTGAGATATTTCTAGATATTAATTCCAGTTAATGACAATTTCTTTTTAGTTATTTCTGAGATATTTCTAGATATTAATTCCAGTCAATGACAATTTCTTTTTGGATTTAATACTTTATCAGGTATCTTGTTTAAGTCCAAAAAAAAGCACAATTTATTAGAAACAAAATGTATGTGAGAATAGAAAAGAAATATCAAAGTCTTCCTCACCTGTATAATGGGTTCATTGCAATGATATCACGAATTGTCTTCACAACTTCAGAAGTAAGAGCCTAGGGAATAAAATGAATTTTAAATGATCAAGATTAATTATCCAGATAAATACGTAATATTAACAACTAGTTAGTCAGGTCTAGAGTTACTACTTAAAGTTAAGTCAAATGTCTGCCGTATTAAGTCTGAGACTTTCTAAAAGTAAACATTTTCTATTGTATTATTAGTGTCAACTTGATATTTGGGAAATAACAAGTTACTAAAGCAACTTTTCAATTTTCAATGAAGACACATTGATCTGACACAGATTTTAAAAACTGAAATTTATATATAGTTACCTATGGTAGAGTAAACATGTAATTATATCCATAGAAATATTAAAGGAAAAATAAAGGCTAAAGTACCATAAATATTCCCTATAAATCCAACTGTAAACTGCACAGACCCAGATATGCTGTCACACATTGTGCTGGCAGATCTAGGTCTTTACAGATTGGTAGAACAAATCTGTAAAACAAACAACACACAAAAAGTTCTCTGGTGAAAACTCCATGTCAATATGACATTCTGTTCAGCATAAGTAGCATAAACGAGATCACTGATATGTAGCCTTAGTGGACATCAGAATGGCACCATTTTCAGAGAACCAACTAAGTTCCATAAGAAATCTATAGATATAACCATCCATTTTTGAGGAAAAGGCCACTATCACTATGATAGCCATTTTCATTTAGGATGGACAAGACATGAGAACTCTTCTAATAAAGCCAAACATAAAACTGACATTCATTTTAAGATTTGTGATAAGATTTTCAAGATGGCTATACTGTATGTCAGTTGTTGTAGGGTTTAATGCCAATTTTCAGCACATGATAGGCTATACATAGCGGCCAGTATTAATGGTAGAAGAACCCTGGAAAACCCCTGGAAAGAACTACCGACCCATGAGAAGCTACTGGCAAGCTTTCTCACATACCCACATTGGCCTATCCCAGACTGGAACACACACAGACAGAGGTGAAATGGCAGTGATCCGTAATGTAGAGCGCTTTAGACCACTCAGCCACTTGAGACCCCTTAATTATTTTAGTACAAATAGCAATAACAAACTTCTACTGACAGCTGGACGAAGAAACCATCCAATATGCTATCACCATGAGAACTAAAAATCTATGACACAATGCATTCCATCAAAACACAAGTTCCATTACCTTCACTTCATCATTCATTGTAAATGGCTCGTGATTCAGATTTTCAGTTTGTACCATGAGCACCTTGTCTATCACTGGAGGAACTTGTTCGGTTTCTTCCAATAATTCTTCAGCATTATTGTTCAGATCTATTTCATTTTCAGCCAATAGGCGACCATTTTTTCGTCGTCGTTTTAAGGTCCTCCTTTTTATCTGTTCTCCTACAATAAAAGCATAGACAGTGATAAGTATTATTCATATGGTATGGTAAAACCTTTATACAAACCAAATTTTTCTCCCCATAATTTAAAAATTTTAAGGAGTAAAATCTCAAAAGACTGAAACCTTGATAAACCAAAATCTCTTTCAAATTAAAATGTTTGTTTTACACTGAAGTTTATCCTCTTCTAATCAAATAAGCCTGAAGAAAGCAATTTGTTTCTTAAAGCAATATGTCTCAATCCCCCTCCTCAACACCAAGACAATAACTGTTACTGTGACAGAGCAAGAAAATATTCTAGCAGGTGATTGAAACCAATTTTTTCAGGGGTGTGATATAGTCAGGGTCTCTGACATTTAGTGTCAAGAAGGCCTCCTAGTAAATCAAAATATATTGGCCAATTTAAGCATGATGCAGACAGCTTTAATTTGGATAAATTTGACATTGTCCAGAAGTGGTGCTAGGATACAAAAACCATGGAATAAAATATAAAAAAAAACATTACAAGAGACCCAAGTGGGTCTGATTTCAGTCACCTGTGGCACCTGCTTAAAACCAATGCATAAGCAGGCAGCCAATGCTTTCTGCAAATATTTCTTCCAATGCTGTAAATCAAGTATGTTAAGAAAACAACTGTTTCAGGGTTTTTCTATTTTTTTTGCTGCTGCCATTGCTTTTATTTTAATGCCATTTCAAAAGCCCAAGATAAGCTATACATGGCAAACAGTACAACTGGCGGAAGAAAACCCCAGAAAAGATCTGCTAAGAACCACCATACCATGGAAAGGTACTGCCAGCTTTCGCACATTAGCTAAGCTTAAGACACAACATATGCCAGTTTTCGCACATTGGCTAAGCTTAAGACACAACATATGCCAGCTTTTGCACATTGGCTAAGCTTGAGACAACCTACCGTATTTTCCGGCCTATAAGTCGAGACTTTTTGACTTGAAAATTCGGTCTTCGTCTTATACTCCGAATCGACTTATATATGGATTTTGTCATTGAAATTGCATCGACTTATATATGGATTACAGTATCCGGTATGCTATCGATATTGCTCTATAATCGGCATAATCGAAAACAGGTCACATAGAAGTACAAATTCATGTTAAATTACTATGTCAATAAATTGTCATAAAATAATATGACTGCATTTATATTTGTAAGTTTTGTCATTATTTATTTTGCATTCTGTGTGTTTTTTCTTATTTCTCAAACATAAAATAAAAGAAAACAATTACCGGTAAAAACTTCACCGGGCCGCATAGCACACTTACGGTCTATACTCTATAGTGTACTGTACTAATTCAAAGCATATTGTTTGTTCCTAAAAAAAAAAAAAGATATGAAATAACTGATCCATTAATATTTGATTTTCCAGTATAATGTTGGACACACGTGAGCAATTAACGGCATAACTTTTTTATTGATGATCCTACAAAGGGATGTAATCCATAGTAACTCGAGCGTTCTATGATTATTTATAAAATAATGTAGATCATGCATTCTACTGAATCCCCCAAATCATATGTTTCTAATTGTATTTGACAAAGTTTCTCAAATAAATTACCGTAGGTTTAAACTACACTAAAATCAGATATATAGATGGACTACCAGTACTAATAGATCATCAGTGATCCATGATTTTTAGTTTCGCAATTCAGTTTAAAGCAAATTGTAATGTCAACACTTCACCTATATTCATTCTTAACCAGCTGACGTTTCGGTGTCTCTCTTTGATTATACCGGTTGTTGATAAATTTGTATTTGGTTTCCAACAACAATCAAAGCCAGTTGCCGCAACTGTTTCGACCTTGATATTGGCTTTAGCTACCGATACTAGTTACCATATTGCCGGTACCCCATTGTTCTTTATCATTAATCCGCATCAATTACGCTACTCGTGTTTAATATCAATGGGATTAAGTACAACAATAAATGATGCCCACTCCCTTCTCTAGATGTAAATACATGTAATGAATTTAGCCATGGGCATTGTTTTCATTGCTTTAGTACAGGTTAAAATACAACCAGTTCTGCCTGCTGTATTTATTAGAGTACATCAAAAGAACATGACGCAATAGCTGGGCTAGCTGGGCGGCAAGTTCAAAGGACTTTGACTAGCAGCTTGGGTGGGAAAAAGTGCTGAAATTTACAATGACTGAATTCAGAGACAAAGATCCTGAGACGTACATGTAGTTATTATAAGAATACACTTTAACTTCCATTATTTAAGATACGAACAAGTACTATTTCATCATTCATTACGTACACCTGTTACATAATTTTTGTTATTTTCTTTTCATTGAATTCAGTCAAATAATGATCTGTGACAAAATTATTTAATATTTTACATCCGTGTGTGGATATTTTCGATGGAAATATTTGTATTATGGATTCAATGTATGTTACAAGATTCGCTGGTGAGTACACGGTGTTGATACTCTTTTCATGCAATAGATTATACATGTATATATAAATTAGACACGTGTATGTACCAATGCATGGTTCTCTGAATAAAGTACCGTAATTGTATTCGACAAAGTTTCTCAAATAAATTACCGTAGGTTTAAACTTTCAACTGGAAGGAATGATCATAGCTCTTGTTGCAATGGATATTGCCGGTAATATGGAATATCATACGACGATACCATCAATATTCATGCAACCGGAAGTTACTACCGGTAGTATAAAATACAAAGCCAAGTTATTGACCTGGCCTCGTCTTATACTCCGAATCGACTTATATATGGACGAAGGATGGAAAATTTACAAAATTGGTCAATTCGACTTATACTCCGCATCGACCTATAGGCCTAAAAATACGGTATGTGGATTAAGGTGAGATAGCAGTGGTCAGAAATGCAAAGATCTTCATAAGATTTGGCCAATTGTGGACCCCCATTTTATTTTTTGCATATTCATTCATATTCCATGGTAGGTCTGCATCATATGTCCAATACTGAAAGCCAGGATTGTTTTTATCCAAATTGATAAAATTCTTAGTTGTGGTTTTGTTTACAATATTGTTTAAATTTATTTCATAAATCTGTAGTACTTTTTGGAAATGGATCAGCATCATTGGTAAAAGAAAACTTGAAATTCCAATATACTATGATGCTGTTCTGTTTGAAGGCTTTAATGCTTATTATTACTTTTTGATTGCGGATTTTGTACAAATTTAAAAGTTCTTAATACCAGGGCAAGTTGCAACAAATTTAGTCCAGTTTGCTCCTGTTTTCTGAGAAAAATCATCTAATGTTAGGTTTAGAGAGAACAACCAATATATGTATTCTATGATTTTGCTAAATCATGTAAGAATTTATCAAAGTCCAAAGCCTGATGTCCAAGATAATTCCTTTTCAAAGAAGGACAAGAAAATAGTTTAAGGCACTAGGATGCAACAAATGTTTTTTTTCTATTTCAAATCAAGTTAGGCAGGCACTAATTTTTTTTACTTTAATCGTCTTTTCAACCTTTATTTGGACATACATGCTCTCCAGGTAGTGGTGAAATGATTTATCAATATGTTGCTGTCCTAATACACATATCAATAAAAGAGATGGAAAACTGATATAAAACTAAACTTACTGCATTCAAGTTATAAGTTATAAACCTAATAATATTTCCTACCTTAAATATTTTCAGCATTTTTATGTTTTCTAATTTCACGATATTTGTTTTTTTGTTGTCATATCATTATAGATGTTGTAAAGCACATAGAGCTTCTAAATATTAGGTGCTATACAAAGTACTCATTATTATTATAATTTTTATTTTAATCATACCAGTTGTCAATAATCATTAGTCATTTACTTTATTCTTTAAATTGAGAATTCACCTGAAACAATTGTTTCTGGCACAGGTACTCATCTGTATTAGTAAAAACATGAAAGACTTGACAACATACACTCACCTTCTACAAATTAATACAAAGTGACATCATTCATAATATTACACAAACATACACCCCTTCTAAGTCCATGCTAATTATTTTATACCCACAGTTTGGTTAGCATAAAATTGACCTTTCAAAGGAATCCAATATGCATAATCAGGTACTTGATTAATCACTTTCATGCGAAGTTTCTTTGTTAATTTATATCCTGTCTACTTTGATCATATTTGAAAACTACACTATTAGTGTCATACAGTGAAGTACAGTACAATGAATTCTCATGGTATTTATTGTTTCAGTCCTAGGATAAACAATAACCACCAATCATAACTTAATGCTTATTTGCTGCATGACAAACAGGAAGTATTTTATCAGCAACAGAAAAACAGCAAAAATCAGTCATTAACGGTTTGTGAAGTACTTAAAATGAGATGCTGTCAGGGCCTGCAAATCACAATAAAAGTTGTGACGTGAGAAAAATCCTGCAAATTATTTGATGATAGTTGTGCAAAAACAAAAATGTGTTCAGCACAGTATACAATTTTTATTTAACTTCTGACCCTTAAAGTGTTTTTTTGCAACATCAGTAATGCAAATTGATGCATCCTAGCATTGGTCGACAACTATTTAAAGATCTGGTTTTTCTAACTGAACATAACTGTTTGTTACAAACAATTTGAATTTAAAATTGTGCCCTGGAACAAGCATTATGTCCTAATTTGAACATTACATCAAAATGCTTGTTTAAAATACAGGCTACCTACAAAACCCAATATGGCTTATTCTCAGTGTGGTGTATCTTTTGATGATTTTATTTACAAATACTGGTTGATGATAGTTATGATAACAATAATTTTTAAAGTTATGATGTATATCAGATAAATGGAGCTGGGAAAGTAATGGAGATACCAGTGGTGTGGTTCTAAGCCCAAAATGTATGTAGTAAAAGCAGAATACCAAACCAAACTAAAATACAGACAATTAAAGAGTAGAATGTAATTTAAGCCTAAAAACTATGTATTCCTATCTGGGTTAAGATAAACTGAATAAATAAGAATGAAAAAAGTGAAAATAATGAGACAGTAGAGATATTTATTTGATCAAAATACCTCTATTCCTTTGATCAAAATACCTCATCCCTGGATGAATTTCTTTTAGAAAATTATCTACAATCAATCCCACACTCTATTACCACCCCAATCCCTCCATAAACTTATCTTGGAATATTAACTCAAATCGATCCCACACATCATTACCACCCACATCCCTGGATGAACTATCTTGAAAAATTAACTCCAGTGTATTTCCATGTTCAGTCTTGTATTCAAGTTTTGAAGTCATTATTTGTCTGTGAAGTTAGAAATATGCTTAAAATCTGACACTAAGTATTGTATTTTCCTAAAAGTCATTAATGCAAATACAGTCCTACCCATTTATATTGACATCACTTATATCAACAAGCCGCCTATGTCGACAAAAAAGCAATAATTGTTATGCTTATGTCAATGTCGAGATAAAAGATCAACGTACATGTTGACAGAAGCCCTTGGTACCAGCTTTAACAAATTCTTTGTTTTCTAATCATTTATGTCAACAAACTGCCAGTTCCGACCCATACTTTATTCAACAATTAGTTGATCTTTCCGCCAGGCTTTTGATGTTGCGGTCAGATAAAAAAAACATAGCAGCACATTTTCTCACCACTCTGCAGCTAGTTAAGTCTTTGATCTTGCCGCCTAGCTTGTACTTAACTTAAAAATAACACCGTTCAGGAAGGATGAAAGCTGCTGAGTCTATAAAGAAAGACATAAGTTGAAGGTAACTGCGCTACCCAAAGGAAGAAGCAAGACTGCTACATTTGAAGACGTGGAGGAAGCATCAGAATGGTGCAATGAAGCATTATCGAAAAAACTTAGTGTGGAGAGCTTCCCTGCAACAAGTGGTTGGTTCAGTCGCTTTAGTGTTCGTCATAACATCAGATACAAAAGTATTTGTGGAGAATACATGTACTGTTGACAGTCTGTCACTTCCCTTTGAATAGCCCCATCCCCTTGGTAGCCTCAATAAGATGGGAACAAACAAACAAAAATCGAGGCCAATTTAAGTACATATACATGAAGCATGTAAATGACGACTATCCAATGCTTAATGCCAACGTTGAATATCGTATTGTTTTACGTATCAGGATGTGATCACTGCAATATTTTAATTTGGATTTTACTACACAAAGGTAACCAAAATGTAATTTGTCAATATGCAAATGTATTTCACACTGATTCTGTCTTCATGTACTCAAAAATTTCCATTGTTTTCTCAAAGTGTAAATGCTATTCACTGATGACAGGTCACCCTTTGCTGACGAATTTTAACTTTTATCTTTTTTCAGCCTCCCCCCCCCTTCCAAAAAAAACACTTATCTCGACATCCGCTTATGTCAACAATATTTCCTCGGGACCAAGGATGTCGACATAAACGGGTAGGAATGTATCATATTCATATCACTAAAATGTACATGGGCTAGGTAAGACAACTTTTATAAAATGTACATGGGCTAGGTAAGACAACTTTTATAAAATGTACATGGGCTAGGTAAGACAACTTTTATAAAATGTATATGGGCTAGGTAAGACAACTTTTATAAAATGTACATGGGCTAGGTAAAACAACTGTTATAAAATGTACATGGCTAGGTAAGACAACTTTTATAAAATGTATATGGGCTTGGTAAGACAACTTTTATAAAATGTACATGGGCTAGGTAAAACAACTGTTATAAAATGTACATGGCTAAGTAAGACAACTTTTATAAAATGTACATGGGCTAGGTAAGAACTTTTATAAAATGTACATGGGCTAGGTAAAACAACTTTTATAAAATGTACATGGGCTAGGTAAAACAACTGTTATAAAATGTACATGGCTAGGTAAGACAACTTTTATAAAATGTATATGGGCTAGGTAAGACAACTTTAATAAAATGTACATGGGCTAGGTAAAACAACTGTTATAAAATGTACATGGCTAGGTAAGACAACTTTTATAAAATGTACATGGGCAAGGTAAGACAACTTTTATAAAATGTACATGGGCTAGGTAAAACAACTTTTATAAAATGTACATGGGCTAGGTAAGACAACTTTTATAAAATGTACATGGGCTAGGTAAGACAACTTTTATAAAATGTATATGGGCTAGGTAAGACAACTTTAATAAAATGTACATGGGCTAGGTAAAACAACTGTTATAAAATGTACATGGCTAGGTAAGACAACTTTTATAAAATGTATATGGGCTAGGTAAGACAACTTTTATAAAATGTACATGGGCTAGGTAAAACAACTGTTATAAAATGTACATGGCTAGGTAAGACAACTTTTATAAAATGTACATGGGCTAGGTAAGACAACTTTTATAAAATGTACATGGGCTAGGTAAGACAACTTTTATAAAATGTACATGGCTAGGTAAAACAACTTTTATAAAATGTACATGGGCTAGGTAAAACAACTTTTATAACAGAACTATGTAAGTTGTAGGGTCCAGAGTTTTCTGCTACAAAAAAGTTTGCTACACAGTGGTCCCCCTCATAAATAGCCCCCCACTCAAAACCTTTGGCACCAACAAGTCTCTGCTCAAAAGTACTCCTCAAAAAAGGACACCCATCTAACATAACCAGAGGTAAAATTTACCACTCATCTGCATAATTAAATTGCAGTACTGTATAATTAGCAGCATAGGAGTAAATTGTTGCAAAACTTTAACATGTTAACACTTAAATGGAGAATTAATACTTTAGAAGACAAAATAAAAGTTATTTGACTTGACGACAATAGGAAGAGTGCACTTGCCGAAAAATGTTATGTTAAAAAGACTCAAATAAACAAGATTGTAACAGATATGGAGAATCTTCTGTAGCAGTGAGAACGTGAGTAAATGGAAAGCAAATTATTTTAAATACAAAACTATGTATGTACCAAGATTTAAATAACGTTTCTGAAAGGTTTTGTAATGCTCATGCCAACAATACCCCATTTCACCCCTTAGAATATGAACTATTAATGTTCCTTTGAAATAACTGTTTTTTTTAGACAAAAAGAACATTTGAATAATTTATGCTACTTTTTAATGAAGATATTAACTGCTTTAAATTGTATTAGCTTTCATATATATATATATATATATATATATATATATATATATATATATACTACATACATAGTCACCCTCTGGAAAGGCCACCCATCTTATATGGCCACTTTCACAGTGCAGAAGGGGTGGCTGTATAAGAAGGGACATCGATTTAGCTGTAGATTAGTACAAAGCCACAGCTGAGGCAGGAATTTGGGAGAGTTTACACTAGACTGTTTACAGAAGCTATAATACCATTTCACACCAATCATAATTTACATATTCTTTACATGATGAGGTCAATACCAGTGAATGGGTTTCAGTCGAAACAATTATTTTTCATGTCTGAATGTGCATTGTCCTAGGCTTCACTAATGTTGCGATTTTTTTTACCCATATTGGTGACCAAATATACCATCTGGTGATTTCTTTTGCAACAACCTTTCTGGCTGCTTATTTTGTACATAAAATCATGGATTTAGAGTGGAGACATTCAAAGGGACCATAAAAGGAAGTCACAAACTTGAATATAAAATGTACTGGAATCTCTTTTACATAAACAATTTGTTTTTATTGACAAACCCATCTGTACAGTGCATTGTTACATCATAATATGCTTATGTTGACATCTGGCCTGAGTACTGTATGCTGTGAAACACTCAGTCATGCTACCAAATTATGCCTGCAATAAACCAACCTCTGAAGACGCTAACAGAAACAGCTACAATTAATGATGGCTAATCCTTCTGTGTTTTGCTGAAACTTCACAGAAAACTGATTACCTTTGAAGTACAAATTGCTTTGTATAAATACACAGCAAATGGAAAAAATCTCAATCAGAATTATATATTGTCAACAGTGCAACATTATCATGGGTAAACACAAGTTAGACGTTGAATGTTCATCATTTCCTCCTAAGAGTAAGTTAAAAAAAAAAACAGTATTTGGATTTAGTACAAATTAATCAGACAACATGGTCACTGAACCTGAAGTTATACAAGGCAGTCCAACATCATCTACGAGTAATGCTTCAAGTGCAACATCACATCATGATGAATGGGTCAAAAGTTCCAGAAAATTTCTCAACTGCAGGAAACTTGACATCTGTTGCTGAGATATGATACAAAGTTAAAGCAGATGCTCTGTGATATATGTATCAAGGCACAAGCCTTCAGTTCATTTACAACTAGTTCCAATATTTTTAAGAAGTGTGTCACCAAACATGAATCCAGGCGGGGTAAGTAATATATTTTAATTTTGCTCATTGATCCTATACTGTTGCCATCAATCCTGTGTTACAACTCCAGGGACTTACACTATGCAACAAGAAATAGCAAAACAAACAAGTGTTGCATAATTGAAAATAATTTATTTCTCAAAGGAGTGAAAGAATAATTAGCTTAAAGCATAGTAAATGAATTCCTATTTCTTATAAGTCCTTTCAATTTCAATAGTTCCAAGAAATCCGAATATGTTGCAACATAAAATGTCCCTTCTGTGTTGAAGTTTCAAATGTAGAATTCAAATATTAGTTAAGCAAATTTAGTTAATATTGTACAGTTACTCGAGCATGTCATGCAAAATAAATAAAAACACACAGATTGGGACCAACCATTGTGAAGTCTTTGCTGCATATTTAAGCATCGCTTTTACTAAGTACTCACCAATTTTTGCATCCATGAAATTCTCAAAAGACATACCTTTTCTCACAGTCGAGTGTGTTATTCATCCCACCAACCCATGTCCCCATTTCATAATCTAGTCAGCTGTGACCAAATTACACAATAGCTAAAGATTAGAATCAAGCCTCTTTGACATACTTCAAAGAAACTGCCAGTTCTACAGTGAGTGAAAGCACTAGTAATTAATTGACAAATAAACAATGCCCTATTTTTTATAACTAACAATGCCCTATTTTTTATAACTAACAATGCCCTATTTTTTATAACTAACAATGCCCTTTTTGTTATAAAATGGTTCTGAATTTATGTTAACAGTTCAAATGTTGTATCAAGCTACCATACATGTGATAACTATTTGTCACATTTCATATACCACCTTATTTCCTTATTGTTAACTCGTATATGCATATAACACTGCTTACTAAATACTATATTTATTCTGAATTAGTTTTTGGGGGCACATATGCTTTGTGATATGTTTCTTCATTCCTTTCTTTTAATTGAATCCTGGTAATTAATGCTTCTATATATAGTACATTAATGATACATTTTGACTTGTGTAGTTTTCATTGGTGGGAATGTTGATCCTCGTTTGCTTGTAGAGAAAAAAATTCTACAGCATCCAGTGATCATTCTTGGGATTCAGGAAGCCGTTCACTACAAGCAAAGCATGTTAAGTGAGGCAAAAATAAATTTCTGAACTCCCAGTTGACAGAGATGTACTTTGTGAAGCTAGCCATAAAAATGGTAGGGAGGATTTAACTACCGAATGCATGAGATAGACATTATGCATCACTTATCTTACATTGCAAAGTATGATCATATTGTTTTAGTATTAAAATGTCATTAACTGAAGTTCCTTACAAAATTATTATTTTAAATAATTTAGAAAATAATATACATAATATACATTTTACTTAATACATGATGTTTCTATTGAAAAATGAGAAAGAGAGAATAGATATCTGGAAAATAGATATTTTGTTATGTGCTTAGGCTCGAAAAAGCAGCAACACAGAAAGAGTGAAAACTAACAAGCATGTAAAACTTTAACATGCAATTTATTAAGTACAAATGTTTTCATAAGAGAACATAAATAAATAAACTTACAGTTTTAGAGAATCAAGTCCAAAAATAATCCAATATAGAATTCACAAAAATAATCCACTAATGGAATTGCAAGAGTCCTGATAAATAAATGTCCTAAAAGTTCCTGGTTCGAATCTTGACGATGTAATCCAATATGGACGACAATGTCACATGATTTAGTTAGTTCTTGTATTTTTATAATAATTCAAATAAAAATCTATGAGCACATATTCTTTTCCAGATAAAAAGTATAAAATAATTCCTCTTGCTCCAACGAATTGACACAATTTCCAGTACATGGTAATTAAAAATAACTCAAAAAGAAGACACAACTTAATATTATAAAAGCCCAACATCTACTAAATAGCTCTCTCCTAAAACATGGTTTATATCTCTGTTTTTTTTTAATGTAAACAAGGGATCACATGATTTTCCAGAAGGTCACAGAAAGAACGTACGATCATAAAAACACATACACATGGAATGACCTAGAAGAAAATCAGCCATTTCTCAACCCCCAAGAACTAAAAATAAAAAGTTGTCCTTAAAATTAACCAATTGTTTTAAAGACATATTTACCCGATTAGAAGCAAGGCCATAAAATGAGGCCACACCTGTTGTTTACAAATAGAGTCTAGGTCAGCCTGAATTTTCCAGAATAGATATCTCCCAATTAATGAATTTTAAACCCAAAATGACAAATTTAGATCTGACATTTAAAAATAAAAAATTTAAATCAAATATACGTAACAATTTTAAAATATTATTATGCATTTCGGGTGACAAAAGTCCACCTATGCACTAACAGTGATGTGGGATGCAAAGACCATGGAAGCAGTAGTCATGTAATAATTTATTTTGTAATATTATGTCTGTATTGCTTGTTGTCAATAAAGTAGTAACTATCCCATCTTTTTCAATTTTCATTGCATATTACATTAAAAGACTTGGAAAAATATTCAACACTTGTTCTTGTGACATTTTTTGAAAATTGGCGACAAAATATTGAGGTTGGCAATATTTTTGCCTTTAACTTTTTAAAAGCCAGGACCATCCCTGTCATGGCTTAGCAGAAACTTCCAGTGTCACATTTTATGGTCAGTCAAAACATCAGTCCTATCAGATATGCCTGACATTCTGAAGGCTTGAATTCAACATCTCAAACTTTTGATTAATTTTGATCTGTGAACAAAAACTTAAACAGAATATTTTGACACACTCCCCACTTTTAACAAAATAGGTCAAACAGTCCTCGACCTTTAACTTAGCTTTTAATCAGCACAGTGAAATAACATATTGCACCTGAAGATAAACAAAAAGGAAATAACACCAGCTCTCATTTCATTTTTAGTTTGAAGGTAGATAAAATGCGATTTTATTACATTCAGATGACCAGTTGGGTGTTTCTATGTGAAGGTGGTTGGTGGGTGTCTATATCAATAAATACAAACACAAAGAAATGATGAAATTTATAGTTTTAATAACATCGATAAAATACTTGGTATTTATTTCAGCTCTATTAAATACCAGCTTTTGCGATACAACAAGAACAGTGTCTGAGTAAATGACCTAAATGAAAACCCTAACATAGAGAAACTATGTTAAGTGCAAAGATAAACATAATGCATAAATACAGGTCAAAGTAACTTATTTTTTACAGATGGTTGTCATATTCCACATTATGCAAGTACATACAAAGTTATGTGATTCTTTAGATAATAGGTCAAAGAAAATGAGATGAACTCAAACATTTAAAAAAAAATCACTGGATTAAGAAATACAGTTAACAGTGACTTAATTTTCACTAAAAGGTGGAGTACTCCTCATTTTCCAAATGGCTGCCATGAAGGTCAAACTGGTTTTCAGATTGGTACTATTTTCATTTGGGATCAACTAGACATTATAAAATATATTTTGGTGACAAGCTCCATGTCAAAACAAAGTTTTGTTCAGGAGGAATTGGCACAACACAATTTTCAAGATGGCTGCCATAGTGGACACATTAGCCAAAACATTAGTACCATATTCATCTAGGACCAACTAGAGATCATGTCTTCAGTGAGAGTACACATGAAAACTGACATGATCATTCATTCTGAAGGCGTAGCAATAATAAAAGTTTCAAGATGACCAGTGTTGTGATCATACTGGATGTCTTAAGTGGCAAAAATATCACAGAGCACTAACTACATGAATCTCTTTGTAGGCTTTCATGACAATAAGTAGTTATGGAACAATAGCAAAAAGAACTTGTGGGAGTGGATGGACAGTAAAAAAAAAGATAATGGACAACAGGCCATTGCAAAAGCTCTTCTGGTCTATGGCCAGTAGTGTTACAACAAGTATGCTTTTTGAGTCAAAATGTTTACCAATTAAATATAAAACAAATCCCAAGCTTTGTTATTATAGTAACTCCGTAAGAGTAATCTGGATCCATCCCTGCAAGCATATAAATATTTCATCTGGCTGATTCTTGAATTATTAATATTTAGACAGACATATTGGGCTGCTATCAATGATGACTAGGGCTGTTAACGGGTACTCTGGTACCTGACCGTAGAGAAAGACCCGGGTATTGAAAATTAATGACGAGTACCTGTTCAAAAAAAAAAAATTGTTCCGAACACTATCAAAATATCATATATCATCATCAGCACACTGGTCTGAGTAGTCCGAGTTTCCTCTGACCCTTGCCACCCCATTTTTGGATATGTGGACATTCTTGTTAGGGTGTAGAGTCAGAGCGCATTTCCTATCAAAAAGTTGGAATTCGCTGACACCATTTGATGTCAGCATGGGTAGCAGCTTACATGCCGGCCCAGCAAACTTGAATGATCTTTCATCGTGATATACCAGCATGAAATTGCTAGGAATGTGATTTTTTTTCTCAAAAATCATGAGCATAGCATTTATTATGCTTTTAATCTGCTGACAGACGAGACGAAAGTACATCATTGCTGTAATTTGTCCCGGATCTGGCTGTTTGCATTTCTAGTCACGTGACTACACAAATCTCGCAACCTAGGTCATACAGTCACGTGATATCAACAATAAGCAAATTTCCAAAAGTTGTTGTACATATAATTTGGACATTCTATATAGTAGCCACATTAATAAATATAGTCTGTTCTCTCCTCACTAAGCCATACAGATGCTATAAATATAATTTGTGCGAAAGTAGAACAAGGTTTGCTATAAATAGAACTTGTTACTGTAGGAAAGTACAAGTCCACGGATAAGAATACATGTACTCGTATATTGTAGTTACGTAAAGCGGTCTTTTCTAAAATACGGTCTGTGAGATTAATGGAATTTTAATATAAACGAGATTTCTGGAAGGTGGATATACAGAAAAAGCGTAATCCATATAAGTTTACGCGTAACGCGTAATTTAGTGGGGGAAAAAATTTGTTGCTCAAGGGTTGTACATGTTTTTCATGTTCTAATGAGTACCCGGGTACCCGTTAAACGGCATAACGGGTACCCGGGTAAGTTTTCCGTGGTTTTTGATAGGCCTAATGAAGACATACTTGTAACACATACCTAGCTCTTTTGTTTTTGCTGCAAGTGTACTTGATACTGGTTTATCCTCAGGAAGAACATCCTTAATATGAATCCTGTAATAAAAAAAAATTTAAACTAATTTTGACGATGCTTATAGTTTACTACCTACAACAATAAAAATGCTGAGAATTAAGACAAGAACCTTAATTCCTAGCATTTGATTTAAAAAAAATAAAAGAAAATTATTCTTTAATTTGAAACAAA
The DNA here is from genome assembly GCA_029339505.1 of Unio delphinus. Classification (NCBI taxonomy): domain Eukaryota; kingdom Metazoa; phylum Mollusca; class Bivalvia; order Unionida; family Unionidae; genus Unio; species Unio delphinus. Next base: position 14,825,024 of record JAQISU010000106.1, on the reverse strand, counting down.
CATTAGACTGTAAGCATCAAATAACAAATGTTATCAATATAAGACTCGATGAGGTACTAATATATATATATATATATATATATATATATATATATATATATATATATATATATATATATATATATATATATATATGATAGCCCCATATTGAATTACATATGTTCATGGAGTGAAATGGTTTCACACAAATTCCTTAGATGTTCAAAAGTAATGCTGATCTAATCCCTTGATTCCCTAGGTATACTTAATTCTTCTTTTTGATGTTCTGGAGTTTGCTTGCCAGTCTAACATTTAATTATCTGATACATTCCCATGTTATGTCCAAATTCTGAGAATGACTGGGTTGACATTAATTCCATGAAATTCTATCCTAACCTTTGTCACAGACTACAGAAGAAAAAAAACATCTGAAGCAGTTTTTCAAAGGTACAAAATAGGCTCTAAATACATCAATTAGTTGCAAAGTTATCCTTATACATGTTCAAGACTATGAATGAATAAATCTGGCATGATATCTATCTATCCATCCATCCATCTATCTATATAGCAGAATATCTATCTAGCAGATCATAAAACACTGCAAACTGAACACAACCTCTCAATTAATTTTTAGGACTTTCCATTTTTGGCATCAGGTAAGTTGAGTTTGTAAAACCTTCTAAGTACACATTTTCATACCTTCTATATCCCATAACAATCATTCTCAGCTTGTCTCCCAGGTCCTGTAATTCTGTAATCTGTACAAAGGTTCCCACATGGTATATATCATCCAGCTTACTCACCACTTCCTCCTCGTTGCTACAAATGAAGAAAATATTTCTTAAAAATTAGTTTATCCCATCAACTGACAAGTCAATATCTATAACATTTGAAAACAAATTAATGATATTTATACTCTTAATGTGGGGGGCTCCGAGTGGCCGAGTGTTCTAAAGCGCTTTCCGTTACGGATCACTGCCATATCACCTTTGTCTGCACCAGTTCGAGTCTAAGATTGGGCTAATGTAGTTATGTGAGAAAGCTTGCCAGTAGATTCTCGTGGGTCGGTGGTTCTATTCGGGGGTTTTCCCGGGTTCTTCCTCCAACAATAATACTGGCCGCCATGTACAGCCTATCGTGTGCTGAAAAATGGCATTAAACCCTACAACAACAACAACAACTCTGAATGTGAGATGGAAATAGAGCATGGGAAAACCAATGAAAGGAAAAAGTCATTGTATGTAAAATGCTGTAATTATGAATTATGCATGGTTTTGATTAGGCCAATTGCACGCATAATACTCAGGTTCCATAACAAAAAAAATCAGAAAAACCACAGAAATGTAATCTTTGTAAAAAAACAGCAACTTTACAGTAATAAACATACAAATTTTATTTTATACTGTTATTTAGAATTATAGGATTTATTTTATTTAATTTTATTTAAATACTGTTATATAGAATTATAGGATTTATTTTATTTTAATACTGTTATTTAGAATTATAGGATTTATTTTATTTTATTTAAATACTGTTATTTAGAATTATAGGATTTTACTGTTACTGAGAATATGTCTGAGTACCAAAAAGAAGAAAACAGTTATAAAAATAAGCATTTTTAATGTGGGAAAATTTGCACATTATTTAAAGCAATTATAATATTATAAAACGTAAAGTACTGATTGCTGTTTCTTATCCCTTGTTTTAATTTATATATAATAAGCTGGATAGCAAATAAGAGATAACTCCTGTAAATTAAAGATACGAGGTTTACAAGGAGATTCACTGCAGTGACAAAATGGCTGAAGATAAACTTAGTCATAGTTATGAGAGCTGACTACAAAAGAATTCAAGATTATGATTATGAAAGTACAGACTTTTACCAAACATTCTAAATCACATCACATGATGCAGAAAGGTAGAAGTCATTAGTCCAATAAAGGAACTACTTATTTATTCGTGTGTCTTTCTCTGATTTTTTTACAATATTTGTACACAATGTTCAAAGATATTTATTTCTTGAGATTCGTTATTATTTATATGACTGTTAATAGTTACAATTAATATCATATTCATTTTTTATGGGATTTACAAAGTCAAGATGGTTGTACAATAATTACACACATTATGCTTGAAGGGCTTTCACTCTACTATGGCCAACCATGTTGTGTGCAATACATTTTCAAACTTCATGGCTATCTGTACTGCCATAAACAAGTTTCAAAGCTTTAGGACTTTTGCTACAACAATTTTTACACTTCATGACCTTTGCAAAAGCTCTTCATGCCATGTGTAATCAATTTTCAAGCTTCAAAAAATTTTGATACAGCTATTCATGCTGCGTGTAAAAGTTTTTGCTGAACTAAAAAATTAAGCTTTTAATAAAATGGGAAACATTGCAATAAAAAAATGTATTAATCTCTTTATTCTAAGACTGATAAGATTACACAGCACCACAAAATTACTTAGTCCAAATAATATTTATACAACCTTTCATCTCGTTTTAAGAAAACTCCAGCATATGGAAGATTCAATTTTACTTTTCTTCTAAGTAAATCAGCTAGTCGTTTGTCATTTACCTACAAAAGAAGAAAAAGTCAATGAGATAATTGGATATGATACATTTTATAGCAGAAAAAGAAACTATTTTACAGATATTTTGTAGACGACATTGATGGGCTGGATCACCCAGATTTGACATGGAGATAAGTACCAAGAAGACAAAGCTGATGACAAATAAAAGTGCCAAGAAGACAAAGTTGATGAAAAATAATGGCAAACAAATCTCAACCAATAATAAAGTCAGGGGACAGGAACTGAAAACAGTGGGCCAGTTCAAAAATCATAGTTCCATAATCACCGAAGAGGGATCAAGAGCAGAAAATTTATCAATAGCAAACAACAGCAACTATGTTAAAGCTAAAACCCATCTGGTGAGGCAAGAATATGTCTGAAAACTAAAATCAGACTAATGAGAACACTAGTCATCTCAATATTTTTTTTATTCATGTGAGGCCTGGATCCTGAAAACAGAATTACATCATAGAATCCAGGCACCTGAAATGAGATGCTACAGAACCATCCTTGGCATCTCTTACATAGACCACATCACAAATGAAGAATTGAGCAACACCATCATGCAAAAAGTAGGCCATTAATAAGACCTCCTCACCACTGTCAAAAAGAGAAAGTTGAAATGGTTTGGCCATGTCCTTAGAGCCAACAGTCTATCAACAACAATACAGCAAGGCAGCGTCCAAGGTGGCAGAGAAAAAAAGTAGACAGACAACATCACATAATGGACCAGGAAAAGTTTTGCGGAGACACAAGCATTGGTACATGATAGAGACAAGAGTTGGAAACTGGTCATATGTTCAGCAGCTCAGTGCCTCAACAACCACACTAGGTCAAGAGACTGGTTTTATTTATATTCTATTCTATAATTTTAAATATATTGGCACTCTGGCAGACAGGATCATAAGATGGATATTAATGAGAATCACAACCATACATTTAAGAGACAATAATTGCAATATCATGCATATATATATTTCTATCTCTATTTGACTAAGAGCCTCCACGATGAGAGAGAGAGAGAGAGAGAGAGAGAGAGAGAGAGAGAGAGAGAGAGAGAGAGAGAGAGAGAGAGAGAGAAGTGAAGCTAGACAAAGTATGACAGTGACTGCCTTTTATAGCATATCTTTAGTCATTTACCCAGTGTTTAGATGCAGCATTCTGAATATCTTGTACATATCTTATATATTTTTTTAATTACATTTTATCTTGATTTGTACATGTGTACACAAGAGTGTGTGCACCAGCAGACAAATCTTGTCAGTACCAGGCACCCGTGTCAACCATATTTGCTGCATTCTTTCTGAATGAACAATAAATTAGAATGATTGACAGCCTAAAATAGGGTATATATTATATTTATCTTCATGTATGCTGCTCCATTTTAAAAATATAAAAAACATGGAGGCCCCAAGTGGCCAAGTGGTCTAAAGTGCTTTCCGTTATGGATCAATGCCGCCTCACCTCTATCTGCGTGGGTTCGAGTCTAAGATTCGGTTAATGTAGTTATGTGAGAAAGCTTGTCAGTAGCTTCTCATGGGTCGGTGGTTCTTTCCTGGTTCCTTCCCCCCACATTCTTCCTACACCAATAATACTGGCCGCCATGTATAACCAATCGATGCAACAGGAAAGCATTCTTGACATCTATCAGAACTGAAAGTTTGCCTATTTCTATGTTTATTCATTAAATAGAACATTGAGTAAATGGTGAACTTGTATTAAAGGTTTGTTTTTATGTTTGATTGGGGGGGGGGGTGTTTTAATAGTCTGTATATTTTTCTCCTTTCTACCATAAAAATTTTGAGCTATTCAAAGTAGTTGAGAACCAGAATTTTTTGAAGGCTTCTAATTGGTTAAGTGACAATAATGGTGCTGATGAAATAATGGTGGGATGCAAGGTAGGTGTTGTATACATTGGAACAAAACATTTTTTATAATTTATTTAAGTTCCCTTTTCTTCATTCTACAGTTGCATGATGCCTGCCCACTCATTGTCTTCACAATGAACATATCATAATCAGAAATACAAGTTCATCCTGTTATATGGTATCTCAGAAAATAAGTAAAATGATCTATGGCAATTAATGTTCTATGGCAATTAATACTAAATCAATAAGGCGGCATTGGGCTAGCAATTTCTTACAGTCACCAGCCCTGGGATTGTATCTGAATATATTTTTCTTTGAGCAATGAACATATAATAATTAACTTTTCTCATGTCACCAACTGATTATTTAATCCACATTCACTTTTAGAATTCAATGTTTTGTTTCATTCCAACATATCTGAAACCACTCTAACAAGAAGGACATTACTAAATAAATGACAATTAACTGATTGCCATTATAAAACCTCATCGACTATCCAATGATATTCGATGCACTAACATTATCAACACATTTGTACAATTCGGGCAATTTATTCGTTTTCTAAGTTTCATTCGTTAAAATTAATTAAATTAATTATTTAGATACAATTAATAATTACATAATAGTGTCAAAACTCACTTCGATCATTTTAACAAATCGAGGAAACACGGGATTTCTGCTTATTGCAATGACAGGAACGTTAGGGAACACTTCTGGCACTGCCATAGGAGTCAACGCCCCAAATGGCAGAGAAGCACTGGCAATAACTTCTGGATTATCTCCTTCTGGCTTATCAGATCCATCTCCATCCTGAGACCCTGATCCGAAACTACTGCTGGAGAAATATCTGGGATGTGAATACGGTAACAGTGGTCTCTGACGAATACATGCTCTGCTTCTGGCGAAAACAGGATGTCCTATGCTATTACTGTTGAATACACAAGTTTTTGGAACAAGGCATGCTGATGCTGACACCCATCGCTCGTTACGCAATTGTCTTGTCACCTCCGAGTGATGCAATAGGCATGATGTGTCTGAATTTACTCTTGTCTTTGTGCAGAGACTATATCTACGCTGAGAGAATTGATTGAGCGTTTTAAAATGAAGCCGTCTGTATGAATGATTTTCTCTTATGATGTTTGAAACGAGATAAATGTCGTGTTTTCCAACACACGTGCGGCATAGTCTAAAAAAAGACGCCATCTTGTACGGTGTTTACCGCTATCATTTAGACGCTCAAAATTATTAAAGACAATAATAAGCATATTAACGACATTGGTTATAGGGAGGAAATTGCTTAAATTAAAAATCCGAAGGTGCACGCGGAAACATACGGGATAAAAAGAATCTACACACATTACGAAAGTTTTTGCATTATTTCTTTTTACTTTCCATGAATAGATTGTAAAATATGTCCGTTAATTATTTCTGATTTTCTTCTTCTTTTAGTCCACATTTCATCGTTTCATTCATCCTATATATATATATATATATATATATATATATATATATATATATATATATATATATATATATATATATATATATATATATATATATATATATATATATATATATATATCTTTTAAGTTTGTTTTAAATAGTTTTGTCTTATTATATAATTGGGTAAATTATTTATATTTATATTTGTACCTCGTATAAGTCATTTTCACTATGCCATGATTGCGTTTATGTAGAAATATTTATCTTCCTTAACTCTTTTGTTTAATTCTTCATATTTACGTTTTGCTTATAACTTTACCATAAATTGGAACCAAGTTGCCATGATTGTTATGACGTGCAGTTAAGTACATCAATAATAATAATAGTAATGAGGACTTTGTATAGCGCGTAATCTTTAGAATCTCTAAGCGCTTTACAACATTTATAAGGATATGACTACCCAAAAAACACAAAAAAAAAACAACAAGTATCATGAAATTGGAAAACATAATAAATGCTGAAAATATTTAAGGTACGAAACATTATTAGGTCTTTAAATATGTTCTTGCAGCCGAGAAAAGTGAATTTTAAGAGCACTCTTGAAAGAGTTAATTGTGTCTTTGTGTCTAATTTCAATCGGCAATTAATTACACGTTGCTGAGCCCTTGTATATACACAAGAACGTTGTTCATATGACATAATTTTCATAGTGGGAATAATGAGTATACGAATCACGATGGTCAGATAGGTATGTTGAAATGGAGTCGGTCAGTGAAACGTAGCACAGAGAACGCATTTTGTGTTTGATTCTGGAACGAATGGATCGCCAGTGTAGAGCAGCGGGGATGTGTGATCTGATCGTGGTACTCTAAACACGAACATTTGTGAAGTTTCTGGAGTAGATATTGAGGCGAACCAGACAGAATTGAGTTAGAATAGTCCAGTCTTTAAAGTACTAATGAACACACGTGTGGTTTAGTGCCATCAGCTGAAAGATATCTGCGAATAGAGCTGAAGCGTCTCAGCTCAAGATATGCAGCTTTGCATATGTTCCTGACATGTTTGCGCAATGTGAGAGCATTGTCCAGAGATACACTTAGGTTTCGTACTGACTGCGTGAATTTAATGTTGGTGTTGCTGATATTTATTGTTTGAGGTAAATGACGTGAATGAGAAAGTCTTTGTGCTGTAATCAGAATGGCATCAGGTTTATCATGGTTTATCTGCAGCTTGTTACATGTCATCCATGTCATGGATATTGTACAGACAATCGTGATGAAGAGTGCACCCAAGTCACGTGAATTTAATGTTGGTGTTGCTGATATTTATTGTTTGAGGTAAATGACGTGAATGAGAAAGTCTTTGTGCTGTAATCAGAATGGCATCAGGTTTATCATGGTTTATCTGCAGCTTGTTACATGTCATCCATCATTTCGCATCAGAATTGCACTTTTCTACTCCTTGGATGGTAGCATCAACTTCAATTAGGTGGCTAGATTTGTATATTTGGATGTCATCAACGTACAACTGGTGAGACACTGGGTGATGATCTATGACACTTGAGAGCGGCTGAGTGTATCGAATGAAGAGAACAGGTCCAAGAATGCATGACATTCAAGAAAACTTAACAACTTGCTTATCTCCTACAGCAGAACAACTCGATAACTGCCTCTGTTCGTTGCTTAAAAAACATGCCCCATCCACCAAGTGTAGAGTACCAATTCAAAAGTGTCCATAAAGCAGATAGGCTTTGGCTTTCCACCACACTCACTATTCATTAACAACTCTATGAAGCCGCTAAAAAGAACGTCACAAACATAGTAAATTTAGCCAAATTATCCTACTACAGTACTAAGATCACGGAGTGTATCAGCTGCAAAGAGCTCTTTGATATAACTAACAAACCAATGTCAAGGAACAAATCTACACCACTTCCAACTACCTTCTCTCCAGTAGACCTTCCGGACCTATTTGCAAATTTCTTCCATGACAAAGTACAAACCATTACAGATAAGCTTGGCAACATAATTTCAATTGAGTCGTTGTCACCATACAGTTACGATACATAATCTCAGCGACAACCATTATGAGTATTTAAACCTGTCTCTATGGATATTGTACAGACAATCGTGATGAAGAGTGCACCCAAGTCACGTGAACTTGATCCAATTCCAATGCTTTGGATAGCAGAAATATTACAGTCCTCACCATCTTTGATTTGTCTGCATCATTTGACACAATGGACCATAATATATTACTTCACCGTCTCCAGATTGTATTTGCCATTCACAATACAGCCTTACAGTGGATCAAGTCCTACTTAGTCAACAAGACATAAATTGTATCTGCAAACAGAATACACTCCGGCCCAGTTGATCTATTTTGTGGTGTTCCACATGAGTCTGCTATTGGACCCATTCACTTCATTATATACACGCAGCCTCTCTCAAGTGTCATAGATAATCATGCAGTTTACGTACGACGATGACACCCACACATAAAAATCTAGCCACCCGGCTGAAGTTGATGCTACTATCCAAGGAGTAGAGAGGTGCATTCCTGAGGTGAATTTGTGGATGATATGTAACAAGCTGCAGATGAAGGATGAAAACACTGAGGTCATACTTTCTCATTCACATCATTTACCTCAAACAATAAATATCAGAAACACCAGCATTAAATTCACGCAGTCAGTATGAAACGAAGGATTTACTCTAGACAATACTCTCACATTGCAAAAACATGTCATGAACATACGCAAAGCTGTATGTCTTGAGCTGAGACGTTTCAGCTCCATTCACATATATGTTTCAGCTGATGGCACTAAAACACACGTCTGTTCATTAGTACTTTCATGACTGGACTATTGTAACTCAATTCTGTCAGGTTCGTCTCAATATCTACTCCAGAAACGTCAAAAACAAAGCTGATCGGATCATTTTTTTAGTACCATGATCAGAGCACACCTTTCCACTGTTCTGTACCCTATAATGGCGATCCATTCGATCTAGAATCAAACACAAGATTTGTTCTCTGTGCTACGTGTCACTGACGGACTCCAGTCCAATATACCTATCTGGCCTCACCCATGTGTACACACCAGCAAGATACTTACGCTGTTCTTCTGACAATCGAATACTCATTGTTCCCACTATGAAAACAAAGTCATACAGACAACGTTCTTTTGCATACCAGGGCTCAGCAATGTGGAACGAATGGCACATTGAAATCAGACACACAGACACAGTGATCCCTTTCAAGAGTGCTCTTAAAACTCACTTTTTTTTGACTGCAAGAACAAACTTAGAGACTTAATAATGTTTCGTACCTTAACTATTTTCAGCATGTTTTATGTTTTCCAATTTCTTGGTTTTTATTTTTTGTTTTTCTGTAGTCATATCACTGAAGATATTGTAAAGCGCTTAGAGCTTCTAAAATTTATATGCTATACAAAAACCTCATTATTATTATTATTATTATCATTATTATTATTATTATTATTATTATTATTATTATTATTATTATTATTATTATCTAATGAGCAGATTTTCAACGTACCTCAGTATATGTTTACTCTTTAGTAAAATAATTTGCCTGTGCATTTCATTTACAAAAGGAGACGCTTAGTGACACATTACTATTTCCAAAAATAAATGTTGCGTATACATTTCATTTCGAGAAGAATTCGTAAGTTCCATTCAACACAGTTTAACGTTTCTCTTGGAACACGACTTTTGCTCAACTAAAGTCGCAGCCCTGCTTAATTTGGTATCGGTACGTCGAAGGTCAGGTTTCATGTCACAATAAATGAACAATGTATGAACAAAAATAACGAGGCAAGTTCAAATCGGTTTACAATCTAAACATGATCTTTGTCAGGAGAAGAATAAACTACAAATACAAAACAAACACTTAAGACAAAGTCTGCGCAATATTCTGAATTCCTACATGATAGAGTCACTAGGAGTAATTTACGATAAGAGATATAACAATACAAAATTTCGCCAAAAAAAAGCGTGATCTTGTGTCTATCAGATAGGGAACTAGTACGTTGTGACCTAATTCTAAATTGGGAATAAAGGTAAATGCAATTTTTTTGTACACATATATGAATCCTTCCAACATATAATGTGTTCGCCAATGGTACCAACAGAGGGCGGACAACAAAACCGCCATTTGTTAGCACAGTTTCGGTTTATTGTTAGCGGAATCAGCGCTGGTTATGAATTTAGCAGTAGCTCAACTATACTGGTTGTTAGTTGATTGCGTGCACAGCAATAGAAATAATAAAAGAGTAGTAAGGCAGTCTTGGCAATGGCGACTACCATGCTACGAATTATTCGCCGGCGATGCGCATGTCGTGCATTCGCATTTATTCAGAGAAGTAAGGGATACATAATAATTATTTCTTGCTGATTTTCTTTTTTTCCCCTGCTTCTCCCAATTGCAGCACTGCATAAATATGCACATCAAAACCTACACCAGTCTGTAAATGGGGATTTGTTTTGTATTTTTTGTCTTGTCCTTCAAGATTCGGTCGTATACACCAATAAGTAGATCTCCGTTTTTCTACCCCATCTTTTTCTGACATTACTGGTTCTGCCGAGGGACCAGTTAGTGCCACCTTATCCGGGCGTCTCAACGCGTTCAAAATAAGTAGGAATATTTGAAACTTGTAATTCTATCTAATTTATCTCTACCTATTTTACGAATATGTCAACATAATAATGATTATAGGTATAACAGGCCAAATTTAAATTTCATATCAGGTTCATAAATGTGGTATTTTTATCAAGGTCAAAGTATCAGAAATCACAAATTAGCAAGTAAATTGTAATCCTTTTAATAGCACATAGTAAGTGCAAACAACTTATTTTATTCCTTGCAAAAAACGATTTTTCTCCAAAAGTGATCATTTTTTGTACAGTGTATAAAATGAATACAAATCAAGTAATGGAATGTTTTTTGGTGTTAATTCTTTAAGCAGTCACTAGTGAATATAACCATACTGTTTCTGAGACCAATCCACAATTTGCTGTTTTAATTACTCAGAATTTGCAATTATGAGTGTATGCCCTATCCAAAATCCAAATTATGTGAAATGTTTGTCTAGAATTGTGCTGAAGCTTATCACAGATAGGCAATCATGTCTCTGGTAAATGAAATAACTACAAAACTCACCATATAAAACCAGCGGAATCCTAGGCTGGATCCAGTTCTGATCCAATAGATAGACCTTCTACCATCTGCCACTGATTTAATACAGTTGTACATTGGACAGCAAGTTTTAAAAAATAACCAATGAACATTAAAATTATCAATTAAACATCATTAACTGTTAATTTTGTTCAATTTAATTTGGTAGAGCAATAGGTACATATAAAGTAGGTTTCATGAACATCTTCCTTGTCTGTTTATCCAACACAGGCCAGGTGCTACCATTTCTTGCGTAAATAGCAGCAAATCTACTGTACATCTAACTCATCATCAATAGTAGATGGTTCTGCCTCTTTACAAATCTCACATACATCTGTCTTTGTTAATGCTTGCTGATTTCCTTCGCTTCTCCTGGTGTCTTCCTTTATTTTCTTTCTGCGTTTTTCTCTGTTTCTTCTTCTCTTTCTATTTTCCTGCATTCAATAGCTTTTCTTCGTTGTTCTTTTTCACTTTTGTTAAAAAGCTGCAGATCAAACTCTGACAAAGCTTTTGGGATAATGCCTTCCTTTACTAATGTATTACTACCTACTGTATTTTCTGGCCTATAAGTAGATACTTTTTTATTTGAAAGTCAGGTCTTCACCTTAAACTCTGAATCAACTAATATATGGATGATGTCATTGAAATTGCATCAATTTATTTATGGATTACGGTACCTGGTCTATACTTGGCATATTCGAAAACTGGTCACTAAGCAGTACAAATTCTTGTTAAATTAATATGTGAATAAATTGTTATAAACTAATATGGCTGCATTTATATTTATAGATTTTTGTCATTATTTAGTTTGCATTCTGCATGTATTTTCTTATTTCTCAAAATTGAAATCAGAGAAAACAATTACGAGTATTTTAAAAAAATCACCAGGCCACATAGCACACTTGGGGTCTTTACTTTTTAGTGTACTGTACTAATTCAAAGCATTTTGCTTGTTCCTAAAAATGATATACAATTATTTTGTTTTATTCATCCCTTTTAACCATTACCTCATTCATCCTGATCACATTTTAGTAACTGGTCCATTGATATGTGATTTTCCAGTATACTGTTGTACACGCGAGTGATTACCGGCATAACTTTGTCATTGATCTAATTGATCCTACAAAGGGATGTAATCAATATTAACTCGAGCATTTTAGGATTATTTATAAAATGTCATAGATTATGCTTCCTACGGAATTACACAAATCATATAATTATATTTGACAAAGTTTCTCAGATAAATATGGTTTAAACTAAACTAAAATCAGATATATATATATAAGAAGTGATATATAATAAGTGAGCACGTGCACGTGAGAGAAAGATGAAAGAAATGGTCATTGTACAAGACCATTTTTTTTATTTAGGGCAGTTTTTATTTGTAGCTTTCACAAAAAGAAAAAGACTTTTGAGTTACTTGACAATTGTGATAATTCTCATGTATTATGACCCTACTATACTCCATTATCAATAAACACCGGTAAATCAACAATTCATTCTTTACAATGTACATTGTCATAATCTCCACATGGCTTTGTTGTGTTATTTTTTTATGGTAATTAAGCATGCTTATCACTTTGGTTATTATTGAAACCAGATTGAGGGCAAGAATCAACAGAATAGGTAAAATTAGTGAGACTGCCAGTGGGGAAAATGAAGCTCTCTTTAGGGAAATGAAAATCTGTCAATGTTCTAGCGAAGCCATTGTCCATATATAATTTGTTATAAGGACCAGAAATCATTTGCATTATTTGTTATTCGAACTTGCCAATAAAGATAATAGAACGGTATATCGTTTAATATATTTGTAATAAAATATTAATTATATCCAAGTTAAAACAGAACAAACACTTAAAAGATAATAGATGTATATGTATGAATCGATTTAACGGAGTCTGTTACTTTCAAACTTATGGTAGAAAATGACATGGTTTTTATATTTTTGTATGACTTTAATGAAATAATAAGACTAATTGACCAAGGGTATGTGATCTTCACTTTCTGAGATGTAATTTTTATTGTATTAAGAAAACATCAAAGGGCTTCAGAACTAATTTTAAAATGCATGTGGTGTTTTGTTACGGTGTTAGACTTTATAAGTAGAACTAATTAATGATAATATTTAAAGGTATGTTCTGTGAAGTCCTTTGTCCATTTGTTAATAAACACTAGTAGTTACTGTAATGACAAAAATAAGAGAGCTTATGCATCAATCATTGTATTTTCTCACCAATATTTCATTATTAAATTTTGTGAAATCACATGGGCAATATGGTTATATCAATCTTTTCTTATATTTTTCTTCACTAAGAAGGCTCTCCTAATTATGGATTGTATGCATGCACACATCAGTGCCAAGACAAAGGTGAATATTGAAACCATGAAGACATCATTAGGCATCATTCCAGGTGGTATGACAATCATTAGACATTTCAGTTAATCACTGCTTCAAAGCTGAGCTTTGGAAGTTGTGAGAAAATGGGATGATGGCAGGTGAGCACAGCTTCACAAACACAAGACGTATGCGGTGTGCTACATATTCCCAGGTTGCACATTGAGTTAAGGATGCATGGGACAAGGTTACTGAATCGTCTTTTGTGAATGGATTTGCTAAAGCAGAAATTGTCAGTGGGATAGAGAAGCCAGATGAAGTTGATGAGATGGAGACAGATGATATTGAGAACATTTCCAGTGATCTGAGCCCTGCGATAGCCACCTCTTTTATTATGATACGGAAGGTGATTGTCAGATATTGGAGATGATTAAGTGAACTTAATCATTATTTGCTTACCTAGAAATTGGAATAGTTACTACAAGTAAAAAATGAATTACAGCAGCAATGTACTTTTAATTATAGTTGACATGTTAAATATATATATTATAAAACTTCATTTGTTTAAATTTGATACTGCATTTCACAGGTATGTTAAAGTATAATAAAAAATACTTTTATTTCATTTTTGTTTGTAATTTTTCTGTTTTCTGTCTCTTAATTTTCTTCACATTTCTGATTTTCCTATGGATAGCCTCAATTTTCTATTGTTAGTCTCACTGAATTTACCTCATCTGTTGAATCTTGCACTCAAGACTGGTTTCAAAGTGAATAATCTGGTTAATGTGTTAGACCTTTAATTAACATGTACATAGCATGCACAGCAGTGTGGCTCTTGTTACAATGTACATTATAATTAAAATAAGCATGGACTGTTTATTCAGCTGTGTCAGTTTGAAAACAGAATATAGCAGTGCCTTCTTGTACAGGAGTAAAATCACATCCATGTTAGCATCGGTGATGCAATTTCACAATTGCCAGTAATACATCATACATTGATACCATACTAATATTCATGAAACTGGAAATAACTACTGTAAAATACAAAGCCAAGTTATTGACCTGGCAGCATCTTATACTTTGAATCGACTTGTATATCGACGAAGGATGGAAAATTTAAAAAATTGGTGAATTCGACCTATACTCACATGAACTTATAGACCAGAAAATATGGCAAGTCAGATCCACACTTGTCACAAGAATAATTGGATGCAGATGATAAAGTTGTAATTGAAGATGCTGATGGTTTGGCTTCTATACATGTGGAAGTATTCAGGTCTGAAGATTGTAACGTGACAGTTTCAGATGATGTCAATGGGAGTTAGTTAGAGGTGACTTTGTAGATAAACTGTGATGGCATAAGTTGCGTTTTGTCAATAGCATCTGGATTCAGAGGATAAAGGCCAGACTTCTTAAAACTATCCTTGACTTTGACAGGAGAGCACAGATGATCAATTGTATACGATAACATTAATGGAAACTTAAGCTTTGGTGATGGTTTGATGCTTAATGATGAATCCAAGATTCAGAGTGATGGAATTGAATTTCATCTTTTGAGGCCAAGATCTGAAGGTTGCAAAATGTGTGTACTGTATGAAGGAAGTCCAAGCAGCTGAATAGGATTTTCCCTGGCCAGTTTACCTACATCCAGATTGACATCGCTGTCATGGTTATCCATAACCAGTAACACTGGGCCATCTTTCCCCCAATTTGGAATGAACTGGTCTTTAAACTATTTCAGAAAAAGACATCTG
This sequence comes from Unio delphinus, assembly GCA_029339505.1. Classification (NCBI taxonomy): domain Eukaryota; kingdom Metazoa; phylum Mollusca; class Bivalvia; order Unionida; family Unionidae; genus Unio; species Unio delphinus. The sequence goes on along the minus strand of JAQISU010000106.1, from coordinate 14,809,875 downwards.
TCCATCTATCCAGACTCTGATGTAACAAACAGCCAATTGCCTGAAACACCATTTTTATAGGCTGTATAGGGGAAAGATTTTAAAAATTATAAATATGGGAAGGACTCTTAACATCAGCAGCAATACAGATGTGGGCAGTGATGTGTTAAGATGATAACAGAACTTGCTGATATGTGTGATGGCCCCTTTACACCAATGACATTTTGTCATGGCTTCTCCCTTCCACTCCAACCAGTTTAATCAATTAATTATTCTGTCTTTTACTGAGTCAAGTTTCTTTGTGGTGCCCCTCAAAAATGCAAAATAATTGTTCATGACATTTTCATTGCTCTATCAAGTGTTACGGCTATTGGATTTAATTTTATTTATTTTTTATTATTAAGTCCAAAATTGTCATTTAGGATTTATTATTCATTAAATGGGAAATTTTTCTATAAAATTCAGTTGACCTGTACTTTACTGATAAACAGGCTGACCTTTGCTTACAGTGGTCTAGTTCCTGACCTTGCTTTAGACATTGTCAACAGGTCTTCAATTTCATTGGTTAATTTCGGGGACAACATTTTATAAGTGAATGATTTCCTTCTAGAACATTCCATTATTACGTGACTAGGTGAAGGTAGACTCTTCCTCTGACCTTCTATCAATTTCTAGAAAAGCGCGTGATTACTTGTTTACTTCAGAAAAACAGTATATATAGCTGTGTTTTAGAAGCTAACTTTAGTAGAATATAAATTGGGCTTATTTTAAAGAAGTTGTGTATTTTCTGTTTGAGTTTAATATCTTGTTCTGGACTGTGTCAATTCGTTGGAAAAGAAGAATTATTCTATTTATCTGGAAAAGGACAAATGTTTCATAATTTCATCTGGATGATTTAAAAACAAGAACTGCATCACGTGACATTGTCAGCCATTTTGGATTATTACATCGTCAAGATTCGAACCTGGAACTATTAGAACATTTATTTATCAGGACTTGAAATTCTATTAGTGGATTATTTTGTGAATTCTATATTTGTTGGATTTGATTCTCTAAAACCGTAAGTTTATTTATTTTATGAAAATAATTGTACTTAATAAAATCATTGTTAAAGTTTTGCAAGCTTGTTAGTTTTCACTCTTTCTGTGTTGCTGCTTATTCGAGCCTAAGCACGTAACACAAGTCATTCTGGCTCTCTCTCTCTTTGACTTCTGGATATTATCTGAGAAACTTTCTAAACCATTTTTCTGAGGGACAATGGAGATGAATAGAGATGTTTTTGCATTTTTTTGATAATGGATAAGATATACCATCTAGTGATAGCCCTTGTAATCGTGAACCCTGCTGTAGCAAATTTCTCATGTTCTTCTGTTGCATCCAGCATTCTGTTTGGTCCAGAGACATGTTTCAAATAGCAATCTTTCAGAACATTTATGTATGGTAAATCACACCCTCACGATGTTTACATAATCAGGTTGTCTTCCTTGGAATATTGTATTTCCTGGAGGCCTGATTATAGGTGAGCTGTAACATCACAGACGAGACAGCAGACAATAAATCTTCTTGGAGATATTGCAAACACTCCGCCATTTTTCTACAATAAATTATTAATTCATTAACTGGCCTTGCAAAATTATCTTCATGTAGGAACGTATAAAAAAAATACATGTGAGTACGAGAAATATGATGTTGGTTACCGGTAAGTGGTTGTTGGTGGTATCTGGTCCCTTAGCAGAGTGGAGATCTACTTGTTGGTTAACAGAAGGTGCATGATGTGTACATGTATAAATTGGTAATGCACAATTCAGTACAGATGGGCAGAGGGGTGATACTCTGTGAAGAAATGGCTAAAACAATATGATAATAGTGATGTCCCATTTCTTTCAACATTTAACAGTGAGTGTGTGAAAGAATAAGTTGTAAATAAAAAATTCCATACATTTTTATCCACAGATTGATGCATTGTACAGCAGTATGGATTCTCTATGCAGTGAAAATGAAATGCCATTTACACTTGTGAATACTCTTTTTTTTATTTTAATGGCAAGGAGAAAACTTGTATAAAACTTGGAAATTGAACATGAGCTGGGTTTTTTTTAAGCTTTTTTTAATTCCTTCACATATTGTTGGCAAATAAAATGGATTCTTGTCTATCCTGAATAACTTTAACAGTACCCTCACCACCACTTACAAAAAGGTCGGTTATACTGTACGGGCCATACATGACATTTTATTATGAAGACAATAACACATTTCACCATATTGTTTGGTACTAATAATGCCAAAATTTTTTAGTCACAAACACTATGATGATCCCACAAAATGATCAGGCTGGAATACTGTATATACTTTGGCCTTTTTTCACTGAAAATTTGATTCATGTAGAGTAGAGCTCTTGTAAGTGCAAAATACAATATTTTAACAGAATTCTTTGGGTAAGGGTAAACTCTGAATGTTTGCAATACACAAAATTACTGTCATTTAAAATAATTTTACATTTTCTTACAACTATTCCCTTTCAGAAATGTGTGTGATATGCACTGTTTATTTATTTCATGACAATATTTAAACAATTGATAGGACTCTGATCATAAACTAAGTAAAAGGAAAAGTAAAAGCAACAAGTTTTTCAAAATTAAAAAAAATATTTAATTTCTGTAAGTTATTAAATAAAAATTTAAGCGAATGCTATAGTATTGTAAATTACATGCCCTTTAATCATAAACAATCTATCGTACATCCAAACTAATGTGACTGGGTGGGACATGATGCATGTCTGCAGCATGATGCCTCAGTTCTAAACACTATAAACTGCCACACTGCAGACATTGTAGTCATATGACTGAATTTTTTTTAAAGCTATCTTAAGAATCCAAAACACATATGCACATTTAATAATTATAAATTTTGCATAAGTAATTATATTAAAGTGCATGTACAGTTGTTTTTGTTTTTTGTTTTAGGGTTTAAGGCCATTTTTTCAGCACAATATAGGCTATACATGGCAGCCAGTATTAATGATGGAGGAAGAAACCGGAAAACCTGGAAAGAACCACCGACCCATGAGAAGCTACTGGCAAGCTTTCTCACATGCCCACATTAGCCGAATCTGAAACTTGAACCCACGCAGACAGGTGAGATGGCAGTGGTCAGCAAAGGACAGTGCTTTAGATCACTTGGCCATTCGGGGGCCTCTGCATGTACAGTTAGAACTGGGTCTCTATCACACAGTGAAAACAGCCATTTCAAATTTTTCATTACACAGTTACCCAATACTATACAGTTCTCTTGCCAACACAAAGCTAGTTCAGTGTTGAAATAAAACATGGATATCATCTACTTTTGTTGGCTCAGCCATGGTATGTTTCATAGGCCATAAATATTCACCACTGCAAGAAAAGTAGGTTGTTATGATTAACTTTTTAAAAAGGATTGGTCATAAATTTGAAAGACCTTATTAATTTTTATGATGTAAAAGTTAAAGTCAGAGAAATTAAATTTCACATGAAATTTAACATGATGGAGTATAAAAAGTAGGTAAGTGTCCCAACTTTGTCCATATTGTGTAATACCCTTAAGATGAAGGCATCCCATAAAGTTTCATGACTGTATATATCAAAGTGTCATCACTGGAGTATATCTTGCCTGAACTTTTCAGGTGAGACAAAAACACATTCATTATATGAAATATCTTTTGTATGTAAGGTCTTCAAACCCTAAGGCATGTTAATTTAGTATGTGAAACTTCTACACACAAAACTAGTCTTAACATAAACCTGCACATCATGTATAAAGATTATATATTGAGTTGTTGAGCATTTGCATTTTAATTTCACTGCATATACCAGATATATGAACATCAGTGTGAGACAAAATACTTTATTCCATGACAGGCCAAACTAATGTCTTAATTAAATGATAGTCCTGAAGGATACCAGCTCTGCCATCTGAAAAAAATAATAGGTAGCCCAGTCTAAATTAAGTAACCCATATATAGAAGGGATGTCAGTCTAAATTGTTAGCCATTATAAATCAAATATAATTGTTATTTGTCTTTTTTTTATAGCTTTAATTTTTTTAGAACAACAACGAGCAATTATAATTTAGTAATACACTGAAATACCTGAATTCAATATATAATAGTGTTACGAGTTTAGGCTCTAAAAACTAACAAAGAAAGAGTGAAAACAACAAGCTTTTTGAAATTTAGCAAATAATTTATTTCACTGGATAAAGATTGTAAAAATGGAATAAGAAATTAGCTTTAGATATCAAATCCAAAAATAATCCAAGAATAATCCACAAATTAAATTACAAAAATCCTAGTCATGATATATTCTAAAAAGTTTAAGTCCTGTTGAAAAATCCAAGATGAAAGACAATGATGATGCATAAAATCTGTATTGTGCTTATCTACAGTTTCTTGTAGAAAAAGTATTTAACACTCCATTGTTGGAAATCTGAACTATAATTTGATAAACTGTCATCGTCCAAGAATTATGTATAAGCACATCAAATATTTCCAGAGATACAAATTAATCTATTAAAATCCAAATAAATTGAAGAAAAGTTAACATGGATTCTAAAACTGGCTACAACAAATGAAAATGACATAACATTAGATGTAAAAGCCCAAACTAACTCTATTTCACTAAAACAAAGATTATATCGTATTCTAATACACAGTTTCGAAGACGAAAAAAACAAATTGCAAAATAACGAAGGGGGAAAGGAATCGTGTGATCGTTTATATCAATTACTCCTAACACAACCCTGATGTGAACCAATCATTTTTACTTTAAGAATAAAAAGTTTACTTCACTAGTGCCATCTTGACCTTGACAACAACCAGTCATTTTAAAATTAAAATAAAACCTGTTTATGTCATTGCCAATAACCGTTTATCAAGGTCAGGATCTAGGTCATCATTATTTGTTTACCAAAGGATAATTCAGGCCAACTGATTTTCTGCAAAAACATCATCTCTAGTGAATAAATTTACATTACTGGTACAATAGCTTGTAATAAAATATAATAAAAGAATTTAAAATAAGAAACAAAATAATAAATTCAAACAGATATATATATCAAATCAGATATAAGTAACAATAACCTGGACAGGGACTGTAAATAGTAGAGGTCTTCTGACACCAGATCTGTTAAATTTCACATTTATAGTGTGTCAGACAACCCCTTTTTTGTCAGTTCCTTTTGTAAAATCTGTATCCTTTATTTAAAATTATTCAGATAAATTGATCGTAATTCGTGTGTCTGAAATAATGGAAAAATTATAATTTTGGCTCCAACAAGACCATTCTCTACAGTCTGAAGACCTAATTAGACCAGAAATGGCCACAAACCAGGACCCACTGGTCCTTGTCATGGGACTTGTGTTAAACCTGTTTAGCATTTCAGCTTGCCCCAGTGATTTAACAAGACCCGTTTAGCATTTCAGCTTGCCCCAGTGATTTAACAAGACCCGTTTGGCATTTCAGCTTGCCCCAGTGATTTAACAAGACCTATTTGGCATTTCAGCTTGCCCCAGTGATTTAACAAGACCCGTTTGGCATTTCAGCTTGCCCCAGTGATTTAACAAGATCTGTTTAGCATTTCAGCTTGCCCCAGTGATTTAACAAGACCCGTTTAGCATTTCAGCTTGCCCCAGTGATTTAACAAGATTTCTTGTACCGTGATCAATTGACAGCAATGATTTAAAATCTATGATGTTCATTTAGTTTTAGCATCATGTAACTTCTTTTCTGGAATGATGTAAGTGCATATACTGTATATTTGTTTCTTCAGATGCTGTAGAATCAAGGAGGAATATTTTATCAGAAGCTTACACATGTGACCACAAATGGAAACAAAGATTAGAATCACCAGTTCTAAAGCAAGTTAAATTTAGTAAGTAACCACACTCAGATGCAAAACACATGGTAAAAAGTAGCAAATTTTGCTGTTTTGTTTTTGCTGCATAGAAAGTAGAACAATATTGCTACCAAGAATTTCAAAAAAAGAGTTAGAATCCCAGTGATACATTTTCCTCTAGTTAGTCATTTTTGCTGCGAGATTGAAAAGTACTTAACACTGTTTTTGCTACCTGCTGTTTTCATGTTCAATTCTTACTTTGAGAAGAACAGCAATATCGGATGTATGTTAATTTTTAATACAGGATGGATTATGTTAAAACTTTCATAATGGATTATGTTAAAAATATCATGCATGGATTATGTTAAAACTGTCATGCATGGATTATGTTAAAACTTTTTATACATGGATTATGTTAAAAATGTCATGCATGGATTATGTTAAAACTTTTTATACATGGATTATGTTAAAAATGTCATGCATGGATTATGTTAAAACTTTCATAATGGATTATGTTAAAACTTTCATAATGGATTATATTAAAACTTTTCATACATGGATTATGTTAAAAATGTCATGCATGGATTATGTTAAAACTTTTTATACATGGATTATGTTAAAAATGTCATGCATGGATTATGTTAAAACTTTCATAATGGATTATGTTAAACTGTCATGCATGGATTATGTTAAAACTTTTCATACATGGATTATGTTAAAAATGTCATGCATGGATTATTTAAAAACTTTCATAATGGATTATGTTAAAATTTTCATAATGGATTATGTTAAAACTGTCATGCATGGATTATGTTAAAACTTTTCATACAGTATGGATTATGTTAAAGCTTTCACACATGGATTACTGTACATGTATTTACCGTATATATTGGGACATCATACAATAGTTATAATATTCCTGTCCCAGAACTTATGTTTTTTCTCTCATCTGTCACATGTCCCAAGACTTGAGAAAGGAAATCAATTTGTATGGAATTTGAGCCCTGTCCCTTCCTTCCATATGTTGTAATCAAATTGATAAACAAAACACTTATTTGATAATAAAATGAAAGAAACTAACATTGTATTGTTATAATTTATTCTTCTTTTTTGTCATGTGCATTAAAGGATAAAATATGTCCATGAATTTTCATTCATAGTGTAAGCATCCATGCTCAAAGGTTTCAATATAGATTATGTTAAAACTTCTCATACAGTATGGATTATGGCAAAAATTGTATACATGGATTATGTTAAAACTTCTCATACAGTATGGATTATGGCAAAATTTGTATACATAGATTATGTTAAAATTTCTCATGGTATGGATTATAGCAAAATTAGTATACATGGATTATGTTTAAAGTTCTTATATGGTATGGATTATGGCAAAATTTGTATACATGGATTATGTTAAAACTTCTCATATGGTATGGATTATTGCAAAATTTGTATACATGGATTATGTCTAATACTTCTTATTCGGTATAGATTATGGCAAAATTTGTATCCTTGGATTATGTTAATTAAAACTTCTCATGCAATATGGAATATGGCAAAATTTGTATACATGGATTATGCTAAAACATTTCAAATAGCATGGATACATTTAAAAATTTATTATTGCAGGCATGTAAATGTGTCCGATTTTGCTCTCATCTAGTTTTTCCTTCCTTTCATCTAGTATCATAACAGGACTGTGTCTTAACATTTCCTAGTTATATTCAGTTTAAAAAATAAAAACCTTAATTATTGCATTTCAGGTCAGTTCGCTGTACAGTTGCTTGAGAAATTTGACAGGGATGGGTCAGCAAGTGTGATTGACATGTCAATTGTAAGCATAACTTGCTAGTATTGGTAAGAATGCCATTAAATGCAGTTGCATTGTTTGTAAAGGTAGCTAATATTTCCATTAGTTAGAATGTAACTATGTAATCAGATTGATGTGCATTTTTGTTTTGGTTTAGCTATATGCAGAACTATTTTAAATCAACATGTATTAATAGTCATAAAATAACCATTGTAAACACTAAAAGAAATGTCAGATACACAGTAATGAAATGAAAATGTTAGTGGGTTTGTTTTCTTCTAAAAATGTATTAAATTCTTTTTAACAGACTCAGATAACAAATCTTTGTAAAACAATTTGAATAAAAAATCAGTCTTTGATATAAATTGTGATGAAAGTCTGTTGTGGCTGCCTGCATGCAGCTGTTTGTGTCCTAAATGTCAAATTATACATACATTGTGTATTTCTGTTAAGTTTGCCATATTCAGTAAATATTAAAAATGGAGACACTGAACATCAGTATCTTTTGACGTGGATGATACTTCACAAACAAGCATTACAAATGATGCAGATAAAATTTAGTGTCTTGTCAGATGAAAAGCTGGATGGACTCAAACCAAAACTATTTAAATCTCTCAGAGAGGAACTATGAATAGAAACCAAAGTAATTTTATTTTCTAAACATTATTCTATCAGTGCTAGAAAACTAAAAAATAACCAGAAAAAGCATTGGGGCTAAAGAATTTCACTAGTACTTAATATAATGAGATTAAAAACTAAAGATAAATAGATATTTATATAGGATGATTGGTGATGTGATGTCCAAGGACTTAGACTATATCAGTTGGATCCCTAGGTCTTCATTATATAATAGTTACAGTAGTAGGGGGATGGAAAGTAGATTCAGCCATTCCTCCATCATAACTGTTGGGTCTGTCTCTTACTTTGTATGACTTTGAATACCCATCACTTTAACAGTTTAGTGAAAGTCTTAATTTTATTTGTAAGTAGCCCCTGTATTTAGCCTAGCCTGCTCATGAATGTGGTAAAAAGTTTGAAGAAATGGAAATTGGTTACCCACAAGTTTGGACAATAAATGAATTAGCTAAATTACATTGAACCCGTTGAAAAGGGAAAGGGGTCACTTTTATTGATGGTAGGAGCACATCTTTGAACAGAATGGGAGGGCTTTTTTAAGGTAAAGTGACTTGATGCAGATGATGAAAGTTTGAATTTCATAACTTTGGAAACAGAAACAGACAAAAGCACATTCATTTGTTTATGCTAAGTTAAATAGAACTGTAAATGAATTCATGGAATAGAAAATGACTCTCAAGGATTGGTCACAAGCTGAAGATGCACAGACTTTGCCATTTTATTTCAATTTTAGTAATTGAAAAAAAGAGTAGGTCTATCATGAAGATATTTGATAATTGCACATGGATGAGGCATTGAATCAAAATATTAGCAACTTACAAGCTGGATAGTACTTCAGCTTTTATGAGGTTCTTCAACTTGTGCATACAATTTATTGTACTTCACCTTTATGAAGTTCTTCAACTTGTCATACAATTTATTGTCCTTCACCTTCATGAAGTTCTTCATCTTGTGCATACAATTTATTATGCTTCAGCTTTTATGAAGTTTTTCAGCTTGTACACAATAATTGTACTTCAACTCTTATGATGTTCTTCAGCTTGTACACAATAATTTATTGTACTTCAACTCTTATGAAGTTTTTCAGCTTGTACACACAAATTTATTGTACTTCAACTCATATGAAGTTTTTCAGCCTGTACACAAGAATTTATTGTACTTCAACTCTTATGAAGTTTTTCAGCCTGTACACAATAATTTATTGTACTTCAACTCTTATGAAGTTTTTCAGCCTGTACACAATAATTTATTGTACTTAAATTCATATGAAGTTTTTCAGTCTGTACACAATAATTTATTGTACATATGAAGTTTTTCAGACTGTACACAATAATTTATTGTACATATGAAGTTTTTCAGTCTGTACACAATAATTTATTGTACATATGAAGTTTTTCAGCCTGTACGCAATAATTTATTGTACATGTGAAGTTTTTCAGACTGTACACAATAATTTATTGTACATATGAAGTTTTTCAGACTGTACACAATACTTTATTGTACTTCTCATTATTTTGAGTATGTTTAACATAAATGTCTTTTACTTTTTTTCAGTTTGCAAACAAACTTCAAGATATGCATGAAACAGAACAGCCGATGGTAGAGAATATTTTGCAAAAGTAAGTCATCGATAACTCTATAGTCCATGCTCTTTTGATTTATTAACATTCTTACCTGTGAACATATTCCTCCAAAAACATGTTTGTGTGCAACTGCTGACCACTCAGAGAAACTTGTAGCAAATACAGATTATAAACAGCTTGAATATCTTTGATTGTCTTTGGGTATTATAATCCTTTTTCAAGTTCATGAATATGTTAGAAGTGTGACCAAATCTTGACTGTCCTTGAATATACTTTAATTTTGTGAAAATGAGAACAAAATAAGATATTGAACATTTATTTTGCTTTATTGTTCATATTTTGAAGAAACCAGAGTTCAAAGTTTTTATTGGACAGAAAGTGAATATGTCATTTGTTAATTGCATGCTGGGTATGAAAGTACAAGAAAACAACTTAACAATCATGAGCTGTCACTATAAATGGGTTTCTTGTTGCTTTCATCAAACATGGCTTGAAAGGAAAAGGAAGGAATATAGAATCAAGATTGGCTTTGAAAAAGTGATAAAAGCTCTAACAAAGCATACCGCTTTCCATGTAAGAAGTTTTTTTCCCATCCCCTTTTTTCTTTTTTACCTTGAGGACTTGATGTTCTTTTTTGTTTCTATTTTGTTTAGTTTGTTTTCTGTGATGCCAGTGTTAGTTATCATTTCAGTTTGGATTGCAATACTTGAAAATGTTTTTTAACTTGTAGCTCCAGGGATGTAAGGGCAAATACATCTTGCCTTCAAGTGCAGTCATTTTGTCATTTTCTATTCTGTTACCTATTTTAGAGGGAATTTATCTTATTTATTGCAAAAAGTGCTTAAGGTATTATTACATTAATCTAGTTCATTTATATATATATATATATATATATATATATATATATATATATATATATATCCTTCATTTTTCTACATTTATTATAAAATACAGCACATTATATAGAAGTTGAAATGCACCAAGATGCTCTTACTTATGTTAAGCACTACCTTGGACACAGCATATCTTAAGCTGCATTTTCTAAGATATGTCCATTTGAATAAAATGACTAGAAATCGTTTTTAGTATAAGTGACCTTTCTTGAATTGGCCTTGTCACATCTGTTTGCTTTGTGATCTTATTCAAATGCCAAGAGGCTTAAGTAAGTAATAATTTTAATTTCTGTTTAGGCTTTAATGTATTTTCTATTAAATGCAAGTTTGATTCTTCACTGGTTCACAAATATCCAGGAAAAATCACAGAACAAATTGTAATGCTTTTCTTAAGAACTTCAGTAATATGCGATAACAGCTAATTAGTATGATAGCTTTCTTAACTTAATGCAATGATAGGATGCATTAACAGTTCTTTGGCTTAATGCAATGATGCAGTAATAGCTCATTTGCTTAATGCAGTAATATGATGCAGTAATAATTCATTTGCTTAATGCAATAATATGATGCATTAACAGTTCATTGGCTTAATACAATGATAGGATGCATTAACAGTTCATTGACTTAATACAATGATAGGATGCATTAACAGTTCATTGGCTTAATGCAATGATAGGATGCATTAACAGTTCATTGGCTTAATGCAATGATGGGATGCATTAACAGTTCATTGCATTAATCCGATGATAGGATGCAGTAACAACTTATTGTCGTAATGCAATGATAGGGTGCAGTAATAGCGCATTGGCTTAAGGCAGTGATAGGATGCAATAACAGTTCATTGGATTAGTACATTGATAAGATGCAATAACAGTTCATTGACTTAGTACATTGATAAGATGCAGTATCAGTTCATTGGCTTAGTACATTGATAAGATGCAATGACAGTTCATTGGCTTAGTACATTGATAAGATGCAATAACAGTTCATTGGCTTAATACATTGATAAGATGCAATAACAGTTCATTGATTTAGTACATTGATAAGATGCAATAACAGTTCATTGATTTAGTACATTGATAAGATGCAGTATCAGTTCATTGGCTTAGTACATTGATAAGATGCAATAACAGTTCATTGGCTTAGTACATTGATAAGATGCAATAACAGTTCATTGATTTAGTACATTGATAAGATGCAATAACAGTTCATTGATTTAGTACATTGATAAGATGCAATAACAGTTCATTGGCTTAGTACATTGATAAGATGCAATAACAGTTCATTGGATTAGTACATTGATAAGATGCAATAACAGTTCATTGGATTAGTACATTGATAAGATGCAATAACAGTTCATTGGATTAGTACATTGATAAGATGCAATAACAGTTCATTGGATTAGTACATTGATAAGATGCAATAACAGTTCATTGGCTTAATACATTGATAAGATGCAATAACAGTTCATTGATTTAGTACATTGATAAGATGCAATAACAGTTCATTGATTTAGTACATTGATAAGATGCAATAACAGTTCATTGGATTAGTACATTGATAAGATGCAATAACAGTTCATTGGATTAGTACATTGATAAGATGCAATAACAGTTCATTGATTTAGTACATTGATAAGATGCAATAACAGTTCATTGGATTAGTACATTGATAAGATGCAGTATCAGTTCATTGGATTAGTACATTGATAAGATGCAATAACAGTTCATTGGATTAGTACATTGATAAGATGCAATAACAGTTCATTGATTTAGTACATTGATAAGATGCAATAACAGTTCATTGGATTAGTACATTGATAAGATGCAATAACAGTTCATTGGATTAGTACATTGATAAGATGCAATAACAGTTCATTGGATTAGTACATTGATAAGATGCAATAACAGTTCATTGGATTAGTACATTGATAAGATGCAATAACAGTTCATTGGATTAGTACATTGATAAGATGCAATAACAGTTCATTGGATTAGTACATTGATAAGATGCAATAACAGTTCATTGGCTTAATACATTGATAAGATGCAATAACAGTTCATTGATTTAGTACATTGATAAGATGCAATAACAGTTCATTGGATTAGTACATTGATAAGATGCAATAACAGTTCATTGGATTAGTACATTGATAAAATGCAATAACAGTTCATTGATTTAGTACATTGATAAGATGCAATAACAGATCATTGGCTTAGTACATTGATAAGATGCAATAACATTTCATTGGCTTAGTACATTGATAAGATGCAATAACAGTTCATTGATTTAGTACATTGATAAGATGCAATAACAGCTCATTGGCTTAATAAATGCTTGGATATGATGCAGTGCCAGCTCATTGGCTTCATTAAAACAGTGATGGGATGCAATAATAGCTCATGAACTTGATTAACACAAGAAAATATTTGTATATGTATGTTTGTATGTCAAAGAATCTAAAATCTCAACTGATAAAATTTAGGTGTCTCTTGCTGGAAATTTGAGAAATCATTTTTTGGACTATGCTCTGATTGCTGACATGAATGCATATTAGCTTCTAATGTTTGAATGTGATTTATTTTAATACAAAATATAGTATGAATTTTTTCAAACATGGAAAAGTACATATGCATCATACTCTTCCATTTTTTCTTTTGTAGCTTTCGGCACAGTCCACAGGCAATTCCAGTGCCAGATGCTATTAACCATGCTATAGTGAAGGCCTTTATAGAGACGAATAGAACTGACCTGTTGCTGCAGTACATTAAAGATAAGGTTGTGAATTTTATTAGGATGTGGGATCTCTAATGTTGTCATCTTTGCATCCATAAATTCATCCATTTGCAAGCACCACAACCCTTACAATTAAATGCAAAATCATTGTTGGTTGAACTTGTGCTTGTCTGTTAAATCAACATGCACAAAAATCATTGGCAAAAATAAAAGCATCTGTATCAATCATTTGAAGAAATCCAATGAAATATATAGTCACAACCAGAAATCTTGGATACATTGGCAAAATCATTCTGCCATTTCAGAACTCTGAAAGAAGGCTGGTTTTTTTATTTTAATATCTGCTAATGCTTAAGATGTCAGTTAACCTTTTAGCCTATGACACTTTTGCAGGACCAGACAGTATTCAATATTAGATTTTGAAATACTTAGCTCATGCTTGTGCATTCTTGATGAAAGCAACTGTGATATCACTACCTAATCCTGCAAAGGACCAAACCAACTTTCCATCTGTCATCCCACATCATTAGCACAACCATGGAATGGATGTTAGACCATATACTTCTTGGGTACCTCAAATCCAACAAGCTACTATCAATATTCAATGTGGATTCAGCAAAGCAAGAAAGACCATCATATCAGATTTGAAGCTTTTATTAGTAACATTTTCATAAATACAGTATATATACCAAACTTAGTTCATAGCTTGCACATGGTGCAAGGAAGAAACATTGATTTCCGGGTCAAGATTTAAACATCAGGGTCACTGACTCATAGAAGAAAAATATACTTAAGCTTAAGAAAGAAGCTTATCAACTTTGAAATAAGAAAGTCAAATGTCAAAGTCACTGAAAGAAGAAAAACGCTTTCCAAACAATAATCTTAGTTCCTCATTACAGGTGTGGACCAAACTTTGTAGATATTATGCACTTGGATGAAAGAAGAAACGTTTAGATTTTAGTCAAAGGTCAAGGTCAGTGTGACTGTAAAAAGAAAAATGTTTTTTGCACAGTAACATTAATTCAACTATATAGACCTGAACTATACTTTATGGATGGTTTATACTTAGAGTAAGAAAGAAGCCTGTTAATTTTGGGGTCAGAATATCATTACTTCAGGTTACTGGCAATCTCATAGATGACTATTTCACTTGGATCAGGTGTATAATGTGCTGTTTACAGGACTCTTATTTATCATGTTTAAAATGTATATTGCTTTTATCAGATTTATCTTCTGATTGTAAACCTTTTGAACTACAGAATGAAAATCAGAAAATAATGTTTTTTTTAAAAATATTCATAAGGAGAATTACAATTAGACAGTTTGTTTCAGGATGTAGTAGCTATTTTAAAATGTAAGTGATCATTTATTTGAAAATTGTGTTACATTATATTTCTTCCATGTTTTTAAAAAGAAAAGTTTTCTTGCAAGTGAGCTGCAAAAACTGTCATTTGTATATACTGATTTTCATCTGTCCTATACATTTTACTGTCAATTCACAAATCTGGCCTATAAATTACTGATCAGCATTTGTCACAAAACAACCTTCTGCCAGCCAATTCAATGTCCTATACATTACCAGAACTCAAATTTTTTCTAGCATCAGATAAAAATTTCACTCTTTATAACATTTTCATGTTAAATAATAGCTGAACATGAAGAAGCAGGTGGCAAATAGGGTTGATCTGCACATGTTTTCCCTTCATGGTTCCATTTGAAGCAGGTGGCAAATAGTGTTTATCTGCACATGTATCCCTTCATTGTTCCATTTGAAGCAGGTGGCAAATAGGGTTTATCTGCACACGTTTTCCCTTCATTGTTCCATTTGAAGCAGGTGGCAAATAGGGTTTATCTGCACACGTTTTCCCTTCATTGTTCCATTTGAAGCAGGTGGCAAATAGGGTTTATCTGCACACGTTTTCCCTTCATTGTTCCATTTGAAGCAGGTGGCAAATAGGGTTTATCTGCACACGTTTTCCCTTCATTGTTCCATTTGAAGCAGGTGGCAAATAGGGTTTATCTGCACACGTTTTCCCTTCATTGTTCCATTTGAAGCGGGTGGCAAATAGGGTTTATCTGCACATGTTTTCCCTTCATTGTTCCATTTGAAGCGGGTGGCAAATAGGGTTTATCTGCACATGTATCCCTTCATTGTTCCCTTTTGGCTAGTTGATATCTCTAGATTTTAACAGTGATAAGAATTGGTTGCAATGGTATGTGGGGTATAAATCTGCCATCATTTTAAAAATTCCTCTGAGGGTGCACCTTAGGATGGATGTGTGTCACACATCAAAAATGGGTCACTGTGACTTACTTTCTATGATTTAATTAAAATTCCTTCCTTTACATTTTTCAGCTTCTTTGCTATTAGAATGTACAATGTATATGAGTCTTGAAATAAGTGTCTTCCACCAATAATGGGACAGAATGCCTTACTTTCCTGGGCTAGATACAATTTTTCTAATTCCAACCAACTGTCCCAAAACTGACTCTGGGTTGCATTGCATAATGGGTGATTGTTGCACATCATACAAGTGAACAGAGGTAGCTCAGTCAGTTAAATGTCTGGCTTGTAGTCCAAAGGTCTCTGGTTCCATAAACCCAAGCCAGCCCACATCAGTTGCTTTGGTGTATCCTTGAGATATGCATTTACCTCCCATTTCTGCTTCATTTTATAGCTAATATGTTTAAAAAGCATTTGAACCAACCAAAAAACTTAAACTGGGTTTAATGACATTTTTGCCCAGGAATTTCATTACAAATTCATTACAAACTGGTTCCATCCTCTCTGTACAAGCTATAACTTCTTTACTGAGCTTTAACTGGCCATTACACCTATTGACATCAGACTTTCTATGTAAATGCATCTTGAAATTATTGTATTGCTAGCACCAAAACTGGGTCACTGTGATCTACTTTCCATGTCTTAATTAAAGAGTACAATTCAGTGTGTGGTTCTAAGCTTACAATGAGGATGAATCTTAGTATGGGGGCCCCGAGTGGCCGAGTGGTCTAAAGCACTTTCCGTTACAGATCACTGCTGTCTCATCTCTGTCTGCGTAGGTTCGAGTCTAAGATTAATGCAGTTATGTAAGAAAGCTTTCCAGTAGCTTCTCGTGGGTCAGTGGTTCTTTCCAGGGGTTTTCCTGTGTTCTTCCTCCACCAATAATACTGGCCGCCATGTATAGCCTATTGTGTGCTGAAAAATGGCGTTAACCCCCGCCCTAAAAACCCCCTAAACCCCCTAAATCTTAGTATGGATTGATTTCTCTTATAAAAAAGTAACTGTAATCTTCTTTACAAAAATTAGAACATTACTTGAAATGGCATTGGTACTCACACCTTTTTGCTTGTTACTAAATGTGCGTGATAGGTGCATCGTTGAGTCAAACTTTGTCCACACCAAAACTGGGTCGCAGTGACCCATTTCCTGCAGTTGATTGAATATTCTTTATTAAAAACTTTCATGTAATGTAAATCTTGTGAGTTCCTGCTCACTAACAAATCTATTCATGTCAGTATTTAGTCTAAACATAATTATATTACTGCTGAGCTGTTTAGTTTTATGATTTTCTTTATATTTTCAGAATAAATTTGGGATTTTTCCAGAGAACCATGCATTTTCTATTTTAATGGACTTTTTTATCAAGCATGAAGATTATAGAGGTGAGATGGGCATTCCATGAAAAGTGTTTAGAGTTGAACACCCAAAAGAAACTTTTAGTTCTTTATTGCTTTTCTTTTCTGTAATTTAAGTAAAGACACCTTTATGTCATTATTATTTTAAAAAAGGTCTAGAGTAGAATTAGTTATGCAGTGTACCTGCTAGAGATGAACTCAAATTAAATTTTCCCCTATTATCTTGTAAGTTTACCTTACCATGCAGTGAATGTGAAGTTGGCTACATCCATGTAGAATCTCTCTAACTTACCATTTTTAGCTTACCTGAAAATGTATCTATACAACTGACTTTGACCAGTCAATACAACAAATTGCATTGAGATGGAGCTGGCTAGAAGAAAAATATCACAATGTTTTCAGAATATATTCTGAAGTTGTTGGAACCTGGACATGCCTGATACATGAGGTGCCAATACAAAAATAATTCTGGTTCAGCTGGTCAAAAAGTGCTTGCTAATCATGCTCATTTAGGGAAGATCAGGTTAAAAACACAGAAGATTTTAGCAGTTTTTCAGTCACTTTCATCTTTGAAAATGGCAGTGATTGCCTAAGGCCAAAAATGAATGTTTCCGGTCAACCAGCCAACAAGTTTTTCATTGCTGACCCAAGCATCTTTATCAACTCTGGGTAAAGAATGAGTTTTTCCAGTGAGTTTTAGCAGTGTCATTGATCTAGTTGGGCATGCCATACTGTTTTCCCCACTTGTTGTTTCTGTCACAATATGTGCTTCATCCTGTGGTTGTACTGTACTGTGTTCCCCATGTGTCATTCCAGTCACAGTAATGTCATTCATCCAGTAGGTGGTACTGTGTTTTCCACGTCATTCCAGTCAAAGCAAGGTCATTCATCCTGTAGGTGGTATTATGTTCCCCATGTGTCATTCCAGTCACAGTAATGTCATTCATCCTGTAGGTGGTACTGTGTTCCCCATGTGTCATTCCAGTCACAGTAATGTCATTCATCCTGTAGGTAGTACTATGTTCCCCATGTGTCATTCCAATCACAGTAATGTCATTCATCCTGTAGGTAGTACTGTGTTCCCCATGTGTCATTCCAGTCACAGTAATGTCATTCATCCTGTAAGTGGTACTGTGTTCCCCATGTTTCATTCCAGTCACAGTAATGTCATTCATCCTGTAGGTAGTACTGTGTTCTCCATGTGTCATTCAAGTCACAGCAATGTCATTCATCTGTTGGGTTGTAGTATTCCCCATGTGTCATTCAAATCATAGCAATGTCATTCATCCTGTAGGTAGTACTGTGTTCCCCATGTTTCATTCAAATCATAGCAATGTCATTCATCCTGTAGGTAGTACTGTGTTCCCCATGTGTCATTCCAGTCACAGTAATGTCATTCATCCTATAGGTAGTAGTTCATCCTGTAGGTAGTAGTTCATCCTCTATGGTTCATCCTCTTGGTATGACACTACTGTCACTGAGATATGCTTATCCTAGAATATCTTCAAAGCATTAGCAAGATAAGGACAATTTGTTTGGGTCAATTCATGAAGGGGTGAAACTAATCCAGCTTCATTTTGTTCAGTACTTCTACAGTAATAGTCGGTCAGGCGAAAAAAAGACTGGAGGTCTTTTATGTTTTAGATTAAGAGCAATTTAAGATTTCTTGGATCAGTTCCAGAGTGGTTCTGAATTTCTGCACACTGACTTTGTACCCTGGAAGCAAGACAAATTAGGGTTTCAGTCTAGTGTTAAAGTTGATGACAATAACATAGTTTGGTTGATGGCTTTTATCAACTCTGTTTAAATTTATAACTGTGATGCTATACAGCCCTCAAAATTGTTTTACGAAGTAACTGATATTATACAGCCTTCAAAATTGTTCTGCTGAGTAAATGAATATGCCGATACACTAAGTAATTTCACTGTACCACCACCTTTAGTAGATACCTTGTATTCAAGTTTGTTTATATAGATACTGCAATGACATGATGATTAGGCTTTTTATCACCAAACTGTCTTATCTTGATATAGTATTGTCTGGTCATTTTATACAAAACATGGTTGTTTCTTGCATTCTGAGATGGACATTGATTTGCATGGGTTAATTATTAGGACATTATCACACTTGAAGGCAGGAGTTCTGTTTGTTCTGCAGGGGTCTTCAGTCACAATGGGATGATTCCAAAACATAAGATTCACAAAAAGATTGAGCTGCTGACGCCATTTTTTATTAAGTAAATGTAGCAAATTGTAACACCTGTTTTTATTTATGCAATATATATGCAGTTGCTCTGAATATAATATGTTCATGTAACAGTGACATACAAATAAGGAGTGAGGGATCAGTTATGAATAATTTGGGATTGCAAGAGTCAGATTCTCTACATAAAGTTCAGTCCTAAAAGTGTTCTGTTTTCATAAGAACATTTGTGTTTTTCTCATTTTTAATTGGACCTTGAGACTAAGTTTATAAAACAATGTGGTATCATTATAAGTTGGATCATATTAAAGTTTGTCATGACAACGCATTGAAGAACATATTGTTTTCACTTACCTATAAGTTACTGGGAGGTCTGATACTATGTATGTTACTAAGATTTCTTGTAATATGTAGGTTACTAGGATTTCTGGTAATATATAGGTTAATAGGATTTCTGGTATTATGTAGGTCACTAGGATTTCTGGTAATATGTAGATTAATTGGATTTTTGTACTATACTGGTTACTAGGATTTCTGGTACTATGTAGGTTACTAGGATTTCTGGTACTATGTAGATCACTAGGATTTCTGGTAATATCTAGGTTACTAGGATTTCTGGTAGTATGTAGGTTAATAGGATTTCTGGTACTATGTAGGTCACTATGACATCTGGTAATATGTTGGTTAATAGGATTTCTAGTACTTTGTTATTTACTAGGATTTCTCATCCTATGTAGGTTAATAGGGTTTCTGGTACTGTGTTGGTTATTAGGATTTCTGGTACTATGTAGGTCACTAGGATGTCTGGTAATATGTTGGTTAATAGGATTTCTAGTACTTTGTTGGTTACTAGGATTTCCCATATTATATAGATTAATAGGGTTTCTGGTACTATGTTGGTTACTAGGATTTCTGGTACTATGTAGGTTACTAAAGTTTCAGGTACAGTTTTTCTCTGGTAGCATTTGATATACTTGTCTAATCAACTGAATGATTACAGTGCGAACAAAATTGGATTCAGAATTTAATTTGTGTAATTCTACATTTATCATTAACATCTTTCAGGTGCTGCTCAAGTGGCCTATGAAATCATGCTACAAGAGGACCTTAGTCACCCTGTGTCATACTTGTTATCATTATATGCCTGCATCAAACATTTGAAGCACCCAATAGATGAACCTAAACAAGAGGAACAGGCTCCTGCTGAGGAAGAGGTCTGGTTTTAGCTTAGCTTGACTTGGCTTATGGGTTGACGTGTTGTCTGTGGACATCACTCTCCTTCTGCATCCTGCAGGATTGACATGAAAATTTAACACACTTTCATCCCAAAGTCTGCATGGTCCTAAATGACAAATATGCTGCTTAAACATCTATTATGGCAGCCATCTTAAACCTTCTGTTATTTGTATTCCACCTGAATAGATGTTCATGTTTATAGTTTTTAATGAAAGACATCTTACGATGTCTGATTGGTCATAAAGAAAAAAAGATGTCAGTTTGACATCTAATATGGCCACCATGACAGCCATCTTGAAAATCATCACTACTCCTCTTGAACAGAAAGTCAATGAAATGGAGTTTTTCCAGAAGATTTATTATAATGTCTAGTTGATCCTTAATGAAACTGGTGCTGATCAAACACATGGTGGTGCCATCTAGAAAATCTTGTTATTGCTAGATGAATGGCAATATTTAATGACAAGGTGTTTTCACCGAAGACTTTACAATATCTTGTGTCATTATGGCATCCTGTTTGACTCCATGGGCTGCATCTTCAAAATATTCTTATCTCTATTTCTCCCAAATGTAAAGTAAAAATTGACATTGGCTTTCACAAAGAACTGATATGATATCTATTTGGCCCTAAATGACATTTATGGCTGACATCCACTATAGTCCTCAACCTAAAGGTAGACATCTTGAAAATCTTATTATAACAACTCCTTTCTGATGGTTGGTCATATCGAGATAGGATTTTCTCCAAAAGACCACTTTAGATGACTAGTTAAATAAAAATGGTGACAATCATTCTTGGAAAGTCTTTTCAGTTAGCAGAGTGTCAGTCCCCTTATGGCACTTTGTATTACATTATAACAAGTCCACCTATTAACATGATTACCTTGTTACATGTTCATATTTTTAACATACTTGAAGAGGTTCTTTGTCTCCCAGTTTAATTGCTGCATTAATTATTTGCTTGCCTATGAAGTTTGGAATAGATGTAGCATTTTTGTCTGCTGTTTATTCCTTTGTTTGTTCACTCATTATTCCCATGGTATCTTGGAACTTGTTTCATCTACACTCGTAATATTTGTATGTGGATGCTTCTCTGGAAGAAGAACTAAGCCATTTCATAACTGTCATAGTGTCCCGATTTTCATGCATAAGTGTCTTTTGTATTTTCAGCCATCCTTAGGTGCATCTCTTGATCATACCAAAACTGACCCAGCTTTCATGCTTGATTGACTTGAATTTTCAGCCATCCTTTTGTGACACCAACACAATCTTGAACCCCATGTCACCTACTCTTAAAATATTGGTGAGTGGAAGCATCTCTTGACCATACTAAAACTGACCCAGTTTTCATGCTTGATTGACTTGAATTTTCAGCCACTTGTTATGTCCTCAGTCTTGGACCCAATTGTATCTAGACATGAAAATTGGTTTGTGTATGCATCTAAAGAAGATTTACTTATCCATGTAAGAACTAGCTTACACTAACATCACTTTCATGCTTGGGTTCATCTTCAGTTGGTAATTGGGGGTCCAGAATTGCTGATATGTACTCAATTGCCATATAACGAGAATGACAGAAAAACTGATGTCAAATGTGTTGTGGGTGAGGGGTAAACATGAGCACCGGTCAGATATTTGTTTTTGTTTTTTTGTTTTAACGCCATTTTTTAAGCACACAATAGGCTATGCATAGCGGCCAGTATTATTGGCGGAGGAAGAACCTGGGGAAAACCCCGGAAAGAACCACCAACCCACGAGAAGCTACTGGCAAGCTTTCTCACATAACTACATTAGCCGAATCTTAGACTCGAACCCACGCGGACAGAGGTGAGACGGCAGTGATCCGTAACGGATAGCACTTTAGACCACTCGGCCACTCGGGGCCCCACAGGTCAGATATATAGTATTTTTGGTGTAAATTAAATACATATTTTGGGGGGAATTGACTTACAAGCAAGTATATATGGTAATTAAATTCTCCAAATCATATCTTTATTACTTTTGCAATATAAAATAAAGATCTAATTATTTATAAGTAATACTAATTTTTTCAAATAATTATTTTGTCTCTTGTTCAAAAAACTGGTTAAATATGCTGATTAGTGACTGAATGATATTACACAGTGTTCAATACACTTTTGGTAATTTTAATGCATGGAATAATAGAATTAAATAACATACATATGTGTAATCCATTTTAAATTTTGTGATACTGGCCATAATAAATCAAGTCACACTGACATAATTTGCACATTTTAGTGTCTTGGGAATTTGCAGTTGTATTCTTGTTATGTCCTCAATATCATGGACCATATTTCACCTCACTCATGAATGTAAATGATACTTAGAAATAGTAACTCAGTTTGATTAAAAGTGGGTCAGTTTGAGGTAATTTTCAGGATATGTGAATCTGTGTACCCGTAAGTGTTCATTCATTTCACCTCAGTGCCTATTTTACCAGCACTTATGAAAACTGATATTCAGGTGCATTAAAAGGAGATTTGAATTTTCAATGTAACTTTTAACAGTTTTTCATCCAGGCTGCTATGATGTCTCCAGTGTACAGTTTATCAGGATGTCTAGCAGTGGGGCATCATGCCGTAGACATAGCATCATGTTCCACCCAATCACCTTATCCTGACACCAGGTCATCCAGTCCTAACACTAATCTCATAATGCAAAGTGCAGAGCAAGGCAACTGCTAGTAGCATTTTTTAAGTCTTTAGTATGACTCGACCAGGGTTCAGACCCAGGACCTGACTCATCCATGCTGGATACTCTAACCACTTCAGTGAAAAAACTCTTTATATTATTCTATCAGAATAAATTTGTTCATGTCACAATGACCCGAATGCAGAACTTAACTGCACAGACACCTATAATGGACCTGCAGTCAGGGTTCTCACTGTTTGGCCCTCTCACATTTATGTAGGAGAAAAAAGAGGTAGAATAAATATATTTTTAAAAATTTCATGATTACAGTATACCATATTTTCTTTAAATATTGTTGTATATACACAGTGGTACATGTGAAATTGAGTGTTTTTTGGAGGCTTGATTCTACATTTGCCTGAACCATCTGTACTGAAAAAGTTCAGGTTTGTTCTACAGATTACCTAACACACTGTACAGATCTAGATCTGCGGTTGCATCATGTAGATCCAGTTTTATCCAGTTTGCATTTTTATCAGACTTGCATAGACAGTATTAAGATTATTAAATTTTGTACCCAAAATAAAATTTTATTAAGAACACAAAATGTTATTATTTTGTATCAACAGTAATTTAAAGCAACATTAAATGTAACTCCAAAAACAAGTCAAAAAGAAAAAAAAACACCTGGTTTATCCATGGAAATAACAAAAAAAATATGCAATCAAGACCCTTTTGAATTACATCAGATTTCTAAAAATATGCTGTAAAAGTTTCAGTCATTGCACAGTCAGTAATTGATGTGGGAGGCTACCAGTATGGAAACATTGTTGCAATTCCATCTCTTTTTACAACATTAATTGATAAAAGATGCTTCCAATATGGAAACAAGTTTTACAATTCCTTCCCTATTTACAGCAGTAATTGATGAAAGAGACCTCCAGTATGGAAATATTTTCACAGTTCCATCTCTATTTCCAACATTAATTGATAAAAGATGTTTCCAATATGGAATCAGTGTCACAGTTCCTTCCATTTTTGTAGCAGTAATTGATGGAAGAGGCTTCCAGGGTATGGAAACAGGTTCATCTCTATTCACATCAGTAATTCATCAGGGAGGCTTCCAGTATGGGACATGTTTCACAGTTCCATCTCTGTTTATAATGGTAAAGGTTAAATAAGGAATTCTTGTCTTTTTCTTTTGACTTTACCAACAGCAGAAGATTTCAATGATACCAACTGCCTGCCTGATATTATTCTTACTCATTCATTATTTGTGCAGTTGAACACAGTGTTAAATCCATTCTTTGTTATGCAGGAAGAACAATGGATACCAGTGAACGTGATAAGATGTCCTTATTATGATGACCATTTTGACATCAAGGACGACAATTTCCTCTTGGGAAAGACCCTATATATGCTTGGAAAGGAAAGTTACCTTTCATGTGAAGAATTAGGACGATCCCTGCAGGTCATTGGTCTAGGACTATACCAGAAGTATGCCAAAGCTCTTGACCTTCTGGAGAAATGGGTCTCATCTGACATGCAGGCTGTTATCTATGATGAAGCAGTAAGTTATATCATTAGAATTTTAAATACCGTATTTCATGTTATTTTTCGTACCCTTTAATTTTTCGTACACCATCAAGCCATAAAAATAATAAGTAATTAATTCTATCATATTTTTTCGTACACAAAATTAAATATTTTTTTCGGTCATCCTATTATTTTTCATACATAAAACGATCTTCTGTGAAAATTTACTTTTCAAACGGATTCAAAAATATACCAAAGTTCGATTTAGGTATATGAAATGACCAGGGTATTGTTTTGCTAAGCATGTTATGAGTAATTACTAACTCTGGGCACATTCTTAACTGAGGCACAAGTCATCAATTCATTTTCAAATGGTTGTGATATTTTGAAGAACGAGCGTGTCACCAATCATGAATCCAGGTGGGAGTAAGTGATATATGTATATGTTAACATCTTATTTCCCACCTTATTTCCTTAACTCAAATATGCATATAACACTGCTTACTAAATAACGTATTTATTCCTAATTATTTACGGGGGGGGGGGGTGTACACACATGCTTTGCGATATGTTTCTTCAATCATTCTTTTAGTGTAATGATGGTAATTAATGCTTATATATACGGTACAGGTGTTTGACTCGTGTAAGTTTCATTGGTGGGAATGCCGATCCTAGTATGCCTGTCACAAAAAAAATAATTCAGCATTCGGTGATCATTTTTGGAATTTAGGAAGAATTTACCACAAGCAAAGTATGTAAAGTACGTTGAAGATTCACGCAATATAACAATCGTCGTTTATAATCATGCATGTAGGTCATTGATAATTTCTTTCTTTATTATTGTATTTAACTACATATTTTTATGTTTTTATTTGCATCACGTTTCAAACAGCATCAGAAAAATGTGGATGTATCGCTTAGATACGCAAAATGACCAATTTATTCTTTGCCGAGTATATTTGGTATGAGAAATATAAGCATAACTATTTCTTTCCTCGACAAACCCGAATTATCTGTTATCTTCACGTAAATGTGTATCTGAGGCATCTAATAATCATAAAGAAAAGAAACCCTAAAGAAATATTCACCAATTATAAGTGTGTAGAAAGCCCGTTGCTCAGCTTACTCAGAAAGGGCAACTGTTTTGTTAACTGAGAATCTATTCACATTCATTTTATTGGCCTTCTTTGTCTTTTGTATCGGCGAGAAAATATAATGATTGATGTATTTGTTCTTTTGTTGTCATTACAATATATACTGCTATTCATTAACAGCTGGACAACATTGTTAATAAGCGCTCTTGATTATGCCAGTCAAAGTAACATTTGAGTTTATTTCAACTTGCTTCAGAACAAGTATCATTAGATTAACATTTTTCTTGAGCTAATGGGCTTGTCGTACTCATTTTCAATACCACATGGGTAGCCTCATTTCCCTAAGTAGAGCCTCCTTCATTTGATCTGTAGAGGTGAGACTGGTCTTCAATCCAGTATTTACTGGTAAAGACCAAGCTAAAGGTCAAGCGTATTTAATTAGCATGTATATTACCTCTGCATAGCCATGTGGCTCAGTGACAATAGATCTCATAATTACAACCAAAACGATATATTTATTCAGGTTTTAATTGACAATGGAATATAATAGTGTCCTTGTAGTGCTTACATAAAGAATAAAACAACTCGCAGGTAACTGAACAATAAAGATTATTTTCTTTTTTCTCTCTCTCTCTCTTTCTCTCTCTCTCTCTCTCTCTCTCTCTCTCTCTCTCTCTCTCTCATAATAACAACAGATTCTTCTTGAGTTGAGCAGAGTGAGACTGATTTTGTACGTTCGGTTGTAGAGTCGTGTGTTTTACCAAAGGAGTCTGACGTTTTATCAATAAAGTACGGCGAAATGTCTGACAACATGAATTACCCTTATCAATAACATAAATAAAAACATTATTGATAAGGGTAATTCATGTTGTCAGACATTTCGCCGTACTTTATTGATAAAATGTCAGACTCCTGTGGTTTTACAGGCCTTGTCAAGTATGATCCCTTTATTTTTCATTCACGGTCATTACCACAAAATGATAAATATTTATTTTACATATAATTTTTCGTACATTGAAATTAACCCTTAAAGTGCTGAATTGTTTTGCAGTAAAAGGTCCCTCAGTGCTGAGTTGTTTCAGGGGAGAAAAGAAGAAAACTGCACAGTCTTTAAATTGCATGTATTTCATTAAATATACACTATTGACAGACAAACCCAACATAAAAAATGATGGTGCGTGTCTATACTTTAAGATTAGCATCAAGACACGTGTAGGTTTAACATATTTGCAGGTACAGGTGTAAATACAGGTAAAATGACAAGTTACAATTGTATTTCATCAGTATTTTTGTTTGTTTTTGATGGAAAAGTTCAAATATATCTACGAAATGTTATATTCTTTGGTAGCCAACCATGCACATGTTGTGTTTGTCACAATGTTATATATAAATTGTGAAAATCACAGGTAAAGGCAGGGTGACAGTTTTGCAAAAATTCACTCCATGAATGTCAGAGGTATGTTTAAGCCCTCCAGTCAGCAATTAATGTTCATGAAAAACTATCACCTGTTATTTATTATATCATCATCAAACCGAGGTCCATATCTGGTGATTAAACCTCAGCAACGGCTTTATTTTTGTTTAATCATTGGGCTGATTTTGTGTGAAGAGTCACCTTAATTGTTCTCATTGTCTGACAGGTGTAAATTGCTTGGAATAGCTTGAAATCTATCCCATACTTATTTTTTTGCTGATGGATGCGGTTGATATCACATCATCAATAGCCCATTAGGAATCGAGAACAGACATATGTACCAAACCCATTGTTTTAATCGATGCGAAAACGTTTTAGATGCTCAGATAAGACAGGCCGCCATTTCTTCATGCGACTTTTTTTGTTCAAGTCTGCCCCATGAACTCTCTGATCTGCATTACAATTTGTTTGATCTACTATCAGATGCAACAGCTCATCATCTAAGAAAAAAAATCTTCAGTAGTCCGTAGGTTCATTATTCACCATCTCGACATTTAATTTTGAATTACCAGTGAATGGGGGTTGACAGGCGCGCCATCTTTTCACGTCAAGTGAGCATGTACATCCGACTTCAGTTCCACGTAAATTACTGGCTCAAAATCATTCATGTGTATTTCCATCAATACCTCGCTTGCTCCAATAATGTAATTTTTCTCAAATTATTCAAATCACTATTAGCATCACTATCAGAAGCGAATATTTGTTGCAAGAAATCACCTTCGTATTCAGCGTCGGCCATTTTAGCTTTGCACATGTACCATGTGTTTAGAAGCGAGCATTTGTAAAATTACATCATTAATAATATAGTAAAGTACTGCAGAATGCTAGTTACTGGCCTTTTTAAACCAATCAAATATAGTTTTACAGGCATTTATGGCAAGATGAAGTTATAGAATGCGATCAGTGTTGCTCACCTCGAGCGCGACTATAGTTGCGACACGCACTACGGGACCAAAAACAACAGCGCGACTATAGTCGCGACATGCACTTTAAGGGTTAATAATGAAATATGGTAGAGTGCTACATTTTAATCTTTTCTGGAATATAAGGGAAGATTTACATCTACAGGTGAAGCCTCATCATTAGAATTCTGTTACATTAGAAAAGGTTGAACATAGCAGACTAGAAAATGCTTATAGTAATCAGTTGCAGAATCAACCAGTTGTTTACAAATTACTGACAGCAGTTGATTTATCTACCAATTTTGTCATCTCATGTAAACTACAATTTTTTTCTTGCCTGGCCATCAGGCCAAGTGAGCTATTGTTATATCCCTATGTTTGTTGTTGTTGTTATAGAGTTTGATGCCATTTTTCAGCACAAGAAAGGCTATACATGGTGGCCTCGAAGATCCACACATAATCATTTGAACCTGCAACTGATTGATTGGGCATGTTATCACTCTGTAGAAAATGTTTCTAATCTAACTTTAAATGTATGGTTATATCATGGTTGGACATATTCAGTACTGTTGGATCAGACTTTGAAAGCTTAAATGATTAGGTATTAATGAGGTGATCTTGCATCATTTGGGCTGTACTTGTTGACCAGTAAAGACTATATTTCAGATCTGCATCATTTGGGCTGTACTTGTTGACCAGTAAAGACTATATTTCAGATCTGCATCATTTGGGCTGTACTTGTTGACCAGTAAAGACTATATTTCAGATCTGATTTTGAGCAACTTGGAAAAAATAGATTTAAATCATTTAGATCTTAGATGGATAGAGTTACAAGAAAGATCAATGCATGCAAATGAATTGATCTTGCATTGAATTGCCCCAGTTTATCAGCACTTGGATGAGTAAGATTTTTATCTAATTTGATAAGTTGGCATCAGGATATTCTTTTAGGCTTATTATGACCAAATCTACCCATGTTAATGAAATTCAGCACAGTTAGAAGTTGTTTAGAGTTTTTATTCTTTTCTCTGAATATGTATTCTGCTTTAAAATAGCTTTATTCTGTGCCAGGTGCCTAAGGAAAGCAGGGATGCAATCCATGATATTGATTGTTGAGAATTAAATGTTTGGGGTTGCACAAAGTTTTTCCCCTTACAAAAAATAAAGACTGAATTTAAACAAAATAAATTTCAGAAATGCAAGATGCTTGCATTTCTATAGAACCATTGATAAAAATTAGCAGAACTATTCACCTTAGGAAATAAAATGAATAATTTGTCATTTATAGCAGAAGAAAAAGTATAAAATAGAAATATAACAAGTAGCACTATATTTAAATAAATCATTGGCTATAAACTGAGTTAGCAAAAGCAGTGAATAATCACAGTCTTGAGACACTCCTATAATGATGCATAAACTGGTAACTGATGATGATGTTAGAACTCTGAAGTACCTTTTCAGCAAAAAAGCACAATGTGGACTTAACCCTTTCATCTTATGCACTCTAACATGAAAGAGCTAGTAACTAAGGAAACATTTGATTAGATGCAATATTTTATAGACAGTGTAAAATTACTTGCTATCATAAACTGTGCAGTGTTGTAATTAAAGATCAGAATTTCTTTGCATAAATATAAATATTTCTTTGCATGTAATTATCTTTTATTTTTCTAATATTGACTTTGTTTTTCTTTTTACAAAGAATTTGCTTCTTATGAAAACAATTTTCTATTTTGATCATTTGATTTGCAGAGTATTATTTATAGAAACATCACCACATTTGTGGTTTTTGCTGGATAACTTTTCTAGATACATACTTAGTCCTAATGATAATTGTGTAAATGTGACTTCTGACATGGCTGCCACAATGGTTACTATGGAAATCTGATTATGATTACTCCTGAATGGATGGTTTTGTTGACTTTGGGTTGTCACTAAAAGACATTTTGTGACATGTAGTTTATCCTGGATTTAAAAGATGCTGAGGGGGCCCCGAGTGGCCGAGTGGTCTAAAGCGCTGTCCGTTACGGACCACTGCCATCTCACCTCTGTCTGCGTGGGTTCGAGTCTAAGATTCGGCTAATGTAGTTAAGTGAGAAAGCTTGCCAGTAGCTTCTCGTGGGTCGGTGGTTCTTTCCGGGGTTTTTCCGGTTTCTTCCTCCACCACTAATACTGGCCGCCATGTATAGCCTATATATTGTGCTGAAAAATGGCGTTAAACCATAAAAAAAAAAAAAAAAAAAAAAAAAAGATGCTGATCTAACCATCAAAATGGCTGCTTTTGGTTGCCATTTTGAAAATTGTTGCATGGCTTTTTACCCTGAATGGATAGTTGGATAGTCAAATTGGTTATTTCATTTGTGCATTATAGCAGCATGTAGCAGGTCCTGACATAAAAATGATGCTGGTCTGAGCTTAAGCATGGCCTTGAAATAAATCTTGTTAAAAAGATTCTTCAAAGAACGGTGGCATTTTCTCATGAAAACACATCATGCAATAAATAGGTCCTGAATGAAAATGGGGGAAAGCTAATATATGTTCACTATTGTGAAGATGTTAGAAAAGCAGATCTACTGTGTTTGAGTTAACCAGAGTTGGAGATCACTTCTATTATTTTTAATACTTCTTATCAATACAGTGACTTGTACATACAGTAAGTCTTTGTATTTAATTGGATTCCAGGAAACATGTTCATAAGTAGAACTCATTGATTTCAAGGCCAGAGGTCCTTGTGAGCAGGATAACATAAGTGTGATAAGGTTTTTGCCAAGCCCAGTTTGTGGATTTATCTCAAGTATACATTGAATGATGCTAGTTCAGTATATTGTTCTTTTCTTTAACAAATAATTAAGGGAGAAAGAAACGAATGAAAAATGTTCAGTCAGTGTATAAAAATCATACATATTCAGAGCAGTATTTATTTGTAGCTGGTTGAAAGAGAGAAATGTTACAAGGTGATTGTGATCTTCCCAATGTATACATACATGGGAACTGCTATGTTCCATTGTCAACTAATACCTCTGAATAAAGAGTTAATTCTTGTTTTTCTTCACAAAAGCTACTGTCATAAGAACCATATGGTTATGCTGAGTTTTAAATGCTAATTAAATATGCCTAGAGCTAGGTAAATTCTAGTCACTGGTGAACTGAGGACAAGATTCCCACAGAAAAGGTTAGATTAGTGAAGTTTTCAGTAGAGAAATGAAAATATATGTGAGCTGTAAATGCCATTATCAGAAGAGCAGTAGTTATTGTAATGTCAAGCAATTATGCTCATCATTTATTCTTCATTCTTGCTTTTATGAAGAAAACAAGAGAAAGATGGATAGAAGAATGTATTCTCAGTAAACTGTTGATTTTATAAGAAAACATAAAATAGCTTCAGAATTCTTGTTTTAAAACATCCGACATTCTTTGGTGCTTAGTAAAAGTATGTACTTATAAACAGTACTTAATAATATTGTTTACGGACTGAAACCATAAACTTTATTATGTTTATTAAATTAAAAAAATCAGTCACAGTATATGGTTCTGACTGTCCAATTTAGGTAAATTTCACTATACCCATTTTTCATAAGGGACTTTTGGATAAAATGCATTTCCTAGGAATTTTTACCTTCAGTTTTTTTGTTTAAATACTTTCATATTTTTATATATATTTTTTACAGTTGGAAAGATTTAAGTCTTGCCTGGAGAATGCCCAAACTCAAGATGCAGAGGAGCCAGAAAAAGAAATGGGAATAAGAACAATTGATGATGAAATCCATAAAATGAAACCCACCCCAGCTCAGAAAAGTGAATGTCTCCAGAGACTTCAGGTATTTAAGACTAGTCTGGTTGTAATATTAGTCCAGAACATAGGAAAGATTTTTATGGGCACAGGTTACTTAAATTTTGTAACCAGGTAAATATCCTGCAAAACAAAATACATTACAGATAAAATTATGAGAAAAAAAATTTAACTTAAAATAATGATTTTCCAAAAATTCATAATTTGCTTTAAAGCCAAGGGTACTATTGTAGAACATAGTACAGTACAACCCCGCTATAACGCAAATTCGGATATAACGCGGTCGTGTCGTGGCTCCCAAAATTTTGTATATTCATTCAAACATGAAAAAATATTTTTGGGTTCAAAGTTTATTATCATTATGGGAAGAGATCACGTATGAATTCAAATTTAATACGATCATGGCGTGTTCCCTGCAATTTTGATTACATGTATGTGTATTTTTCTTTTTTTAAGTACGACAAATAGTGTGTAAAACGTTTATTATCATTTTGGGAAAGAGTTCTAGCATGAATTTGAATATTATAGGATCATGGCATAGCTTCTGAAATTTAATAATTTCACCAGGTTCGTGAAGTGTTATACCAAAATAAACATTATCGGATATGTTACTTGTTACCTTTCCATGAGTAAAGCCAGTAAGTCGTCTTTGTGATTGTCTTCAGTTAAAATCGTTGCACAAACAATAACCGACATGTTGTTGTTTTTTTCACTGCATACATATACACAACCAAGCAGAAAGTACGAAAAATAAAGTGCAAAATGTTTATTTTAGGATCGCGTAGGGCTTCGGCAATATCACAAACTGCGATTTTAAAATATACCATCTGGCGACTTTTTTTATTGGTGACATTGTTGGCTGTTTAAACTTGTATATACAACCATTGGTTTGGAGTGGAGAAATTCAGAGGCCCCATGAAAGGTAACCACAATCTTGATATAAAATGCACTGAAATTTATCTATTGTTACATAAATAATTTCTTTGTTTATAATGACATACCATCTTAACAGTGTATTGTTACATCATAATCTTCTTATGCTGACATCAAGCATGAGTACTGTACTGTGTACTTGAGATATCTGCTTTTTTTGTTGTTGACATTTCTGGTAGCGGAGATCAACCGGACGAAGCATTGTCTTGTAATCTGTCTTTGTCGGATTTTCGGCCACTCGCTAGTAATTAATATATTTACTTAGACTGATATTTGTATGTGGATGGTAGGTAAAATTCCCCTTCTTTCCATTCAGAATTAAATCCTTCAGAACACCCACATTTTTGTAATAATCCTTATCCTTGTCATCAGACCAGAACACATGCGTCTCTATCATACATTGACCCTTTGTTAAATTTCTGATGCATGAGTGCAAGGCAGCATCACTCCATTACCACAAATATTAAAAAAATAAATTAAAAAACATCTTGTAGTCTATTCAGTAGTCTATTCAGGAGTCAGGAGGAACTGTAACTACAAACGACCAAACGATCGCCACTTCATTTTTAAAAATGCACCCAGATAAAATAGTTTGCTGAAATTTCAAAGGAGACAGATTACCTTTGAAGCACCAATTGCTTTGAATACGTACTCAGCAAATGGAAGAAAAAAAGTTGTCTCAATCATGCAATACAATTGTTTGATGTTGCCGCCACAATAAGAAATGGGCATTTGCTTGGTTCTCCAAAGCTATCCATCAAAGAAAGCCGACTACAATCTTTCAATAAAAACAAAGAGCTTTTTATTCAAAGGAAGTCAGTACCAAACTTAAATAAAAGTTATGGAATCTGATGGATTTTTGTATTTTCCAACGTGACTGGAGCACATTAACTGTGCCGTGAAAGTTTCCTTTTTGTTTGGAAAACGCTTATGCTTACGAACGCTACCAACGGTGGCTTCAAACGCAAACTAACATTTACCAACTTGGGACATACTGAAAAGTAAATGTGCTACATCATTCGTTACGCTTGTGTTCTGTTTTCCACTGAATTCAGACCAATATGACCTGTGACAAAATTATTGAATATTTTAAAGCTGTGTGTGTGTGTGTGTGTGTGTGTGTGTGTGTGTGTGTGTGTGTGTATGTGTGTGTGTGCATATTTTCAATGGAATCACTTGCATTGTGGATTCAGTGTATATGATGAGGTTCGTAGGCAAGTACATGGTGTTGATACTCTATTCATGCTATACATTACACATGTATATATAAACAGTATTCACGTATATGTACCAATTTGTGGTTCTCTAAATAAAGTAAACTATTATATATGTCTTCACTAAAGGTGTATTTCTCATTTAATATGCATCAATTTAAGATGATAACTGTGCCAATGAACCACGTATTTTACCGCCCGCATTTATTACCTACCCCCACCCCGCAATTTTTTTGGGTACATGCATCATTTTCTTCAGCTAACTGATGACCTGGTTGCATATAACACGGTTCGGTCTATAACATGGTTGGATTCTTTGGCTTCCAACTACCATGTTATAGCGGGGTCACACTGTATAACTTTTTACAATCAGTCTTTCTCATTGCATCAAACAGTATTCATTATACTTGTTTTCAATCAGACTATCTCGCAGCATCAAACAGTATTCATTATACTTGTTTTCAATCAAGATATCTCGCTGCATCAAGCATTATTCAGCATAGTGGTTTTTATATCAGTCTTTCTCATTGCATCAAAAATAGTACATTACTAATTACATTTTTACATTACAGAGGTTTTTAAATCAGAATTTCTTCTTTGAATATATTCACCAATCATATTATGTTAGGAATATCAGCTCTCTACCTCACAAATCTAGCCCTACTAAAAATGAAAATTGTCTTTTTCTATTTCAAAATACAAATGGCAATAAATAATATTTGCCATTTACATCCCCATGGTACCAGCACATGTGGTTAGCTTTTAGCTTTACAGGTGTATTGGACAACATTGCACAGGTTATTATCTGACAATTCAAGCCATTGTTGTGTTGTAATTGACTCATTCAATGTTCCTTTTGGATTTATTGTGTGGATTATAATCATTATGCTGCAGACTGTATACGTTTTTTTACAATTTCTGCCAAATTTGAGTGATTTTGACAATTTAACTTTTTTGCTTCTTCTATTTGTAATAGAGTAGGTTTGAGCAAGTTATTAACATGCTACATTGCTAATTGTTCCCAGCTTGTTTATTTTTAATAAAACATCAATGTATTACTTTTAACGTGATCAGTTGCCATGACTGTTCTCACCTTCTTAAACGGACAACCTGCTGTGAAGAGAAGATATTCTCATAGAAGTGATGGCCTGTCATAAAGGAGAAATGCTTTAACTGTATAAACTAATTGGTTCAGACTAAGATGTCCTCTGTCTCTGATCAATGGGTGTTCATCTAATTAGGGGTTGTCCTTATCAGTGAGGTGTCTCAAATCAACAAGTTTGCTCTAGGTTGCCTCTAATCAGTGGGAGGCCTCACATGAGTGGGTTGTCCTCTTATCATTGGGTTGTCTCTGACCAGTATGATGTCATTAACCAATGGGTTTTCTCTGATCAGTAAGATGTCATTAACCAATGGGTTGTCTCTGACCAGCATGATGTCATTGACCAGTGGGTTGTCTCTGATCAGTATGATGTCATTAACCAATTGGTTGTCTCTGATCAGTATGATGTCATTAACCAATGGGTTGTCTCTGATAAGTATGTTGTCATTAGCCAATGGGTTGTCTCTGATCAATATGATGCTATTAACCAATGGGTTGTCTCTAATCAGCATGATGTCATTAGCCAATGAATTGTCTTTGATCAGTATGATGCTTTTAACCAATGGGTTGTCTGATCAGTATGATGTCATTAACCAATGGGTTGTCTCTGATCAATCAGTATGATGCTTTTAACCAATTGGTTTGCCTTTGATCAGTATGATGTCATTAACCAATGGATTCTCTCTAATCAATATGATGCTATTAACCAATGGGTTGTCTCTGATCAGCATGATGTCATTAGCCAATGGGTTGTCTCTGATCAGTATGATGTCATTAACCAATGGGTTGTCTCTGATAAGTATGTTGTCATTAACCAATGGGTTGTCTCTGATCAGTATGATGCTATTAACCAATGAGTTGTCTCTGATCAGTATGATGTCATTAGCCAATGAATTGTCTTTGATCAGTATGATGCTTTTAACCTATGGGTTGCATCTGATCAGTATGATGTCATTAACCAATGGGTTGCCTCTGATCAGTATGATGTCATTAACCAATCAGTTGTCTTTGATCAGTATGATGTCATTAACCAATGGGTTGTTTCTGATAAGTATGATGCTTTTAACCAATGGGTTGTCTCTGATCAGCATGATGTCATTAGCCAATGGATTGTTTCTGATCAGTATGATGCTTTTAACCAATGGGTTGTCTCTGATCAGCATGATGTCATTAACCAATGAGTTGTCTCTGATCAGTATGATGTCATTAACCAATGGGTTGTTTCTGATAAGTATGATGCTTTTAACCAATGGGTTGCCTCTGATCAGCATGATGTCATTAGCCAATGGATTGTTTCTGATCAGTATGATGCTTTTAACCAATGGGTTGCCTCTGATCAGTATGATGTCATTAACCAATGGGTTGTTTCTGATCAATATGATGCTTTTAACCAATGGGTTGTCTCTGATCAGTATGATTTCATTAGCCAATGGATTGTTTCTGATAAGTATGATGCTTTTAACCAATGGGTTGTCTCTGACCAGTATGATGTCATTAACCAATGGGTTGTCTCTGACCAGTATGATGTCATTAACCAATGGGTTATCTCTCATCAGTGTGATGTCATTAACCAATGGGTTATCTCTGATCAGTATGATGTCATTAACCAATGGATCGTTTCTGATAAGTATGATGCTTTTAACCAATGGGTTGTCTCTGATCAGTATGATGTCATTAACCAATGGGTTGCCTCTGATCAGTATGTCATTAACCAATGGATTGTTTCTGATAAGTATGATGCTTTTAACCAAAGGATTGCCTCTGATCAGTATGATGTCATTAACCAATGGATTGTCTCTGATCAGTATGATGCTTTTAACCAATGGGTTGTCTCAGCAAACTATGATCCTTCTGTAGAAACCTTTTCCCAGTTAGCAAAATTAAAATTCTGACAGCATGTAATATATCCCAGCACCATGAAACTTAATACCCACAAAAATGAAATCACCTAATACCAAAAATGAACTCACCTAATACCAAAAATGAACTCACCTAATACCAAAGCTCTAGTGGATTGATGTAATGACATCTGCTGGACATACTGTCAAATCAGCAACATTTGGGAAGATACAATTGTATGGATGGAAAACAAATGATTTGATATTGATACAATTTTGTTTAAACCACTGTTAACCCTAATATTCATCAATATTATTATCTTTTGTGATGGATTTAATTTCATTGATATTTTTTACCTATATGGAATAATTTTATTCAATTCTCCACAGATATTTCTGATTTTACAGAATGGCTATGACTGCTGATACAGCACTATTGCAGACAGTAGACTGATTGATTAAAATGAATTACAAAATAATGGGCATTGAGATTACTAAAGTCATTTCATTCTAGTTGTGACTGATTTTCATAAGTAGCTTTCTGTATTATTGGCTTAATGTTTCTTGTCAGGCATTATCTTGTGTGTGTCAGTGCTTACTGACCTGGTGATACTTGACAGGCATTCTTCTATTCGCAATATTGGCTTCATGTTCCTTGTCAGGCATTATCTTGTGTGTGTCATGCTTACTGACCTGGTGATACTTGACAGGCATTCTTCTATTCGCGATATTGGCTTCATGTTTCTTGTCAGACATTATCCTGTCTGCATCATGTGTTACTGACTTGATGATACCTGCCAGGCTTTATCATATTTGCATCATGTCTTTTGGCTTGATGTTACTTATCAGACATTATCGTACATGTCGTGTGATAATGGCTTGATGTTACTTATCAGGCATTATCATACATGTCATGTGATATTGGCTTGATCTTACTTATCAGGCATTATTGTACGTGTCGTGTGAAATTGGCTTGATTATACTTGTCAGGCTTTATCGTACATGTTGTGTGATATTGGCTTGATCTTACTTATCAGGCATTATCGTACGTGTCATGTGAAATTGACTTGATTATACTTGTCAGACATTATCCTGTGTATATCATGTGATATTGGCATGATGTTACATAGCAGGCATTATTGTATGTGTCATGTGATATTGATTTGATGACTGAACAAGTAACATCGATTTCTTGTTAGTTATGACAGGCAAATTTTCATCAAGACCAGTATAAAAATAAATGTTATAAGATTTTTCACTTTGAAAAAATGTAATTAAATATAATGTCGTTTGATAAACCAGATTGGGATTTTCTTCTGTCATTTAACATAACTTTTTTGTCTCTAATATCTTTTAAACAAATTCATTTAGATTTTGTTTGTTAAAAAAATATTGTAAATTTTAAATTGGTTAAGATGAATAATTTTCATATATCTTTGGTACTTCCTTCTGTATTGTCCATATTTCGTTTCAGAGTATTTCAGAAAAAATAATGGGCAGGACAGTGACAGGTGACATTGAGAACTTGGTCAGCTCATTTGTCCAGAAAGAGGTACCAAAATATGAACAAAGTGACATACAAAACTTGACTGCATTATATGATAAATGGGATGCAGAGAGACGAGTACTGTTAGAAAGTCAAATGAAAGAGTATCTCAGAAAACAGAAAGAAAGTGAAATTGTCAGTAAACTGAAAGAGTTACAAGAGAAGGAGGAATTGTTGACATATTTTGAAAGAAAGCACGAAATAGTAAAACTAAAGAAGAAGGCAGATAAGCAAAAGAAGAAGAAAGAGGAGAAAGAGGAAGAGGAATTTGTAGAGGCACCTGCTCTGAGAACCAAAGGGAAGAAAGCATGAGCTGAAAATATATCTGCAGTATTCTGACATATATAAAAAATTTGAAATCAAATCATGTGTACAATTATTCATTTTCTGATATGCTTAAAATTGTAACAAAATCCATAACATAAGGCACAAAACCATGTGCAGTTCTGTTCTCCTTAATTGCCTATATTTCAGTAACCTTTTGACCCTATTCCTTTCATGTTATGATGTAAAATGATTACACATTTACCTTTCTTACCATTGCATTCCTACCCCTGAAGCATATCCCAGGACCAATATGTAGTACACAGTTTGGTTAACCCATTTTATCCTGAATAATACTGTGGTTGTAATGTCTCATTCTATCCGGAATAAACCTGCGGTCGTATGTTCCCATTTTATCCTGAATATGACCACTGTCAGACTTTGCTACATATATGTGTAGCGTCTCTAGAAATATGTGTTCTACATCACAAACATGTGTACTTCTTCAAAAAACACAGGCAATGGTTAGAGCATGCATGCGCAGTGAAATAACAAAATAACAAATGGTGGGAAAAGAAATTGTTGGCTTGAAAATCAATCATTAAAATGATGGACAACAACTCAGATGTAAACATGGATGTTGACAGCAAGGGTAGTGACATTGAAGTTGATGATTGGATGATTCTGGTGATAATATTGACTTCAATGATGGATTACATTTGAATCTAGTTGATGAAAGAAATGATGCATGGCTGCATGCACTTTTCGACAGTGATTCAAATAATGAAGCTGACTTTGAAGCCATTTAAAAATTCAAAGGGAATGGAAAGGGATGATTTTTAACCTCAATTCAAAGCCACGATTTAAATGGATAGAATATTGCTATTACTGACATAGTGATGATGTGGACTTCAAAATTTGGACAAACATTTTATTGATTAATTACATTATCTTACTGAAAGATTTCTAGGATTAATTTGTGATGTGACAAGTTTTCATGAGAAACTGCACACTGAAGAACATGTTCTAGAGTGTGAAGTAAACAAATTGTTCCAGGTGTTTTGTTGTCCAATTTGAGTAAAATTATTATAACATTTCAACTAACAGTGCTATAAACTTTAGATTTGGACCAAAATGCTAGAAATATAATTATCTTTTATTCATATAATATTAGGAGCATTTCATTCATCTTTATGAAAAAAGATTCAGTGAACATCATGGTAAGTTTTTTAATTTGTTTTCTTACTTTCAAGTCATAGTTCAAAATACATTTGTGAACATGTACATTAATAAATGATGATGGCATTAACAAAGCCAGGCCTGTAAGATTGAGCCACTGTACATGTTGAGGATGAGAATGAGTACCCAGCTGTGGATAGCCTCAGCATTCATAAGAACAGTGAGGTACTAAACATGGCTAGCTACCACTCTCACAGAAGTGGAATTGCCATCATCACAAAGAATTCCAAGATAAAATGTCATAAACCCAACCCAACTTTCAATTTCTGCGTCACAAACTTAGTCCATTTAGCCAAAATATCCCACTACAGTACTAAGAACACGGAGAGTTCAGCTGCAAAGAGCTCTTCGAGATTACTAACAAACTAATATTAGGAACAAATGTACACCACTTCCATGTACCTTCTCTCCTGTTGATCTTCTGGACCTATTTGCAAATTTCTGCCATGACAAGGTACAAACCATTAGAGATGAGCTTGACAACACAATTTCATTTCACTAGTCACCATACAGTAGCAATACAGAATTTCAGCGAGAACCGTTTGAAGCATTTAAACGTTTCTCTAATGATTTAGGATGGATATTCGTGATGAAGAGTGCACCAAAGTCATGTGAACTTGATCCAGTTCCAACATCACTGCTGCTTGATTGCTTGAATCTAATTTTGATTTTACTAACTAATGTTATTAATACCTCTCTCTCATCCGGGGAACTCCCATCAGTTTTCAAAACTGCCATTGTAAAGCCTCTGCTGAAGAAACCAACACTCGACCATAATAATTTAAAGAACTACCACCCAGTTTCTAATCTCCAGCTCATATAAAAAATCTTAGAAAAAGTTGTTCTAACCTCATCTGAATTCAAACAGTCTTTTTAGCAATGTACAGTCTGCATATCACCCTTGTCACATTATTGAAACTACTCTTCTGAAAGTAGTTAATGACATTCGCTATGATTTGGATAGTGGAAAGATTATACAGTCCTCACCCTCCTTAATTTGTCTGCAGCATTTGACACAATAGACCATGATATATTACTTCACCATCTCCAGCATGTATTTCGCATTCTCAATACACGTACAGCATTACTGTGGTTTAAATCCTACATGGACAACAGGACACAAATTGGTTTTCTGCAAATGGAATACTCAAGCCCAGTTGATCTATGTTGTGGTTTTCCATAGGGTTTTATTCTTGGACCTGTTCTCTTCATTCTGCACACTGAGCCGATCTCAAGTGTCATAGATAATCATCCAGTGTCTCATCAGTTGTATGCTGATGACACCCAAATATACAAATGTAGCTCCTAATTGAAGTTGATGTTAACATCGAAGGAGTAGAGAGGTGCATTTCCGATGTGAAATCATGGATGACATGTAACAAACTGCAGATAATTTGATAAAACAGAGCCAGCCATTCTGATCACAGCACAAAGACGTTCTCATTCACATCATTTACCTCAAACAATAAATATCAGCAACACCAACATTAAATTCACACAGTGTGAAACCTAGGTGTTACTATAGACAGTACTCTCACATTGCACCAGCAGGTCATGAACATATGCAAGGCTGCATATCTTGAATTGAGACGCATCAGTTCCATTCACAAATATCTTTCAGTTGATGCCACTAAAACACTTGTGTGTTCATTAGTACTTTCAAGACTGGACTAATGTAACTCAATTCTGGCTGATTCGTCTCAATATCTACTCCAGAAACTTCAAAACACAGCTTCTCATATCATCCTTAGAGCACCACGATCAGAGCACACCTCCCTGCTGCTCTGTACCATGCACTGGCTATGCATTTGATCCAGAATTAAACTCAAATTTGTTTTCCATGCTATGTTTCATTGACAGACTCCAGTCCAGCCTACCTATCTGGCCTCACCCATGTGTACACACCAGCAAGATATTTACATTCCTCTTGAGGCAATCATATACTTATTATTCCCACTATGAAAACGAAGTCATATGGACATCCGTCTCTTGCATACAAGAGCCCAGCAACGTGAAATGAAACTAGGTTTCCTCTTCCCCAAGCTTCCCAACAATAGCCAATGGTTAGTCACCCAACCACCTGCCAAAAGTATAACTGTAGGTGCCAGATTTCCACATTTTGAACAGTCTTGTTTTGACCTTTTCCCACAAAATGAATGCGCGATCCAAGTTTTGTTTGAAGGGATTAGTTTATCCAACCTCTTCCTTTTGAGTTCTCTTCTCATGATGGAGATTCTGGTGAAATGTTTTAGTGAAGGAGGCCTATGTTATACTCTACAAGCAAGCAGTAGGGAGAATTCACAAACTGAACTCCACATCTCTATCAACTAGTGTGGCAGGGATAAGCACTGAAATCTGGCGTGTCTAAAGGCTGTGGCCCAGACAAAAACCAGAGGCTGTTGATGTTGGCACATACTTCATTCGGGTGTGAGGATTTAGTGTTTTACTGGATTAGTTCTTCATTTTTTTTTTCATGATAAGAAATATTCAGTTTTTAATACAAACATTGATTCATATGTTTCCTGACCATTGATTGTGCCACCTTAATGTTAGGAGAGAAGTTTATGCTGCATATAGTGACTCTAGCCATATTTCCCTTGAAGAATACCTATGACTGAGGTTGGATGCTCATGCATTTTCCCCAATTATTTATCCTGCTACTTTTAATGTATTCAGCAACGTATTCAATGGAGAAAATAATATTTAAGTAAATTATGGTTTAATGCTTCTTTTCACTGGTTGGTAGCAATTACTTGTTTTTTCATAGAACATCAAGAAATAAGATAAATTCATAGAATCTTGATTTTTCCTTAGAAGTGTCGAGCCATATCACAGAGAAATTGAGAATTTCCTTAAATGTAAGGTATTACTCAAATCTTTTTTTCAAGATTAAAATGGTTTCTATTTGTTAAATTTTACAAGTAAACTGATCTTGCATCCTTTGCATTATATTGTATTATTGTTCAAAATGTATGGGGGAACTGCTAAATCTGAGCTTGACAGGATTTATAAACTTCAGAAATGAGTAGCATGCGTAATTTTAGATGTATTCATTGATCATCCCTCAAAAGCATTTTTTACAGAATTCAAATGGTTCACAATAAATGGCATGTAATGATTTTCACAAGGCAGTTGTTC
The DNA here is from genome assembly GCA_029339505.1 of Unio delphinus. Taxonomy (NCBI): domain Eukaryota; kingdom Metazoa; phylum Mollusca; class Bivalvia; order Unionida; family Unionidae; genus Unio; species Unio delphinus. The sequence goes on along the minus strand of JAQISU010000106.1, from coordinate 14,766,570 downwards.
TTTTATACAAATGTCTACATGGAACTATACCAGAGTATCTTCAGGACTTATTCAGACCTTTTTCAACACAATACCAGTTGAGATCAATATCACATGGAAACCTTCTAGCACCAAAACCAAAAACAGAGCAATTTAAAAAGATCTTCCAAAACTCTGATACAGTTCTCTAGAACAAGCTTCCACTATGTATAATATCTGCTGAAAATATTAGAGTAATTCAGAAGAGATATCAGCATGTATGTGTTTCTAACAGATACTGGAATTTAGTATTGTAACATATATATTGTGCATATTATACTCTCCTTTAGAGGGCCTCAAGGGAGAATAGTTTTTGAATAATGAGTTAATATTTTAAATGAATAAAAATATGAAATGCAAGATTTTTTATATTTATTAAAATGATTGGAAGTAAAATGATCATTTTTGAACGGAAAGAAAGTGAGAAAAATAATATAAAGAAATAACAAGTAAAAATATTTCATTTTTATTGATGAAAATTATTTTATGAATGCTTATCTTAGATTGAATTATATCAGTTACTCAAATTTGATAGTTTACAAAATTAGAGTACTAAAGCAGTGGGTTTTGACTAGAAAATTCAGGTCCAGTGTTGAAGATGTTATATAAATCATAAAACTTAACTTTTTATGAATGAAAATGAAAAAGTACCACTCTGGAGATAATTGTCCAAGTGTTAAAAACGTCAGCTTTTTATTTCATTTGGGCATCTCCATTCTACCCTTAAACTCTGCATACTGAAGTCGGTAAGAATGTGTTCATTTCTGGCTTTGCCACTGGGAGAACTATGAAGTGATCTTTTGCTACCAGGATTTACACAGTTGCCTTGGCAACAGTCATAGAGTACTCTCTCATTACAACACTGTCTGTGGTAACCATAGAATAATAGAGTACTGACTTATGATGTAGTCCATGATATATTGAATTTTACTGCAATATCATACAAGGGATCCATGGCTAGAACTGTCCTTATAATGAAATATGTTACAATGAGGGATCATAGAGTGAAAGAGAGAGTAGTCTTATTATCAATATCTGCATGAGACATCAATGTTCATCCTTTGTCTTAGAATTTTGTTGTCATGACTGGCTCTCATCATTATCCAGTGGAGAATCTCTGAAGTCCTCTTCTATTATTTGGGTGTCGTCTGTTGCATTCTGGGAAGTGTTCTGTTGGAATGTCCCTTCTCGCATTTCTTTTATGACATTTGTTGACTGCAGAAGAAAATTTAGTAATTAAACATATGCTGGTAATTTTCATTGTCAGAGTGTTGTATACAATACATATGATATGCATTTAACTAATATAATTTGAGTATGGAGTTGAGTGTAGAATCTAGAAATGTGATTAAAGTTGAGCTAGGTTTTAGTCTTAACCAATTAAATATTTTGAATGAAGACTTCATCTTTAAGATATTATGGAGCTTAAAGCTGTACATACCTTAAAACTAGCAAACATCATGCAGAAAATAGAAGAAGTCCTGATATATTTATATAAAACATATGCCCATATATGAATTTACTCAAAAATATTACTGCAACAGTTGGAATTATAGATGTCAAGAAAGTAACAATTATTGGGAATTTGTCTCTAAGCGAGAATATTACCAGCCTATTTATGGTATAACACCTTGAGATTTGGCATATTTTAGAATAAAATAATGCTTTAACTAGTTAAGTTGATTATCTGAATGAATATTTTGTGTCATTTCTTCAAGTTTTATTTTTAAAAAAATAATATGGTATGGAAGAAAATTTAAACTGTCATCAAAGTCCTCCATTTCAGTTGATTTTGGTGTACAATGCTGTTGGGCATTTCTGCGGTTCTAAGTTTTCCGTCACCAATATTGAAGCGAAACATGTACCGAATTTGACCGATTGACTAAAAGAGGTGCAATGCTTATCATTTGAAAAGAGACACCAGAACAGTATGTTAAGAACATATTGGTTTTGGACACATTGGATACCACCCCCGTGTTTTCATGACTCGCGACATGTCAGCTTATTTTGCGCACATCTTTGAAAAGATATTTATCCAGAAGGCTTTAGAAAAGAAATACATTACTTTGGACTGTTTCTGCCAGCATTTCAGTCGAGTAATTAGGTCAGATTTAACGTTATTTTTACAACATTCAGCGTAACAATTTCAGTAAATGGCAAGAGATATTAGGCAAACTAAACCGAGCTTGTAACAAAAATCAGTAAAGTTTAAAACTTTATAGAAAAAAGCTATTATGTGGAAGATAAACAGCAATGAATAGGATGTAATGTGTTTACGTCTTTTTTTTGGGGTGGGGGCAGTATTAAAGAGTTTAGAAACAGACTATAAGCCAGTGAATTTCTTGAGAATCGTTCTGGCTGCAAGTTGACACGTTGGGTAGCAGATGATATTGTACATGTGGGACATTCTCTTGCTAACTTGGAATCTTGGATTAAGATGTAGAATTTTTTAAAAGTATACATTTCCATCTTTTAAATACAGTATTTATTTAATATGATTCTAAACGATACATAGTAAATTGGATTTTCTGGGTTATAGATTCAAGAAGGTCCCGGACATGTTGACATTTAGATCTCGCATTTCGAGTCAAAATGTGCGATATTTGTGTACAATTTATGAATATCACTTTTTTAAATTAAACTACAATCGTTCTTTAAAAAAAAAATACAAACTGGATTTTTTTTACCCAAGCTAGCGCGTGGTCCTATGTTTACAAAAAACTGACAGATTTACTTGACACGCAGATTTGGTCAACATGGTAGGTACATGTATATGTTTCTTATTGAGCATACCTTTTCAACTCAAGTAAAAGTATGAAGACCTATTTAAAATATGAAGATTATAATGTGTGCATTTGCTTGAAGCTTGGAGCATTTCGGACACTTCTCAACATCGCAAATACATTATAGCAGTGACGTCATTTCAATTTTGTTCACAGGGGTGGGGTGGTGGTTGCAAACTTGTCTTGCTTGTTAATTTTCGTATATAGGCTACAGCAATTTTACAGCACATGCAAATTAACCTGCCCTTTCCAAATGACATAACTGCACGCAAGAGACCAATCCATATTATTGCTGTCAGCACATAAGAAAAGCTATAGTTATGTTTTATATGAGATAGGTGGACAAATATAAACAGGTACGCATTGATATAAAAAGACGTAGCACCACAATTGTCCATTTCTGTATATACTAACCCACTTATAGAAAGATGCAGCTCCAGCGCTGGCACTGTGTATTTTGTCCTCTGAAACAGTGTTCAAAATTTTTTCAGCAGCGTTTAGTGACTTTTGCTCAACATCACCATTAAAGTCTCGAATTCTGGAGATGATACTGTCTTTACCCTGTTTATGAAGCAGTCCTTGAATGTGTGCCCAGCTCTGAAAGGTCAAATTTTAAATATTTGTTACTCTTTATATATATATATATTGATTTGGGTTTTACACTAAACGACTTATGAATAGTAGACCATGACAGTCAGCTTCAAAAGCCAGTTATCACTAATCCCTCTGAATTAATGGTTGTAAGGACATGATATTTTCACTAAAAGATTTCTTGTAGATGGTCCTAAAATGAAAATGGGGCTGATCTGAGAACCAATATGGCTGCCAACTTGTAAATCTTATCGCTACTCCAAAAGAAGAGTCATATTGATGTGAGGTTTACACTACAAGATTTTTATTGACGGGTTTGTTTGTTTGCTTGATTAGGATTTTTAACGTAGCTTCAACAATTTTTCAGTCATATCGCTACGATTCTGCATTGAGGCAGTTTATACCAGTCCTAACACTAACCTCTTAATGCTGAACGCCAAGCGAATCAGCTGTTTGTTCCATTTTTGTAAATCCTTGGTATGACTCGGCCGGGGATCAAACCCACGACCTCCCACTTCCTGAAAGTGCACAGAAATAGAGAGCAGTCTGATAAAAAGGCATTCCAAATTGTGAAAGACCTCACCAGACAGAAGCAAGAGTCAGTATCATTCAAGACGAAAATGGAAAATGCCTCACAGAAGCAAGTGACATTGCAGAAAGATGGACTGAGTATTGTAAAGAACTCTACAAGCATCCGTCCACAGGAGACCCAGAGGTCTTGAAGTTCCAAACTCCACAAATAATGATGATTTCCCCATTTTCAAAGAAGAAGTGGAGTCAGCAATTAGAGCACTGAAGAATGGGAAGGCAGCTAGAGTTGACAACATCCCAGCTGAACTTATCAAGAATGGGGAGGGAATCAATGATAGAGCTACTAACATAAATCTGCAACAAGATCTGGCAGACAGGCGAATGGCCAACACAGTGGACCCAGTCACTGATTATAACACTCCCAAAAAAACGGCAATCTCCAGCTGTGCCAAAATTACAGAACTATAATTTTGATCAGCCATGCTAGTAAGGTGATGCTGATGATCATCTTGAACAGACTGAACCCATAAGCAGAAGAAATAATCGCTGAAGAACAGGCAGGCTTCCGGAGTGGAAGAAACACAACAGAACAAATATTCAATCATAGGGTTCTGTGTGAAAAGTACTCACAACATCAACAAGACATCTATCATGTATTCATATATTTCAAAAAGGCTTTTGACAGAGTGTGGCATGAGGCATTGTGGGCCACATTGAAGAAGTACAACATGGGTCAAAAGTTGACCAACATCATCAAGCAGCTGTACGCCAAGGCTACCAGTGCAGTAATTGCTCAAGGTTATGTGGGGGACTGGCTCAAGACTACAGTTGGAGTACAGCAAGGATGTCTCCTATCACCCACACCTTTCAACATCTACTTAGAGCGCATCGTGAGCGAAGCCCTGGAAAACCACTGTGGGACAGTCAGCATTGGAGGACGTAACATCACCAACCTCCACTTTGCAGACGACATTGATGGGCTGGCAGGCAGTGAAGATGAGCGAAGGACTTGGATGAAACATGACATGAAGATAAGCGCCGAGAAGACAAAGCTGATGTCAAATCGTGGCATACAAATCTCAGCCAAGATTAAAGTCAGAGGACATGAACTGGAAACAGTGGGCCAATTCAAATATCTTGGTTCCATAATCACTAAAAAGAAATCAAGAGCAGAAATTTTATCACGAGCAGCACAAACAATGGCAGCTAAGTCAAAGCTAAGACCCATCTGGAGAGACAAGAATATTTGTCAGAAAACTAAAATCAGACTATTGAGAGCACTAGTCATCTCAATCTTTCTTTATTCATGTGAAGCCTGGACCCTGACATCAGAATTACAACGAAGAATCCTGGCACTTGTAATGAGATGCTACATAACCATCCTTGGCATCTCTTACATGGACCACATCACAAATCAAATAGTGCGTAACATTATCAGGCACAAAGTAGGCCATTATGACGACCTCCTCACCACTGTCAAAAAGAGAAAGCTGGAATGGTATGGTCATGTCACTAGAGCCAACAGTCTATCAACAACAGTACTGCATGGTAGTGTCCAAGGTGGTCGAAGGAGATTTAGAGAAAAAAGTGGAGTGACAACATCACAGAATGGACCAGGAAAAGCTTTGCAGAGACACAGGCATTGGCACATGATCGAGACATTTGGAGGGAACTGGTCATATGTTCAGCAGCACAGTGCCTCAACGACAACACTGGGTCAAGAGACTGATGATGATGATGATGATGATGATGATTATTCGTCAGAAATATGTGGGCTTTTTTAAGAAGCTGTAAAAGAAAAATTTAGTCATATGGCTACGATGTCTGCAGTTTGGCAGTTTATAGTAATGTATAGCAATGGGGCATTTAACAGCAGACATGTAGCATCATCATAACAATAACCTCTTAAAGCTGAGCGCAAAGCGAGACTCGACCGGGAACCCGTGAACACTCATCCGAATGGATGTTCTAACCACTTGGTCCACCGGAACGGTCTGGAACAGGTAATATAATAAAGTATATACCATTTTTAAAGGTCTTAGATATAATTCTGCATTGGTTCGAACCCGCAACCGAGGCGGACACTAACCACTTAGGCTACCGGAGCGGTCTCAGAAATGGAAACTGAAACAGAAAATTTTAAAATGGCGTGAACAGAATACGAATGAATTGCAGAAGGTAAAATAGATAAAAGTTCTTTTTATTTAAAAGTAAAAGAACGAGGAGAAAATAATCAATAATAAATGAACAAGGCTTCGATTGAACTCAAACAGTTACTGTCCATTATGGTATTACTAAACTTAAACCATTTGACCGTAACACCATTAGTCTGTATGTTTTATACAATAACAATTGACGATATAAAATTAAAACTCAATGGCATGGCGAGGTACCTTAGAGTATTAGATATAACCAAAGCTTAGCTGTGTTTCTTTTCTTTTTAGTTATATACCAAATCAACATATTTTGTAAACATAGTTGCACTAAATTTAAATAAATTTTATCAAAACTAACTTTTCTTCAGTAAATATTTCTTTGAAAATTGCTACAATCAATAGTTTGTATTATAATGTAAATGTAGCCTACTGAGTAGATCTTTTTAGCCCTCTCTAGGGACGAGAAACTGAAGCTAGGTACTAAAATAATGAAACAAATGAAAATTAATGCTAATGCATATTGATTTTGTTGGCTGATTTAATAACTTGACTGAATGGGTGTAATTCACCTCAATATGTATATTATGATTCTTTTTGCCTGAGTACCGATATGTTTGAAATCAACAAAGAGCAGAATATAAATAATAAATTTAACGTGATCAGATAATGAAAAATTCACGAGAAATATTTTTTGTTCCATCATTCCATTTTACAGAAAATGTAAGGCAAAAATAGCATTTTCATCTGCTCTTTTTCATTGATGTTAACGTCTTTCACAATGCGCCTCTTCTATACTTTGCTGCGATTATGATCTAAGCTTAAGATTTCCTCCAAATGCAACCAGAGGAAAAAACAACGAAGCACAAATAGTAATCGATATTTGAACGTCGAATTATTTTGAAAGAAACAAAAATTAACATTTTGTGTTGCTGCCAAATGACGTCCTAATTGTACGGAGACCAAAATGGCAGATGATCTAAGATACGCATTTTATCTTCATTTTTCTACTATTTAGTGATAAGATCAAACGACATATCAACCAATAAATTTTCTCTATCAGTATATGTTGGAATTGTTAAACAATTTGTTTTGTAGAATCGTTTTGCAGCTTAACGCAGTATATGACTAGAGCTAAAACGAATACCAAATTTTCTTTTTCGAATATTTACTGAATGTATTCAAACGGGATCTGAATATTCATCGATGTCAATAAAGGTATAAAACAATAATCTGTGAAGTGATTTGTTTACAATCTTATAAAATGTACACATGTTCAATTTAATTTAGTCAAATTTGGACATGCCGATGAGGGTCTGTAGAATTTCTCATATTATATGTACTCTGGCGGAGCACGAGATTACAGTTCAATATATGTGAAATTGTCTTGTGATTTCTCAAAAGAGTATAATTTGACCTATAAAATGGCAAGGTACCTTGGAGCTAATTCCCTTCCTTGGCATAATTTCATTTCATGGGCAATGTGGGATATACCAAACAAAAGGTTTAGTCATTTTAAAAATGACATAGAAAAAAATAATTAAATAACCCTTGCCAAGACTCCGGATCAATGTTGAACTGTTTCAAGGATTTGAAGTATTTCCTCTAAACACCAAGATATAGCTTTCTTTCAGACTGAAGAACTTGACGTCAGTCCAGCATCAGATGTCAATTTCAGTGTCATAGTTAAAGAAGACATCAGGAAACATGACAGAGGACACTATACTGAGAATGGTTGGGGCAAACACACAACCTCACTTTGCTCCAATGGAGAATAATAAAGGTTCGGTTTCCCGTCATGATCGGGCATGAGGTCATGGACTTACCGAACCATCACAATAAATTTTTATTGACAACCAAATTTTGCCATGACTTTCCAAAGATCCCCATGACTGATTGTCTCAAAGGCTTTTATCAGGTCAACCAATGTCATGATTAGGTTGGAGTTCCGTTCCTGCCATTTCCTTGCGGAGTTAACGAGATGCAAGCAATACGGTTATGATTCCTCGTTCTTTCCACAGATTGTTAGGCTGGATTCCTTAATCGATGTGACGCATAAAGCATATCAGCATCAGAATTCTCGCGAGAAAATGTACAGGCTATGCACAACAAGGAGAGGCCACGATGGTTTTCATAAGATTGTTTGTTGCCTTTCCTCTTGTACAAGCGGAAGATCTCTGCGTCCTTATACTTCTTTAGTATAATTCTTTGAGACCTCATTGACTGAAAGAGTTCAGTCAGTTTCTCTGCCATGTGCACGCCTCCGACGTTGTCGACTTCTGATTTAGCATCTGCTCCAGGTGTTTTGCTGCTTGACAGCAGGTCCGATTATCTGCCAGTGAAATGATCATTTCCTCTTGAGGAAATCAATCATTTGCCTCCTTATGACGTTTGATTGAGGATGTTGTTGAAGTGTTTTGCCCGTAGTTGAGGTGGGTTTTTTGTCGGTGAGCATTATGTTGATGTGAGCACTCATTAGTGATGTTCTTTATGGCTGTAGCCCATGGTGTCTCGTCAAAGCAGCATAGAAGTTCAGCTATGGGTCTTGCAATCCTCTGAGTTTGCACTGGACAGTCCTCTTGATGTTGCAAGATGTTTTCTAAAATGCTGAAGTACTATCTTCTAATCAGGCCTTCTGTAGCCGATGTTTCTCATTCAGAAGTCTAATGGCAGCGTCGTTCTCATTAAACCAGTCTTGACCTGATGTTGTTGTGTGACGGAGTGTTTTTGATTCAGTTTAGTAATCAGTCTCTGAAGAATTCCCAGTTTTCCTCGACATTCTGGTTGTTTATATCAAGTGTATCTAATTGACTGAACCTTTCTTCGACAAATACCTTTTTTCAGTGGTGTAGTGCTGTGGGAACGATGTTCCCTTACTTTTTGCGCTCGCCATTTTCCTCACACCCCCGCATCTGAATAGCATGCTTTCCCTCGTATCTTATTTTGAGTTCTCACTTCCTTTTTCAGCACTACACCTCTGCCTTTTTAATATTCTATTGTTTCAATTTGGAGACATTAAGTTTGTTGCTATTTCGACGATTGCTAGGCTGGAACCGGATACTAAGTTTAGCGAGTATGAGCCTCTGGTCAGTCCAGTATTCATCATTTTCATGGCTTTTGTCACTAGCAAGTCCTACCTGTTTCTTGTAATAATCATTGAGATGACAGTGCTTAGAGGGTGGTTGTATTCAAGACTTTGTGTTACAGTTTGTCAGGCGGAAGACTGCCTTGGTGAGATTAGGAGGTCCTTCTTAGCGCATCTCCTCAGTAGAAGGAGTCCGTTGTTGCGTTTGCCAAATCCATTTTTGTTAATAACATATCAGAGGCGTAGCGAGGGGGGGGGGGGGCAGGGGGTACATATGTCTCCGGGCGCCAAGGTACAGGGGCGCCGAAATGAGGCTTGCAACGTTACATTATAATAAGAAAACAAGGGTAATAAATCTGTCACAAGATCGCTGGGGCGCCAATTTTATAGTTTGTCCCCGGGTGCAAAATATCATTGCTACGCCTCTGTAACATATGGCTTTGTCTGCTGCTCTGTGCCAACTCTATCACTGAAGTCAGCAAGGCTAATGAGCTTGATTGCGTTCGGTAAAGAGGCTCCAGGTTTTCCCAAAATGTCTTTGATCTTTTTGTCATGGTTTGTCATGGTGACCCCCTTCCACACTGCACTCTTGTTCAACTTGTCCCATTACATGCTATATTTTCAATAGTATATCGAACAGATATGGCAATATTGTGTACAGTGTGACTATTCACATTTACTTCCTTTGCATGCATTTAACGTTGTATATTGTACATTTTGACTTGTTATTTTTGGCTGTCTTTTTTGTTAAAAATGCACTGGGTAACCAATAGTTGAATACCAATATTCTATTTGAATACTCGTAATTTATTTACCGCCAATAATTGTATGACTTACTGCCCTTTTTAACTTTAAAGATGGATACAGCATAAGCAAACAAATTAAGAATTCAACTTGTTCTTGTAGTTTTTAGTGGACTTACATGGAACTTAGCACATATCGTGATCATCATCTAATGATATACATGTTGACAACTCATTCTACTTGCACTAGTTTTTGGAAGATACGTGTGATTTTCTTCTGCTATATTATAAGAGTATCTCCGTAATTAGGTATTTTAAGAGTCGGATGCGAGAGGAGTGGAATGTATTTACGTCAGCTAATTGTTCATTCCCTAAGTTATGATATTTAGATGGTATTTAATTAAATTAAAGCAAGGATGATATCCATCTTAATAATTGTGTTATTGCTCTTCCTCGTTAACAAATGTGCATGTCAGTGTGGAGCTTAGGCAGATGTCATAGATGAAATTGCTGCCTTGTCATTCTTGAAATGAAAAGCCGCGTCTGGCTGCTTCTCCGAAACTGATAGTTGTATTTAGTAAAACAGTGTAATAACATACATCAGGTCCTAAATACAAAAAGAGTTGATATGAGCTACGGTGTGGCAACCAAAGTGGCCATCTCAAAAATGTTTTCACCAGTCCTGTTAGAAGAAAGGTGGTGTTGACATCACATCTTGCATCACGTAATTAGTCCTAATCGTGTGGATCTGACCCCTGACGAAAATGCTATTTTCCGCCTTTTTGTTCGTTTGTTAATTTTTTCTTTTTGATATGACCACCAACATACCTATTCTATTATAAACGATGTAAAACAAATATTTTTGACCTTGAGATCATATAAATTCTCTGCTTACAAAGTTACATTGTTGTAATTCTCAGAGCTAGTACCGCGGTAACAAGTACATATACAAAATGAATTATAACCAGTCTTTTTTCAAGTTAAGTAAACAATTATATGCCATTCTGATACTGATTTCACGGTCAGCGGCAAAGAACTTGACTGAGAGCATCAGTACCGTTGGTGGGAGTTCTTTATTTTGCATACTATTAACGTAACATTTTGCTCCTGGATAATGCTACGTCATAATCTTTGCTGTCTTCAATGACCATACTATTTAGTATATATTATTTACTGGATCATTTTCAATCGAAGCACGGTGTCACTGTAACTTTTCAAATGAATAAGTAAAAATGTAAAATTCAGCTGTTAAACATATAGAAAGAGACTGACATAATACCTCTAAGTATCCTTTATCTTCTTTGAGTAAGAAGAAGGTGGCCTTCATAGTCTCGTACACCTCACGTGGCGGGTTGGCGTAGTTTGCCAACTCGGAAATAGTCGTTTGCTTAATCTCGAGAACGTCATGACAATGGCTTTCCAGATTAATCAGTTGTGTCAGAAGGGCGTCTGCCTGTTCAATGTTTGGTTTTAACACGTCCCGGTACGGAGAATCTATTGCCTCGTCGATTGCTTTATCCAAAATGTGGTGATTCCTTCTCATGATAGCTTCCCGCAAGCCTTCAAAAATAGTAATATTAATTACATTAGTCACTGGATGATACTTATATGTTGTTATTACATTTTAAACATGTAATCCATTTTAGTGAACTTTTTACGATTTTTTTTTTTTGTAAACTATATAGACTAAGTTGACGATTTTAGCATCATTGGTCGGGGCCAAATTACACGCCCATGGTGGTCACGTGTTTTGTTTTAAGGTTCTGCATAAATCATAATTTAGATCTTTTAGTGACGTTGATTAAGATGAATTCTAAATTGTATAAGTTTAATGATATATAAGGTTAGTAACATGTACTAAAGGTGAACACATTAACTGGTATTTTGCTCTGTATTTAAAACACAAATACCCCAACTCTATTGTTCTGTCTAGAAACTCACCCATTCTTTAACACTATACATATTTTGAAAGTTAACATGGAAGTAAATAATGAAACAAACTAATATGAATAAATCTTCAGAAATATATTCATGAAGCTAGACGATTTTGGTACTTACGATTATATTAAATTATAAAGCAGTAAAATACTAGATATATATTGAACTAACAGAGTTGTATCAGACATTAGGGAAAATAAAGAAGAGTAATTGGAATAGACTGATGCTATATTCGCTGTAAACAAATAAAAGAATCTAAGATAAGAGAGATTTACTTCGTACTAACTGCTGAGAGTTGAAACGATCTCTGATTTTCTTTGGTAAAAACAAAATTTTCGAGATAGCCCGCACGGGTAATATTGAATGTCATTGTCGGCACCATTTTCATTTAAGACTAGCTAGATAAGCGCCTCTGCTGTCTGGCGATTTTCTGTCCAATTCTGGAAATTATACCTACGCCAACCAACTCGGAGATCACGTCTGAGCGTTAAGAGCAAGGACGCGGCGTGATTACTTGTTCGTACAAAATTTGTAAATATGTGTTTTTGCACAGCGTAAAATTGCCTATTTATAGGAGCACTTCCCTTATCAAATCTTTATTTTCGATGGTGCGTAGTTTTGTGCATTTTTAGCTCTTAAGTTTCAGAGGTAAGTAAATCTTGCATGTAGTCTGAAATCCAAAAAAGGTTTAAAAAGAAAGAAAAAAATACCGGACCTTATGAACTTTGCCAAACATCACAGGAAATCTTGAACTTAAAACACCATGCTGATAGGACGATCCATTAAAAAGGGATGCAATATTCGATATTGCGGCCGTATTGTATTTCGCAACTGGACCAGTTTCATCCAGGGCCTACTAAACCTTGGGATGAATGCGTATATAATGTTTTATGGCAATCATTCAAGTTGTTTAATAGGAAAGACAAACTTATGTTAACGAACGAATGACGATCATACCACGCACTCTCTCTCTCTCTCTCTCTCTCTCTCTCTCTCTCTCTCTCTCTCTCTCTCTCTCTCTCTCTCTCTCTCTCTCTCTCTCACACACACACACATATATATATAGTTGGTACCGATGTTGCCAAACATCAACGACATCAATGTAGAACCATATTACAATCAAGTAATGCCTTGCAACGCGACATCGCTTGCATTATACGTGTATTAAAAATTCCAAAGTTACAACTTATGCAATATTTTTTAATAATTAAAATTTCCAATAACGGAGGATTACATTTTTTTATGTTGATATGTAAATAGACGTCTCAACGGTGTGACTAAACCACATTTTATTCGCTTGTTTTTACTCGTTTCGTTTCTTTTTCATCTTAATACGTTTACCCTTCTTAAGTTGTAGATAGTGCAAACGCCTCCTTGCTCTCTCCGTATCTCCATCCTGATCTACCTTGAACTTTTCACAGTCCTCAATTGCCTTTTGGAGGACATTGGGGTTGTCACCTATCGTTCCCTGCCTGAGTCGCTCCCTTGCCTTCTTCTGAGGAACAGTCTTCAAGGATACGAAATATTTAAATTATAGGGGTATATCAAATCAGGATAGTGCGACCCGACTGCCAGTACCTGCCTTTACAAAGGAATACTGAATTTAGAGTTCCTTCAAATAAAATGTTGTAATATTGACTTTATATATTAGTGCATATATCACAGTGTATAAATGAATCTTATCTACATATATTCCGGTTGTAATATTTGCATGTAGAATGCAGCAATGATATTAATAAATTGCTATTATTAGAATAATAAACGCGAGTAAAGGCACAGTTCTTAATATGGCTGATTTAAGGATGCCATGCGTTTATGCGTCCCTTTTTCAACTCACCAAAATTATCAAAGTTCAAAATAACAGATTTCAATTCTTGGTTTGGTTTTGTGAGATTCAACGCCATTCCAGCACGTTATTGATATTACATAGCGACAAGTATATTTGGTGGATGAAGAACACAGTGGCGAAATATGTACGTGATCTGTAAAGGTAAGCTTCTTAGACGACTCGGCTGCCTATGGCCCAAAAGACTTGTAATGAATACTCATTAATTATTGTCCAGGGCCAACGAGACTTTTAATAAATACTCATTAATTATTTCTTGAAGACTTAACTGTAATCAAACATCTAGATGTTGCAGTTTCAAATTGTCGAATGGACGTAACAATAGATAATCGTGTCTCTAATTAGCATACCATTTGCTTTAAAACTGAAGTTTCTTGTCGAAATTTTGCCATTTAGAGATATATTTTAGATTCAGAATGAAACTTTGTATGAAGTTGATAAATGTTTAATTTATATACTGTACTGTATAAAGTCCATTTCGCCGAGGAAATTATTACATACTGTTAGACAGGATCCATATGTATCATTAACAGATTAATAGTTGCTGGGACAAGTTTGACTAGCTGCTCTTGAGAATTTGGAATAAACAATAATTGACTGACAACTACTGGTAGATGCACTGCGTCTGCGTAATCGTCAGTTCTTTCATTTCACATGAAAGCTTACAAAGTATATCTCCTATCTATGATCGTTACGACGACGATGTGGTAAAAGCTTATAAGGCGTATCTTCTATCCATGATCGTGGGGACGATGATGTGGAAAAAAGCTCATATCTATCTTTATCTATGATGTGGAGGAACAAGGGCGCATGACGCAAGTTTTATTTGCACGTATTTTCAGTAAGGTTCATCAACCCATTTTGATCATTAACTCACACGTTTTGGTCATATCACTTAAAACGAGCACATCAGACAACATACAAGACAAAACAATTAACACAGTAACATTTTGTCTGCGGTATCAAAGTAGAGGTATTATAATAAGATGATAAAACCAAAGAGTAATGCTATTTTTGTATTATATGTTTAAAAAATCCTTGATCCTCGAACCTGTTTGACAAGTTATTATCATTGTCCCTCCCAAGAAGCCAGATTTTATTTGGCGAAAGTTAAAGTCTTTTAATAGTATTGGAGTGACAGCCAGTAGCATACTCGTGCTTCGTGCACGAGTTAATTAATCATCACAGCGGAAACAGCGTATCAAAACAAGAAAAAGAAAAATGCAGCATGCAGTCCAAACCTCCAATTCTTACTCCAGTCACAAGAGGATATTACGTATGAAGATATACAATGTATAGTCGTTAATATAGAAATTTAACTAATGAATAATTACAGTTTTCTTTCCTCATTTCGTCAGTCTAGTTGGCCAGGCCAATTTGAACTTTGGGGAATTTACCTATATAAACTAGTAAAATAGAAGATATGCCAATGGTACACATTCACATTGTAATTTACGTTGCACTGATTTCATGTTTGCTTACATACAACACAAGGGTAGTGCGATAATAACATGTAGAATAACATGTTTATAACCTATTATTGTAAATGAAACGGAAAAACAAAATAAACAGATAGATTAGACTGAACAAAACTGCGAAATGATAAATCTCAAAGTTGGATCGATCGAGAATGGAGAGAGAGAGAGAGAGAGAGAGAGAGAGAGAGAGAGAGAGAGAGAGAGAGAGAGAGAGAGAGAGAGAGTGTGTGTATCTTGACATTCCAAATGTTCGTCCAAGACAAGTTATAGAGGATCTCAAATAGGTACTGACTTTAATATTAATTTTATGAAACGAGTTTAATAATGACATCATTTAATTCTTTTTATTACATAGTTTTTATTTCAGTGGAAATTATTTAGATTGAAAGAAGAACGAAGGATTTAGTTCCTTCTGACATATTTACCGCGTAAATATTCAGTGATTGGATAAAATTATTTCAGTTTAGAGACCGGTTTATGTCCACAGTATTCTGTGAACAGCGGTGAGTTTTTCTACTTATGTAAGTTAACGTTTAAACCACAATTGTATATAGGGTGGATCCCATGCTATAGATGTGCCGCTTCCTTCAATCCCCACCCCACACATGCAATACCCGTAGTTTTACTTTTGTTATTGTTTTTGTCTCGGGGGTTTTAGCCAATTTTCATGTTATGATATGTTATACATGACATAACTAACGGGGGTGTGGGGTAAAATTAGCCCTATTGAGCCAATCGAGACCATTTTTCTCCAATTCTCTTTCGCGAGTCGATTCAAAGATTCAGAAAATGGTGGCCAAAAATGTTCATTGAATATAACAAAATTCCGGAAAGGGGTGGGGGTGGTAAAAAGTGTTTTCACGATCGCAGCCCATCATTAAAGAGAATACTTCATACTGATTTCATGGGCTTATGTGGAACAATCAGAATCACATAAAGTGATATGTCCACATGTTATAATATAAAAGAATATGTGATAAAAGACCAAGACGAGTTGATATTTGACGAAGAAAACCGAGACGACAAAGACGATAAAGATAGTGAAGATATCAATGATCAATGAACAAATCAGAGGGATGCTTTCAACTTTCAACATTGAAAAACCCAGCGGCATTTACACACCAGGATGAAAATGTATGGATATATAATGTATGTATATATAAACTGCAATACGTTTGAAAACATCAGATATCACTGTAGACATGACGATCATTTACGAGCTGGATTATTACATATGCTAGTCAGCGCATAGTGATTTTATTTGACGAAATTCAGGCTTGAAGAGAAGTTTAGTTGATACAGTTTAAACAGTTTGTTAACTATTCACTGTCCTTAGTTTGGAACTTACAATCTTGCTTATTTTATGATGAATGGTCTACGATCAAATACTATCCACTGCAATATACTCTGCAATCCTTTATTTTTACGAATTTGCAGCCTAAAT
This sequence comes from Unio delphinus, assembly GCA_029339505.1. Lineage (NCBI taxonomy): Eukaryota > Metazoa > Mollusca > Bivalvia > Unionida > Unionidae > Unio > Unio delphinus. The sequence continues at coordinate 14,749,960 of JAQISU010000106.1, read as the reverse complement.
TAGGTAACAGAAAGTAGCAAACCAGTAAGTTTAGAAAAAATCACCAATTTTTTTCCCTTGAATCGAAGTGAAAATTTAAAAGGAACCTACAGTATGTGAATTAAATCCCAAGTAATCTTACATGTCCTATCACAAGTCCAAACGTATAAATAAGTCCGAATGAATTCCATTAGTCTTGAATTTGCTGATGACCAATACATGTATTATTTAATGACTTGATGTACCAATAGTCTTGATGTACCACAATGATATAATCGAGAATATCTTACATTTAATTCACAATAACCCAAATATAGTGTTTTAGTCAAAAAGCTCCAATATACTGTGCAATTCCATTGAATAATTTTAATAAATTATTCATCTCAATTTATATCTGAACACAACTAAAAATGATTCCAAAGACCGAAGTAGGAATAAATATTATTTTATCTCATCCTTATAAAAAAAAATCTTAAGACACAATAAAATTACCAGGATGCGGGTTGCATGTTCACTTCCAAAACATATGTTTATAAATAAGGCTGGACCTTGAACTCAAATGTCATAAAATAGCTTATTTATAATTTACAAACATAACAATAACACGACCAGTAGTTAGCAAGCAAAGTTAACTTATATCCTAAATTACTAACAAAAGTCAAGCACACACATATATATATATATATATATATATATATATATATATATATATATATATATATATATATATATATATATATATATATATATATATAATATGTTGTCAGAAAATTAGACAGGATACTCCTGAAGTTACGCACACAATCAAGTTAGAACATATGAGTGTTTCTATTAAAGAATACAATTTATTGCTTCATTGCTTTATATCAGGACATTCAAACCTATTGGAATTCATTCAGAACATTCTTTCATTTTGGACTTGTGATAGGATATTTAGGATTATTTTGGATTGAATTCACAATAAAATTTAAGTGTCTCTTGGCTATACTGACCACCATGCATTGCCTATCATGTGCTGAAAATTGGCGATAAACACTTTAACACACTGTCAGTCGTCCTTCTCAAATGATCTTTAACTCGAATAAGAAACGTGTTCTAGGATCTGCGCATGTTCTCCGTCAGCTTTACCCAACACACGTCGTTCGGAGCAATGGCATTTTGGGGAAAGGTCATATTACCGTAAATAGCAAACTTGTAACGACCAAAAGTAAATATGTTACACCTCCTCACAATCAAAAGAAAATATACAACAAAAGGTTTTACATGGAAAATAATATACATGTATATACTTTTTTACAGAAGCAATGCAAACCGTTGCAATTTTAAAAAAAATCAATTGCAAGTTTCTTCGATCACTTCACATTCTTTCTATGACAAATGAAGGTTCTAGATAGCACAATACAAAGCACAAAGATAGTTTATTGAATGCTTATTTTTAATGACATTCATAAGACAGTTTGCTGATAAATCTCACGTTACATATAACAAAGTTCGAACGATCAATCTTAAGATCTGTTTTAACAAGGATTTTATGATCTGAAGAAACTTCCGTGAAGCTGGAATCAGTAAGTTATGTCTACTAATAGATGTACAAATATAGATATTAGGTTTTGTATACATGTGGTTCAGTATTTTTCAAAATTACTCTTTCCCAGATAATACAGTATGTTTATATTCTTCTGGTTGCAATTCAACTGTTTCCAAGAACACACGTGCTAATGTTTATATTCCAACCACCTTACCCACCACCCTCACTCCACCTCCGAGCGCACTTGGGCCAACAACTAAGGCTCTAACTTATACATATGACACAAGGCAGACATGTTACAATTCACTTTACAACTGTATAAATAACATAAAGTCCAAAGGTTGATTTATGTCTGGATTTCTATGCCAAAATTAAATATATTATGTACATAGTCTCATCACATTTTTCTTTTAATATTATTTTAATAAAAATGCATTTCAAAAGATCACGTAAAATTGCGTTGTGAAATAAATAAAGTGCTCTATATTAATTAAAAGTACCTACCTCCCGTTTTGTCTTGGGAAACTTTGTGTCCGAGTCTGTCAGAAGATAATTGCAAACGTTTTCATACTCTCCGGTAGAACTCATGACGTAAAGCCGCAGAGCATATTCTCCTCTACCGGGAATAGTCACAACTATATCAAGTTCTTTGTTCTTCCTGTCATATCTCTTTTCTACGCTCTTTTCTAGCATCTCCTTTGACATTAAGTCATTGACTAGATCAATTTTCACTGTTACATATTTCATCAATAGAAATTTGAACACGTGTACTTCGTTTTCTCTGACTTGAATAATACCCCCTATATGGGAGGGGGCGCACAGACCAGATTCATTGCATGCTTGACTCGGTCCCCAACCCACCGTTCCAGGGTCGATTGGAAGTTGACCAAACGACTGACTTACGCTGTGACACATGATTTTAAAATCACCTAACCAGAAGTTGTGATTTTCGTGTATAGCATACAGTGCGCATTTATACACTCCCTTGACTGGGAAACGCATTTCAACTTTCCATGAATCTGTTATTCTTCCGCATATTATGTATGTTGCCCAGTCAATTGTACTGGTTTCGCCTTCCGATTGGAAGTACACGTTACATGAAACAGTGAGACCTTCTAACAAGTCCTTCTTCCCCTCCATTTCGATGCTGACAACGTTGTCTTTCATTTCAATTTCACACGTCTGTTCATTCTTCAATTTAAATCCGAACTTAAAGAAATATGGCCTGAGGTACGGAAGACATACAAATTGATTCATCTCCAGCTTCGTTTCTAAAAGTTGCCAGTCAGTGAACAGTCTGTCTGGAAAGCAAAAGTGGATAAAATCCTCAGGGTTCGGACAGAAAAAGAATTCGTTGAAAACTCTCTTCTTGGAGTAGGTGGCAGGTAGTTCCTTATTGCCCTCATACACCAACCGCCATGAAGAATCTGAAGTTGTGTTCACCAAAGGCGTGCAAATGAAAAATGGATGGATTATATTCCACTGACCATCAAAGTAGACAGCGTTCCACGTGGATGGAGAATCGTCCAAGTCTTTCTGTCCAATGACATAGTGACCAGTCTTGCAGACACCACGAACGATAACACACGGAAGCTTAGCTGCGCTGGAAGAAAATCCAGACACATATTACACTTAAAAACGTTGGCTGATGTTAAAATTTCTCCAAATTATGTTATTTTGTTTTTGTTTTGTAATAATATTGACGCGAATTTACGCAAAATATACGGCCTTTAATAAAAAAAAAATAAGCACCAAATAATAATAACAAAGTCTGCATATCATCAGCACGAAAGAAAAATGTTAGGTCTTTAAAAATATAAAGTTTGTTTCTGTCAGAATTATGTTGAATTCAATTCAATACCTATAATCTTATGTTTCACTATGATTCTTCAAGTATTTAAAGTCATAATTGTATAACTTTATGAATTTTTTTTTTAAAAATTCAGTTACTTCGCTGGATTTCGAAATACCATTCGAATAAACTGCTTGAAAAAAAAAATCATTCTGTGGGGCCAGGGGGTCAAGTCGTCATGTTTACTTACCGACAAATCAAAGCAAAGAGACCTGCAAAAGTTCCTCTATTCTCTTTAATCCGTTTCATGTAGGCCAGTGGCGTGTTCTCTTCAATGTTGTCACCATAATCGTGGGTCCTGATGTTCTGTGCGCTGATCCATACCGTGATGGCTCGAACCTTGTATACGTCAGCGGAGAAGTCTTTCGTAAGATACTCTGCTAATTCACTAAAACTGCTGCTGGTCTTTGGAGGGGTCTCCAAAAAGATATCATTGCTGTTAAGATGCACCTTTATAAACTGAAGATGTAAATCGAATCGGTTAATGTCAGGAATAAGCAAGGAGACAAGGGTGATGATGATGATGATGGTGGTGGTGGTGGTGGTGATGGTGATGATAATGAAGCTTTGATAATATTTAGTTATATATGGCGCTTTTTCAATCGACTTTGGGATAATTCATTAATCCATTTTAATAACAGGGTTAAAAGTAGTATATTTTCGAATTAAAGTCAGTAACTGAATTGACAAATGACAACAGCTTTTAAATTACATATAATTATACCCTAATTGTCTTCTTGCTAACGAACCATCCGATTTTATGATTTTAAATGAATTATAGAAACTGATAGGAGGATCTAATTATTTCTTTATTGAAAACAGACTCATAATCATAATTAATTAAACGATTTATGGGTAAATTCCTTGCTAGATTCAGTAGACATATGAAACCAAAAAATGTCTACTTTTTAAAACGTAACTGAGGCAAATATTTCTATAAAACCTGTCAAACATTCTTACTGTAAGTCCTCTTCTGTCAGCGTCGTAGAAGTCATATTTGTCCAATTGGAAAGAAGTCCTCTGAGGGCGTGGATCCGGGTAACTTGGATGAAAGAAGTCAACCCCCTGCAGGGATAAACAACATATGTCATTGCATTCAAACATAATATTTTGAATGCACGAAACGCTTTGCCTTTGGTATAACAATTTTATGTAATATGAACTTTAGAAATATTAAGGGCCAGTAATATTCGAAAACTCAATGCCCTTTCCTTGAGCCACGAAGGTTGTTTTATGAATATCGTGTGTGTGTTATTTTTTTTGTTTCAATGTTTAAAAGAAGGCTAGGGCCAATATAAAAACATTACCTTTCACTGGGTTCGAACCTACGGCTGCCGCATTGAAACAAAACATATTACGACTTACTCTCCCGATTACACCCACACAGAAAAGATTGTGTAGTCTAATTGAACTTTTATGTGCCTTACACATATTCTGGTGAGAGATATAGAGACATACAGATAGACAGACATAAAATAATATAATGCAACACATACAAATAAGCATATAATAGGGATATACAAAGGCAGAAGGAGAATGAACAGATGATACAAACACTGCCATATACATACATAAACACAGATAGCTGAAGATGTTACAGGAAAGTATTATTCAAAATAACATGCCTCGTCTTTTCCTTTTTCCACCTCCCAGTTGTCCTCCAATATCAAATGTTCACCATCTTTGTTCTCGAATTCAGAATGTCGTGATGATTTTGGGTGGGATCGATTCCGAGACCTGGGAGTTTTAATCTTCGATTGTCTTGGTGTTTGCTCTAATTCCGTATGTGTTGGTGTTTTGGAGCTGGAATGAGTTTGAGACCTGGAAGTTTTAATCTGGGTCTCCTCAGAAGCAGTAGATATTCCGACCTCGGTTACCTCTTTGATGTATTTCTGATCTGCTTCTTCCTGCTCTTCCGTGGGAAGTGCTTTATGGAACGTTTTGTTCTTAGAGCCAGCGGTAGAGGCGACGCAACCCATTGAAGAAAACACTTATACCTGGTTTCACAATATTTCAGATGAAATAGAAATATAATATATCTGAAAAATAAGTTACAGGTAACAATTATGAAGACGATGTCATATTTCATCACGAACAGACATGGTATTTTTAGACAAGGATCAAATAAGCATAGAAAGACATGTATAAATAGGTTTCTATGCTAATCAATCTTCGATAGTTTGTGTATCAATAGTATATTAATATATCCGATGATGATACTGATTACAAAACAATAAATATAATAAGCAAACAGGCACCGATTAATAAAAAATGTGTGTATTGCGGTTTGTATTTCTTTGCATTCGTAATGTTTTATTTTGTAGACCACATTTATTTGATAAAAGAATTTACATAAAGTGTTAGAAATTTTACACTGAATCAGTTGATCCTAAAAGATTTATTTAACAAAGTTGTTTTTCCACATGTTGTCTGGTGTGGAAAACCAAATGATTCTTCTTATATTCAGAGAATGTACAGCACAGAGGTAAAATCAGCCATGTTGATCTGAAATGTAACACATATTTTTACAATATTTAACATCTACATAATCTCTTTACAACACTCATCGATCTATGTCAATTAGAAATTATATTAATTTAAAGAAAAGCTATTCTTACGTAAAGGTCTTAAATAATACCGGATTATTTTATGGCTCATTTTTCGGTATGGTAGTAACTAGGCGCCTTATGGTTCAGCTTTTAAGAAATTATACCTCTTCAAATATTTTGATCAGTAATCCTGATTTATGTTAACTATATATAATTTGTATAATTATATGTTATATGTGTTTTCTTCGTGTAGAAGATGTTCACATTATAGATTTGTTATTAGTTATATTAGTCTTAGCTGACGGAGCGTACAGTACACTAGCTACTAAGTAATTATGTCACATTTGATGAATAAGGGATGTAAATAATCGGTAGAATATTTGGACATAACAGCTTTTAAATAGATGCAACATGAAAGTGACCGCCTTTCCTTTCTCATCAGAGATAGAAACGATATTTTCACACAGTTGTGATCACTGCTGTTCTGTTTTTTTTTTTTTTTTTTTTTTTTTTTTTTTTTTTTTTTTAATATCCGAATGTATGATTCGGTTAATCGACTCTCAGAGCTCATCGACAGGCGGCTGACAGATCATTCGACTAGAACTAGTAAATTTGTTTCCTTGCATGTTCAGGCTGGTCTGTTGCCTTGGTGTCCAATCTAAGCAATACTACTATTTTATTGGGGTTTGGGCGGGTGGCGAATATTGTTGTTGTTGTGTGGGGCGGTGATGGATATTCTCTCTCTCTCTCTCTCTCTCTCTCTCTCTCTCTCTCTCTCTCTCTCTCTCTCTCTCTCACACACACACACACACACGGGTGCTGGGGCGGCGAGTGGTCTAAAGGGCTCACCGTTACAGATATCATTGCCATCTCATCTCTGCCCGCATGCGTTTGAGTCTTGGGTTCTGCCAATGTGGGTATGTGAAAAAGCATGCTAGTAGCTTTTCGTGGGTCAGTGGTTCTTTATATGGTTTTCCTGTCTTCTTCCTCCGCCATTTATACCAGCCGCCATATATTAAAAATAAAAACTAACCAACATTGCAAATGAAATCTACATTATGTCCTAGAGTGAGTTAGATCTGTGCATTATGGAGATTTTCACGGTGCTTTATGAACGGAAAAGACTCTTAGTAACTTTTTTAAATTATGTTTATTCAAAGTTGTCATTTTCAGGATAGACTTCGAATTATATTAAGGTTAAAAGTTATCGTCCTCGGAATGATGTTAATGACTGCATTAATTCAATATCGTCTATTCCATATTACTCGTTTTAAATCTATTCGTTGATAGTTTTGGATCTTACGATTACTTGAAAGTAATTTATATTGGAGTTATATATAAATGTCTAGGAAGAAATCAGCTATTCACCTTCAATGGCAGCTATTAAGATTCCTAAAAAATCTTTTCATGAATAGATGCAATATAGAAATTTATTTTGCAAACTTTATTGCGTACGTTCGAAAACTGTTACAAGTAAGTGTGTGTGTGTGTGTGTGTGTGTGTGTGTGTGTGTGTGTGAGAGAGAGAGAGAGAGAGAGAGAGAGAGAGAGAGAGAGAGAGAGAGAGAGAGAGAAAGTATTTGTGTAAGTATATCAAACATTTCAGTCACCAGATATTTTTTATTTTAATAGAACAAACTGCCAACTTAAGAGGTATCACTTCTGTGCTGCTCCTTTTGCAATTGCTATAGCCATCCTTGTCTGGTAAATCTCCCACCCCACCCCCACCCACTCCCCTCACCCCCCAAAAAATAAATAAAAAATAAGTAGATAAATAAATGTACTGACACTGATGGACTATTTGTTCGGTGTGATGCTACCAATTCATAAAAGTTATCAAATGTTGCAGAAGAATCTGTTTGCAACACATTGCTGTACAATTTTGACACCTAACGGTATTACTTTTGTTGAATGAATACTTATATCAGCATGGATTTTCGAGGTCTTCTAGTCTAACGCACTGTACTGGGGAAAAAAAACTGGAAGTAGGAAATAGCAACAATCTAATTTGGACAAGTGGCCAAATATGGAGACATGAAAGGTGGAGGGCATGCAAAATGTGTGGGAAGCATACTGCATCTCTGTGTATGTATAGCTGGTATGCTGAATATTTAGTTTAATTTTATATAATAAAATGGAAAATACGTTAGACATAGTTGCGACATACTTGTCAGATCCCGGGTGTTTGTGTGTATTCGGATGAATCTGAAGTACTTTGTGTCACATGTTTTTAATCCATTAGTTTTAATTAGAAAATATTAGTCGAGGGGTAGGGGTCATATTGATATATAGTCTCAGAACCAATGGCGTAAAGAGGATATTTGGCGCCCAGGGCAATACACCCAAATTTGCGGCGCCCAGGGAGGAAACACCAACATATGCGCCCCCGGCTGCCCTTTTTGAGCAGTTATGTTGATACTTTAGGCTCATTTGGCGCCCCTATCCACCGGCGCCCGGCGCGAATACCCCCCCCCATCGCCCTCCCTCCCCATCCCCTCCTCCCTCCGTCGCTACGCAACTGCTCAGAAGCTATGGATAGTTTCCATGACAGCAGTATTCAAAATATATTGGTTAAATATTTTGGCATATAAAGTATTTTTTAAGAAAATATTAAACACAATACTAGTTGACTTTTGTTGATCGAATGAAGAAGGATTTCCCCGGAAGTTTTGTTTCGGTTTTGGTAGACAAGCAGAAAGACATTGTTATAGGTGGATAGTCACGTCATTTTTCAGTGATAAATCCAGACTTAGCCAATGATTGTGCTGACAGACAGAGAGAAAGAGCTGGGATCTATGGGTATTAGGTATGGGGCCATATACAAGCAAAGTATTCAACTTCTTCATTATCATAATCACGCGCAAACGTGAATGAGTTAACTAAATTCACCCGGTAGAGGCCTGATTTAAGGGAACTGACTACCTGGGTGTCTATATTTAGTATGTATGATATTAAGGTGACGTTTGCCAATATATGTAGCATAATAGTGTCATGACCCTTGAGTTGAATTAGAGAAACGTTCCTTAAAACTAAAAATATTTGGAGTATTTCGGATATCGTCAGGAATAAAGTTCGTTCCGTCGCAGGTGCTCTTCTTGAGATTATTATACCATATGATATTTTCCAATATTTTACGGTATGACGACATATAAATTGAAAGTGTAATGACGAAATCATCCGAATGTAATTTAAAGTCAGTTATGTAACCTAATTTTTCGTTTCTTTAAAACTGAATTTCATTTTTGACATGTGATACACGTACCATACTCGTATATTTGAGATTATTTAAAATGACATTTATGAAATACGTCGAATAGTTCCAATCTTTTTCGATTCCTGTGAAAGATCATACAACGAACAATAATTTATCTATGTAGATAACAGCACCCTATCACAATCAGAGGCATATTCGAAATCATACCCTGAAAGCAAAATGTTTACTTTTTCTTTTAATATTTGTAATGGCACGGAATTTCTTAACCAGGAAGAAATTTGACGTCACCTTATTACGGCGAATTATGGACCAATTTGACATGGACATCTGTATTAATAATTTGAACCTTAAATTACAACGTCCCACCTCCATCCCCTAGAACAACGCACATTATTACAAATATCGAGACGCTGGCTGGTGACCAAGAGCTATTGATCAGTGCATGCTGCATGTAAAGAACGAATCAAACAATAATTCTACACTGTAACTGTTTGGCAGTCTTTAAAACTACTAGACCTATTTTCGGGAGTGTTGTCCTTTACATGTTAAGTAAATAAATGGAGCAGAATAAGGTTTTTGTGGTAGTATATTATTTCCACTTTTCTAAACCTACAGTAATGTGTGTTATACATGTCCTTTCACATATTAGGAATTAATCACAGCTTTTTTCCCCAAACAAATAAAAGCATGTGCAATCCAGAGACTGCCTGTTATAAGTATGATGTGACCCTTGGTGCTGTATCAGATTTCAGCCTGTTAGTAGAGACATTTGGCCAGAATATTAATGGCAGCATTCTGGATAGTTGATACCAGAGGCTGTCAACACCTTCAGCATCTGTTGTTTATCTTCCCAGGGCTATCTGAGCTTGGACTTCTTGACTTCTGATAAGGCACACATGTTAAATTAATTATAATCCATTATCTGTAGCCCTTTCTAAAACAAGAGTAGAGTGCATGAACAAGTAGTTAAACTCAGTGCTTTGTACTGTAAAGAACACTGGTTATTTCTTTCTAGCTTTTGTAAAGATTTTTTGCTTTATTCTATATAAAGTGATAGGACCCTTACTTGGTGTTTGTGTGTCCTTTGAACCCGAATGTAACACTGCCCAAACAAATTTCGGACTTGAATTCTTTCGAGGAGTTTGTGTGTCTTAAGTTGAAGATACTCTGAATTTCTCAGTTAATCACCAGGAGGACTTGAACCATGAAAACTAAAATGGGACTAATATTAGTTAGGGATGGAAGGCTTGAAGGAAACTGTGTAGTTTGCTAAAATTTTATTTTAGTATACCGTTAAACACGTTTGTTTTAAACAGATTGTATTGTCATTTAATTTAGAATATCGCATTCGACACGAGTTGTCTAACTCATCACGATGTTTCCCAATACATATATAGTCTAAAGATCTCATTCATTTAACAAAGATTCGAAAGTACCTGAAATAACAAGGTCAAACGTTTAAATGTGTTAAAATAGATATAACATTTCAAAGAGCAAACGTGTGTGTATGTGTATCTGTGTGTGTGTGTGTGTGTGTTGGCAATATGGAATTGTCATAGTGAAAAAGTATTAATTCAACAAAATCTTTTTTAGCAAAACTAAATAACAATTACTAACTATAGCAACATCATTGTAGACAAACACATGAATACTCAACCGTTAAATCAATGTAAGCCATGATGCATGGTTAACCAAAATGTTAATTATTCATTAAAAAGCAAAGACTGAGAGATAAGTATATACAATTTGGGTGAGACCGTTAGATCTTACTTCATCGGCACGATATAGACAATGATATGTTCAAAGTTAAAGCAACAACAAAACCCAAAAGAATTTCACCCGGCAGTATGCAAAATTTATCACATATGATCTTAAAATATTGAACGTCTGAAATAAATTGAAGGTTCCTAGATCGTACGTAACTCTCATATTAGTGGAGTTAGTAAACGTTACAATCGAAACTCTTTGACTTTCCTCTTACATTACAATAGCTCCTAAGGAACAGAAAAATTACTGCCTTAGTAACATAGTACAAGTTTCGTATTAATGTGTATGTTAGGCATTCTCTGTGGGATAAGGTAGAATCCGTTGACATGTATTTGATTCTTTCTCCTCAAATTGTCTTCACGACCGATAAGAACAAAGTATCTACCCTCGTAATATTTGGGGCGTTAATTTGTATGACTTTCTCCCCAGGCGCTTTAAAAATTGTTTTTCTGTATGTTTGTCTACACGTAAATTACCGTAACGTTATGATAAATTCTTTTCCTTTTCTTGTTTTCTTGATTTCATTCTCACTTCTGAAATACGCAAGAGTTTGCTAAATTAAAGTAGTGAACACGCAGTGTACTTCTGAGGCCTCGGATCAGAACCTCCATATTGTAGTTCTAACAAATTGCACAACAATTTACAGATAGATCTGAATTTAACTCCAATAGCGCTATTGTCATCTCGTTGCATAACTAGCATCAAACAATGTCTACTTGAAGGAAAGGTCAGATTCATCATGACGTCAAAACTACAAAAAGATTCAGTTTTAGCTCTAAGCTTCAAAGATATTATGCCTCCTGGGATAAAAATGGACAATTCTATTAGATTTTAATCTCTGTGTTGTATGAAAAAGTTTGCTCTGCGTATTGTATAGCACAGATATCGCCATTCATAGAGATTTCGCATGAATGTAATGTTCATTCGTGTTCACAAATGTAAAGTTCACAAAAGATGCATTAGAATTGGTACAGATAAAAATATTCCTTATTGGGGTTTAAAAAATTTGAAATCCCACTCGTCATAAACATTTTGTCACGGCCTAGAGAACTAAATTACGTAAAAAGAAAAGATAAAATCCAACAAGCATTCTACAGTCTAAAATATAATATAACATCCTAAACTATAAATCAAACAAGGTAAAAGATTTTTAAAAAACTTACAATATGGTATGAATTTCTATTATTTTCTAAATATAAATTCAATTTCACAGTAATCTGTAAGCGATCCAAAAAGTATTCCGAATGAAGGTTTTAGCGTACTTATATTGCTAGCACCAAGGAGGAATAACTGTCGTAATATCCCAACGATTTTATTTCAAGGTAAATCCTAATAAAGTAAATGTTACAAATATCCTTACATATTTCATGGCATTCCAACGAAATTAAATAAATTTTGAAGAACTTGAATAATTTTACGATAATCCAGTAAGGTAGTATCTATTTAGAAAAAGCGTTTTCAGCTCTGCAATTTCAACGAACATTAAATAAATCATAATTTTCTTATAACTCTTACAATACTTGATTATAACTGCAGAAGGAATAGATGTTTCTCCAATTCCTTTTTATGGCCTATTTATACGCGTCAAAACAATAATTCGAAATCACTAGAATATAAATCCAGGAATTTAAATTATTTAATGTTACAAATTATCTTTGCCAGTCAACAAATTACATGTTTTATGACTGAACCAATCAGTAGCTAGGGCACGTATGTCTACAGTACACATGTTTGCCTAGGATCGCGCGAAGTTTTCATGACTATTTCTTGGCCAATTTTGACTGAATCGTTAACGTGAACTCGGCAATTTGACCTTGATTTATGAATTGGATATCACACGTATGTACACTTCTTATAGTACAGTCCAATCACAGAAATAAAAAACTAAAATATGTCATTGACCTAAATGACTTAAGTAAACATTATATTATTAAATAATACATGATATGGATAACCATAGCAGTATCCTTTTGGATATGAATATTCATTGGGTGGGAGAAAATTAACATGCTAGTGGAAATTATAGTAACAGCTACATTAAAAAGTAGTGCTTATGCATCAGTTTATATTTATTATTTGATTTTTGCTTCAAAGTGAAACCATAAATCCATTATTAATAATGCAGATGTTTTGTTTATATTATGTGGGGCAAGCTCAATAATTAAGGTTGCTTTCTTGTCTTGGCTCATAAAATTTGGCTAGTCTTGAGTAAACGTTAAATATATATATATATATATATATATATATATATATATATATACATATATATATATATATATATATATATATATATATATATATATATATATATATATATATATATATATATATATATATATATATATATATATTGCATACATAAATACACACACATACATACATACATGCATGCATGCATGCATGCATGCATGCATGCATGCATGCATACATACATACATACATACATACATACATACATACATACATACATACATACATACATACATACATACATACATACATACGCACACACTGCGGACGCAAGTACATGAGGACAATCCCAATATACTCTTTTCTACTGTGTTAGAATAAATTATAAAATAACTGACAACTAACTTAATTTGTTCATTCATCGTAAAACCAGCTTTTGATGCTAACAATATACAGAGATCATGATAATATTTATTTACCGACTAATTGGGGAAATCTCTAATATTCCAATCGATTAACGGTTTGTACTTGCACACACACACACACACACACACACACACACACACACACACACACACACACACATACATACATACATACATACATACATACATACATACATACATACATACATACATACATACATACATACATGAATGCTTGCATGCATGTCGTGTGTCAGTGGTGTCACGGGAACTATAATAATCATTTTAAAACTATATATCCTTTTTGCAAACTTGATTTCAAGATTGATATTCATCAATTATTAACCAACCAATTTAAATAACAAATAGTGCGTGGAACTACCGTCTGGGAGTTCACTGAAATGTGAATTTAATTTCCGCTTGAATAAATTGCTTTAATGAAATATTAATTATTTCTAACTGTCACATTGCCCTGTCCGCGATTGCGTATGCCAGGGGAACTAACCATATATATATATATATATATATATATATATATATATATATATATATATATATATATATATATATATATATATATATATATATATATATATATATATATATATATATATATATATATATATATTAGACACTGCGGCTATAGTTAGTCCTCTTCGTAAAGGTACGAGAACCCAGCTATGTTGTCTGTGTGTGTAATGTCGCACGTGGACGTAGAAAGCTTTGTTCAAGAACAAAGGACCCTTATCGGCGTCGTAAATCTCACCACATTGACAGACGGCCCGGGGCATTGTTTGCTAAGTTGAAACGAACAGGGTAGACTCGACATCCAGTCGGAATTGAGAGAGGGTGTGGTCACCATTTTAATTCGAATGTAGTATTTTTTCTAGCTAGGAACTTAGTAATTGCCCAAACATCGTGCTAGAAAATTATAAAGCAATACTCCGGGGAAGCAACTCGTAATTTGGCCTGGAAACGTAGGAAATTTTAAGAAAGACAAAACTTCGTAAAGGTCAGAAGCTTTTAGGGGACATACTCCCGGTATAGTTTAGTCCCAAGTCTCAAGGAGGGAGGCGGAATAAGGACTAGTGTAAAAGTCGATTGTGGATCGAAAGTTAATTAGAAAAGGAGTCGAGGAGGAGAAATTGAATAAGGAGCAGTCAAGGAGAAGGAATTAGGAGGGAAGTAGAAAGGAACTGCGGGATAGGAGAGATACAGATGTGTAGAAAACAAGGACACGTAGAAAGCTATCTCACACGAAATCAGATGATGCAATAGGCTATCACTTGGTTGAGAGGAAGAAGACTGATTGGGGAATGATTATTATTTGATTGTTGAATTGTATTAAATTGATATTCATTTGAATTCAGCTTTTGTGTACTAAATAATTTAACTGTCTGTATTGCTGATCGGGGGCTCCTAGCCTCCTCTCTCTCTCTCTCTCTCTCTCTCTCTCTCTCTCTCTCTCTCTCTCTCTCTCTCTCTCTCTCTCTCTCTCTCTCTCTCTCATTTCACTATAATCACGTAATCGAGCTTGTGATTGACTTCTATAGTAATTTAAATAATATATTGGGAACACCCCATATCAGCTATAATAACACACCTATCACATTGGCGGCATAACAAACCGTCAAACCACATTAACTATAAATACAAAAATAGAGACCGTGATTTTCTTGATCTAAGTTATTGTACGTATTACAACTTTTTTCTTTCTGAAGCACGGTTAGACGCTTACATTCAGTAATTGTAGAGGTGATTTTTATAATTGTCTTTCAATCATTATGCCAGTTCTAGTTCTAATACACACATGGAAAATTGACTTTTTCATTGAGTGGCTTTTGCTGAGATTTCATGTTTCATGACCAGAATCCTAGTAGCATGCGATCTAACACTAAATCTGAAAACAGATTAAACGAATCATTCATATGCATTGGTTTAAATTGAAACATTATGAAATATTATTTTTCTCATATTTCTAACCGAATAGATGAGGGTCAAAATCAAAATGACGCATTGTCAATACTGGCTTTATGTTAGGTTGTCATTACTATTTAACTGTAAATTTTAAATGAGGTTTAAGCACAATTTATCTTTGAGAGAACAATGTTCGAAACGGTTATCGTAGTCGCAGTTCATTACGTCTATATTATATAATGAAGATAGCTTGTGCAGTAACACAAATATGAACAGTTCAAAATAAGAATCAACTTTAGAATTGTTTTACCCTTCAGAAATACTAATGAGAAATTAACTTGGGGGGAAAAAATCACTGACAACAGCGTGTTTGCTGTAGAAGGTCAAAACAGACCAGGAGTCAGAGTAAAGGTTATGTGGAACGTTGGTGAGCTCCTCGTCGTCAGTGTTCTACAATGAAAAGCACGAGCATACACCTATTGGAACAGGTAGGTAAAAACCGTGTCGAATATTTTCCTACCCCAACAAAATTACACTAGCCTACATGTTACAGGTACTTTCAAAGATATGCGAAGCTAATACACGTTTTAATTAATTTGAGAACATATGCATATGCAACGGTAACTTTCTATTTACAATTAGCTAGAAACTAATTCTCTAAATCCTGTTTAGTGGAAGAATAACACGTTAAAAAATAGTCAATCAACTTTAAATCCGAGAATTTAAAAAATCGTCTTTGTTGTACACATTATTCCAGGGCGAAAGATGACTGGATCCAAAGTTGCTACTTCAGTAAAACAAATTTAGTATTTAGCAGAATCATTATTTAATTTCTTTTTTATATAAGTCGAACGAGTATGTACTGCGAACATTTTTATTTTATTTAGTAACTTTTGAGCCAATGATCTTGTCTTTATTCTAACATGATATACATGGTTCGGTGTCAGAACTGGTCAAATGAGCAATCTGAGGAACTTTTGTCACTCGGTATTATTTTCTTCTTCTTCATGTAATTGCTTTGGTAACATTACTCTGGTGTCAGCCACCCGTGATTAGGAATATAATAAAAACATAAACAGAACTATTTTCAATGGACACACACATGCTTACACTTCATTATACTGAACAAGGCTGAGTATTGATCTTGCAACAAAACAACGTATTTCGTGAATCAGGTATCTATAAAATCCAGCTTTACGGATAAACAGTCTTAAGAATATTATAAAGGAGACGTGAAATAGAAAACAAAGTCGAAGATATTATTATGTCTGTCTTAAGCATAATATAAAGGAGACGTGAAATAGAAAACAACGTCAATGCTATTATTATGTACGTCTCAAGCATAATACAAAGGAGACGTGAAATAGAAAACAACGTCAAAGCTAGTATTATGTACGTCTCAAGCATAATACAAAGGAGACGTGAAATAAAAAACAACGTCAAAGCTAGTATTATGTACGTCTCAAGCATAATACAAAGGAGACGTGAAATAGAAAACAACGTCAAAGCTAGTATTATGTACGTCTCAAGCATAATACAAAGGAGACGTGAAATAGAAAACAACGTCAAAGCTAGTATTATGTACGTCTCAAGCATAATACAAAGGAGACGTGAAATAGAAAACAACGTCAAAGCTAGTATTATGTACGTCTCAAGCATAATACAAAGGAGACGTGAAATAAAAAACAACGTCAAAGCTAGTATTATGTACGTCTCAAGCATAATACAAAGGAGACGTGAAATAGAAAACAACGTCAAAGCTAGTATCATGTACGTCTCAAGCATAATACAAAGGAGACGTGAAATAGAAAACAACTTCAATGCTATTATTATGTACGTCTCAAGCATATTATAATGGAGACGTGAAATAGAAAACAACGTCAATACTATTATTATTTAATAAACTAAATCGAACTTTTAGATGACGTTTCTTCAAGAGATTCCACTTTTCTTGGCTCATATACTCCTGAACATAAAACAACTCAATACAAAAAAAAAATACGTCAAGATGTTACAAGTTTATTCACTAGAAATACGTGCGAACCTAGAGCAGTTCAAACAAGATACGTCGATACGTTCAACGTTTCCTGGCTAGAAATACGTTGAAACTAAACACTTCATAAAAAAAATAGTTAAATCAATACTATAACAGATATAAGGCTCACCTTTCTTTGTCCGTATTTTCCAGAAGCGTTTGTAACACGATGAAATGCTCGCCGTTACTAATTAAAACTTGTGTATGTATATGTATATTCTTTGATCACAGAGAGAAACAGTGTTGCTAAGCACTGACAATAATATTTACTACAATCTCAGTTTCATCCCATCTTAAAAGAATGGATGCCCTGCCTTTCCTGTTTTGCAATCATGGAGTTAAAAAACTGCGCCTATCAATAATTTACCTTGTTTAGCAATCAAACGGCATGGATATCAGCTCCATTACGCACAAATAGTCCTACGCTCTATGTGGCATCGATTAAAACAGAAAGAAACAAATAAATATGTTAATCTTAATCATTTACAGACTATTCCCCAACTAGCGAATGTTTTGTGTTTTGTGGGTTTAACGCTATTTTGTCAGCATACAACAGGATATACGTTACGGCCAATAAATTTAGTGGAGGTAGAACACGATGAACCTTGCAAGAACTACTTACAAAGGAAACTGCTGGCAAGATTTCTAACATACCCACATTGGCTGGCCAAGGCTAGAACTCACACATAGATTAGATGTGATATGTAACGGCGAGCGCCTTAGACCACTCTAGCGAAATCGGATGGAATTAAAAGTGTGAAATAAAGAAGCAATGTCAGACAATCGATCATACAACTTTAGTATCGTTCTCTGAAAATAAAACGGACGAGATTGGGGACATGTAAAACAATTTGGCCTATACGTTCGACTGATGTACATGTAATTCCGTTCTTGGTTGGTACGCATCTCATCGATTGTTCCTTTTCACGTGAGATCTGCGCTGTGTATGTCGAGAAGAAAGAACGATTTGTCTGACAGTACCTAACTGGCTACATTTGACTTGTCATTCCTTCATTTAGTACAATTTCTTGTATTTGTATTGGGTCCTTCTAATAGTTGTTAACCACACAAATACAGATGAAGTATGACGTCAAAATGGTTCACCAATATTCATATTTTGTGTCCTTCCTGAAATAATTGTCGGCTTGTACAAATGTCGAATGTTAAGACATAATCCCTGTCGTAAGAGAAGCGTAATAAGAAGTAAGATGACACTGTCACTGAAATAACAATGCAGAGAGAGAGAGAGAGAGAGAGAGAGAGAGAGAGAGAGAGAGAGAGAGAGAGAGAGAGAGAGAGAGAGAGAGAGAGAGAGAGAGAGAGAGAGACACACAGGGGCGGGGGGGGGGGGTTAAGTCGGAACTCTTTCGAGTGGTGCAAATCGGGACTTAGGCAGAGTAGTGGATGGAACACTGACTTTACATATCTAATGCCTGGAGTTTGATTTCAGGTGTAGGTAAGTGCATGGTGTTATATTAACTCTTCAACTGTTAATATTCTTCGTTCATATTCAGGTTTCCTCATTCTGTAAGGAAACTTAAAACCACCAAACAGTCCTGCGATATCACACAGTGCAAGTTGTCAGTTATTGATTTTAGAAGAGCATGAGGAGGATGTGAACATTAAATTGTTACATATGCAAATGTAAATGCAACTAATACTATTTTGTAATAATACGTTGAACACATTCTGCTTTCGACATAAAATCATGGATTATGGCTGGTCGAAGAAGAGGATCATTACTTCATAAATCTCTTTCTCTCTCTCTCTCTCTCTCTCTCTCTCTCTCTCTCTCTCTCTCTCTCTCTCTCTG
Source organism: Unio delphinus (assembly GCA_029339505.1). Lineage (NCBI taxonomy): Eukaryota > Metazoa > Mollusca > Bivalvia > Unionida > Unionidae > Unio > Unio delphinus. The sequence continues at coordinate 14,730,692 of JAQISU010000106.1, read as the reverse complement.
TGTATTTTCTTGCACTCTTATAGTTAAAAAATAAAGGTAACAAAAGGATGCTTTCAATCGATTTCCGTTTGTCTTGTAATGATATGCAAAGATAAACCCATAATATAATCAGATTCTGCCCCTGAAGTGTATAAGGCTTGTGTGTGTAAGACTGAAAAACAAGGCTTGTATCTCATTCTATTCATTCTGTGCTTTCAACTTAATATGTTTTCCTTTGAAAATTAACATATGTGTGGCATATATTATATAATACAAGTCACACTGGTTATGTATACATTAAACACCGACTATTACCTTTAAGCGGCAAGTATTCACTTCTTTTGGATTTGTTACACCTCCATATTCCTCTGGAAGGTCATTATTGAGACGCTCCGAGAGGTGCATACGATAAAATCAATGTTAAAGTACGTAGACATTTTTGGGAGGAAATGAACATAAAATTGTGATCCAGTAAAATCAATGAAAGCTACGCACGTTGATAAACAAACTTGTACAACCCTCTCTTACGCGCTCTTTTTTTTCACCCAAGTTTAGTACATGGCCACCATTGTAGAAGTCCATAGCGATAGAAATTTTCGTCTGAAAGTTTCTTGGTGATAGCTAAAGCGCAGATCATTTAATAATCGGGATTGAATATAATTTGGTTAAAGTAACATAGTGTTAAATATTAAAAGAACAATTTATATTTAATTTAAAATGAGTATATACTTATATTTGTCTCACGTGACTTTTGTTATAGATGGCATTATAATAACCATTTTTCCATGTGTTAATATTTTGTGATAGCTGGACGCTTTTTCAAAACATTGCTTGTTTGACCGGCTATGTTACATAATCCTTTCGATACAATATAGATCCCAATAATTGCAATGCTTATATCACGTAATCATTACAAATGCCAATTTTGTACACAGTACCTACCGGTTCTACTTAAGGCCGCCATATTGGATTCTAAGCGTTTCGTTCAATACGTCACCAACATTATGACGTCACGGTAACTGACGGAATGAAGAAATGCATACATGGATGCGATTTAGGATTTCAAATATCATTTGAGTGGCTGTCGATTGTCCCTAATATTATATGAAAGATAAGTCCCATCATAATTTCATTTATATCTTATATTTATTGATATCACGATATAAACAATTTAGTGACGTCAGGATTAAACTATTTATTAATGGGATCCTTTATTACTTGGATTGGCATTGCGGTTTTCAAGCTGTAATTCGCATAATCACTCTCTGATAATGCATTCATTCTCAGTTGTCGAATAGCACAAGTAAAATATTGGAGCAACACAAAATCGCTGCTTGGAAGGTCAATGATTCAATCGAAATTTGTATCTTATCAGTGCTAAGATTAACAGTCTCCGAACCTTTCGAAAGCAAACAAGCAAAGCAACAAATAGTCAACAAATCAACAACAAAAAAAAATATAGCAGCGGCTGTTGAATTATGTTAAATTCAGGCGCATTAAGATTGCAATCGATGTGTCATATGCATAGGCATTGTTCAGCATAACCTCGATACGGTTCTCTTTTATTCGGTGATATTATTGGTTTCAAACTATGCTGATATGCGAGACGATTGGAAAAATTCAATGCATTGGCGGTAAGTGGTGTGGGTCTATGGGCTTAGGTTGCAGAAATTGAAAGCCAGGGACATCAGCTTTGCTTACAATAGGCCGTCGATCCACCATCTAATATGGAGAGTTTGGTCAAACTTCCGTATTTTGAGACGAGCAATGCATGCATTTTCATCATGAATACACTGTGTACGTGCGCATATGTATATCGTAGCTTCCTACGATATCATGGGTTCATTGGTATCGCGGTATTCGAGGTTTCGGTAATCTTTTGCATAGCGCCACCTATTGTGTGCTCGTCTTATGTGCACTGGATGAGCATAAGTGACACGTTCTGCATCACCAGTCACAAGTTTTATTTCGGGAAATTGTCGGTACACTTATTTTAAATATGTACCCTTGAATTTTACTTTTCAAAACATGGCCGTATCCCATGTTCTCAAATAAAGTATATATCTTCTTAAAATCGATATTAATGTAACGATTCGGTTAACCATTTTGTCGTCTGATAATGTCCAATGATTTTATGCAAGAGTCAGATTATATGGTGACCATATTTGTCAAGAAACAAGAGATATAATCTTTGGTAGCAAATAAAAGTAAAAACTGTGAAGGAAGTTAAAATTGTTTTTTTCTTTTGGGTTCACAACTGACAGGTTTTGACTTAAAAACTTTGTTGTACAAAGTTCATAACTTGTCGTTGTAACACCTATTTTTGTTTATATAATATAGTCTGTGATCGACATGTATTATAATGCCACGTTGGTGTGCCCGTTCTCACCGACAATTCTGCCGTCATCCCCCCGTCACAAAAACATGTGCAGTGTTTTAATTCTTTCAGATATATTTCTGTTTTTGGAAGGAACAGGTGACAGCATGAAAGCCATTGAAATAGGAGCCGATTTTCAAATTGATATATAATATTTTTTATAGCATATACATCAAGACCCTAACCTTAGGTATATGTCATCATAAAATCATTTCTTATTGCATTACCGCAATAAAAGAGTAACGCCTTTTGCATAACCTGGAATCTACATGGCGTATGTCTATTGATTGTTTTCAGCAATCATTTTGAATAAAACTGAAAATTAAATGTATGGTAATGAAGAGAAAAGAACACACACACACACACACACACACACACACACAAATATATATATATATCTATCTATCTATATATATATATATATATATATATATATATATATATATATATATATATATATATATATATATATATATATATAAACTAGTCCAAACAACACTCACACTGGAACAAAAGTCAGTCCATTTTTTGTCTCTACCGCCCTCCTCCTAGTAGAAAAAAACAAGCTGACAGAATCTCTTTTTGGAGCAGTTTCCGAATCTTCTGGAGTAAGGAAATTCGATAGGTGGCAACCTAATTATTCTTGGAGATTTCAACTTTCACTTTGACTGTCCTGGCAACCCATACACGTCAAAACTTCCAGATTCTATTCATGTTTTCAATCTTAAACAGTCAGTTAACCAACCACCCATAAACTTGGTTACATTTTAGACTGGTTTCTTCATAGACCTGATGATAATATTCTGCAATCCACCCTTGTATTCCATGAACTTGCATAAAATAACCTCTGCATTATATAACATCTTGACGTATCAGTCCCTAACCCTACACCTTTTTTTGCTACTAAGAGAAACCTCCGTATGATAAATAGAACCAAATTAATGCATGACATCAAAGAAAACCTAACAACTTACTTACATCCTACAGCAGAAAAAAAAATCGATAACTGCCCGCGTTCATTGCTCGAAAAACGTGCCCAGCTAAGAAGAACATCAGAAACATAGTCCATTTAGCAAAATTATCCCACTACAGTACTAAGATCACGGAGAGTTCCAGCTGCAAAGAGCTCTTCGAGATAACTAACAAACTAATGTCAAGGAACAAATGTACACCACTTCCAACTACCTTCTCTCCAGCAGACCTTCCGGACTTATTGCAACTTTCTTCCGTGACAAAGTACAAACCATTAGAGATTTGCTTGACAGCACAATTTCAACTGATTCGTCACCATACAGGTATGATGCAGAATTTCAGCGACAACCGTTAGGAGCATTTAAACCTGTCTCTATTGATTCAGTACGGATAATCGTGATGAAGAGTGCACCAAAGTCTTGTGAACTTGATCCAATTCCAACATCACTGCTGCTTTGAGTGCTTAGACCCAATATTGAATTCACTAACTGGTGTTATTAATATATCTCTCTCTCATCGGGGGAATTCTCTTCATTTTTTAAAACTGCCATCGTAAAGCCTCTGCTGAAGAATGAAACACTTGACCATAACGACTTAAAGAACTACCAGCCAGTTTCTAATCTCCCAATAATATTAAAAAAAATCTGAGAAAAAGTTGTTCTAACCCAACTTGTATCTCATTTGAATTCAAACAGTCTTTTAGTAATGTACGGTCGGCATATCGCCCTTGCCACAGTACTGAAACTACTCTTCTGAAAGTATTTAATGACATTCTCTCTGCTTTGGATAGTGGAAAGATTACAGTCCTCATCCTCATTGATTTTACTGCAGCATTTGACACAATAGACCATAATATATTACTTCTCCAGCATGTACTTGGCATTCATAATACAGCCTTACAGTGATTCCATTCCTACTTAGTGAACAGGACACAAATTGTATCTGCTTATGGAATACATTCCAGCCCAGTTGATATATGTTGTGGTGTTCCATAGGGTTTTATTCTTGGACCTGTTCGTTTCAGTATGTACACTCAGCCGCTCTCAAGTGTCATAGATAATCACCCAGTGTCTCGCCAATTGTACGCTGATGACACTCATATATACAAGTCTAGCCACCCAACTGAAGTTGATGATACCATCCATGGAGTAGAGAGGTGCATTTCTGATGTGAAATCATGGATGACATGTAACAAGCTGCAGATGAATCATGATAAAATTGAGGCAATTCTGATCACAACATAAAGACTTTCTTATTCACATCCTTTACCTCAGACAATAAATGTCTGCAACACCAACATTAAATTAACACAGTCAGTACGAAACCTAGGTGTTACTCTAGACACTCTCACATTGCACCAACATGTCATGAACATATGCAAGGCTGCATATCTTGAGCTGAGACGCATCAGTTCCATTCGCAAATATCTTTCAGTTGATGCCACTAAAACACTTGTGTGTTCATTAGTACCTTCAAGACTGGACTATTATAACTCAGTTCTGGCTGGTTCGTCTTAATATCTACTCCAGAAACTTCAAAAAGCTCAGAACACAGCTGCCTGAATCGCACTTAGTGCCGCATCTTCCTGCTGCTCTGTACTGTACACTGACTATCCATTCATTTTTTAATGTTTTCCAATTTCATGTTTTCTTCTTTTTTTTTTCTGTAGTATAGTCATATCATTATAGATATTGTAAAGCGCTTAGATCTTCTAAAGATTAGGCGCTATACAAACTCCTCATTATTATTATTATTATTATTATTATTATTATTATTATTATTATTATTATTATTATTATTATATACATGTACACACACACACACACGTAGTAAAAGAACATTATCGTAAAGGTTAGAGAAGACTGAATTCGGCACGTATGGTGAGTAAATGCCAGATCCACGGTCCATCAACCCTCATGCCTTGCACGCGCAAACCCCACGCCCATGGTATTTAATACCGACAGTCGTCCATAACAGACACACTCACTTTAAGGCTGAGTACTACATGAGTTCACACTCAGATGATCCTATTTTTTTAAATAAAAAAATCTATCTCGAAAGCAAATACTTAAGTCCTATATTCCTACCACCTTTAGCGAAGAATAAAAGTGGTTGCTTTCAATGCCTTACCTTTCCTCAAAGGAAAACTTCTCGAATCCTCGTTCATCGCAACAACTCTCACTGCCGACAGCAGATTTAAATTCATCAAGCACGTGTAACGAATCATTGGCTCTCAACTTTTGATCAGCCTCTCGAATGTTTTATAAGACATACTTATGAACATTCACCATGTCTTGTTTTACCCCGACCATATTAATGGAATTTTTGTGTCTCGATTCCATTTGTTCCGATTTATCCGTAGGACTTTATATCTTGTCTTGTAGCGACATAAACAATAAAACGTCGGAAGAATTATATAGCAGAAGTAAGACGCATCGGGTGTACGGTGTAATGAAATAAGACCAAATCAGGCCACACAGATTATCAGGAAAATAAGACAGGCGCTTATTTCGGTATTGTGTTGTCGTGTGCAACGAAAATCCATTTTATAACAAGCGTGACTTCGAGAAAACTTAAAATTTCCTCGGTCAAGCGAATAGTTATTACGAAACTCCCCCTCCCCCCATTTCAATCTCTCTGTCTTTTCTGCAGATGTCACTAGGTAGTCTACATTAATACGGAGGGCAATGGGTTTATTTTGTATGTGTAAACAATATCAAGAAAGTACTGCTTGTCTAACTAATACACATGTTCACAAAACCAAACACTGATATGACTGACTTGAAAAGTTTTATGAATGACCATATAGGCCCAACCACGAGTCTCAGTAAAGATTTCATGAAAAAAAAGATGCACGAAGTTTCCCAGATCCACAAGGCATGACTATATTTTTTGTATTTGACGAAAGATAAACTATTCTAATTAGAAAAATATATTTCCCCCAACTTATTCCTGCCCTAACAAACATTCTTTTGTAAGTGGATTTTCAAACCACTAGCTGGAGGCATTCGGCCCTGATTGTATGGTTTTAACTTTTGGAAAGATATATTTCCACAGGATACATAGAAGCAAAATGAAATGCTGCCATCACTCGGTTGAAACAAATGTCTTAAACTTTGACTGAAAGGTGAATCGTTCACCGATAAAAACGAGTTGTATTCAGACAAGTTTTTATTATTATCCACTGACCCTATTTTCCTTTTCAATACTATATATAAAGTGCATATGTAAGTTAAAAGATATTTTTGAAACCATGAACATTTCGAGCCTTTTTGTTCTGTAATATCAAAAGGTAAAGTGACAACAATGATTTAAATCCGTCACATTTGACAGCTAAACAAAAGTAGTTACCGCGTTTCTTTTTTATTCAGGTTTATCACAGATCCATGACGGTTGAAAAGGGCTTTCAATATAAAGATAATATACCTATATCCTTATGACGTAAAGAACGTGAATTAAAGACTAGGTACGCATTGCAATGTGGGAAGAATGTGGGGGGGGGGGGGTTTGGGGGGTTGGGGGGTTGGGGATAAGTGCGCCATAGCCATTTAGCTATTACCTTTCAGTATATAATGCAAGGGAACAAATCTGTATAACTCACATGTAATTCACCCTAGACATAACCATGGGTTACTTACCTTGCATTCTAGAGAACGTTGGAACAAAAGCAAGATACTGAAAATGGACCTTATTTTGTTCACTTATTAAACCTAACTTCACAATTGACCATTTAACTAACGAGATTATGTAGCAATTCAATAATACAGCCAATATAAACCATCTTTCAAACTTTTAAAAGGTATATTTTTGTCATGTACACTGCTTTTTTAGATCCTGACTGCCGGATACGCATTCCCTGTCATAATTCAAATCTATTATGCTTGTAGTGTAAACAACAGTCCATTGTTTTCTGACATATTCTTCTTTTTACATTGTGCCTGCCAGGTTCACCATTCGTTTATTATGGTAAAAATCTAAAGAGGCCCCCGGTGACCGATTGGTCAAAGGTACTCGCTTATACAGATCAATTTACAAATCTCATCTCGCCGTTCGAGTCTCAGCTACACCAACATGGGTATGTAAAAATGCTTGTCATTAGCTCCATGCGTGGTGGTGCTTCTTAACGGGGTCTTCTCGAGTTCTTCCTATTTCAAATGTAAGAGTCACATGGACTAGCGTGGGACATGTAAAGGGTAGTCGCCCTTCTGTTAGGTCCACTGTCAGAGTTGGCTTAGTTTACATCAGGTTGGGGTGCTCCCAGTATTATATTCAATTATTACAGAAGACCTATCCTGGCTCGTTTTTGTTGGAAATTAATTAGTGGATTAGAAATGCAAAGCTCCGAGCCCCCAGTCAGAAATACCGACAGTTAAATTACTGAATACACAAAAGGTGAAATGTAAAAAAAAAATAATTTTAATACCATTTAAGAAAAGATAGTAATTTCTCAAATGAAATTCAATATTCCAAACCCTATCACTCGTCTTTCACTCGAATAAGTAACGGCCTATTTCATCATCTGACTTAGTGTGATAGATTTTCCACCTGACCTGTGTTTCTACTCATCTGTATTTTTTCTTTTTCCTTGACTGGTACTCCAGTACCCCTTCAGTCCATCAACTACATTCTTCACCTTTCCAATTCCTCCACTTCCGTTCCCATTGTCTGTCTTCATCTTCTGCCTTATTTCCCTCCTTTTCTTGTCTCCTATAGACGATAGTATTTCCCTTCTCTGTCCCCTACAGCTCCTCCAGTCCCGAAAAGCTTCCCATATGAGCACACAAGACCATTAACATATTCCTCTAGTAATCTAATCTCACAAACAACAATCTATCATCAGATAAGCCATTGCCTTCTTTGGTCACGCATTCCTGTACATCGAAATACCCATACTTTCTGGGATGGTATACACGGTAACAACTGTTTATCTTGCATATATAAATAGATTTCATCACATCGGTGTATATAGATTCTCAAGTTTACTATACAGAACAGTATCACATTATCAGGCGCATTTCTGTACATTTCACTTCTACAAAGTGTACACAGATATCCGCATATCCATGCGCTGATATCCTTAGTATTTCCTTACATATTATACTCCTACAAAGTATACACAAATAGTCAAATATTCCTGCGCTGATATCCCTACACATTATACTCCTACAAAGTGTACACAAATAGTCAAATATCCCTATTAACTAATGTTGCACATTGCAACCATTATACAAAGTTATAATTCAATTCAACATTTGCAAATCTAGAATATCACAGGAATAAATGCACGAGGTTAATGCAAATTAATCAAATAGCGAATTACAATATTAATTCTTGACATAAACATTGCTCATATCTCAAACTAAGCCTATAGATTGAACACTACAAATGGCAATTCTACGTACTAACGAATCTAGTAATGAAGTATACACACTGCACATAATTAAAGTACAATTACGTTGCCGTAATAGATTGAAACATTCGAGCAAATAAGTCACTGATGTGCCCGAAGCTCCTTTGTATTTCCCAGAATAATAACTTTTCCCGCCAATTTCGAATGTCGTCGGAGTAGCTTATAACTTCCCTTATATAAATGCCGCAAGATGGTTTAGCGACTACCAACGGTTAGTTCTCAAGATACTAGATTTAAGCTTGCAATCCCAATAGTGGCTACGCCTTGCTCAATTCCGAGTAGTTGTCGATTCACCCACGGTCTACATAATTAGCAGACATTGATTTACGACCCCACCTGATGTTCCTTTGAACCCAACACAGGCTATTCATATCAGTTACATGTCACACCAAAAAAACAAAACCCAAACAAACAAACAAAACCCAAAGACAAGAATGAATGCTACTTTAATCCCATAACGCTGGTAAAATATAAAATAAAATGAATTTGTCGAGCCGATCCATCTGAAAATTATGATTCATAGCGAGAAATTATCTTTAGCTGTAAAAAAAAAATGATTTTCATTCAGAGAAAGTCATTTTCACAATAATCGGCAAGGATGAACAAAGAAAAAGTGGGACGAGAGAAGTATTTGTGCAAATTTACTTTTAAATTATATTTTGAGATTCTCTTTTCATGAATATGTTCTCTTATTCTTTTCTGATAGGTTTCCTCTTCTCTTTTCTGAATAATTATAAATGTATGCCGTTATTGATCTTATTCAGTTTACTATTTCATTAGTCATCCTGATAAAGAATGATTTGTAAAACTGAGACAATTAAACAGATATAGAAAAATAAACACAAGAATGAATGAATGAATGAATGAATGAATGAATGAATGAATGAATGAATGAATGAATGAATGAGGGAGTGAGTGAGTGAGTGAATTAATTAATTAATTATTAACTGTACAAGAAAAGAGACAAAGATGAGAATTAGGAAAGATGAATGCAAAACAAACTAGAATAAAGGAGAGGATACATAAATCAACGTTAAAAGAGTGCAACATAATAAGATCAAATAGAAAGCCATTCAAACTGCGCATTACAACTATAAGGGAATTAAGTGTGACGAATGGGTATGGACAGACTTGTCAATCAATATTTTCGTTTCACATGACAGAAAATTGTAACATGCAAGGCACGTAAGTCACGCCCATCGTCCATCATGTTAATTTCAGATGTCAACTTCAACATCACTTTAGTGATTTAGTGTATTTAAGTCTGAGAATATTAATGCTGGTATTTTCACCAACGACGTCAATCAGAATCGCGTTAAATCAAACGGTGTGTCATAATTTTGTTGTTTCTCAATCAGCCTCTAAACTGTTCGATATTTACCGATAACTTCTACAGTAAAATCACATCAAATTAACAGTTTTCATCTTATTCTGTACTTGCCGCAGTGACTGTGTTTTTGGCGTGCTGTACTCGCAACAGCAATGGTGCTAGTTCAAATCATGCCTTCGGGTCAACTCGGATCGGCTATGTGTGCTTGCATGCAAGATTCTTTATTCCATTTGCATCGGAATTAAATAACTTACTTGCTTTACTATCCCGCTAATCATCAAACCAAAACAAAATGTACTATCATTGCCATCGTTTTTAATAATTTCTTTGTAAACGGACAGACTCAGATCATGTTATGTTTCTAAAGAAGTGAATGGTGACAAATTAAATCAGGACAAAGCAAGATAGATACGTCGTACGTCTAGATTGTATTGTTACAATCATTAATAATGAAATCAAAAGCGTTAAGATACCATCCAATACCACACATAGTCACAAATATACATGTTCCTAAAAATGATTCAGTATAAGATGGTCTTTTTCTAAATATAGATTTCTTGGTTACAGGATGAGGCAGATCAAGAATCAATATAGGAATTGTATGTTTCGTTGTCTGCTCTTTTTTTGTTTTCTGCCACGAATGCTTGCCGAATTCCGAGAGGGTAGTGTTACGTATATTTAATTTAATGTCTATTTAATTTAATTGGTTTTTTTTCTTAGTATTATTTGGTATATTTTAAAATTTCATTACATGCTATTGTAATTTAACGTTGTATGTTAGACTTTACCTTGTCCAACATGAGTTAATTTCTGCTTGACCCAAATTGATTTTTAAAATTCTGTGTGAACAACTAATACATAGCTAAAGTTTTATATATGTGCATGGGATTCAAATAAGTATTATTGTTAATAGAAGTAAATATGTTTATTTTGGTCTTTGTTTTGGAGTTTCCTTAGTGTATTTGACATAATCCATGTTATTTTTTTTATTTTGTAAACATAATCATTTTAGAAGATTATTTTTAAGTAGGTAATGTTATTGCTTAGAAAATGCTTATTGTTACCTGAGGTAAAGTGAAGAGATATGTAATCTTGTAAATGAGAGAATTTTGTCAGTCGTGCTTAAAATCTAGCACTTTTAATTTGTATCACATATTGCGTCCAGTATACCATTTAAGGGTTGGAAAGTTTTTTTCTTCAAATTATTGAATTCAAGTGATTATTTGCTCTGGAAATAGAAAAGTGCTCTGATAATTTTTTAATGATACTGACATTCAATGGAATTTATAGTGAATTAAAACCTGGAATTATAGTGAATAAAAACCTGGAAAAGTTGTTGACACATCAACACTCTGTAAACTACTACAGACACATCTTCGCTTTCAGCTTTTGGATTTATTCTGGACTTTTACTGAATTTTTTTCAGGACATTAACTTATTATTATTACTTGTATCTATAATTTTTGGAATATTTTGGGACTTAATTCGCATTATCGTGTGTTTTTCGTCTTCTCGTTTTCACTTTGTATTCTAGGGAAATAAATTATTTGTTAAATTTTACAAAGCTTGATCTGTTTCGCTCTATTCTGTTACTTATTTTAAGAGCATTGACTTGTATCAGTAGCAGAAAAAGAAGTCCAAAGGACTAAGGTTTCAACACATCCAAAGAATTCGGCTAACACTAATCACCAGATCAATGACATTGATAATAGCTAAAATTGCATAAAATAAAAAAAAATTAAAAAAGAGAGAACTAAACAAAAAATAAATTTTCAGGAGAGTTAAAAATCGAATTTGTTTTCATCTTTATTTCAATCGGTATGAGTGAATACGATGTGTCTAGGGCAAAATATACACTTCTTGCTACAGGAGTCTCAAACTCAAACCACCCTGAGGGCCACATGAGTGTATTTTGATGGCCCAAGGACCGCACAACCTTTGTTACCTCTCATGAGACCTTGAGACGCCTATCGTTTTGCAGGCCACATGATACGGCTTGATGGACCGCATGCACCCCGCGGACCGCGTGTTTGAGACGCCAGAATTACTTTATAATTTTCAACTTTCTACCCAAGAGTGAGACGTAATTGTACCTTCAAATCCCCAAAGTATGAAAACTATACGGTCGTTTTCTGTTTCCATATTACCGTAATCTCGAACGACGTTGGAACTACTTTTTCCTCTTTGCTTCCTGGTTACAATTCAACAAGTCTAAATGACAATGCCGTATAAACATTTTGCATACAAATGAAATTGAATAGCGTCTTTTAAACAAATCCATATCGTCAAATCCCAACAGTTTATTTAATTCCGATTTAAGTAACTCAAAATAATGCTGTAGTTTCCATGCCTGGTCCCCACTGAAGCCTCTCTCAAAACTTTCCTGTTGTTTAGCTGGTGCTATCTTCTGTGACGTAAAATTTGATTAGTGCAATAACTATATATCACACATATGGGTCTGCTGCCCTTTTGCTTCCAAGAACTCGTATTATTTTCAGTGACAGTAGTGAAAATTTGCGAACATTATTAGAAATTATTCGTTCCTAAAACTAATATTAATAACCATGTCAGTTGTTTAGAACAATGATTTTCGGTTTATGAAATTATTAAGAAGTTCGTATCGGAATGGTTGAAATGTTAATTTCTTTCTTTTTCACTTACGTTTGTAGATTTGATTCATTTATCTAAATAAAACCTGCTAGGTATATAACAAATATTAGCAATTCTAAGATTGAGAAATCACGTCTTACATGACTAGACGCTTCACGTCTTGTATTGATTCAAATCATCCGATGCTGATAACTCTCATGGTTGGATCAGGTAAAGTATTCCAAAATTTAAAATGTCATGACTTTCCTCGAAAGCGCACACAAGCAAAGTGTGTGTGTGTGCGTGTGTGTGTGTGTGTGTGTGTGTGTGTGTGTGTGTGTGTGTCTATTTACTCAACGTGTGCATAATATCCAATAAACGTGCGCAAGAATAAAACAATCGTGAAATTTCAAGTGATTAATGACTACTTTTTAATGTGTACATTTTTTGTTTTGCCTGCCCGCCCCGCCGGTCCTGATCAGACAATCCGCAATCAAGATCTTATTACTGTGATAATAATACATACATTAATTTGTTGAAACTATCTCTTTTGTACGACTGTATAACGTAAAAAAGAATGTAATGTTTTCATGCAATACACATAATGCCGTATTAAATCAGATGGTGTTACATGGTTACGATCTCAACGGTACGCTTGGTCGAACAATGCTACATTCACTGTATTTAATGATTTAAATAAAAATGTTTTTCTTTATCAGTGAATGGATGGATATCAACTAACTCCATGCATGAACGGGTACTAATGGAAAACGGTTTAAGAAAATGCAAAACGGAACACCATTTTTAGAGAGATTTCAACGATTTATTTTATTTTAACAATACCTGTTGCAATAAGAAATACAATGCAATCTGAAGTGTATCCTGATTTGATAACAGTACAGCATGGAATGTGATTGCCTTCAATTTATTATTATCGTCATTTGTTATTACTTTCAATTTGTAGCTCTTTATACGCTTTAGCAATTGATGCCTGTCTACTTGTATGAAATGATCAAATCACGCGATGCAAATCACTCAAAAAAAAATACCTAAATAACTCATTTTCCTTAATTTCTTGTTTACAAAAATAATTGGAAACTTTATGTTTTTTTTTTAAAAAAAAACTATTTTATTCAATTGGATAAAAGTTACAGCTGCATAATTATAAATCCTGAACAGCTATAATGGTGCTTTCTAAACAATGTCCTGAGCCGGCGAGTACAGTCAAAATAAAACAACAACAGCAATAATAATAATAATAATAATAATAATAATAATAATAATAATAATAATAATAATAATAATCATAATAATAATAATAATAATATAATGTGGATCTGCAATATACTTTGTAACAGAATTATATACAGACTTCGTGCAAGTGACCATAAACAAAACAAATAGCTTAATTTGAACTCTTCCTTAGTTGTAATAATTTCAATCCTTGTTATTTTGTATCTGTTACACAGTTTTGGTTATTTTGTATCTGCTACACAGTCCTGTTTAATTTGTATCTGTTACACAGTCCTGTAATGCACTCTTGGTTCATTTGTATCTATTACACACTCGGTAATACACATTATCAAGGTTAGCAGTTTTGGTCTTGCTACACTGGTTGTACAAAATTCAGAATTATAAGAAACATATTTTGTCATTCTGAACAAAATAGTTGAATCATGTTATCATTGCAAATGGAAGGCAAGAACAAATTAAATTTATATCCTGCTTTCAAATTTCCAAACAACTGGATCGTGACCGATGTCTCCCACATACAATTCCCGTCCGTCTGGTGATACGGCCAGGTCGTGCGGAGCCTCAAAGTCCTGAATATAGATGGAAGAGTCTTTTGGAATAATAAAAAAGCATGTTTCATAAACGCCTAAAAGAATACATTTCTTTTAATTCTAGATGTTTCATCAATCAAATCAATCTGACTCCCTACCACTTCCCAGATTGTGATTATGTCGCTCCCCTTATTAGTTCAATGGTTTCTTCTACATTAAAGACCTCCTTTCACCAACATCTGAGCAGTCTGCAGCACAATGTGTTAGATCAGGTCACGGACTTTTTTGGAGTGGGTGTGTGGGTGTCGCTGGGATTTTTTTTCAGTAAAATTGTCTGATCCCCAAATGGCTTGAAACAAATACCTGGTTCTGATTTATAGAAAATTACATTACTTTATCCATCATATTAAATGCAAATATTATCTTGAGATAAATGGAAAAGAAAATACCTCGGTTAGAAAGAAAATCTCAGGCTCCTACCTCCACCTCTAAAAAGATTAAATGGGTTGTCTCTTATTATGCTAACATTAGCACGGTAGAGAGTGCGTTGTATACATCTAATCTTACATGTTGAGTGAGTCAACGTCTGTGCTGTCACGAGCGCGTTTTATTAGTTACGATAGCATCTGAGCAGTCGAGAACACTCAGTATGATTTATGACACTATCTGAGCATTCGAGAAGGAACTTTATTAGCTATGTAAAGTCTGAGCTGTCGAAAGCGCACTGTATTAGCATTACCAGTGTCTGAGTGATCGATAACACGGATTGTATTTGTCTATGTCAAAGGCTGAACTGTTGAGAGCACAGTATTAGTCATTTCATAATATGAGAAGTCTAGAGGACATTATACAAGTTACATTAGCGTCTGGGCCGTCGAGAGCGCAGTCTGTTAGTTTGCCAACACTGGAGCGGTCAAGAGTGCGTTGAATGAGTTATGGAACTTGTACAATAGCCGTGAAATAAATCAAAATTGACCTCCTAATGTACGTATTTAGTCTATTGTTCTACATCAGGATTTTGTCTTACGAAAGGGTTACGGTAGCATTTGATGAAATATATTTTTAAGATTCCCTGTGGGTTTTTTAATAAATGGATGGGGCAATTCATGTTTCCATACCTAAAGTTATATGCAATGTTACAGCTAATATACTACAGATAAAACATAAACTTGGTTCTGTCTTTATAGATACCCTACCAGATGATGCGTGGTAATATGAGCTGAATTTTTACAAATAGGCCGAAAGAATATTATCATAGAGGTAAAAGAATTTTTAATTCGTACTCAATTGAAATTCGAACCCTGGTCTGTTGATTACGGCATCCATCGCTTTGGCAGCAAGCACTTATGAACCTTATTGGTTAATATGGTAAGTAGTTTCTGCATCTAAAACCAGACATGGTTTCAAGATTTGAAGATCGGCAAATTATTTAGCGCCGAAGTAATCCGAAACATAGCAGACATTCATATTTTATCAATGTGTAAACCTTACCGTATTTGTCGGTCCCCATATTTCCAGAAGTTTTCCATTCAAATTCATGGTTAGACCGACTGGAGGTTTTATACCTATGGGGTCGGATCCAGTAACTGCATACAGGATTCGGTCTGAAATAGACAGAAGTCAGAATAAGTAATTTGTCAGTGAAGAAATTTTGGTTGGCACAGCGATTGATGTGTTTTGATCGAAGAAACGCATATATAGATTTGAAATATGTCATGATTAGGTGTTCAGTTAAGTTTTATGTCAATCCATTTTCCTGCCGTACTCACCGCATTTTTAGTGATCATCCAATCATCCTGTCGATTAATCAGTGTCTCAAGAAGAAAAACCAGAAAGACTTATAATCATAGTTTCCAACGATATTCAACTTAAGATTCACAACTCCTTCTAAATGGAAGCTATTTATTTATTTTTTTGTTTATTTCACTGATACGCGCTCTGTCAGATATTCAATGTGGACGTAATAGAAATCGTAAATATACATGAATTGTGCCTTTGCATAACCTCAGTCTAATGAACACTTGCTTTGAAAAGAGCAAAGAAAGAAAGGATACATGTCTTCAAAAGATCAAATCGTACAGTTTCTTCGTTGTCCTTACATACAGGTTTCATCACAGGATATACATTTCACTCACTGGTCGGATCGTAGGAAATTGCAAATATCCTGCCATGATCAGACGGTATTGATCGCAGAAAGGTTCCCGTTCTGTTGCCATCCGTTAGTCCCGCTTCAAAGCACTGAATTCTAAACGAAGAATAAGAGGGAGAGAGAGAGAGAGAGACATTTTATTGCATTTATTGTATTCTGATCAGAAATATGTCATATAGATCGAGAACAAGCTCAGTCATTGTGTTGCAACCTCACTATCTGAGATCTTATATACAACATTTGAAGAAAAACAGGCTAATAAGAGAGAGAGAGAGAGAGAGAGAGAGAGAGAGAGAGAGAGAGAGAGAGAGAGAGAGAGATTTTAAATGTAGTTTAAACATGTTTCAGCCATATCGCTACGATGTATTTAGTGTGGCAGTTTGTAGTGATGCCTAGCACTGGGGCGTCATGCTGCAGACATTTATCATCATGTCCCACCTAGTCACATTATCCTGACACCAGGCCGACCAGTCCTAACACTAACCTCTGAATGTTGAGCGTCTAGCGAAGCAGCTGTTAGTACCATTTTTTAAATATAAGTCTTTGGTATGGCTCGACTAGTGTTCGAATCCACGACTTCCCAGATCCAAGGCGGACGCTCTACCAAATAGACCACCAGAGCGGTTCATAACTGGTGAGTAAATTGCAACAGCTGTGTTTGATCTTACACCGTACACAGCATGCATCATTCAGTGTGTGATCTTAGTTTAGGTGAACATAAAAAACGCACTTACAGCTCGTGGTTTACGGCATGTTATAATACAATCAAAAAGACAGAAAGAAAATGTGCGTCGGATGCTACTATTTACCGAAGCAATGTTGGACCTTACTAACTGAATCAAAATGACAGTATGTCGTATCAATATAGTCATGAAAAAAGACAAAAATCACATATCAGAAAATATGCACCCTACACGTGGTTCCATGAACAATTCGAAAAAAGTTAAATATGTCAGTCGAGTTATAAAGATGGTGATAGTAAATATTGACATTAGTAATTGTCATCAGCATAATAGCTATTATTATCGTCAGCGTCATCACCACCATTGTCATCATTAACAATAACTCCACCACCATAATTTCAGCAACAGCCAAACAACGACCAAAATAATGCAATAGCTAAAGATGTCACCTAAAAATAAAAATAAAGAATGACAAAAATCAATACCAGTATTCACAACCATTGTTAACATCAAGACACACAGGGCATTTTTAGTTCGAATAATGTTTCAAATGGTGACATGTTCTATAATTTTGTTGTTGAAGTACAATTTACAAGTACAATATATATATATATATATATATATATATATATATATATATATATATATATATATATATATATATATATACATATATATATATATATACATATATATATATATATATATATATATATATATATATATATGCAAATTAACTCCTGAAGATGTGGTAATTACAAATGCATGACACAACCACAGAAACACACGACTAATGCAGAACAGTCACAATATTTATGGCACTAATTATGTTTTTGATGAGCAAACGTGCATAAAATAATATTTTGCCTTTACATAGTTTTATATGACAAGGATAGATCATGACCTTAATATGTTCACAATAAAATTATACATAAGTGGTATTGTGCAATTTTAATTATCGTTAATGCAGAACATATATTGCCAAAGCGTTTATCTTTGCTCCAAAGTGTTTTTTTTAATTCCAGTTTACTGTAATCTATCTCATTTAGGTTTTGAATTTCTATTGGGCAGAATTCAGTGAATTGTTCTGTTCATTCCAAAATAATACAAAGCAATTTTTTAAATTTTCTCTTTGATATTTGTACAGAAAGTTTAGAAAATCTTTATAAAAAAAACGACTAGTAAAATTTGTCGAGCTTTCGATTAATGTAATGATCATCTATACATTATATGTTGTTACATTAACATTTCTAAATTTAGACTTTCAGTTGATGTCGGTATCATATTATTTTTTATTTCAGAATGCAGCTCAGTGTAGGTAACATCATTATTTTAGCTTTTGTGAACCACATAATTATGTATCAAAACGCCATGAGTCTAAACGATTTCGACAGTTCACTTTGACTAAATCTCGTATAGTTCTCTTTGACAAAATCACGTACAGTTCCCTCTGACCAAATCTCGTACAGTTCCCTTGTATTTAAATATGCTTACCACAATGCTTTCATTTAAAATTATTTTCATATTAGAAATATGTTTTTATTTGCAACATTTTGGACCCCTATCCCAGCCGTCTATCCATTTACCGATATTCTTTAATTTCATTTGAAACTAGTCGCTGTTTTTTTTTTTTTAGGTGGAATCACAATGTTCAAGATATACCTTTCGTTTTCTCTGTCGGCCACGCAAACTGTATCCGTCTCCTCAATCACAGTGAGGCTGTGTGGTATATGAAACTCATCATCGGCCAATATCCTTGCACCTGCAAAATAAAGTTCTCGTCAAATTAAAAAATTACCCCAAAATGATCCATGAAATTAAAATTTTCTCACTATTTATATATGACCATATTATATAACCACGGTCACAATAATACACCAAAACAAGAAAAAGGTTTTATTTTATTTTCAGTACGAATTTATAGATTTGTAAGTAAAGATTCCATTGTTTATACTACAAATATTCACGGATTATTTATAAAATGTCGCGTGACCTTGACCTTGGACATGCAGTGACACTGAAAACGATATTGTTGTTTCAAAGGCGATTTTTTTTTCTTCTGGATTACTTTTAATAAAAACGCCATTACAGTACATCCCACCATATGAGGACAAATGATTACTCAGGTAAAGTAGGACGCTTACGAATTTGTATTCTGCACGCCAAACCACCCCGAAAATTCGTTTGCCAACATAATAATAATAATAATAATAATAATAATAATAATAATATATATATATATATATATATATATATATATATATATATATATATATATATATATATATATATATATATATATATATATATATATATATACACACACACACTCACACACACACACACACACACACACACACACACACACACACACACACACACAGTAACAGATGTTCAAAGTAATGTGACCAATTATATTAAAATTTCGTCCGATGTCATTCGTTACAAAGCATAACGAGACTAAAAAATCCATCCTTTGGAAATAATTATGCTAGTCAGCGAGCAGAGGGTTCTACAATTTTCCAAGGAGTCGATTTGAAAGATGTCCTTACCTGTTGGTCTTTGTCCCCATGTTTTCAGAAGAGTTCCATTTGACGAGAACCTCATTATCCGGCTGTTGCAGTACCTAAACATAAGCGAAAATTGTGTTCTTCATATAGAGGATGCAGTTACTAAAACGACACCCCCTCCGTTTGTTCTCGCGTGTTTTCGATTTTAAACAGTACTTATTAAATCCTCATTTAACTGCTTTAAGATCAAACAGAAATGCATTGCAACCTCCTATAAACAACCAATAAGGAGTCAGAAGAGCATTTGCTGTTTAAGGTAGGAAAATTCTAAGGGAGATAGGATGTATAGATTGATTGAGAGTCGTCCGATTGCTGGATGTGGCACCCCGTCGTTAGGGCGCAGGTCAAAAGCGCGCCGACAATAGCGCGCAGCGAAATATGCTCGTCAAATGTGCGCCGTCGAAAGCGCGCAGCATAAACTCCATATACCATTTTCTAGTGAGAACACATCAAAGAGTGTAGAATCTTTATATACAGTAGAAATAAACTAAACGTTTGAATCATTTTGAACATACATCAAAGTGTGTACACACTGAATATTGAGTAGAAATAAACTAATAGTTTGAATCACTGTTTCCAATGAGCAGACATCAAAATATACACTCTTAATATTGAGTAGAAATAAACTAATAGTTTGAATCACTGTTTTCAGTGAGCAGACATCAAGATGCGCATTTACGCAGTAAAAGCCTAGTTAGCTATAAATACAAAATTTATTTTGTGAAAATTTGAAAAGTGGCAGATAAAATAAACTGAAATTCATTTAAATTTTTTTCTTCATTTTTTGTGCCTTTGTTTGTATTGATTATGCACATAATGTTGCAATTTGAGCAGTGATAGACATACAAAATTTTAACTAATTTTAATAATAGTAAACTTTATTTAAATACCCGATTATTTTCTATTGTATGAATTATTTATATGTATGAATATTTTTTATTTGACATATTGACTTTTAAAATGTTTGCCTTGCGCGCTTTTGTCTTGTGCGCATTTGTCGGCGCGATTTTGACCTGCGCGCTAACGACGGGATACCGCTGGATGTAGGAGGTTATTGTTTATGGGAGGTGGTCGTATATAATAGGCTGTTAAATTATAGTTTGGTAATAAGGTATAGATCTAACATAAGCATTAAGATGGTGGTGGTGGAATTTTTATTTCCTTCATATGAAACGTTTATTTTTGTATTATTTCTCAGAATGCAGGATGATTTCAACGCCTCTTCAATAATGGACAAATTACCTTTCAGTTACTGAAAAATAAAAATTTGTCTTGTTAATATGCAAGGAGGCAAAGTTTGAATATGCTTGAGTTAATTATAAAGCTACTTAACTGTATTGAATTCCGAACGATTAATTTTGCAGGGCTTCATATTAGTGCAATTTTTCAGATATCATCTGCACGAGCATGCTCAACCATATATATATATATATATATATATATATATATAGCTCGCACAGAAATAATTTCGGCTGTAAAAGAATCAGAGCGACAATTTGGTAGATTTCATATATTGTTTTTCATACCCGTCCGACACGAAAAAATCTCCATTGGATGCGACAGCAACATCTGTTGGTTTACAGAAATGTCTGTCGTCACTTCCAGGGACAAGAGCTTCTCCGAGAACCATGCTTGCATCATGGGACCCTTTTGGAAATTTCATTACCTGCAAAATTTGTATTGTCATTATATCACAAAATTAATTAATAATTTGACCTCAACTTTCACATTTGTATGCATGGTAACTTTTTCTAATAATGAGTGTGGGAAAGCCTTTTTAGAGAAATTATAATTTAATAATGTAGAAATGCGCATTTTCTGCAGTTTGAAGTCATCACACCTGAACGTTTTTTTTTGTATTCTACGTCGCTCTGCCACATAATAAACAACAATTATAAAACGGACTATGAATTTTAAAAGTTCTCCTTATAAATATATATATAAAAAAAACGGGTTAATATTTTTGTAATTTTGCTTAAAAAGCCATTGTCTGTCATTTTGACTGCTTCACATGTTCCCTAGATTATGGTAAGCCGAGGTTTGCTTATCCCTCTGCAAAATGCGCACTCTTCGTTCTAACTATCATCTGCACGAGCATGCTCAACCGGATGCACACAGTTTCAAATGCAATGGAGAGGAAAGGAAAATTGAGTCCTGAACGCAGTGATTGCTCTCAAAAGGCGATTTTCCAATGCCGGTCCGTGTTGAACCTTTCACTCAAATACACCTATAATGGCTTCCTTGTGTTACATAGTCATACTTTCGATGTAAAACTTAAAAAGCATCCTTTAGAAGTCAATTGCCTCCACCATTATCAGCCAATAAACAATGCGCCGTTGGCACACGCTATTGGTTAGTTGACATACTAAGGGAGGCAAACTCATGAAATCCGATAAGTGCCACTAGGACAAAGTGAATGTTCGTTCCGCCAAGGTGTAGATAGGTTCATCATATCGGAGTAATGGCTAATGAAGATGATTTAATATTTATACGACTGAACATTTGCAAATCCGTCAGTATATGAACTTGGTAGACGAATCAATGTTCCTCACCATATGCCCTAAACTTGCAATATAAATACATGTATATTATTTTGGAGGTTAGCCTGCATTTACAATATATGTTATGTATCCGTTAATTTGTGCTCGCAAAAAGAAGGATGAAGGCCTGTTAATGTTTGGAGCACCAAGTCCGACGTCCTGTTCACGGTGGGTAAAACTGCACGCTGTATATTTACGGCCTACATTTTTCATTCGAACTCCACATCCAAGAAAATGGATAAAATCTCTCTTTGCATTGAAAACGGTTTTTAACCTAAAATTATGGTGTAACTTGTTTAGCAGTTAATAAAAAATAACTGTGAGGTTTAAAATTATTGAAAAAAGTCATAACATGTTGAACTTAAAAGCAAGAATTTAAAATCTTAACATCTAATATGAGCGTTAACAGTGTTTACCTTTAAGGACCCACGGTACCAATTCAACTTACATAGTAAACATATGGATATACCATCATATTCAAAATTCAATAACTTAAATTTTCTGGGTGCTAATGATCAGACCTATATTTATTCATGCACAACTATCATTGGTTCAAGCTTTTGTGTGGAGAACACCGTATGAGCCGCGGCATTTTTTTTAATTATCTACATGTGCATGAAAAACAGTTTTATTTTTTTAAATTCTCTACCATATGAATCAGGTGCTACTTTCATTTTTAGGACTCCTAAGTTAAGACTGTAAAAATACTAAAATTGTATCAATAGAATATTATCTATAGAGATTTTTAATAAAATTTTACTTTTCTTTATTAACCTATTATGAACCATGAAACCCGTATATACTCTATTATATGTTCACCCATCTCTAGACTGGTTAACAGTTCTTCCATTTAAATCGTATAGTGTGTCCTTAAACCAATGTTTATAAATATTGCGCATTTCAAACTTTGTACCATGGCTTAGCCCTTATTCATCATAAATAAAACATAAGGCAAAACCCATGCATCTCACACTGCCTAATTATTGTACAAACTGCTCATTTATCTCACACTGCCTAATTATTGTACAAGCTGCTCATTTATCTCACACTGCCTAATTATTGTACAAACTGCTCATTTATCCCACACTGCCTAATTATTGTACAAAATGCTCAAATGCATCGTATTTACGCTGGTTTTCAAAGCAAATGTTACGTTTTGGTGGTGAGAAAACTCGTTTAGAAAGAACTGTATAAAATATGTAGATGTGACCTGATAGATTTTGATGCTATGTTAGGATAGATTTTTTTTAGTAAAATTAATAAGATTGCCATTTTCTTTAAATTGTATTAAAGTAATGTTTTATTCATTTATATTAAAGTAAGTTTCTAAAATATATTAAGAGTAATTTCATTTATTTCTAAAGCACAACTATATATTTTAATGGAATGAAAATAGTTGCTGCTCAAGCGATAAATAGGCAATATATATTGCCGAAAACTAGTAAGATAACTGAAGCTTTACCAATGTACAATGTGTGTGGAATTATATTACAAAAACATTATACATGCCAATTCGCTGATTCAGCGAGAGGTCCTAGGTTACTCAGTAAAGAATATATATTTCTGTAAACTAAACAGATTTCAAGATTATGCATTGGCGAATTTCCAATCCGGTGACTAAGACTGAATCTTACTTTATGTCAGATGACGTAAAACAAAATGGTTCCTGCCTGATGATGAGTAGACATCTTTTGCTGGCCGGTATACTAAGGGTATGACCTTATTTGGTCCTGACTTGAGCCAAATGCGTATAAATAAGTCGCGCAGATCGCCCAAAGTCAGTTCCTGCACCGGCAAGATAGCAATATGTTTGTCTCTTCATTACAGATACGATTCCGTACCTGAATTTTCCCCAAGACATTCCATCATCTTGTGACATCCTTTATCTAGGAACTCGTTCTTCTCTTCTTTCTATCGTCCTGAGTTCCCAGTATGTGTTTATGAGAACAAACCGTAATTTTTCCAATAAAAAGTTCTCATAAAAGTTGGTGGAGAAAAGAACATTAATAAAGGTGTCACACGTATAACTGATCCACGAGAGAGACTCGCACCAACATCTTTGCTATCATGAGACATCACGCCGCCAGCTACACTACGTCTTTTGCTGGCCAGTATACTAAAGGTATGACCTTATTTGGTCCTGACTTGAGCCAAATGCGTATAAATAAGTCGCGCGGATCGCCCAAAATCAGTTCCTGCACCGGCAAGATAGCAATATGTTTGTCTCTTCATTACAGATACGATTCCGTACCTGAATTTTCCCCAAGACATTCCATCATCTTGTGACATTATTTACCTAGGAACTCGTTCTTCTCTTCTTTCTATCGTCCAGAGTTCCCAGTATGTGTTTATGAGAACAAACCGTAATAGTTCCCATAAAAGTTCTCATAGAACTAGACGTATGAGTCTGATTCAAAGTTTAGGTTTTAAAAGAGTGGTGCAGTTCTTTTCGGAGTCAGTATACATTTCTTATATTGAATTTTAATACTTTTCACAGCAATATCATGATAAATTTGTAAGCACATTCATCCATACTTGAGGTTCCTGGGTCATCTCTCTCTCTCTCTCTCTCTCTCTCTCTCTCTCTCTCTCTCTCTCTCTCTCTCTCTCTCTCTCTCTCTCTCTCGAAAGAACGAACGAACGAAGGAACGAACGAAGTAACTGTAAATGCAGTACCTGATGCAGACCAACATCTGTCACCCATACGTTTCCATCTTTGTCCACAGTTATTCCATGTGGCATATAAAATCTGTTAAAATAAATTTGAAAATCGAATATTAGTATGCTTCCTGCAGATAGTTTTAAAAATGAAACTTGATTATAAAATCTTAGTTTTGAAAAACATAACTTTGTAATGATAAGAGACTATCGTTGATTCGAAGCAAGGCCACAATTAACAAAACAATTTGTGCCCAACGAATGGCAAAACGGCTTTAGCAGCATCATTTGTGATTGCCCAAATTATGAACCTAAGTGTTAAGCTCAAAGTGTATTTCCCCTTCATTTGTCACAAAAATGTTGAGACCAATGTGCGGTTCAAGTTCTGAATTACAAATAAATTTATGCAGATTCGTCCCAACTTAAAGACACTTAAAACAAACGCCTAGTGACCAACCACAATTTTAGCCGTTTTGGCCGCTGTTCAAATATTAGGTAAATCAATGTATGTAGTGTGTGGATTTAAAGTGGAAGTGGTAACCTGCAGAAAGTCAAATTTAGTGCACGCGGCAGGTTTCTAAGTAATTTTGAAGTTGCCCTCTCGCCATTCCCATGACCACAGAAGATAATTTTCGGCTCGTTGCCCGTGATTCGATTTTCTAAACCTCTCGCGCCAAATTTATATGCGGGTAGATTACAAACCAAACTTTCAGTTTTTAAGTACAGTAGACGAATATGTGCATTTCGTTAGAGAAATAAAGTTCATGTGTGGAGATTACTCGAATTAATAATTGTCGAGGCTCCAACGACACGAAGTTTAAATGAGTACAATACTTACTTTCCTTTGCCAAAGCGGTCGAGAACATTTCCTGTACGAGAATCCCACTTGTTTATGACATCAACATCAATAGGCCCTTGTTCAGGATGTGCAAGTGTGTTCCCATTAAATGTTCTGAAATTTGTAATATTGTGTCATTCCAGATAAGAACATAATAGTTGAAAAACGGAGAACCACGCCCGGTTTATGCATTTTCTCGCTTGTTATTGGGTGCGTTTACTTAATAATACAATGATTAATTGATTGATTAAGTTAGTCATACATTCGTTAAAGATTAACTATTTACTGAATTCGTTAATTTTGTCCTATGCCAGCATTTATGCGTGAACATTAACCTTGCGAAATTTTAAAATGATTATGTTGTAGTTTGTTTTCTGTCTTTAGAAAGACAAGAGATCCGCAAATCAACAGAACGTGCATTTAACGAACATGACAACATATATACTTCATGCTTGTCTGCGAAAATAAATGTCTCTCCTACCGTACATAATCTATCGAATTTTAATGTTTTTAAACGATGCAATTTTCGGTCTCGTGGATCACTTTCTTTGTAATTTCATCTCCATTAAGCAGCTGACGTAGTTCCGTCTAATAGCTGACTTGTTATTTGTAGTACCTATATTGTTTTTCCTACCAAGTTAATTTGTTTTATTTACCCATAGTCCCATATTCGCCCGGCCCTATGAAACACGTAAAGATCGTTGTTTTTGTCCACAGCCACGCCTCCAACCTGTCCTACGGGAATATGGTCCCAGCCCCTCACCTCGTGTGGCGTGGATGGATTCTCATTAGCATGAGACTGAACTAATTCCAGTTCCTGAAGAAAGAGAAAATATAGGATACGAACTAGCAACATTTAGGACCTCTGGGTTTTCAAAGATCGTATCTGTACTTTAATTCGATTTGCAAGCATACGTAGTTATAATACTTGATCTGACAACATCGCTTCCACACCTATCGTACATTAAACGATACAAAACAAAACAAACAGCTTCTCTCTACATCTAATAAGATAGTTTAATTAGATACGTTGCTCCATGTTTACCATTTGTCATATGTCGGAAAGACTTAGATGTCCGGTTATGTAGTTGGTAGTTCACGTTATACATTTTGGAGTGACGTACGATCTAGGGACAGGTACACATGGATGATTACTTTGCGGTGATTCATGTGATCTAGGGACAGGTACACATGGATGATTACTTTGCGGTGATTCATGTGATCTAGGGACAGGTACACATGGATCAATACTTTGCGGTGCTTCATGCGATCTAGTGACAGGTACACATGGATGATTACTTTGCGGTGATTCATGTGATCTAGGGACAGGTACACATGGATGATTACTTTGCGGTGATTCATGTGATCTAGGGACAGGTACAAATGGATGATTACTTTGCGGTGATTCATGTGATCTAGGGACAGGTACACATGGATCAATACTTTCCGGTGATTCATGTGATCTAGGGACAGGTACACATAGATGATAACCTTGCGGTGATTCATGCGACCTAGGGACAGGTACACATGGATCAATACTTTGCGGTGCTTCAAGCGATCTAGGGACAGGTACACATGGATCAATACTTTCCGGTGATTCATCCGATCTAGGGACAGGTACACATGGATCAATACTTTGCAGTGATTTATCGGATCTAGGGACAGGTACACATGGATAAATACTTAGCAGTGATTTATCCGATCTAGTGACAGGTACACATGGATAAATACTTTGCGGTGATTCATGCGATCTAGGGACAGGTACACATGGATCAATACTTTGCAGTGATTTATCCGATCTAGGAACAGGTACACATGTATTGATACTTTTTCGGTGAGTCATGCGGTCTAGTGACAGGTACACATGGATGATAACTTTGCGATGATTCATGCGATCTAGTGACAAATAATTATGTATCAATACTTTGCGGTGATTCATCCGATCTAGAGTCAGGTACACATGTATTGATACTTTGCGGTGAGTCATGCGATCTAGGAACATGTACACATGGAGAAATAGTTTGCAATGATTCATGCGATCTAGGGATTGATACACGAAGATCAATACTTTGCTGTGATTCATGCCTGTGGTAGTACTCGTTTGGTAAAATCAATGTGACATTCGATCAAGAGACAAGTACATGTGACTGATTAATTTTGTTATGATTCATACGATCTAGGGACATGTACACATGTATAATTACTTTGTTATGATTCATACAATCTAGGGACATGTACACATGTATAATTACTTTGTTATGATTCATACAATCTAGGGACATGTACACATGTATAATTACTTTGTTATGATTCATTCGATCTAGTGACAGGCACACATGAATAGTTACTGAGCGGTTATTCATCCGATCTAGTGATAGGCACACATTGATGATTGATGACTTTGTGGTAATTCATGCCTGTAGTATTATTTGTTTAGTAAAATCAGTGTATTAATAGTCAGTAATGACAACTTAAGTTTAATGTTAGCAAATATAAAGATAAATTGCACAAAGTACAAGATAAAATATCAAAAGTAAAGAGGTTACAAATTAAGTAAATTGCATATAAATTAGCATGTAATACATGTAAATATTTATATGCAAGATATAAAACAGAGTAAGCAACAATAAAAAATAGAAAAGGCATATGCATTAAAAACAATACAAACTGCATATATACTAAAATAATACAAACTGCATATATACTAAAATAATACAAACTGCATATATACTAAAATAATACAAACTGCATATATACTAAAATAATACAAACTACATATATACTAAAATAATACAAACTGCATATATACTAAAATAATACAAACTGCATATATACTAAAATAATACAAAAGGCATATGTACTAAAACAATACAAAAGGTACATGTACTAAAAACAATACAAAAGGCACATGTACTAAAACAATACAAAAGGCATATGTACCAATTAAGATAATGCATACATAATATCTATTTATTCACCCTCTTAGAATTGGGGATATAAATACAATTTTAAGATAACATTAAAAAAGATTTTGCAAAA
Organism: Unio delphinus; assembly: GCA_029339505.1. Lineage (NCBI taxonomy): Eukaryota > Metazoa > Mollusca > Bivalvia > Unionida > Unionidae > Unio > Unio delphinus. The sequence goes on along the minus strand of JAQISU010000106.1, from coordinate 14,701,774 downwards.
TAAATTCGGATGATTGAGCTAAAAATACATTTTAACAAATAAAATGCAAAGAAGGGCGTTTAAAAATATCGAACCCGCGACCTCTTGTTTGGCAGCCATGACACAGAGAACCACAAATGTGGTTGTTCATATACAAGATGCATATTGTCACAATGCACAAAAGTGGTTTCCATTGCACGAGTAAAACAAAACCTAAACTTTGCAGGAGACCTCTTTCCGACGGGTTCTTCCTGTATTAACAGATTAGGGTGGTGTGGGTGTGTGTGTATATTAGGACACTGGGTAAGACAAAATCGTACATGCTATATAAATATAATTCTTATTTTCTTTTTTCTTCTGTTTATAATGTTGTGTATGCTTTTTTCTGTATCTGATACCAACCTAATGTGTCTAAATCAAATGATTCTATAAACTTGTGATAATTAGTTGATTCTGTATAACTTGTCTAAATCAAATGATTCTATAAACTTATAATAATCAGTTGATTCTTTATAACTTGTCTAAATAAATGATTCTATAAACTTGTAATAATCAGTTGATTCTAAATAACTTGTCTAAATCAAATGATTCTATAAACTTGTGATAATTAGTTGACTCTATAAAACTTGTCCAAATCAAATGATTCTATAAAACTTGTGATTATCAAATGATTCGATATAGCTTGTCTAAATCAATGATTCTGTAAAAATATGTGATTATCATTTTATTCTATATAACTTGTCTGAGTCAGCCGATTCCAAATAACTGAAAAACAGTTACATGTACTAGATATTTCACAAAATACGCGTTGCTACTCTTTGTTCAACGGTCTAAATTGCAAAACATGGTTACCGCGTGTATGTTGATATACATGGTAATCTTTATATCGGCTCCTGGATTTGGCTAATCTATTTATCATGGATTTAGCTAATCTATTTATCATGGATTTGGCTAATCTATTTATCATGTATTTGGCTAATCTTTTTATCATGTATTTGGCTAATCTATTTATCATGTATTTAGCTAATCTATTTATCATGTATTTGGCTAATCTATTTATCATGGATTTGGCTAATCTATTTATCATGTATTTGGCTAATCTATTTATCATGTATTTGGCTAATCTCAGATGAATATACTGACTGAACAATCTAAAATCCTACAAACTGATGACTCTGGCTAAAATCCTACATACTGACGACCCTGGCTATTGATAGCGCGTGGGCGGGAATCAGGATGCGCATACTCGTTAGATGACGTCTAAAATCAATGTGATAGAAAACAAAAGAAAAATGAAAATAAGTAACATCAGAATACTGGCGAAAAATGTTAGATGTTTTGATTTTCATAATAGATATTGCCTTTACTTAGGAACAGTCTTTTAGACGAACTTGTATAATCCACTATTTTATAATTTTACTATGTAAAACGTATGCATAAACGGTAATGGAGATTAGCACCTCTAAGACGGCATGATTTAGGACATAATGTTTTTAACATTTGAAGATAAAGCTACGTGGTATATGTAGAAATATTCGTAATTAAAAGTAATGTTAATTACTACACCTCAGAAAAACGATAATTTTGAGTTGCGGCCGTTTTGTTTACATCTATGTTGTCAAAATTTGTAATATAGGTCATTAAAGTGGAGATAATTCATTGTGTTCTGATATTATTTATTGGTTTAAGTATCTACTGTACTAAGATCACAAACCTTAAGTCGATCAATTAGCGACTGGTCAAGAAGAAAACGGTTGCTCAGGTCTCTATCAACGTATCTAGCATTAACCGCAACCACCACGGTACCGACCAATATGGCCACCCAAGACCTCGAGACCATTCCTACCGCAGAAGAGACTCGTCGATTCCACAATGTCCCTTATCTTATCTTGTACAGATGTCTTATATCGGTGACGGGCTAAAAGTCAAAGACTGAGAATCACACGCAGGCAACGCTATATCCTGGTTCAGATACCCTTTCCTATTGGATTCCTAAATGCTGCTCTTCACAATGTAAACCGTATTGATTGACTTTACATTAACATAGTGCAACTCAGCTGAGGCTGTTGCTGACGTAGATTAGTAGAAATCTGTTGTCATGAAGGAAAAACCACTATTGATTATTTATCTGCCAATTCGATAATGATACAAGATAATTTAAACTATATCCCAATGGTCTTGATAATTGTTTTGGATTAATTTGAAGGTGTTACTCTTTCTTGTCTGTCGTTAACACAAGGGCATGGATCAGTTAGTGAAGTACACATTGAATTCCATTTATTTTATTTTTTCAAAATATGGCGATGCAGTGCAGTAGACAAAGATTATTCCGATCAGGACACAAATTTTACAAATGAGAAGTATAAAGTACATCTGAATTAGATTGTCACGAATAGAAACTTGAACAATGCTTTATCATTGAAAAATTACAATATTTTCTTTTCAGTTAGTTATGTTAGTTTTTGTTACAGCAAAAGTCGTTGAATAAACGCCCCGATAACTCTTTTATTTCCAAAATACATCATATATATATTTTCTTTTTTTTCCATTCGTACACTCCCAATAATATCTAAAATGGGATATTTTGTACTACTCATGAAAAGAAAATTTAATACTGGAATATTTCTCTTTTTATGCTAGCGCTTGTTCTCTTAAAGTTTTCTGCTTCGATTATATGCCAAATCTTAGCCAAATGCCTTGTTTTCCTTACTCTTTGAATTTCCGCAAAGGAAATGTGGATATTGGTACTTTTTTTTAAAAACTCAAATACAGCCAATTTCAAGGGCGATTGTGACTGCAATATTTAAAAAAAATTGAAATAAAATAAAAATGCTGAATCGACAAATATGAAAAACAAACTACTATCATAAAGTCTATTCTTTAATTAATATAGGTATAATTCTTAACCTTAGTATATTATTTGGAATCTATTGGTAGCTTGCTTGTTTTAGTAACCCCATAATATGCTTCATCTCTATTGTTTTCAAATAAATATTTGTTGTAGGGTACATGATTAATTTCTTTAAACAACTAAATTGAAACACTCATTGCTTCTTTAATAGAATTGTCTTTTGGTATTTTATGTATTAAATGACTATCACCAATTAGAAAGCACATTTTGGTCATAATCCAGATTATTCTTTTACTGGCCTTCCGTTGCATTCATCTTTAATTTTTTTAAAAAAATATTTATATACAGCAGGTATGTGCATCGCAGTTTGGTTATATCCGCTTATTTATGTTTAAAGGTGTGGCTAAACAATCATTTATCCGGCCCGTCCGTGGAAGGTGTTGCACGTGCCTGATATGAAGATATAAAGGCTGATCACATCGCTAATCGCGCGTATCATAAATCATAGGATTCTTTTTTATGTCTTGATAGATAATTTCTGTTTTAATGAAAGACTAAAAATGTCCGTGTAAAATAATTCAACATTTTCGCCATATATATTTTATATGTTTAAATGTTTGTTGTACAAACCAGGCAAAAGTAGTTTTCTTAAATCCAATACAGCTTACATGGTATGTACCAATTTATTAAAGCCTATGGACTGATATCAAGTTCTTGTAAAACATATTTCTTGTTACAAATTTAGGGTCGATAATTTATTGTTGTTTTATCAGTCTCATTTGGTCTAAATATTTTGATATTTATCCTCTGTTCATAGATTTATAATGCTTTACAGAATTCTGGGTTATTTATTTATTTATTTATTTATTTATTTATTTATTTATTTATTGTTGCATTTTTAAAGTATGCACTAATATTAGTATTTATTTGAATTTTCAGGGACAAACATTTGTTTTTTAAACTGCAGTACCATATAGATATTTGTAACTTTTATGCCAATGATTATGTATTTTGTAATTTCTATGCTCTACTCGCGTTAACTCTTACTCTTTAAGTTTCGTACTAATTTAAATTTACTTTCCAAATGTTTAGCTCATTTAACCTGATATTTACTTAACCATTATTATTTAAGTTTGAGGTGCTAATGGATTACAGTTAGGTGCGTGATGTAGGTATTGACCTAAAAGATTGATATGATCTGGTACTTTATCCACCAAAATGGGCTAAAATCTAGACAAAAAAATGGTAAAGACTGCATTATTGCCGAATCAAACAATTTAGTATGGCCGAACCTGAAGATAAAGCTACCAGCCTATAAAGAACCAGTCCAGAAGAAATAACTTAGATATCTTTGGAATCAAGAAAGGAAAGATGAAGGACATACGGACAGAAGGTTCGCGAAGTGATTAAGAACTGTCTTAAGCATTCGCTGAGCTATAAGGAACACATGGGATTAAAGGCCATGGTATTATTCTGGGATACAAGTACGAACCTTTTACTATATCCAGAGTACGTGAACTGAAGGGCACATGATTGGGAATTAGTGAGGACTTTTCGCACGTGGTAAGGGTGCTGCGTAAATCCTCTTCACAAGCCATTATTTCAGGCTCACCAGTATATGTATGTATGTATGTATGTATGTATGTATGTATGTATGTATGTATGTATGTATGTATGTATGTATGTATGTATGTATGTATGTATGTATGTATGTATACGTGCATGCATGCATGTATATATGTATGAATGTATTTATATATCCATGTATATAAGGGGCCATTTTTAATATTTTCAGTGTTTCGCCTCCATGTTAATGTAGCGAAGGCAATTCTTCACATCTGATTTTTAGTAAGAGGAAACATGCATTAGTAGGCGAAGTGGACGGGAGGAAGGAGCTTGACAATGACATAAAAGCATTCTATGTTGCAACAGTGCCCCGGGCACTTCTCTAGTGGCGCCACTAAAAACATAGACCCCGGTCACCTCGAAGCCTCGTGACACCGCTGTATAGCTGATTTATGTAACAACAACAAAAGATTGAAGACACGATCAGGAAACTTCGACGTCACTAATCGTTAACAGCGTTTGATTCGATTTGTCCATTATAGTCCACTTATTCTTGGACCTAAAAGGTAAAAAGTGATCCTTTGTCAAACGAGGAAAACTTTATATAGCCCGGGGGCGGCCACATAACTATTTTGTTCTTATGCATCGCATGCCTCATTGACGATTGAAGAAACAGCGGAATTGTTTGATTGATAGCTTTATTTCCTCGGTATATTACGACAAGAACTATCAAATTCTAATGAATACGGCAAAGTAACAGTAATTAATTATGAGCAAGGCATATATTTACAAATCAAATAAATGAATTTTACGATGAGAACTAACGAAATTGATTTATATTATAAATTGGCAGGTCGGGTCATTATTCGTTTTCAACATGTTTTTACACATTATAAAAGTTGTATTACCATTTAAGTGAACACACTGTCACAGTGAAATTTTCCTGCTTTAGCGAAATGGAAATACAAGTTAAGACAATGAGTTAAGTACTTGGCATTAGTAGAATTTAGTGGTTAGCAACAAACAGGGAAGTAACAGAAAAGCAAATCTCACTGGCACTAGAGGTAAGAACAATATACTTGCTACAAAATTCCTAATCAAATACAGTCATTGTCTCATTCATATATATATATATATATATATATATATATATATATATATATATATATATATATATATATATATATATATATATATATATATATATATATATATATATTGTTACGTATATTTGATTTAAATCATTTATTTTTAAATGTCAGATCCAAATTTGTCATTTTGGGTTTAAAATTCATTAATTGGGAGATATCTATTCTGGAAAATTCAGGCTGACCTAGACTCTATTTGTAAACAACAGGGTTGACCTCATTTCTGACCCTGCTTCAGAGAGTGTCAACAAGCTTCTAAAACAATTGGCTAAATCCAAGGACATCTTTTTATTTTTAGTTCTTGGGGGTGAGAGGTGGATGATTTTTCTTCTGGATCTTTCCTTGTGTACGTGTTTTTATGATCGTACGTTCTTTCTGTGACCTACTGGAAAATCACGTGATCCCTTGTTTACGTAAAAACAGGTATTTACCGGTAAATTATTGTTTGGGAGAGAATAATTCAGTAGAATCTCTGGGCTTTAAGTTAATAGTTGTGTTTTGTGTTATATTGGAAATTGTGTCAATTCGTTGGAGCAAGAGGAATTATTTTATTTATCTTGAAAAGAATATGTTCTCATAGATTTTCATTTGGATTATTATTATTATAAAAAAAAAACAAGAACTAAATCACGTGACATCGTCGTCCATATTGGATTACATCGTCAAGATTCGAACCTGGAACTATTAGGACATTTATTTATCATTAGTGGATTATTTATGTGATTTCTATATTGGATTATTTTTGGATTTGATTCTATAAAACCGTAAGTTTATTTATATTTTCTTATGAAAATATTTTTACTTAATAAATCTTTTGTTAAATTTTACAAGCTTGTTAGTTTTCACTCTTTCTGTGTTACTGCTTATTCGAGCCTAAGCACGTAACAATATATATATATATATATATATATATATATATATATATATATATATATATATATATATATATATATATATATATATATATATATATATATATGTATGTATGTATGTATGTATGTATGTATGTATGTATGTATGTATATATATATATATATATATATATATATATATATATATATATATATATATATATATATATATATAATGATATCGCTATCCATTGCAATGATGTAAGCACTATCAATGATGAATCACACAGACTATATGGTGAACTAAATTATATGGATATGGTGACATAAATATGTAGCTAAGACACGTTCATTATCAGTATCGATGGAAGAAACAGTTAAAATATAAATGAGATGGAAATACACCAGTTGTTAAGAAAGTATTCACAAAAGTCAGCACTGGATATTGAATTTAAGTCTGTGTAAACATGCACCATACATTTGTCAACAATATGACACCAAAACTTTGGACGGTCGTGTTTATGAACAACAACTGAAGTTTAGACTGTTTGACAACGAATACATGCAGATTCTACCATTGATGAAAAAAGTGTAGTCACAATATTTGCAACGAGCCGACATGACTCAAGAGATATGGAATTTTCTTTTGCTTTCTTCCCATCTTACAAAGGAATCAAAACTGCCATTAAGCAATACCTTCTGAAATGGAAAAAGAGTGATATAACTGATCACGTTTGATTAGATACGTCCATAATAATGGACCTTCCTTAGACCTGAAAGGTGCAGAGTAATCATTTGTTAAAAGTAGAAATTTTGTATAGCCTGGGGCAGACACAAAACATCGTTATTATGTGCCATTTGCCCTATTGCCGACTGAAGAGAGATGACGGTTGACAAGTGCTTGACATGTCTTCTACCTGTCTGGTATTATAATAATATATGTCATCTCTGAGACCGACAGTGGGAGAACACTACTGGTAGAACAGACTCTTCCTAAACCTGGGGAAGAAAGGAGAAATACACGAATTTCTTGCTTTGTCCCTGGTTTTTGGATATTTGATGAGACTGGAATTAACCTTGTGGTTAATCGTGCTTAAAATTTCGCCGTATTCTTGTGTGAAAAAGGGTATATATTAAAAAAAGCTACATTCTAGTGAGACCGTTGGATTGATGACTGAAACTACCCTGTGCTCTTCTAACTTTCATCGAGAAGAAAAGGAGGAAATTTTGAGCTGTAAGTAGGATCTGAATTTTACCAGATATCAATCATTGATAGCTAAGAGCGTCGGCTGACTATGATTGCATTGTTCTTTAATTTCTAAATTCGGTTTTTGTCAATATGTTGAAGCCATTGGTTATAGTTATTGCTATAACAATATTTTTAATTCAGCAAGTAACGGGTTCTCCTAAGCAATGCACAGAATGTTTGAAAGATCATACATGCAACCCACCGGATTGTTTTTGCTGCCGAGACAAATTTTTATTTCCCTTTAAATTCTCGGAGATTCCGCAAATGGTTTACTTCACATTTGACGACGCCGTCACAGAGCAGGTGGCAGTATTTTACCGGGAGCTTTTTGACGGATCAAGGAAAAACCCAAACGGCTGTCCTATCTCCATGACTCTGTTTATATCTCACGATAACACGAAATATCCCATTGTTAATGAGTTATATAGAAAAGGAATGGAAATTGCATCTCACAGTGTCACGCATAGCCAACTAAATACCTCTAATTTCTTAACGGAGGCCAAATCACAGAGAGAGAACCTCGCTAAACTTGCTGGAATTCCAGTCGAATCAATTAAAGGGTGGAGAAGCCCATATCTCAAACCTACTGGTGACTTTCAACCCAGCACGCTTAAGGAACTTGGCTATCTGTACGACGCTACCCTAACATTCAGTAAGAGAAATCTACGCGAGAAAGCACCAACACCTTTCACGTTGGATTATGGTTGGCCGTATGACTGTAAGGTCAATCCTTGTCCTGCCGGGATCCATAATGGATTTTGGGAGGTACCAGTGGTGTCCCTCATGGATTACAAACAACAGTATGACTGTGTGTATGTTGATGGATGCATGAATCCACCTCCAGACGAGACAGCAGCTTACCAGTTTTTATGGGAGAATTTCAACAGTTACTATTCAAATTCTCGAATACCCTTTGGCATAAATATGCACCCTTCTTGGTTTTACTATCCTGACCGTCTGAAGGCAATGGACCGATTTATACAGAAACTAACAAGCTTGAATGACGTCTATATCGTAAATGTAGGTCAGGTCATCGAGTGGTTGATGAATCCCACGCCCTTATCAAAGCTGTCAACCTTTATACCATGGAACACTTGTAGATCAAACAGAACCTTTTCATCACAATTGCAGGAACCAAGCATGGATTCCACGATGACGACACAACAACAACCATCTGGTGCTCTTTCATCGGTTGAGATTCGCAGACAGCATATACTTAATCGCATGCAGAGAATCAGGGAGGAGCTCCGACATCGAAGGCTGAATATTGCTGCAGAAAATTCACAACCATTAATTATCCAGGAGCAGCAGCAAAACCAAAAGCTTATAGAGCAACAAAGATTACAGCAAATAAGACAACGGCAAAACATAATTGTGCCATCAAGCATTTTGGATGGGTCTGATGTACGAGTACCACAAGTCACACGTGGGCATCAAGAAACTGTGGGAATTCTTAGTCCGCAGTCAGAAAGACGACAGCAGACGATCCGAGCGAACTGGCCAACTAAGCAGCATGTGCAAACGCAATCGCAACAACCTTGGCAATCACGTCTAGAACATATACGGCAACGGCACCAGAATTCACAATTGCATATTACTAGTAATGAAACAAATGCAAGACAAAATGTTTTCCCACCGACTAGAAGCTCTTTAATGTCGGATATTGCACATGGTCATGACGTTAGAATTGTGCAGCTGAAAACCCCAAACTTAGGCATAGAACAATCAGGGCAGTCGGCAATATCTGTGCAAAACCATTTCCCGGAGAGAACTGTACATCTGCATCAGATACCTGCCAAAGAGACTATATCGCCCATGCAAATTACATTTACAGCTGCTACTCCAAATTTCGCTAGAATAAATGAATCACGGCTGGAGCAACAACCTCTTCAGACATCAACAGAAGCGGTGATATCTGGTAGCAACTGGCATCATCCGCAGCAAGAAAACACTGAACAACCTAGACCATGGGATTCACCGTCTCAAAAGCCGATTTTCTTTACCACGGTTACCAAAGCCCCCATTCCGGATAAACTTCAGTCTGTAACATTGACAACAACAGAGGCTTCTACGACTATTTCCACTGAAAATCCTCTAGCAAAGCGAAGCCGTATCCAGCTAGAGCATATGCGAATGCACAACCAGACGATCGCACGTCAAAAGCAGCAGGAAGAAAAAATACGAAAAGAACAACTTGAAATGCTCCGGAGACAACAAGAGGAATTGCACAAAACTATGGAACTTGAGCTGCAGCGAAAAAAAGAGCGTGACGTTGCTGAACTCCAAACACAGGAGAGAGAAAGAGAGCAGGTGGAGCTACAAAGTCAGCGTGGACAAGAAACTCGATCTAAGTCTTCCCCTGATACTCAGCAAACTAACAGCCAGTCCTCAGCGTCCGCGTCATCTAGACGAGACTCATGGCGAGCATTCCTGAGGATGCTTCTAGGACAGTAATTTTTTTTCGGAAATTCTCGGGATTACAACCATGGATTCACACAAACATCTTTCATAATTTGGTAACTCAAGTTTTCCGCACAAAGGACAGTAGCATTGTTTATTTTAAAGAATATATGGAAAATGTGCCTATTTTCAAATATCATCTACATTCAAAGATGTTAACTGATTCTAAATGGTTTCCGCTTACTGGATCCTGAGATTTGTTAAATTTTGTGTTAGAGGTGATGGATATTTCTTCAACAATCAAATTTCAGTCTACAGCAATAGGTTTTAGTCGGACTAATGGACAACATATAGGTTTTATTCCGACATTAAATTTTAAATGGCTACACATAATAATGAGACGACGATGACAAGAGGAATTGTTAGACACTAGTAGACATTAAATCAAGAATGACAGAGAGTTTAAGAGCTGACCTTGCCAGATGATACCTTGTTACCTTCTATCGTGCATTCAAAGTAAGCGATCTTAAAGAGCTGGGTATAGTCAGTAGTAATCACAAGCGTATTAAAGGAGTTAGTTTTATTCAGCAATGCGTATATTCTGACTTTTCTAGATCCCTCATAGTTTTATTTTTACCTCTTGTATAAGGAATAAGATAATAATAATAATAATAATAATAATAATAATAATAATAATAATAATAATAATAATAATAATAAAATGATAAACTCATTATTGCTGTTAGAGAAATTAAAACTCATGCAATAGAAACAGTCCGAATGTAATTTGGAGGAATTAGTTTAACTGCTTTGCTTTTTTAAATGTCTGATATTACGTAAAGCTATTTAATTGTACAGGGAGTTTTGTTGGATAAAAATATGCCTCTGGTTAAATACGTGTAGCCTCTTAACTTTTGAAATATTGTTTTGTTTCTGGGACTTACTCTACAATGTATGCAACATTTAATATCTTGTAGAAATTTCAAAATGTATTGTATTTACTACTGCATTATACCCCTGTGAGAATATCTTTCCTTAACAGCTTTCATTGAGCCGGATGTTGCTATGACGTCAATCGAAACAACTGCAATTATGTCAAGCTTTGCATCGATGGTGGTTAATGCTTTTTACAACCTATGCGGTAACACTAAATTCTGAAAAGCCAATTTTTTAAATTGTTGCCAATGATAATTTGTATTTTATCAACTAGAAACTGAATAGTCTTATAATTTGCCAACATAATATGCCCAAGTATGTCTAGTATTTTGAATTTAAACTATTTTAAAGAGTTCCCAAGTTCAACCGGTGTGCTAGATTCAACTTGGATTATATTATGTTCATAACTCTATAGAAGATCGCGATAAATAAATATACGTGTGATCAAATGACTATTTAAACTTTGCATTGTAATGTTTGGTCTAGTGATTCAATTATAAACTGCTAATAAATAAGGTTGCGCCTACTAGTTACTTATTTTGTATTTTAAAGTTTTGATGTATACTCCAGATTTAAAAATGAAACTATGGATGGCTCAGAGTTGATACCTGCTAATTATTTAAATTGAAATTACAAGACTGTCTCTTGCATAATTATAGACTCAGTAGAGAAAGCTCGCATTACTAATATATTTAGTCGTGTAAACGCAAAGAAATACAATATATTGGCATCTCCATTCAATTTTATAAAAACATAATAACGCCATGTACCTTGGAATAGTCGTCGAGAATCCAATTACAAGAGACCCAAGTTCAACTCTTGGCACTATGGCAAATCTCGACCTACCAAACCGTATATGCAGAGAGAGGGGTCGTCCATTAATTATGTCAACAAAATGGGGGTGGGGGGGGGGAAGGGGGTTCGAAGAAGTTTGACAATTGTTAACATGGTGGAGGGGGAGTTCAAGATAAATTAACGTCAACGATGTTACTTTTTACAATAAATTTAATAAATAAAGAATAGGAAATAGGAAAATGGGAAGATGACAAAAGTTAGAATATAAATTCTAGATTTATTTTATAAATTCAAAGTGTTATAGTCAATTTGAAATCTGTTAAACAAGTATATAAAAAATGTATTAAAATGTATTTGTAGACCTTGTAATTTCCATAATTCTATTTTTAGCATAAAAGCCATCCGTATAAAATATTGTTAGTTGGGGGGGGGGGGTAAATATTTTTTGATATAATTTTATTGGGGGGGGGGGTGTCCCTGAAAGTTTGACAGTTGTTGACGGGAGGAGGGGGGAATTGTAAAAAAATTGTTTAAAAAAATCGTTGACATCATTAATGGACTGTCCCCAGAATTGGAAGACATCGGAATGTATTCTGCCTTTTTCATCTGACTAGTTTGGGAAGTATAACTATGATTACCTCCCAGCCTCCTTCAGAGAGTGCAGAGAGTGGTAGTTATTTGACCCACATCGAAAGATATGGGTCTGCTCCGAATATGCAGATATCACTATGGCGATTTTTTGTTTTGACTAATTGTTAGAATAATTTTTTAATTTTTAAAAAAAAAAACCACCTTTGATAGTTGAACAGTAGTCCTATATCTGACCTGAACCTCCTTAAATAGCCTCGCTATGCAAAGTATTCAGGGACTGAAACAATTTTGCAGACTTTTGCCATGTTTGAGCTGTGAGTTCCTCCATTGTCCGTCTTTAGCGATGTTTCGGTACGATTAGAACTAATAACAATATATCTACGAAGAGTTTTCCTTACTGAACAGAAACTACTATTACTACTACTACTACTACTACTACTAAAATCTTTATTCAATGAGGATATGACCATGTGGTCATCAGAGTATTTGCGGGTCATGTAATAATATAACCGTGTATATAAATAAGGATGTACTCATACATGCACTCAGACAGATTTGAAATATAATTACTAATATATAAAACAACAGCGTCAACAGTTGCATAAAATAACATATACTGTACACAAGTAAACAAATTTCAACATGTCAGTATTCATAAAATAACATATACTGTACACAAGTAAACAAATTTCAACATGTCAGTATTCATAAAATAACATATACTGTACACAAGTAAACAAATTTCAACATGTCAGTATTCATAAAAAAAAAAGTGTAGAAGAAAACAGACCGCTCCGGTGGCCTAATGTTTTACATCGTCTACCTGATGCGGGAGGTCGTGGGTTCTATCCCTAGCCGATACCAAAAACTTATTTAAAAAATGTAAAATGTTTGTTGTTTTTTTTTTTACTAACAACTGCATTGCTTGGCGCTCAACATTACGAGATTGGTGTTAGGACTGGTAGGCCTGGTGTCAAAATAATGTGACTTGGAGGGACATCATGATTCATGTCTGCGGTATGATGCCCCAGTGTTTGACCTCACTATAAACTGGCACACATCGTAGCGATATGACTGAACAATTGCTAAAGCTGCGTTAAAAATCCGAATCACACACACACACACACACACACACACACACACACACACGAATATTTTGGCAAATAAGAATATTCAAGTATTCCGTAAATCTACACACTTGCATATTCTAACATATATGGGTAAAGTGATAGCATTTTGTAGTGAGAGACATTAACATATCACTGCAGCTGTTCAAGAAAGAATTTCGGAGCAGAAATCATAGATTAAAAAAGTTCCTTGTTATTGTTGCATTGCTTGTGACAATTTTGTGAAATAAATATTGCATACAAACTTAGGTTATAATAACACTTGAAGCGTGACCTTTTTGTGTTGCATTTATTGTTTTCTTTCATGATATAAAGGTGTCACAACGTTTAGACAGACTCCTTGACATGCATGTCTCAAATCATTCACTGTAAACACAATCCTGGTAAATAGATATGTCAATTTATTGAAACAAACCGTAGTTCGATTTATTACATATTCACTATTTTAATTGTAGAGTAATATTTGCTAGTATTTCTTATATCGAGGATTTTTTAAAATATTTTTAAAAAAATATAATTACAGGCAATAGTCGTGTGGGCAAATAGCCTACAAACCCTTGTATAATGCAGTATGACTCATTTAGAAGCAAGTGACAAATGAAAATGGTGGGAAAGTAAAAAGTATAATCTAAAAACGAATATGTCGAAGATCGGGGTCATACGTTACATTAGCGTATAATTCAATTTTTTAACGTTTCCAGTCAGTTCATCCATTGTCTTCCAGAAAACGATACTAAATTAGTAACTACGCCCAATACCAATGTAGATTTTACAAGATTTATGTAAGTTACGCAATATCCATTATCCAGCCAATCGGACTTTATTTTAACTGTTATTTGTTTTAGCAAAGTAACTTGTTTTAGCTACCGATAAACGACGGAATTTTGTTATCTTCTTCCATTTTTTAAAGAAACAGACACACAACTAAGCACGTGCTATTCAAGCAGGTAAAGCATCACCTTCTGGTATGTCTCTTATAATAACGTGCATTTCATTTATTCAACATGACGTGGGTGTTTGGTGTGGTTTGCTTACTTGGTTTTATGCGAATATATCATCATGTATTATTATAGTTGTCCTGCAGTCACGTAGAAAAACGTATTAGGACGGAGTTTAGTAAGCGATATTTCAAAGGACGTTAATGTCATTAGCGTAGCTATCCTTCATGCAAATAAGCTTCCACGGAAAATCTGACTTTTTCACGAAAAAAAGTGACTGAATATGCTGAGCAACGCATACCTTCAGGATAAACTGTTCCCTGAAGATGTACTCTAGTAGCCGGTAAAATGTATAATACATGTACATATTTATAGAAGCATGGTGTGATATTTGTATGACGACACCCACCATTTAACAGAAACTCTCACTTCAAGCAAAAATGCCAACCCTGAAAATAGGTAGACTTAGGTCAAGGGTTGTAGAGACTTTCTTTTAAAGTTTGAATAAGTTTGCTCTGCAAATTTTAAATGATATACTATGTTTTAAACACAATAATATTTATTCTGAATATGAAAATAATTTGTATGTCCCAAGAAAAATAAATACCTGAAAATATGGCAACAAGTTAAGATATGCAGCTGTCATTTTATGGAAGTTAGTAGAATATAATTTTAATTAATTTAGATCCTTTAGTTTAGTCTGGAGTGATACAGACTGTAAGTGTAATATCTGGAAAGAAGCATAGGCCGATAGCTCTGAAAATATATGACTCCCGATTAGCTAGTCGAATTGTATACTCATCAGAGAGCAAATCGGAACATCGATCGGTCATATTTGTGAAGTCGTGAAATAACCTCAGATGTAGTTGTACGAATGCACATATAGTTTCTTGCATTTAGTCTTTTGTCATATGTAGAGCGCACAACTTATAATGCTATAGTGTGACTGACAAGAATCCAGTATTCAGTGAATTTGCCTATACGAACAAAAGTAGTTCCGAATTTAGTTCTAAAAGTGGGCAATTATATCCGATGCTTCATTTCTCGACTTGGGGGAAAAGGAAGATGCTCCGATTAAGCAGGGATCATATAAAGTATACAGCCAGACTAATTGGTCTGGTGAATCATGGGGAAAATGTACTTGCAGTAAGATGGAGAATGCCAGTTATCTGCTTTCTCGCGAGATCCGGAAGCTTGATGCAGTTGTCAGAGAACCGTCAAGTACTCTACAATTTCCTCCCTTTTCTGAAAGGTTTATTGCATCTTAGCATGTTTTTGTCTTGTTTTGGCATGTCACGTGATACCATTTTTTATAGATACCGAAACTTTGAATAGTTTCTCTATTTCTATGGCTTAATATATTACTTGGCATCCTTGAGGTCCTAACTTGTGCTTTACTTTAGTTACCTCAACACTAACTTACTTTTAAATAATTCTTATTAATTAAAGTGCTTTACGTTTTGTGCAATGTCATTTGTATCCTAGTATTTATTTACTTAACTATGATTGCATGTCATGTCTTGCAAGTTGTTTTGATTTATTGACCTTTTTGTTTTTTTGCATTGCTTGTAAAAAAAAACAACTCATTAAAGTATAAACTCAACTGTTGTTTTCATCTTGCCGACTATTATTAATCTTGTCTTAATTTATTTTATTCTGGCTTTGTTCGACTAACTTGTTAACCGAGACATATTTTTAGATATAAAGTTTGACTCATTGATACGTATGTGAGGTTAACAATTTAGTTAGTTTCAACAGCCGGACAGATGTGTCCGGCAAAAATTTACTACTACTACTAAAAAAAAAATAATAATAATAATAATAATAATAATAATAATAATAATAATAATAATAATACACCATTTGGCAATTTTGTTGAAGGTCCCCCTCTCTCTCTCTCTCTCTCTCTCTCTCTCTCTCTCTCTCTCTCTCTCTCTCTCTCTCTCTCTCTCTCATATACTATGTTGGTCTTCCCACGTTGGTGACAAAACACTTTAAATAATACGTAAGGTTAATGTTTTTGCACAAATATAAACAACCGCTTTCGAGAGGAAAGTCATTTTGGGTGAAAGCTTTTCAATGTTAGATCGCGGAATTTTTTGTCGAGTTTCACTCAATGTCTACGCTAATGACATAACATCTATTGCGATTTAACTGATCGATATTTGAATTCTCCAAATATATAGTCCTATTTATAGTAAAACATACTACTAGACCAAACATTATTGGCTAGGTTAAGAGTCTATTTAGGTAGGTGAATATTTTACAGTTTCATAGTAGCTGGAAATGTTAAACCTCGCGCAGCCATTCACTTTTGACGTTAGACTATTTAAAATTGTTTTGTTTTTAAAAATCTGTCTGCACCAATTTTATTCTTTTCATAAAAAGTTGGCTCATAAAGCTCGCTTAGACAATCACCACGAGTAACAAAGCCGAATTCACAAATTTACAATCTCCATTTTCAAAAGTATAGTTTTATTTAATTACTTCAAGAATAAACATACATACATACATACATACATACATACATACATACATACATACATACATATTTCTGTACATGCGCATAATTGATAAATTAAATCAACACATCGTATTTTTTTATAGCGAACATACAGTAAGTGAAAATCAATGTGGTTTATTTTAAGTGACGAGTCAGCTTTTTCTAAATTGTTTTACAAAGCGTTACCATGGAAAAATGTAATTGAAATGGTGGATGGTCATAAGTCAGCTTCTTCTAAAGAACAATATAGACGTAGTATTCGTGTACCGGTACCTAGACGTAGTATTCGTATACCGGTACCTAGACGTAATATTCGTATACCGGAACCTAGACGTAGTATTCGTATACCGGTACCTAGACGTAGTATTCGTATACCGGTACCTAGACGTAATATTCGTATACCGGAACCTAGACGTAGTATTCGTATACCGGTACCTAGACGTAGTATTCGTATACCGGTACCTAGACGTAGTATTCGTATACCGGTACCTAGACGTAGTATTCGTATACCGGTACCTAGACGTAGTATTCGTATACCGGTACCTAGACGTAGTATTCGTATACCGGTACCTAGACGTAGTATTCATATACCGGTACCTAGACGTAGTATTCGTATACCGGTACCTAGACGTAGTATTCGTATACCGGTACCTAGACGTAGTATTCGTATACCGGTACCTAGACGTAGTATTCGTATACCGGAACCGAGACGTAGTATTCGTATACCGGTACCTAGACTTAGTATTCGTATACCGGTACCTAGACGTAGTATTCGTATACCGGTACCTAGACGTGTACAAGGAACTGATTTGTACATATCCATTAAGAAACCAATTTGTACATATCCATCAAGAAACTGATTTGAACATATTCGTAAGGAGCTGATCTGTAAATATCCATTATGTAACTGATTTGTGCAAATCCATAAGGAAATGTTTTGTGCATAATCATAAGCGATTGGATCCTCTGTTAACTATTATAGCTTTGAAATATTCCTTGAAGAGTTTGACAAGGAAACAATAGGGGCAACGGCCTATGTGCTGGTTGATTCTACTCAGACTGACCACCTAAACACACACACACACACACACACACACACACACACACACTAAATGTAGCCCAGATTGTCGTCACTCGTTTTGCCTTCTGGGTGGGTTCTTTGGTACCCACTTCCTAAGAACAAGTTATTTCTAACCGTTTAGACGTTCAACATTTAAATGTTATAGACCATCGTGTCCACTGAAAATGTACAAAAATAATATCTTTGCTACCTTTCATTTTACGCAATAATAGAAACTTTACAATAAAAGAGTGATGCTAAGAAATCAATTAAATCAAAGTTGTAGCAGACACCCAATGCCGATTGGTGTCATTTATGACTGATACTCACTAATTTGTTCCGACATCTATTAATCAGAAACAAATATCATGTCGTTTTTATTAATTGTATTTAACTGTTTCTACAGAAAGCTTATATCCACAGAGAAGAAACACCTTTTCCGTTTTTATGTTCCGCACGATATATGAAAACAGCTTTACATTTATAAGACAATGTATACAAGGTCCCTAATTATTATAATAATTAATTCTAAATAAGAAGCAAATTTAGACATGTAAGTACAAAAAACCAACAGTAGGGGACCACATCCCATTTCTATCGTGTCTTACAGGACGATATCAACCTTGCCAGTTGACAGATCGTGACAGTTTATATGGCAGACATTACGCGTGTTCTTTGCTTATAATCGTGACGGACCATTAAGATTTGAAAATATTGTATTAATAGCAAGCACTGAAAAAGGCAGGACAATAATTATTCGTCCAGAAATAAAGCCACGCCTGTAATAATGCTAAAAAAACATGTACTGTTTTTATAAATGTGTCGCTGTGTAGTTTTAATGGTGGTATCATGCAACGGCCATATCCCTAATGTATTTTTTTTTTTAACTATAAAAGAACGGTGTACTAATCTTATATTTGAAAGGACGTCGTACGACTTACAATTTTAATGCCAATATCCACATACGGCAGCAATAGCAAGGATGTACACTTACAGTTTAGAACACGAACAAAAGTTCGGTATGAAAATGTGTCAGACCATGGTTTCATACGAACAGATGGATATAATAAACAATAATTATTAGTGAATATATTATCTAATACGTTTGCTGATGCGCAATCCACGGATAAATCGCCTTTTTTTACAGATGGACTGTAAAGATGCTCTTATATTTCAAAAAGAGCATAAATATACATTGAACATGGAAGAAGAAAAAATATTCTCACATGGAGATCATATAATGGCCTGAATTCTTCTGAATTCATGTCCAGACAAGGCTGAGGAATTCACGTATGCCTTCTCCAAGACGTTTGATTCAGAACCACGCAACGGCAGTGCCAAAACCCACACGGATCTTTGATAAGAAACAGTCAAAGAACAACGACTGGTTTGAGGCTAACTCCGCCACTCATAGAAGAGCGCCATAGTGCTTCAACACACATATATACATGGCAACTGACCACCACCCTGTCATCGGTAGCTGAATATGGGCACCAGTAACGATTATTGCTCCCGAGCCACTCGTATACTCCCACCTCCACTGTTAATTAATTTTTCTCAGGTGCTAAAGAAGATCACCACTAGTAAATTCCAAAAGATAACCACTCTAAAGTAATGTAATGAATGAATTATACACGACTGATATAGGATGTCATAACCATAGCCCACCCACCCCTAATTTCATTAGCCTTTTTGTCCACTTCGGAGTAATGTTTTTCTTTTGGTTTCCTTATTTTGCCACACATCGTCAAGTTTTTCTTTCATTGCCAAAGACTGTCGCGTTTCTGTTAATCGCGAACAGTGCCAATTTTAATCGAAATTGTGCATATACTGATCTTTATAAATTTATATGTGCCTTGTAATTGAATCCTTTTACTTGTTTTATGTAAGAAATACATCTACATTTCTTGAGGTAGGCGGTTGAACATGGAGTAGAAGAAAATATGGGTATGTCATGAGCACCATCATTGAAAATATCAGGAACACTTTGCTAATATTATTTCTTTACTTCATTACAATTATATGAGCACATCAGCTGTTTGTCGGAGGTTGGGGCACAGGGGCCCGTATCGTTGCTTACAATTGACCTATCATATGGGTATTTTATAATAATTAACAAGGACGGACACCTCTCCCCTTCGACGAAACCCATTTAAGGATAAACGCTGTCAAGCTGCTTTTTTCGTAGTGTAATAAATTTGGTATCGGTGTTTAGCTCAGACATTCGACTTTGTATGCGTATCCAAAGTTTGGCTTATTATCTTACCTTTAAGGAATGTTAGACCATTTTCCCACGATACTGCTTGACATGGCCGTGATCGCGGCCACTTAATATGCAAGTGAAATCCTGATGAATGGAATACTGTCCTCTAACTGGTTAAAGAATGACGTCCTACATTTATTTATAATTTATTTCAGTTGGCCAATGAGAAGGTAGTAATCCATTCAGAACGATCTTCTTGCATAAGCAACAATTCGAGCCACTGTGTGTGAGGGTGGATAATGTTTATGTGGAATCACAAAATAGCTGCATACACCCGAGTGATGACCATGAAACTGGGAATCCTTTCTTTGTACGGCAGCAATCAGAGAGATGGTATACAATAATTTTAAGGGTTAGCACTATCTACCAAAGCTATTGTCACGCTGTTTAGAAAGACTGTCTCGGTATTGCTCCCAGACTTAATATATTTTCAAACAAGATGAAAGCCAACGGAAATTAAACATTTCTTGGTTGTCTTTCCATGCGATAATATTTGGCTGATATAGTGATGGATTATCAGTAATCCCTATTGATGTGAAATAAATTTAAGTGCTCCGTCTAATCATCGTCTACGTCAATACCAAATATGTATGTCCTACTATGTTTGTCGGAAATGATGTTCTTAAAGTTGACCGTTAAGTGTACATTATTTTGAGAAAAAAAGCAACAAGCATGCTTGGCATTAAACTAAACTAGTTACAACCTGAAAAGGTGTTTTCGAAGGCAGTTTCCTTACGTGCAGTTAACAAATCGACACGCCCCACAAAACGTGGAAGTGATGTAGCAGTGATGAAAGCTGAAAGAGAGTCATTGTGAAAAGGGACTTTACATCTTTGATGGCATCGATAATCACCCTGATGGAAGAAGCAACTCTATGGCATATAATACAAAAACACGTTCGGAATTTCTCAATAGTATTCGTGTCTTTGTATAGGAAGATTACAAGATAAGATGTCACTGAGCTACAGAGTTGATTATATTTTTGTCAACTGGCATCGTGTTTCCTTGAATCAGAAGATAAAATCTTTGCAACTGAAACATTCTTCAAGGTTGTTGAGAAAGTGCATGAAGAGTGTCTTGTAATCCATGTTCCAGCAGCCATCCGATCGACAGTGTCATAACATAGCTGTTCGTTTAAACAAGAAAAACAACTTATTCGTTCAACAAGTACAAAGAATATTTGGAAAGAGGCTGAATGCAAAACTGCAATTTAAAATATTTGAGGATGGGTTTTAAAGTCTTACCAAAACACCATTGTGGTATCGCTCAGAAAATCAAGACAATTATCTGTACTAAAAACGATTCGTCTACTTTAGCAACGAACACATCCAAAAGTCCCTGAATTTTGTAAACTGCTCTCAAAAAGTAACAGCAGTAAAATTCCAACCCTACGAAGTCTGTAAAGTTAGGAGCTTATGTGAACTGGCTACTAGCATATAACACACTGAGCTCAGTGCTTCTTTTTTGCGTTTGGTTTACCGTGACGAGTTAAAGTTTGGCAAAAACCAGTTTCCTTTATCTGATTGTGTAAAGATAACTGATACTTCATATGGTATTATGCACCAGAATTCGGCATCGCGAGATATCAGCTGGATGTATTAACTGTTTTTATCTTCTTGCCAGAACGCAAAGAAAATGTTGCAAAGGTGGGTTTAGAAGGCATAGATAAAAAACCTTAGATCAAAATGCGTAGCCTAAAAAATGACATGACCCTAGTTTATTGTCGAAGAAGTCACTGATCTTATGTTTGTTGAAATAAATATTCATATTAACTGGCGTCGAACAATAATAACATCAGAGAGCGTAAACAGACCTTTTTAGCGAGAACGTCATATACTTAAAAATAAAGCTTCCTACGAAAATGAAAAATATAAGGTCGATAATGAAAAATCCGAAGCCTCTAACTAACTGAGTTTCTCTAAATGAGTTGGTTTATCAAAACAACTAAATTATTAATAAATCCATCAAGTTCAACAACACTCGTCGCTTCATCAAGATTGGTAATAAAATTATTAATATCATCACCTTCTTCAGTTAATAATTTTGCACTCTCATTAAAATCTTAAAGAACACCGTAGCATCTCTGATCATCTACAGATGGTGCCACTAAAATATCATTTATCAACTTGACGAACGAGATCAACCAAAACCCAGAGAGTATCTAATATATAATATTGATCAAGCATTTCACGTTCATGGTGTAGCATATAAAAATAAAGATTTACAACGACGATATATTGCAGCCCAAGATGATATTAGAGGGGTGTAGCAGCGATTAGTAAACTCGTCGATGCTTCAAATGTTACACGTTCTGTTGCTGAAAAATGGCTAGCATGACAGTAAATATGGTAAATTTATCTACTACCACCTAAACAAATTCAGTACGCATATTTGATATGTGTTCCTAATAAAGTTCATCAGCCAGATAATTTGATTTTTCCACAAGATACTTTTAAAATTGGTAGACGTCAATACACATACAAATAATCGTTAACTGTCGTTGCCGTTGTGAGTAGATATAAATAAGCAGAGCTGGTATTTTATACTAAAGCTGCTTTAGTTGTATTAACATTTGAACGAATTTATCAATGAGGATCCTTGCGACAACCACATCTACTTCAAGTTGATCCTGGCAAAGAATATATTGGTGTAGTATCATCTTTAATGAAAAACATGACGCCAAAATAAGACGAGAACATACCACAATTCATCGTGATCAGGCAATCGTTGAACTATTTAATTGAACGCCTGCTGAGCGGTTATTTTCATGTCAATATGCAAAGGAAATGTTTAAAAAGATACGAGATCTTATGAATGAGTTACAAGACTACCAAGTATGATAGCTGCATTAACTAATGAGGTTACTCCAACGAATTTCTATGAAACCTTCCAATGCAATCACACAAAAAAAACATACCAATAAAACATGATTTTTCAAAACAATCAGTATTAAGTAATGTGAGGGCAAGATTTATATAAACCTGGTGAACTTGAAAGTGGTTTAAAAAAGAGCGACTGATCCTATTCGGAGCGTACCTACACATTAAAAAAAAAAACAAAAAAACTTTAAGGCTGGTAAGATCTACTGGTTGACCTGCAATACACAACTTAGATGACATTCTTCCTCAACGAGGATTTCATAGTGAACAATTACAAGTAATTCCTCAAGATACCCAATTACCACCCTCTTCACTCAACTAACGCCTCGACGTTGATTACACTCAAGACAGGTCAGCATTACACTGTCGCGCGTGTGACTAAGACTATCAATTCTATCTACGGTAAATTGTAATGGATCAGTATTTAAATTTTACTCAAACATTACTACAATACAGCTCACAAAATGAATATTCTCTCGTTGTTGGAATATCAAGATAAATGCAGCGTAAAGATAAAGGTCGTTTTTTTTATTTTTTTATTTTCTTGGCCACGTTGTTTATAACCGGATATTTTTTCTTAATATATCATCGCTAACAACATCGTTGTTGGTTCAAATAGTTTCTGTACAATTTATAATAATCCTTCGCAACTGAGATACTCTTCTGACTCAGAGACACTGCGAGATAAACTAAATGTGACGACTCTATTCTTGCATCGACGATCCACTGTATCAGTAATAGTTAATCCTCGAGATCAATGAATTGTCAATATGCATACTAGCGTCCATTATAAAATCAAATTCAGCATCGTCCATAATCAATCTTGAACAATATCGTTTATGATCGTACCGTCCACCTTGGGTAAATTTACCAATTATTCTTCTGCAAAGATATTTGCGGTTTTATTTTCAAATTCGGTTACATCATCGGAATATTTCTTTTGTTGTGGTAACCAAACATTTTTCAGCAGACGATATGACATAATTGCTTCACTTATTTCATGAAATATCAGTATTTTGTTTTGATCATATATCGTAGTTTCTTTTCGGAAAATTGTCTTCCAAACTAGACATAACAAATCGGATGAAGTGATTTAACAAGTTCAAATGACTCAAAACAAGTCAAGGCAAAATCCGGTAAAGGTCCGTTTATCGCAACTCTAATCATCTCGTGTGTTTGGATGTCCAAATCTTATAAAATATTCACGACATTCACCCATTCCAAGAAAACCTCCTGGATAACACGCTGCTATATCAACCAAGTTAACATCTTTATAATTATATTGAGTATTACACAATCCGCCATGTTCATATTCAATACAACTACGTTTAATATCATAAAGTAATTCAAATCGTTTAGGCTGCCACGATAATTTTCTCTCGCAAAGTCAACAGCAACTGACGTAAGGGTAAAGTAATTATTCAGTAATTGTTCAATATTGTCATTCTGCGATGAAAATGCCTGTGCAAGACGTTTCATTGCATCATGGAGAATATCTGAATGATAAATATCTCCTATGGGTCGTACAAATTGATCATAGTTTTCATGATCAGAACTAACTACATGGATACTAGTCCGTGTTTCCTGACCCTTTAAACCCCATTTTTTGATATTTGGACATTCATGTTGGGGTGTAGGGTCAGAGCGCATTCCCTATCAAAAAGTTGGAATTCGCCGGTGTCGGCATGGGATAGTCAATAACTTGCCTGCCCAGCAAACTTGAACGATCTTTCATAGAGATATTCCTGATTGAAATCGATAGGAATGATTTATTTTCTAAAAAATCGCGAACATAGTATTTATGTAGGTTGTGAGATTTGTGCAGTCACCTGAATAAAAATACAAATGGCTAGATCCAGGTCAAATTTCAGCAACGATGTATCTTCGTCTCATCTGTCAGCAGATTAAAGACATAACGAATGCTATGTTCGCGATTTTTTTTAGAAAATAAATCATATTCCTATCGATTTCAATCAGGTACATTTTGATGATTGTTCAAGTTTGCTACCCCATACCGACACCAGGTGGCGAATTCCAACTTTTTGATAGGGAATGCGCTCTGACCCTACACCCCAACATGAATGTCCAAATATAAAAAAATTGGGTGGAAAGGTTCATAGGAAACCGACTACATGTATACATGATCACTTTTACAAATATTTCAATAAAATCAAATATCACAGGGATTCAGTCATAAAATCTTACGAACTGATTTGGTGGAAAGCTTGTTACTTCATATGTCCATGCAAGGGCATTTTGATCAATAATTTCAATAGAGATCCTTTGGATTAATATTTTGAATCGTGCAAAATCTCTCCTGTTATTGTTTTTACTATTATGGGAAAATTTAGTTTCTTTACCAACTCATCAACGTCATTGATAGACGGTTCAGTATCTTTAACTATTTCTGCCTACGAGTTTATTCTTTTACGTCTTACATCCGTTAAACCGTTTCCACGTATAACATTTGAGAAATGATCCATTACTCATTCGGCTACACAATTTTCTGAAATTTCGTCAGCACTAAATCATGAACGCTGGGTTTGTTATTCAGGGGATATATCCCATAATTAACCGCGGTTACAGGATACACTTGTTCATCATATGGTTTGTCAATACCAGTCAACATTCCTGGTTTTGAATTTTCACGCAATATAGCAATTTTTTCATTATGAAAGACAGGGTCATGCTCGTCACGGACAAGTAATGTCTTTTTCTGCCAATACAGTTCATTTGTAAAAAGAATGTACGTTATCGTCGAGTAATTAATATCTGCTGGTTGGTCGTTCATGGAAGCATTGATAACTTCCTGGCCACTTTTTGGTGTTGCGCATCATTTTGAATGTTGACCACATGACATGCAGCATCGTTGCGAAAATCTTCGGTATGTCAGGTGTTTGTTTGACAAGATGACATCCAGATTTAGAAGGTTTAATCACGGATAATCTCTTAACTCCTCCATATTATAATGAAGACCGATATTCAAATTGAAATAGTATATATGTATGTATGTTACCGTATACGATATTTCGGTCATAATTTTTATGTTGATAACTGCTGAACTAAAAAGCACATTCATGTTTCTGTTTACATTTCTACGAAAACTCAAGAACGTGTTCATATGGACAGTTTAATTGAATCTAGATTGTCGTCAACGAGTTCGTCATGGGAAAGTCTCTATTATCGACATATTCCTTCGTTGCAGCGCCCTTGTCTGATCCTGGTTGTCCAAGACCAGTAATTTTATCTTTATTTATATTGAGAGAAATGTACGAGGTAGTTTGGTCGACTTTGATACAGCGTTAAGTACAGCAATTGCTTTATGGCGGATCACTTATTGTATATGCTGAATACCTGATTGGAGTTTTCTTTTTTTCAAGTCCGTCCACATATTTTAAAAACTTTTGGTGGTGCCAGTCCATACGAATCAAAATAAACAATTCCAAGTTGATCAATTGCGTAAGCGACCCAATGTGCACCTGAACCAGAAGTATTGTCAAGAATGATACTGGTTTCAACGTTATTTGGTTCTTTTAGTAATTGATCACACATAACAGGTCTCAATTGTCATCGTTTTTCAGCTACATTAAGTAAATCAAAATTAGACATTCGATGTCCTAGTCCATTTCCATATAGACGAGTTCCTAGTAATTTTAGTCCTTTTCCTCTTTTTTTTTTTTTTGGACATCTATTTCCAGTTATTTTTTTCAATAGCCATTTTACCAAGACCTCAGGCAGTACACGCGTTAAATGCCAAGTGCAGCTGTTGTTTTTTGGGTAATGGTTGAAGCTACAGCAGCTATCAACGCAATTATTGCACTTGTAGCCTTGGCGTACAGCTGCTTGATGATATTGGTCAGCTTATGACCCATGTTGTACTTCTTCATTGACATTGTGGCCCACAATGCTTCATGCCAAACGCCTTTGAAAACACGTTTCTTATTGATGTTGTGAGTGACAGAACCATGAGACTGAATATTTGTTCTGTTGTGCTTCTTCCACTCTGGAACCCTGTCTGTTCTTCAGCAATTATTTCTTCTGCTTGTGGTTTCAGTCAGTTGAAGATGATCTTCAACATCACCTTACTAGCATGGCTGATAAAACTGGAGATTACCTTTTGAGGCGAGTGTTATAATCAGTGACTGACACTGAATACTCCACCCACCCCACCTGATAAGTTCAGCTGGGATGTTGTCTACTCTAGCGGTCTTCCCAGTCTTCGGTGCACTTGTTGCTGTCTCCACTTCTTTGAGAATGGGGAAATTGTATCATTTGTCAAGTTTGGATCTTCAAGCACCTCTGGACTGATGGTTGTATAGTACAATAGGAATACTTTACAATACTCAGTCCATCTTTCTGCATATGTCGTTCGCTTCTGTGAGGCATTTTCTATTTTCGTCTTTAATGGTACTGACTCTTGGTTGCTTCTGCCTGGTGAGGTCTTTCACAATTTGGAATGCCTATTTGCTGTTATTCTTTATCAGATTGATCTCTATTTATGTGCACTTTTATCCAATCCGATCTTGTTTTGCTTTCTCAAATTTTTTAAAACCTGATATTCTTGTTTATTTCTCGGTACTCCATTGCTCCCGTTGTGCATCTGGTGTATTGTGAGCTTTCCTCGGGCATCACAAATTCAGAATCTCTTCTGTAACCCAGGCTTTTTTCTTATTTTTTCAAGGCTGAATTAAAGCCTGATGTTCTTTGGCTTGTTAATTTTCTTCAGCCTCACAATCACGAGATCGTGATCACTCCCAACATCATCACAAGGGAACGTCATTGTTTTACACTATTGATGCCAGATTGGAAAAAGTTTTGAACCAGTATGTGTTCGATTTGATTATGATGGGTTTCATTTGGAGCATGTTATGTCCAGCATCGTGAAGCTTTATGTTGGCATAGGGTATTTATTGGCTAGTACCATAGTCGTAGCTTGCTACCTCGAGCAGCAGTCTCTTTTTCATTCGTAAGCTCATTGCAAGAAGGTCCACAATGATAATCATTTAGAGCATCCTTGCCAAATTTGGCGTTCCAGTCTCCTTCGATGATGACCATGTTTAGAATACCCAGGATTTTTTGCATTACTACTATATTCATCATAATAATAATGAGGACTTTGTACAGCGCCTAATCTTTCAAAGCTCTAAGCACTTTACACCATCAATATGACTACACTACATAACAACAAATGACACAAACGATGAAATTGGAAAACAAAAAAACATGCTGAAAATATACAAGATACAAAACACGATTAGGTCGCAAAGTTTGTCCCTGAAGTCGAAACAGGTAGAGTCTTGAGAGCACTCTTAAAAAGGACCACAGTGTCTGTGTATAATTTCAATGGTTAATTCGTTTCACGTCACCGGGCCCTGGTATGCAAACGAACATTGTCCATACAACTTTGTTTTCACCTTGGGAACAATGAGTATACGATTATCAGAAGAAGAGCGTAAGGATCTTGCTGGTGTATACACATGGGTGAGGCTGGACAGGTACGTTGGACTGGAGTCTGTCATTGAAATATAGCACAGAGAACAAATTTTGTGTTTGATTCTGTATCGAATTGATAGCCAGTGTAGGGTACAGAGCAGTGGTGAGGTGTACTCTGATCGAGGTACTCTACAGATGATCTGTGCAGCTGTGTTTTGAACTTTTTGAAGTTTCTGGAGTAAATATTGTGATGAACCAGACAGAATGGATTTACAATAGTTTCTGAACTTTTTGAAGTTTCTGGAGTAAATATTGTGATGAACCAGATGGGTAAATGGTTAAATTATGTGTTTGGATCAAAGGAACATCAAGTTAGAGTTGTAAATCCACCCTTGTTAGACTGTTGGGCGAGACGGTGGATACTTGTATGAAACAAGATCCACTCTGAATTTAAGAAGGCGTGACCAGCAAATTTATAGCTAAAACCAGCTTGCATTAATTATCAGGTTAGATCAGCTATTCTGACGTCATTCGAAATTGACGGACTCTTTATATTGGGAATTACAGTGAACTTTAGTACAGGTCAGTGACTATTTGCTCAATCGTTTTATGGTAGTCAGAGTACTTTAATTATTGCAGTATGTATACTTTAGTTTGCAGAATTACATGTATAGGGTTTGAATCATTCATATTGTTTGATATACATGCATATTTTGAGATATAAGCAATGTTTATGTAAAGAATGAATATCATTATTCACTATTGAGTTGATTCGCAGTAACCTCATGCATGTATTCATTTGATATTATAGATCTGCAAATGTTGAATTGAATTATAAACTTTGTAAAATGGTTGCAGTGTGCAACATTAGTTAATATGGATTTGCCTATTTCTCATATTTGACATGAAGTTGAGCTAGCGCGGAGAAGACAAAGCTGATGACAAATAGTGGCAAACAAATCTCAACCGAGATTAAAGTCAGAGGACAGGAACTGGAAACGGTGGGCCAATTCCAATATCTTGGTACGATGCCTAAATGACCATTTCTCTTCCATCAACATGAAAAATTATGTTTGCTTCTATACATTCTAAACACCTAAAATAAAAATAAACATTGATTTCAAGTATTAATGCACAATGTAATGAACAGTACATCAAAGTCACATGAACTTGATCCAATATTGCCTTCACTAACTTGTTATTAATACCTCTCAACATCTACTCCAGAAACTTCAAAATGCAGCTGCTCAGATCATCCTTAGAGTACCACGATCAGAGCACACCACACTGCTGCTCTGTAGACCACAATGTCTATCCATATAATCCAGAATCAAACATGAAATTTACCTCTGACCTCACCCATATGGAGAAACCAGCAAGATACTCAACACTCCTCTTTTCACATACTCATTATTCCCACTAGCAAAACTAAGTCATATGGAGGATCGTTTGCATACCAGGGATCAGCAATATGGATTGAATTGCACCTTGAACATAAGAAACTAGTTATACCTTGCAAGAAAGCTCTTAAAACTCCCCTTTTTAAACTATGTTCAAGACCTAATAATGCTTTGTACCTTTAACATTTTATGAAAATTACAAATATCTAATTGAGTAACCCCATAAAATTAGTACAGTAATTAATCGGATACTGCAACACTTGTTATTGCACGCTTCACCACAAAATGAAAAAAATGGCAAATAACAAAAAAATGTCAATTACAGAAGTTGACATCAACTTGCTTTTAGTTTGCAGCTCATATCAACGCTTATAATTGACTTGCCATACATGTACTTAAACTATTATCATTGCTACAATAGTTTCTGCTGATGTGCAAGGTATACAATGTTTCAAGTATACCGTTTTAATGTTGACATACATAAATTATGACAACCAAGTAAATGTGATGTTCCGTGCAGCAATCTCCATGGTTCTCAATTTACAAAAGAAAAGTATATTGGAAAACTGAAAATACTGAATCTTGACCTTAAAAATAAAATGTGGCATATCTAGTGATAACGTGAAAGAAAATCTTTTCAATGCATCACTTACTAAAAAGAACTCCAAGAAACCTTAGGTTTTTATATAAATTTATAGACCATCTGGCATGCTTTCCTTTACTTAACAAATCTCAAATCCTTTGGAATATCTTCACATTTGCCTTGTCATACATGAAAAGTGTAGAAGATGCGATTAAAAAAGCTCAAATATATTTTTCACTCTTAATTTGGACATACAACCATAAAATAAGCAATGAACACACAATCTTGACATAATTTTAGTGGTAACAAGATTCTGGCAAATTATCAACCCCCCCCCCCAAAAAAAACAATCAATGAAATGTACCATGGTATGTAGTACCAGGGAATTTTATATATATATAAATAAGACAGCTGTAAATTGGTATGCCACTCACCTCTAATCCTACCATTTATTCTGGAGTGATTCTTATTTCAGTGGGCCACATTATTCCTATAGTATTCAAGTTAAAAATGTTGTACTGTTATCCATTAAGTTAAAGGTAGCAGGATGGGCAGATATTTTCAAGGCTAAACAAGTCCTTTAAAGACTTTAATAAATTTACTGCAACAAGTACGTTATACACCTAATGTCAATCCTGCAAAGTTCTAACATTTTCTCGAAAACTGTAGTGGTGGCCATATTTGGCTGCAAAGTTTCATTTAGGACCAACAACATGGCCATTTCAAGAAATTCTACTAGCATGACATACTATTCAAAAGAAGCAATAACAAGTTTGTCAGACAGCCACATCAGTCTTAGAGATGGCAGATTATGAACACTTTTTAAATTGCTGATCTCCCACCACAATGTAATAAAACAGTGTCCGAAAATAATTGCTTTTCCTTCCATAAATAAAAATATTCCATTATGCATTTCTTTGCTGATTAAACTTTAATATAAGACTATCATTTTCAGATTCCTAGTTTTTTGACCAACAGCTTGATCAGTCATTTTGCATAAATTTAGACAGTTTAAAGCATCAAGTTGGGACTGGTTCCCTGACCAATACCACCAAATGTACTAAGAAACTGATCAGAATCAACTGTAGATAACCAGTATCCAGATTTGATAGCTAGAAATGACAATTTACAGGTCATTTCAGCAAGACTTGCAGTCAAATCATATTGGGTTTGCAGAGCTTGGGCTAAGAACGGTTGACGTCATACGAGTCTTTGTGAAAACACATATTAATGTGAACATGGGTATTGATATGAAGAATAGAGACTGTGCCCCTTTAGAACACTACCTGCTACTAATGAACAGCTTATTTGATATTTAACCAGCTAAGCTATAAAAAAAGGAACAAAACGTACTTTGACAAGTTTATTTTTGCTGATCACACTTGCATGACTGAAGCTCGTGCATTTTTAAATTCAAGATGGTTCTTTTAACTTCTTTTAAAATCCGCCATTACGTTGAATGGATTTTATTTCTGAAACGTTTTCTCATTGAAGACTCCAGTTTTTAGTCTGGCATATTCAAGAATATTCCTATCCCAAGTTAATAAAGCTGAAAGTTAGCAAAGACAGCCTAATGAATATATGAATAAATAACTCAAAGAAGGTCTAATGAAGTCAAAATCTGCATCTGAGAGTAAATTGTGGAGATGCAGTATTACAGCTTGTCAAGGTAGTTATCAAGGCTGGGAACACCTTCCTTGAGTCCCTTCCTTTTCCTTGTGGTCGTGACAACTTCTCCTGGCTTGCTGCCGACTTCCATCGGGTTTCCTGGAAGAATCTGCCAGTGGTCAAATACACACTGTGGGAAGGCCTGTCCACCGGTGTGAGATCTCAGATCACCTGTGAAACCTGTATATATATAAAGGCCTTGGATAAAAACCCGTTACATTGAACAAAGGCATACACATAATTTTTTTGTTGTGGTGGGAAAGTGTAAAAAGCGTAATCCATATGTAATGTGCTAAAATTTTAATGAACATTTAACTGCCCCTCTCGGCTTCCTTTACTGCTTCAAGTTTTTATATGTAGCTTTACTCACATCGACTAGAATCCATCAGAAGACTTGAATCGCCAAATATTAAAATTCTATACACAGCTTGTAATAGACATCATTTGATGCTGCCCCGTCATTATATTTGGAGGATTCTGATATTTTTTGTTTTGTTTATTATTTGCCTTTTTCTAATCCATCTGTGAAATTATTTGAAAGGAGTTATTTTTGCTCTCATCTACGCATAGACTAAAATAAAATATTTTTAGCGCCATATACCTTTAGACTGGTTCTCGACTAAATATGAATTAGAACAAAGAATCTGCGCATAAATATTCATAATAGAAAACCAGTCTCTTCTCTCCTCACAAAGACATACAGCTGCTATAAATAGAATAAGAGTTGCTATAAATAGAACACGATAATGTTAGGAAAGTCCATGGACAAACATACTCTTATATTGTAGTTACACAGAATTTTTTCTGAAACACGGTCTGTGGGATTAATTGAATATTAATAAAAAGGAGAAAACTAAGAATTTTGGGGAAGATGTATATACTGAAAAAGTGTAATCCATGTGTAATTTAATATAAAAAAGTATAATGATTATGCAAAAAGCATAATGGTTGGCATGCATGCGAGTGCCAAGTGAGGCAGCTGTTGGTACCATTTTTTGTAAGTTTTTGGTATGACTTGGCCAAGGATCGAACCCATTACTTCCCACTTCTGTGGCTGACGCTCTAACCATTGGAGCGGTAATTGTAACAAACAACATCTTTCTGGGTACTTACCAAACGATTCATTTACGGGCAGGTGAGCCTTAACTAAGAACTGTGGAGTGTGTCCAATTTGGTTATTTTCAAAAACAACACCACGTCTCTTGTTCAGGCAGGTAAAAATCCCACCAACTGCAACTTCAGGGCACTGTAAAAGTAATTATTCAACATTTCTCAAAACAAAGCTTTGCTAAAATAAACATTTCGAACAACCATATATTGGGTATTTAATGTCACAGCTGCACAACACTATTTCCTATATGGTGCAGAATGAAAGTAGAGATCTCTAAAGTCAATATAAGAAGTGAATAGAAAACTAGAGGAAAGTAAACCATAAAAATTAAACGTATACATGTACCAGACTAAGGTCACCTCCCTCTCGTCATGACAATTATACTGGCAAAGAATATTGTTTTATATGTGCAGATGCACTTCTTTAACTTCAATATGATTTTGTGGTAAGCAGAAATTGGTGAAACAGTGTTCACGAGATTCTTCAAAACACTACATAAACTGCATGTCAAAATGTTTAACAACTGTTAATTATCTTTATGTGAATCAAGTGCTAGCAATCGATTGTAGTTTCAGTGATCCATACAATCTTAAAGAGTAAAAGTTTCATAAGATTTTAATGCACAGAACCGAGCTGCAAGTCCTATATACTTCCTGCTGTTAAGCCAAGTACCTTGTCTGACCCAATTTGTTATGGTCGTGTGTAGGTTCACTTGAAGACCCTAGTTACACCAAAGTTCTTGCAATAAATCCTCATGTCTATGTCAAGAGAGTATTGCCATACCATCTGCCAAAGTAATGATTAATCATACCTGAATTTCCACAAGATAAACAGGCTCCATTATTCTAGGCTCAGCTGTCAACATGCAGGCATACAAGCATCTTCTGGCTGTGGGGATAATTTGACCACCCCCACGATGGATAGCATCAGTATGGAGCGTTACGTCGTGGAGATCAAATCGAACACCACGGACATTTTCCTCACAAAGAACACCCTGAAAAATAAAAATAAAAATAAAAAATTAATAGCTTTTAAAAATGTACATTCTGGTTTGGGCACTACGGCTGCATACTGCAGTGAACATTCTTAACCATTAAAGTGCTGCATTGTTTTGCAGTACATGGTCCCTCAGTGCTGAATTGTTTCAAGGGAGAAAAGAAGAAAACTGCAGTCTTTAAATTGCAAGTATTTCATTAAATATACACAACTGATAAGACAAACCCTATATGATAAAATGATGGTGCATGTCTAAAATTTAAGATTAGCATCAAGACACATGCAAGTTTAACATATTTGCATGAACAGGCGTAAATACAGGCAAAATGACAAGTTGCAATTGTATTTCATCAGTATTTTTGTTTGTTTTTGATGGAAAAGTTCAAATATATCTAAGAAATATTATATTCTTTAGTAGTCCAACCATGCACATGTTATGTCTGTTACAATGTTATATATAAATTGTGAAAATCACAGGTAAAGGAAGGGTGACAGTTTTGCAAAAAATCCACTCCATCAATGTCAGAGTAAGTTTAAAACCACCAAGTCAGTAATTAATGGTCATGAAAAACTTTCACCTGTTATTTATTCTAACATCATCAAACCAAGGTCCATATCTGGTGATTAAACCTCAGCAAAGGCTTTATTTTTGTTCAATCATTGGGCCGATTTCGTGTAGAGTCACCTTAATTGTTCTCATTGTCTGACAGGTAACTTACTTGGAATAACTTGAAATCTATCCCATACTTATTTTTGCTGAAGTATGCAGTTGATATCACATCATCAGACACCCATTAGGAACCTAGATCAGATATATGTACTAAACTCATTGTTTTAATTGATGTGAAAACGTTGTAGATGCTCTGGTGTGACAGGCAGCCACTTCTTCATGTGACTGTTTTCCTTCAAGTCTGCCCCATGAACTCTGATCTGCATTACGATGTGTTTGATCTACTATCAGATACAATAACTCGTCATCTTAGAAAAGTCATCAATAGTCTGTAGGTTCATTATTCACCATCTCGACATTTAATTTTGAATTACCAGTGAATGGGGTTTGACAGGCGCGCCATGTTCGCGTCGAGCGAGCATGTACATCTGTCTCCAGTTCCACGTAAATTTCTGGCTCAAAATCATTTGTGGGTATTTCCATTTATACCTCGCTTACTCTAATAATGTCATTTTTCTCAAATTATTAAAAATCATTATTAGCATCTTTATCAGAAGCGAGTATTTGTTTCAAGAAATCACCTTTGTATTCAGTGTCTGCCATTTTAGCTTTGCAAAAGTACATGTGTTTAAAAGCAAGTATTTGTAAAATTTCATGGTTAAATAAAGGTATAGTAAAGTACTGCAGAATGCTTGTTCCAGGCCTTTTTAAACCAATCAAATATAGTTTTACAGGCATTTATGACAAGATTAAGTTATAGAATGCAATCATTGTTGTTTACCTCAAAAACGGTTATAGTCACAACATGTACTACGGGACATCGAACAACAGCGCAACTATTGTCGTGACTAGGACTTTAAGGGTTAATCTATAAATAGGTTTCCAAATGTAATAAACTTGTCCAAATCCTGAGAAACAAAACTTTTCTAATCCTCTACAAACTATTGTGCCATATTTTCTGGCCTACAAGTCGATACTTTTTTTTTACTTGAAAGTTGGTGCTTGGTCTTAGACTCCAAAAAGAATTGTATATGGATTGTGTCACTGAAAGTTTATACAAATTACATTCTAACTACAGGTAATAAAATGAACTACAACCTGGATGTGCTTTCAATTATAATAAAACAAGCATGGCCTGTTTATTCAGCTGTGTCAATTGGTAACAGAATATAGCAGTGATTTGTTCATAAGTAAAATCACAAGCATGTTAGCATCAGTAATGCAATTTCACGATTGCCGGTAATATCATACAATACCATTACTAGTGTAAAATATCAAGTCAAGATATTGATGGGGCCTAGTCTTACACTCCGAATCGACTTGTATATGGATGAAGGATTAAAAAAAAAATATAATTGGTGAATTAAACTTGTATTCTGCATCGACTTGCAAGCCAGAAAATATGGTATAAAACATAAGGGATACATTTACAGGAACACTTCTCCACATCTCCTGTGCAAGATGCATGAAACATCGTAGACATTCTGGGATAGATGTCCTAAGCAAAGACACTAGAATTACATTTCATTAACATGATAGTGAAAAGAGGTGCTCACAAAAAAGTAAACGAACCAAACTATAATTTAATGATGAAAGCAGTGTATATTACCTATATAAAATCTATTCTATATGCATGCATATACACTCAAGTCCCAAAGTAAAAATACTACTGATGAACCATTGCTGGTACTCACCTCCTTTGTGGCCCATTGGAAACCAGCAACACAACTGTCCTTAATTTCATTCAAATACTGTACTCCCTTGGTCACGTCCATTAGGAGATTGGGGCCCATTCCCTCGGGACCAAAACACCAGATCTTACGACATTCACCAACATCCATGTCAAAGTGCTCAGCCAAATACTTGGCTCTTTCCTTCATCTCTTGTCGGGGTGTTACATCTCCCTAAAAGATGTGTAAAAAAAGTGTACAAAAAAACAAACAAAACAAAACAAATCCCCAACAGTATTTTCAAAGTGTTCAAGGAAGTTTAGAACCCTGTAATTAACATCCTACAAGCTCACATGTATTTGAAATTGGAGGTATTCATGACAATAAACCTCATTCCAAATTTGATAAAACTGTTTGAAAAATGCAACTTCCTGAGTGATAATAAGCAAATAATTATAGACACTAGTGATGGAAATTGATCAGAAATTCATAATAGATGATCAGTTTCCCCATAACCAACTGATCAACAATTATAATCGGTTACTAAGAGCAAATTTTAATTTTTGTTAGTTATATCTTTGATCAAGAGTTCAATATGTTTATAAAGGTACAGGAGTAATCTCTTTTAATGACATGTATACTTTAGCCTGACAATAATATTACATTGTGTATTACTTTTGTTCTACAACTTTGTTAAACGAATACAACTTTTTATGGCTGATCAGTCATATGTTAACTGAAATACTGCTACAATCCCCTGAAATTCTTTCGTTCATATGTGATATGTCTATAATTTAAAGCATAAAAGGACACAATTTTCTCGTTTGTCATTGTTTATAAATACTAGTGATGAGAATTGGTCAGAAATTCATAATCGATAATAGGTTCCCCTTAACCAACTGATCATCGATTATAATTGGTTACCGAGAGCAAATTTAAATTTTTGTTAAACAGTTATATCTTTGATCAAGAGTTCAATATGTTTATAAATGTACAGGAGTAATCTGTTTTAAATGAATGACGTATACTTTAACCTAACAATATTACATAGTGTGTCACTTTTGTTCTACAACTTTGTTAAATGAACGCAACTTTTTATGGCTGATCAGTCATATGTAACTGAAATACTGCTACAATCCCCCAAAATTCTTTCATTCATATGTGATGTGTCTATAATATGAAGTATAGAAGGACATGATTTTCTTGTTTGTCATTGTTTATAAATACTACAAAAGATGTTGCAATTTAACTGAAACAAATCAACAAAATTGTTTAAATTTATAACTCAAGAATTTAACAACTTGACCATGTAATAATGACTATATGTTCCTAATTATGAATCACAAGGTTTCATATTTGAATTTGTGAAGGGAATTAATAAATTTCAGGTCAACATTAGTGGCTGGGAGTTTTACTAACCTTTGTGCTTTGCATACACCTATAAAGTAGTCCCCATTACACACAATCGATTATCGAGTTCACAATCGATTATCTTATTGCTTTGCTCAACCAACTGATGATTGATTATAATTGATAATCGGAACAACACTAATAAATACTACAAAAGATGTTGCAATTTAACTGAAACAAATCAACAAAATGTGTTTAAATTTACTAACTCTACAATTTAACAACTTGACTATGTAATAATGACTACATGTTCCTAATTATGAATTATAAGGTGTTTTATTTGTAGTTGTGAAGAGATTAATAAATTTCAGCTCAACTTTAAAACAGTAGTCTCCCTTTACACACAATCGATTAATGCAGTTGACAATCTTATTGGTTTGCTCTACCAACTGATGATAGATTATAATCGATAATAAGAACAACACTAATAGATACAATACCTGCCACAAGCTCCAGTGGTCAAATATGTGTTTTGACGCACAAAGGAGGGTAATGGGAAAGATTTACTTACATTGTCAATTGCTTCAGGACACCCTTGAGGCAAAGGTCTGGCTTTCATGTACAGACGATTGTGCTTATTGGGCGACTTGGACAAGCACATTATGTTCGATTCTTCACTGACAGTTTCCCTGTATGACACAACAGGATCAGACTTCTTGATGGGGATGCAGGCATGGTCCTCTTCAAGGTCTTTTAAGCAGATTTCCAGGTGGAGTTCTCCTGCTCCAGCAATAATATGCTCGCCAGATTCCTCAATGGTGCACTGTGGACACATGGAAGGGATTAACATAGCCCCGAATAATAAAACTTGTAACATGCTCCAATTCGAGATAATTACAAAAGCAGAACATTGATGTTCACTTCAGGAGAAAGTTCTTTTATTTACTGTTAGACATGAATTCAAGTATTAAAAAAAATCCATAATGGAAACATCAATTACAAAGACTTCTGATTTTTTGCTTCAAATCACATCAGTAAAATGGATTTCATTTCCCAATAAATCCAAATGTCAAGGAACAAGTCCCTCAAAGGGACTGTTGCTCGACTGCAAAAAGAAAAGCACATTTCATCCTTTCTGCCAATTACTGAAAGCAGAGCCTTTTGATGGATTATCCTTCAAGTAGTAGTGCAAAGAATTTTGCAATGGCCATCATCCCTGCCATAGTGAATGTACAACTGGTAGTTTTCATTCGGGACAAATGAGTAAACAAGTAATTATGTATTTAAAAATTTGATTTAAAAAAAAAACAACAACCAACCAAAACATGTTTGATAAAAGCAGAGACAACAATATTTTCAAGACAGTCACCATACTGAGGGTTAGTCATCATCATTGTTGACCAACTTGACACCAACAACTTTTTTTATAAAACAACTTCCCATTTTCAAGATTGCCACTTTGTCATCAGAACCATTTTTAATTTGTGATAAACATTATTATAAGCTGCTCAATGAAAAACCCATGCGTCTATGTTCTTTAAATCACTACACTAACACTACTTCCAAATTGACAGCACTCTCCGTGCCTTCAGGAGTAGCAAAAACAAGAGTTTTAAAGATGACCATTGTGGTGGCCTTACTGGACATCAAATTGACACAATTTTCATTTAGGACCAGAGACCTCACTAGAATTCTGGTGAAATCATGAATACAATACTTTTCAAGCTTTGCTCTTCAAGATGGTCGACAAATATTCAGGTGGTCATTCAGATTGAAAGCTGGCACCACAACTAAGTGATCCAAACAATTATATAATGCTTCTTCACATTTAAGCTGGAAATCAGTGCATCTATATGATTGGGAGCAACCCTTGTAAATTCTGATTTATTACTCGGTTACATCTCATGGATGTTACAAACAAAAAATATAAAACCAATAAACAAAGATTAAATAGGACATAGGAGGTACCTCTATTAAAGTCAAGACCCAATGAATGGGTCATTCTTGACAAAACTGATTTTTTTTTTAAAATTCACATCATTTACTTGCAGTTAATTCACTGTGGACAAGAAACATGAATCACAACCATAACAATGTACACACCTGGACCATAGGATCTGACTTGGCGAGACGTTTCAAACCTTCCACCAGCTTGGGTAGATCTGATGGGTTCACGCACTCTACAGCCACACGCACAACAGGGCTCACTGAGAACTTCATCACCTTAAATAAAAGGAGATTTTTGGAATTTATATAGCTTTCATTATTATCAGTTCCAGCGATTGTCTGATTTTTGTTCCAAACCCTTTTCCCCCAATTTTCAGAAACAACGTGTACTAAAATTCAAGTCCAAAATAGCTCTTCTAGACAACTGCAAGAAATTAGATTTTAATGAAATTCTTCATACCTTTTATCTTTGATACTGTATTACTACCTGCTTAGATTTATGATGAAGGGTCATTTTCACCTTTACATTATTAGAACTTTTAATAGGCGCCATAAAGCCATTAAATATTCACACAAAACTTGTTCTTGGTAATTTATACATGTGAATAATAATAACACATATGGATTTGGTAATTTTTTCACTCTACTTTGTATTTACCACCCCACCCCATCAAGACACATGAATTTAAAGAATATTTCTCTTCTGCAAATTTTGTTGAATTAATTTAAAAAATCCATGCATTGGTTTCTGACAATTTTGTTAAGTTCCAGTTAGTTGTTTGCATGCTGTTGTAAACAGCAGCCGTCAATGGACTAAGGATGATACAGAACGGACACATCATAGCAACTCTATCTTCTGATACCAAACTATATAGCCCAACAAACTTTAATTAAAATGTAAAGATATTTATTTGATCCAAGATGTTTTAAAATGGACGGTCACTGACAAGTTGAAAACCATAAATATTATGTGGAAGATAAGAAATCTGGCACAGAAGTCTGCAAAGCACCGAAAAATGGAAAAACTAGACTGCTGGAAAGACTGCATAGGAAAATCATCCATATGAATGGTTTGAGAATTTCACCTACCCTCATGTTGTGGGCATCCTTGAAGGTTGAAATTGTTCCGGTCTTGATTAGGTACTGATCCACTCCGACAAGACCACAGATGTTGCCACAGGGAACATCTTCTATTGGCTCAACATAGCGACCCATCATCAGAATAGTCCTTGATAGTACAAGACAACAAGAGGTCCATAAAACTGTTATAAATATGCTGCATTTCAAGTAAAACAATATCAAATGTTAAACTTTTCGGTTTGGTGTGTTATGACACAGCAACACAAGTATATAGCGCTCAAGGACACGCTATAGCAAATGATCACAGGCCAGTTCAATCGTAGGATTCGAACCTGCAACATTCTGGTAACTAGATTACAAAGTGCACATTCTGTATTCATTAAATATTAAAAGCTTCTCACATCTTTTAAAGCAAAGGCAGTTATAAATTCCATTAAAGGGGTGGAGGACATCCCCATTATACTACTTGTGCTCAAAGAAACGCAGTACCCAAAAGCTTGTGAGAACAAAAGGTAAAAATCGTGAAGTTCTTGACAAAGTTTGAGCATGCGAGAGAGATATGAATTCTTAATTTAACTTTGGAATTTTTTCAGTAATACTGCTTTGATGTCTTTAGTGTGGTAGTTTATATTATAGTGATGTCTAGCTCAGGGGCAAAAGGTCGCATCATGTCCAACCCAGTCACATTATCCAGACTACCAGTCTGTACACTAACATCTTGATGCAGAGTGCCTTGCAAGGCAGATGTTAGTACCATTTTTAAACAATTATTTGGTATTTAGCCTCATGTAAAACCCAGTCACATTATTCTTACACCAGTCTAAACACATACCTCTTAATGCAGAGTGCCTTGAAAAGTTTTTGGTACAACTCTGCCACGGTTTTAACCCACGTGACAATCCAAGAATTGACTTTTAACCCACGCGACAATCCAAGAATTGACTATGTTTATATTAACTGCAATTATTCTGCCAAAAGTGTAACGGTTACTATGTATGCTCATCATGTCTTTTCGGGAAGGCATTTGGTACAGATTTCCTCAGTAAAAGTTGAGCCAAAGAGTGCCAAAAATTACATTAAATAAAAAACAAAACCAATGTCCCGCTTATTCAAGAAAATCACATCTTCTCCAGACCTAAATAGTTACTAGATCTTGACTCGAACAACTGTAATCTTATTTTTAAAAAACATGAAGGTTGACCCGTTCCAGCGTCAGTCAAGACAAATTTAATTTCAATTTACCATCACGTCAAGTCCATACCATTCAACAGCATCAATTTCCGCGTTTTCTTTGGTAATCTTGAACTTTGATATTGTATGGCTTCCAACACTTGTAACTGAACAATATACAGCAAATGAAACCGTTTTGTAGAATGTGAATGGAGGAGTTTCTTAAAGGATTGATAGACTAGCCTAAAATCAAGCAAAGAAAAGTTATTTTCTTTTGTAAATAGGTGTTATGACTATATATATATATATATATATATATAAAAAACAACCCAAAGAGTTTAGCTTCATTTGTTCCCATTTTTTTAAAAATCCATGATCATCATTGCACGTTTTTGATTGATGAAGCGGCTGTCAAAATTAATTTCTAAATGTACATTTCTGATTTCCAATGGGAAAAAAAAATTTAATGTCTAATGCCTTTCAAAGAGTGCAATCTATGTAGTACGCTTGAAATGTGACTTCCCCCAATGTGATCATTTTAAAATCCATGCAACTTGCATCTTTTATTTTCAACAGAATCGTAAATATAACAAAGTTGAAAATAAAGCCAATTCTCAGCTAAAATGAACCCCAATCCATAAAAAGTTGAGACACTTCAACTGGTGATTAAAAAGTTTCAATTCTTCATTTATCAAAAATGACCCTACATTCATGGACAATAAATGCTGTTGTTTTCTAAAGTAATTCTCTTGCTATATATCATTTTAAAATATTTTTTGCTTTATCTGAAAAGTCTGTAATAAGCTGTTGCCCTCATTAACTATGTCGTCACTTGGCACGATACCAGTGGAACGTTTCCATGAGATACAATTTGGCAGCAAGGGTATGGTGGGGAGTTATCCATAGGATTAAGTAGTGATGGGAATCTGTTAGAAATTCATAATCGATAATCGGTTCCCCTTAACCAACTGATCATCGATTATAATCGATTACTAAGAGCGAATTTTAATTTTTGTTTAACAGTTATATCTTTGATCAAGAGTTCAATATGTTTATAAATGTATAGGAGTAATGTCTTAAATTAATGACATGTATACTTTAACCTGACAATAATATTACATTGCGTTATTTTTGTTTTCTACAACTTTGTTAAATGAATGCAACTTTGTATGGCTAATCAGTCAAATGTAACTGAAATACTGCTACAATCCCCCAAAATACTTCCATTCATGTGTGATGTTTCTATAATATAAAGTATAGAAGGACATGTTTTTCTTGTTTGTCGTTTATAAATACTAGTGATGGGAATCGGTCAGAAATTCATAATCGATAATCGGTTTCCCTTAACCAACTGATCATCGATTATAATCGGTTACTAAGAGCACATTTTAATTTTTGTTAAACAGTTATATCTTTGATCAAGAGTTCAATATGTTTATAAATGTACAGGAGTAATCTCTTGTAATGACATGTATACTTTAACCTGACAATAATATTACATTATGTGTTAATTTTGTTCTACAACTTTGTTAAATGAACGCAACTTTTTATCATTTATGGCTGATCAGTCGTATGTAACTGAAATACTGCTACAATGCCCCGAAATTCTTTCATTCACATGTGATGTGTCAATAATTTAAAGTATAGAAGGACATGTTTTTCTTGTTTGCCATTATTTATAAATACTACAAAAGTTGTTGCAATTTGACTGTAACAATCAACAAAATGTGATTAAATGTATTGTCAACAATTTAACAACTTGACCATATAATAATGACTATATGTTCCTAATTATGAATTATAAGGTTTCATATTTGTAGTTGTAAAGGAAATTAATAAATTTCAGGTCAACTTAAGTGGCTGGGAGTTTTAGTAACCTTTGTGCTTTGCATACACCTAAAAGGTAGTCTCCCTTTACACAAATTATTATGGAGTTCACAATCGATTATCTGCCCAACCAACTGATGATCGATTATAATCGATAATCGGAACAACACTAATAAATACTACAAAAGATGTTGCAATTTAACTGATACAAATCAACAAAATGTGTTTAAATTTATTAACTCAACAATTTAACAACTTGACCATGTAATAATGACTATATGTTCCTAATTATGAATGTTTCATATTTGTAGTTGTGAAGGGAATTAATAAATTTCAGGTCAACTTTAGTAGCTGGAGTTTTACTAACCATTGTGCTTTGCATACACCTAAAAAGTAGTCTCCCTTTACACACAATCGATTATGGAGTTTCACAATAGATTATCTTATTGGTTTGCTCAACCAACTGATGATCGATTATAATCGATAATCGGAACAACACTAGGATTAAGTTAAATTAAGTGCAAGAGTGCAGTAGTTATAATCCAGATGAAAATTCAAAGTCCAAGAAAGAAGAAACAAATCACAAGCAACCTTGACCTTTGTTAGGACACTAGCACTAAACAGACCGCAGTGTCTAGTCATGGCCTGTTTCACCCATGTAATTGTAGAGAAAGATCTCCAAGCAAGAGAACAAGGCCATGATAAAACTAGCATGGTAAAACATTCAGCAGCTATTTGAGACACCCCACCCCCAATGGGAAGAGATAATCACA
This sequence comes from Unio delphinus, assembly GCA_029339505.1. NCBI lineage: Eukaryota > Metazoa > Mollusca > Bivalvia > Unionida > Unionidae > Unio > Unio delphinus. The sequence continues at coordinate 14,656,960 of JAQISU010000106.1, read as the reverse complement.
ACTTCATACCTCTGAATACTTTTCTCATACAAATCTTCCTTCTTTCCAGGCACATAGTTTGGTCCCATAATGCGGACCTTTTGTCCAGTCTTCACTGTTCCTGAGAAGACACGACCAAAGGCATAGAAACGTCCCTTGTCACTGGTTGGAACCATCTTGGAGATGTACATCATAAGTTCTCCATTGGGATCACATGCCTTGACAGCTGAGAAAGTAAAAACCAAAACTTGAGATAAGCTTTGCACATATCCTCTTTCTTCAAGACCAATTTATCAGTCATTACTTTTTATCATGGTCAATGCCAACATCTTTATGGGTGTGCATACATGCATTATGTTACCACTACAAAGTTAACACTACAAGTTAAAACTTACATTATATTCAAAATAGACCATTTCCTGCTTTTAGCTGCAATGTCAAAACCATTTATTTTCTTCAACAAAATATTCGAATTGGTTGCTATGGTGCATATATTGACATACATGCCAACCCCTGACGAGGAAATGGCGTAATCCAAGTGGTCAAAAAGCGGAATCCAGGCAGAAAAAGCGTAATCCACATATAACATGCTAAAATTTCAAAAAACAACGATTATTTGCCCTTCTCATCCTTTACTGTTTCAAGTTTTCATATGTAGCACTTTTAGCTTTACACACATCGACTAGAAACCTTCTGAAGACGTTTAGCGCTAAATTTTAAAATTCTTTCCACACGGCCGGAAATAGATGTCGCGTGATGCTGTACTCTTTTTTTTTTTTTTTTCCCTTAATATTTAGAGGATTCTGTTATATTTTGTTTCGGAGGTTTTCAAATGCCTTTTTCTAATTTATCTGGGAAATTTTTGAAAGGGGATATTTTTGCTCACATAAATGCAGAGAGTAAAATAAAATATACTTTTTAAGCGCTAAAATATATTTAGACTGGTTCTGCAAGAAATATGAATTAGAATATGGAATCTGCTAGTAAAGATTACATTTGGAAAACCAGTCTGCTATCTCCTCACATCGCATGCTGATTCTATAAATAGAATCGAGGTCAACAGTAGAACCAGGTTAGCTATAAATAGAACATGATACTGTTACGAAAAGTCCACGGTCTAGCGTACTCTTATATTGTAGTTACGTAAAAGCCGTCTTTTCTAAAATACGGTCTGTGGGATTAATGGAATTTTAATAATAACGAGAAAAAAAAATAATTGATTTTTTTGGGAGGTGGATATACCGAAAAAGCGTAATCCATATAGGTTTAAGCATAACACGTAATTTAGTGACAAAAAGCGTAATGATTACGCCAAAAGCGTAATGGTTGGCATGTATGTATTGATATAGTTTGGTACAATTTCCATTTGAGGGAGACTACCAAACAATGACCTGTGAATACTCTGAAATTCCACAAAGGCAGAAATTTCTTTGACACAAATCTCAAAATAGCATTGGCAAAAATGTTGACAAGTCTACCTACCCATAGCACACTTGTCATCCATTGGTCCTTCATACAGCATTTCACATCTGTATTTCTGGGCAGTTACAGGTGAGGGCAGGTGAAAAACAATCATCTGAAGCAGGGCATCACCAGCAGGGAGCCATTTTCTCATCATTGTCTGAGGAAGAAAAATTAAAATAAGTGATTTTGCATACATCAGCCTTATTACCAAACCTGATCCCTATACTGTTTCAGAGTTCAGGATACAAGCAAGTACAATCATTTCTGTCATCTACATATCCCCTTGAATCCAACCTAACACGATTGAATGGCAATGAATGATCACAATATACAGCATTCCATTTGTTAAAGACTTATCTAAAGACTGCATGTCCCCTTCAGCATTAGTTCAAGATCATTTCAAGCACGACATTTCCAGACTACTGCATAACGCACAACGTTACAACAGCAGGAACAAATCTGGAATGGAGCCAGCTACCCAATTATAACAAAAATATTTTTAAAAACCTGACAACTTGCCACTTTCTTTAAAGAATTAATAATTTCTTGTTTCATAGAAATTAAGTTCCGTAGAAGCCATGAAATTATTTCAAAGGACCTGATGTGTGCAAGACAAAACCAGAATTTCAAGAAAATAAAATGCATAAAGAAATAATATACTGTTACATATATGTTATACAAGTCATTTATATTTATTTTTATTGTTTCTTTGTTAAATTTAAATTTGGCATTTTAAGTTTTAAGATTCAGTCATTGAAAGGGGGGTGGGGTGACCTGTACTTTTACATAGTAAACACCAGGTGTTGACCTCATTTCTGACCTGGTTTTAGAGTTGTAAACAAGCTTTTAAAATGATTTGTTGGTTCCAAGGACAAAATGGAGTAAAGTATAAACATCTTTCTTTTTTAGTTGGGTCATACGCTGATTACGTGATTTCTTGAACGTAAATTTGTTCTGATAGTTTCTAGAAGGTCGTGACCCCTTTCTTGTTTACGTAAAAACAGGTATACAAGTGATGTTTTGGAGCGAGCTATTCAGTAGAAGAATTGGGCTTTTAGAATATTAAGTTGTCTTCTTTTTTAGTTATTTTTAATTACCGTGTACTGGAAATTGTGTAAATTTATTTGGAGCAAGAGGAATTATTTTGTTAGTTATCTGAAAAAGAATATGTACTCATAGATTTTCATTAACAAGAACTGATTTTATCAAGTGACATTGTCTTCCATATTGAATACATAGTTGGAATTTGAACTTAGAATTATTTGGACATTATCAGGACTTTTGCAATTTCTCTAGTGGACAATATTTTGATTATTTTTGGAACTGATTCTTAACACCGTAAAGTTTATTTTTCTTTACTGAAAAATATTTGTACTCAATAAATCGTTTATTAAATTTTACAAGCTTGTTATTTTCACTCTATGTTACTGTTTATTCGAGCCTAAGCACGTAACATATGACAAGTTCCATTGTAGATGGTCAAACTTCTAGTAGTGTTTAGTTACTTTGTTCCCACTCAAAATTATATCCAGGAATTTAAAAAAAAAAGATCAAGATCTGTCTTGAGAAAAAAATATACGCATGTCTGAAAGAAATTTAAACACAAAAAAAAAAGATCAATTTGCACAAACTGGAATTCTGATTAGAAGTAAAGTTTGGCAAACTTGGATCCAAAGAAAAAATTAATTGCAGTATCTTGTAACTGTAATGGATATAAATATTATGTGCAACATAAAATTTTCGGAGTGTTTGCAAGGGGGAGGGGGAAATTAATTCTCTCACTATAATGATTGATGTGGAAAAAAATTCATCCATACCTTAAGGAGTTGCTTTTGCTCCAAATCCTTCTCTTCAACAGTCAATTTCACACCCAGTTTCTCTGCAAACTTCAACGCATCCTCCTTACTTGCCTTCATACAGGTGTCAAATATCTGTGAGAATTATCAACACATTATAAAAGAGAAATTTGTCATGTTAATTTCATATTTGTCATGTAGTGCCCTAAAAATGGTAAACACGAGGCTATAAAATAATAAACTTCACACAAAAAAGTAATTGTTCTAGTTCCAATTATATAACATCACCAAAGTCCATATACATGCCAATATAACCAGTTTGTAACATTCTGGAACATTTCTTATAATGTCGCATGATGCGCCTTTCTAGATATGTAAAACTGAATATAAAAAAACATATCCATGGTCATTCATCCTGTCAATTTTAAGTTCGGTTTTCATGTACGGACAAAGTAAAGCAAGCAGCAACTGGTCTTTTTTATTCACAAACAAGATTTGTTAGGTAGCTGGTCTGGTAACGACCAATCAAGGAGTCCTGCACATACAAAATTGACAAGATGCATCAAGCAAACTGAAACTGGACACAATATATTCGCCAAAAAGAGACTTGCCTGGTAGATTGGAGACAGAATGTACTGAGTAAATCCTCTTTCTCCCTGAGATGACTCTTTATACCATTTTTTCTCCTTTGAATTGTAGAAGTTGTCTCCCCAGAGCCTCTTTGTCAGCTTTTCCTCACTAATGCCAAACTTCTTGACGTACATCTTTGCAAAGTCTTTCAAGGTGAAGGCCCATCCATGCAGACCAGAACCAAACCCTACTGTACCTTTCTTTGGGTCAACCTGTCATGGAATAAATATAACCATTTCAAGATCTGCAGTTACAATACATGCAAAATCTATAACTGGTCACAACATGGTTTATCAAATTAAAAAATTTGATTCAAATATTAAAAGCAAAGCTTATTTTTAATCCGCAATTTTTTTTTATAGCTTGAAATTATCACAGGCAATGGCAAAATGACCAATAGTGAAAGACGTGTTTATGTAAAAGTATAGAGAATACAGCTAGTTTCAAAAACTAGTTTGGTTTGGTCCATGGGTGCTTTAGACCACTCAGCCAAACTGAATTGCTGGAAAACTGGAATGATGCTAATGTACATGAGAAGGTTGTAAAAAAAAATTGGTTAATAATTGGGGTGTATTTTTCCCCCCAAGTTTTTAAAAAATAAAAACACAATTAAAACACAAAGTAGTGAAATCACATCTTAATAGCAAGTGCAATTCTTATTTTTTTAAAAACATAAAATGCTTAGAGTTTCTTGCTTAATAAAATGAAATTAAAGATAAAGTGAAAAATAATAATGAATTGAAATGGCTGGATTTCGTCAATTTGCAAAATTTTTTTTTTTTTCTCAACCACTAACATGTCCTAATTAAAAATTGGGTGCAAACAAACCAAATTCCTTCCAAGTTGGGGTGGAGTCTTTTGCAATTTACCCTCGGAACTTTTTAAGAGATTTGTTTTCCTTCAATTCTTTTAAAGGCCCCTGTTTAAGGTGTTCAAGCTCAAAATGAAATGATGTTTTTCAAGGCTTTCGAGATTCACTTCCAACATTGACATCAAATGAAAGCAACCCCCCCCCCCAGTGTACAAGATCTCTATGGACATTTGTTTTATTAAGACTTCAATGTAGTCAATTTGATATAAATAGATGGCAACACAATATACTTACATCAATGTTTCCCATGGGATTGCTCTCGTGGCTGTACGTGGCAATAATAACGTTGATGCTTTCAATAATCCTCTGGAAAGTTTGATACAAATCTTCCTTCTCAATTTGCAGTGTCAATAGGGCCAAGTCCATCTTGTTCATGAAAAGAACTGGCTTAATTCTCTCTGCAATGGCCTGACGCAGCACAGTTTCAGTCTGGACACACACCCCTAGAATAGATACAACATTAAAGGTTTTAAAAACCTGATGCACTGTGAATGCAAAGTTCAATGTCAAATTTGTGTTAATGTCTTAGCAAGAGAACGTGTGGGGGCTGTAACATTCAATATTTAAACTACAATTTTTACAAAAATCTTCATACTGTCAACACATATTCTGAACATTTTAATTTGCATTTTAGAGCCTGCAATATTAAAAATGTTTTTCATTGTAGTATGTCGCCAATATCTGTAAATGTACATACCTGCCACCCCAACCCCATGTATAAGCACAATTATAACTATTGCAAGTGGACAAAAAGTGCGAGGCATAAAATGTAATTTATGTAATGCGTAATATGTGAATCGATGTAAAAGTTCTGCTTATGCCAGTTTCTTGAGCATTTGTAAAACTATTCTTATACATATAGATTCAAACAAAGTAAAATGCTTGCTACAGGGCCAACCGTACAAATCGGCTATAGTTGCAATAATATTGCGATCAGCAGGACAGACCATTTGTTAAATTTGTGTCTACAAGAGATTTGCTGTAAAAAAAAAAAAAAGTTCCCTTAGTATTTGAGTTAGTAAAACTAATTCAAGGTTTCTTCGTTTTACCATCATGACAATCAAAATCCTTTCCACACAGCTTGCATTATACTTGAAAAAGCCCTAAAATGGAACATGTATCGTGCAATTCGTGTATTCATCTTGGAATCGCTCTTTTATATTTTTGCAGTTTTTATGAAATTATCTGAAAATCATGTTAGTGCCAATACATATACTCATTCTGAACCAGATCTGAAAGCAAAGGTTAAACGGTTTTAGAAGACCAGCATGTTCTCTCCTGACTAGGACAAACAGCTGTTATAAACAGAAACAGAAGGCAAGTGTTGTCTTGTGTTTGTTTGCTTGAATTTTAACGGCGCACCAGCATTTTTAGGCTATTTAGCGCCATACAATAGGTTTGATGTTCAGAAATAATAAAGGTTTAACATCGACCAGCGATATAAGAAACCATAATAGTTAAATATAAAATGGTAAGATGGTGGTGACAGGAAAATATGAAGCTTCCCAATCAAAGGGAGATGTAAATGGTCTATGTTGATAAGATGTTGTAAATAAGAGCTGATATTTGCATTAGATAAAAATATTCTAGGTGATGTCATACCAGTTATAGTTTAAAATATAGATCTACTTCCTTCAGGAAATCTAAAATACAAGTGATTTGTATTGTATCAAAAAGTTCCTTCATGTCATGTACATTGTAGTATTTAACACGCGTAGGTTGCAAGTCGGAACACTCGGTCATAAAGTGTTTAACAGTGAATGGCTCATTGCAAGAAATGCACTCTGGTGGATCTTCACCTTTCAGTATGTGGGAGTGGGTAATGTATGTATCACCGATTCTGATTCTTGCAATGACAACCTCCTCCCTACAGACAGTTCTGTAGGAATGAGTCCATTCTCCCAGGGTTGGTTTGATGGCATGAAGTTTGTTATTGACTGCATCAGTTGTCTCGTGTTGTAGTTACGTAAAAGCCATATTTTATAGAATATGGTATGAAAGAATAGAATGTTAATAAAAATAAGATTTTTTTTTAAAGTCATAATTTTGTGGAAACAAGTGCAACAATTATGCCAAAGTTTATTGACAAAATATGACAATAGTATTTACAACAAAGAGGATATGAATGTAAAATGGTCCCTCCATTGGTTATGTCAACATGAACTGTTATGGTCTCTTCAAAAACCAGGGCATAGTAGTCATATGCAATGCAGTGCTAATTCTGTAACAAGTCAAGATTTTTTTTCTGCTTGCATAATTGAAGCAAAAGATGCATCTTACTACAAACATGCATGCTGTAAAACTTTCAGAAAATACAAATCTGAACACTGTAGACAACACCGTTGCCAGCTGAAAAGGAGACAATGACTTGCAAGAAAATACTGACCTGAAACGCAATCCACAACAACCAGAGCTCCATCAGTTACACGCAAAGCAGCAGTGACTTCAGAGGAGAAATCGACGTGCCCAGGCGAGTCAATCAAGTTGATCAAAAAGTGGGGGTTCCCTTCAGGATCCCGGTCTTGCTTGATGTACTGCAGATCATCCTTGTTCAATTCATAGTAAAGGGAAATGGCACTGTCGGTACAGTGAAAAAAGTGCAGTAGTACAAAAGTAAATAAATCTTTTAAATAAGTAGGCCAAAAATAGTTGCTAATAATGTAGACTTAATATACAAAGTTATTTTTAGGTTATTCTTAGCTTCTATATTTTGATGCAAATATGCATTACTGGTCCAATTATGAAAAACTTCATGGGAGAGACATGTCCTGTCCAAGTTGGGTTAATTTTATCCAAGTAGGCTTGCTTTTGTATGGTTTAATGACATTTTTCAGCACAATATAGACTATACATGGCGGAAAGAGCCACTAACCCACGAGAAGCTACTGGCAAGTTTTCTCATATACATTGGCTGAATCAGACTCGAACCCACACGGACAGGTAAGATAGCAGTGATCTCTGACAGCGCTTTTGACTACACAGCCACTCTGGGCCTTTCTGCATTACCATCATTTGTACAAACTTTAAAACCCATTATGCCTGAATGCTTTGCTAATTCTTCTCAGTGGTTTTTCAAATGATACTGAAAGGTTGCGTTTAGCATGTCAAATTAGAACATTAGTGATGAAAAGTTTTAAAAGTAATTTTTGAAGGTTTTTATCTCCTTTAATGTAGATGCATGATTGTTTTGGTTAGCAAGTGGTGGCAGAAAATTCCTGTGTTTTTACCTATCTGAATCAATGTAAAATTCAAGAACCTTTAAACTGTCAGAAATTTTTTAAAAAATAATGTTTTTTTAATACTTTTTCTCCATAGCGTGGGTACCCTAAGGGTAGATATATCAAAGGATATGCCAAAAGTGCCAGCAAAGATGGTGCGTGTGCATGCATGTTATGGATGTAGACCAATTTGGGAGGGGGGGGGGGGAGGAGAGAGGCTACTAGGGCCTCCACCCCTGAACTGACCTAATGTGCTAGTGCCCAATAGGATGCACTATTCTCCAGTAACATGTTCCATTTTCACCTAGGATTAGGCACCCATTTTCATATTGTGGTCAGCTGTGGCTAGACTGCACAAAAGCTAAAGGTTAGTGGTGGGTACACAAGCACAAGGCCAGTGTGACTAACAGTGAATCCATATAAATGCATTTATCTTGTAAAAAGGACTGCCCTTTGGGCAAACAAACCATGTGCTACAATTGGTAAATAAAATATGCCATATTTTGTTCAAACTTACAATGCATAGGACTTCATATTAACAGTTCAAATCTGCAGTCAAAGGTTAACATAAATGTAACAAATTTTGTCCATGTTCTATATCCCACCTATTTCCATAGGTTCAACTCTTAAGGCAACACATTTCAGTAACTAAAATATTTTCTCAGAATTAGTTGTTTAGAGGCACATATACTGTGTGGTATATTGAGTACAGAGGAATGCTCTGTGTTTAGTGGTGTCGTTTATTTGGAAGAAATGGCGACGCAATTTTAACTGCAGTGAAAATTACAAAGCATCTAATGTGATCCAAAAATGGGATTGAAAGGATTGGTAAAAAAATTGTAAGGATTTTTTTTATATAAAAAATTCCAGCAATTTATGGGAATAATGTTTACTCTTAAAATTCAAACAGAACATTGCATATGTGGATTCAGGCACAATTTTGGTCTTCCATAAAAACGCAGATTTTTTTTTAAAGGCGGTCCTCATACTTATCATAAAATAAAACAAAATAATCATTTGAAAACTAATAAACTTACCAAAATTGAAGATTCATCGGATAAATATAAACCTTGGACCAACCAAAATGGCCTTTACTAGAGTTGTGTGCTAAAATTTGGATCAAGTTTACAAAGATTGACCAGTTTTAAAAAACCAGATCAAAGATGGTATTTTAAAAACATGGTACACATGAAGAAAAATCTGATTGAAGCAAAGCAGAAGTCTGCTTTAAAATGGAGATAAAGCATGCAAGTGGATTGGAAATATACATGTACAGCACATTTTTTTGCAAAAAAAATTGGAGATAATGTAATTATACAGAATTCTCTGCAAAAAAAAAAAGGCAGGAGAGATGAGGTAGGTGTGGAAACGTTTCAACAACAAAAAGCGGACAGGTTTCTCCCCACACGCAAGTTGACATATGAACCATAGGGAGATATTGACTAGCTTTATCACATGTCCACACTGAATGAGTCAAAGTCTTCAACTCCCAAAGAGGTTAGACGGCAGTGACTGGTCAAGACAAGAACTTGAGATTGTTCTACCATCCCGGGACCCCCATGGGGGAAGATGCAGTCCATGAAGTAAGAAAATGGTGGATCATACGCATACATGCCAACCACTCACGAGAAAAAGCGTAATGCAAGCTGTAAAAAAGTGGATTCCAGGCAGTAAAAGCGTAATCCACATAAACAATGATTTATATGCCCCTATCATCTTTTAACATCCTTTACCATTCCAAGTTTTCAAACACAACACTTTTACTTTTTGGCTTTACACACACATCGACTAGAGTCCATCTTAAGACAATTAGCACCAAATATTAAAATTCTTTCCTCACTGCCTGAAATAGATGTCAAGTGATGCTACACTCGTGCATTAATATTTAGAGATTCATTATTTTTTGTTTTGTTTATTTGCCTTTTTCTAAATCCATCTGTGAAATTTCTGAAAGGAGACAATTTTGCTCTAATATATGCATTGACTAAAATAAAATATACTTTTTAGCGCCATATACCTTTAGACCTCTACAGTAAATATGAATTAAAACAGAATCTGCGCATAAATATTCGTAATAGAAAACCAGTCTGTTCTCTCCTCACTAAGCCATACTGTAAGGAAAGTGCATGCAAGTCCACAGACAAGCATGCCTTTATTCGTATATTGTAGCTACGTAAAAGTTGTCTTTTTCTCTCTAAAATACGGTCTGTGGGATTAATGGAATGTTAATCAAAACGAGAAAACATTTGTTTTTGGAGAGAGAGAGAGAGAGAGAGAGAGAGAGAGAGAGAGAGAGAGAGAGAGAGAGAGAGAGAGAGAGAGAGAGAGAGAGTCAGAGTGAGAGATGGATATACCGAAAAAGCGTAAGCCATGTTTATGTGTAAAGTGTAATTTAGTATTTTAATAAAAAAAAAGCATAATGGTTTAAATATATGCATATGGACGTCAATAAGGTCATGCAACTCTAGCTTTCTATGTAGATTTCTCCATGGTATGGGAGTTGGCGGAGCTTCTGGATTTCTCAATCTTGTTTTGAAACCGTTTCACTTTCATAATGGAAAGTTAAATATTCTCCAAGGTGCAAATGGGTGGTGATTGCAACCATGGGTCAAACAAGGTTTAAAAAGAAAAAGGTATAAATGAACATAAAATTAAGTTTCATTCTTTTGGGAAATTTATACATCCAATACACATTTTTAAAGACATCTGATGAAGTCCACGCTCCCTAAAAACTTACGTAGACTTGATGGTAATGCACCGCTCCTGTTCATCTTTGCGGGTATCGGTGAATCTAGTTTCGCCAGCCTTGGCTGCAGCAATGATACCTGCTTTGCCCACAAGGGAATCTGTAAGAGTAGATTTTCCGTGATCCACATGTGCTATCACAGACATGTTACGGATGTTGAGTTTATTGTCCATGATAGTACGGATCTGGTCTGTTGTAAAGTTCACCTGGAAAGACAAGAAAGGTTTTCAAAATTACTTGTTGCAAGTTGTAAAGTATTTCTGACAGTGAACAGCAAATAATACTACATGCTTCCCTTGGCAAGATAATGAAAATGCACACAAACCAAAGATTTGAGGGCAGACTGACGCAGTAGAATGGTCCTTAATAATGTGTTAAAAGTTCAAAATGGTAACTTGAAAAAAAAACTTGCAATGAAGACATGCTGCCCAAAATACTCTAAGCTAATAGTTTAGGGAACACGGATATTGCACAATCCCTCTTTAATCGATTCATGGAGAAAAAAAATCCTTTAGAAAGGTCATTTTAGTATTTATCCGTCAGAATAAAAATAATTTTTAAGTGGATACTGACATTCAATTTGAAATTACTGGCACATACATGAAGAGAAGCATTACCAAATGCAACAGCACTTCATCTCAACTATATAGTAAACATGCATAAAGAACATTCTAATGCTCGGGATGGTTGCAATGCACCTTCTCGTGATGCTGCTTTCCACTCGTGTCAGCATTTTAAAACCCATGTCAATAGCTATACCGTATTTACCGTATGTTTTCGGACTGAAACAAATAATTACTTTTTTTGTTGTCCGAATACATATTAAATTCTTTGATTAGGTGTCCGAAAACATACAAGTGAAGATAGAATTATGTCCCCCCCCCCTTCCCGTCCGTAACGAAGTTGCCGTTAGCTCACATGACAACGTGCTACAATGAAGTAAAACAAGTATTTTGTCTAACACCACGGAAAGGATAATTAATGAAAAATGGGCATTACTTGCCTATTTTGTCTATTTGATACATGTCCATCCACCAGAAAACAAAGCCATACATGTATTAGAGCCACGATTGTGTGCGTATTTTCCAAATGAACCGCCATATTAACATAGTAAGCTTGCAATCCAGTTTAACCTTATGCTAATGATCATTAAAATCTACATTACAAACGCACGCAAGCTTTATTTCTGTGTAATTAAGATATTAATACAAACTAAATAAAAAGATTTTGGAGTTATAATTCTTAAGATATTTTGGGCAGAAATATTTTAGTATCGAGAGTCGAAACACCGGTACATGTATGATGGCTATTCTTAGAGCACCAAGGGTGTGAGGCTCCAAATGGGGTGAGTGTTGTATGTACGCCTACGAAGGGTAAAAATAAAAAGCAATTTGCAATATACGAGTCGGCGTGATTAATATGTGATATTTGTTTTAAATAAAGGTGATGCATTTGTTGTGGTTCTCTCTTCTTTTTTTCCCCACCTAGCCGAGGGTAGATTAAAATGAGCAAAGCTTGCCGGCTGGAAACGATCTACTGCTCGAATATTGTAGTGATGCATGTCAGAGATTTAAAAGTGTCTGGGTGTTAATTGTTAATAATATAACTGGTGGGATTTCTTTGACAGATGTGTTCGGAAATAAAAGGCAGCCATCTGGATTTTATTAAAAGAGCACACGATGTACCTAACATTTAGCACCCACAATCAAATATATCGTATACCAAGAGGTTTATTACCTGTAGAACAATAACTATGTTTAAACCTTTGTATATAATGCCTCAGGGATAAGGGATTTGTTTTGTTGGACAATGCCAATGAATTTTACTAATCCATACCGACTCTGATGTATTGTTTAATGATATAAAGCAGGGGTCATGGTTCTAATCAAAGCCATAACTGTAACACCTGTATGAAGTGGTTTCGTGTGTAACAATGTCTATACTGACAACCAATCATATTTTTGTTAGCTGAATCAAACTATTAAAATAAAAAGTATAAATAAAATATCCACCACATACAAAAGTTAGTATACTGGATAGCTATCGTTGTGAAACATAATATTGTTAGTACTGTAATAAATTTGATGGATAAGTTTATCATACGTTATGCAACAAGTGAGGAGGTACTGCCTAGTTCTTGGAGGGACTCGCCCTTGCCAAAATCGTCTCCAAAGAGACCAGTAGGCCGTCCACAGAAGCGACTTCGAATTAATGATTCTGAGGAAGCATCACAAAAACAACCGCCTACGAAGAAAGCTGCTCTAGATGACGAGTCTGATCAAAATCAAATAGCACGCGTGTATCATCGTATGTTGTCATATATGTGACGCGATCAAAATGTCGATACCGGTCTGCAAATATCACAATATGATTTCAAAAATCAATATCTGATCTGTTACTTTTCGTTGGAACATCTTGATTTAACAAGACAATCAGTTGTTGATATACACTTTAGAGCTCGTGTAACTCGTCCGACTAATGCAGCTGGTGTTGTCACTATCCCGAATTACATGTGATTAATAATTGTAAATTATATTAGTTCATGGACGTTCATGATCGCATTAAATAATTGGCGACCAAATGAAGCGAACTTTGTATCTGTTAAATTAACGGCAAACACGCTGTAAATTTTACATTAAAACGACGAAGCAGATCCTTCAAGATTGTGTCCGAAAACATAAATTGTAGAAACAATTATAGCGGAGCAACGTCCGAAAACTTACAAGGCATTTAAATATGATTTTTCCCCGAAAAAAACGGTGTCCGAAAACATAGTGTCCGAAAACATACGGTAAATACGGTATACATCCCAACCCTGGACGAGGAAACAGTGTAATCAAAGTGGTAAAAAAGGGGAATCCTGGCAAAAAAAGCTAAATCCACATATGTGCTAAAATTTTCATGAACGATTGCCCCTCTTGTCTTTTAACATCCTTTACTGCTTCAAGTTTTCTAATTGAAAAGCCAGATCCTAATCAAACATGTCCAAACCAATTAACTGGACGTTTCAGTAATGATCACGTTCTTGTAGTTTATGCTTGCATTATGCAAATCTGAATTTTAAGAGTAATTTTTTTAATTTTAATAGTTGGCAGCTCTTACAGTTCCAATAAGCAACAATATACTTTATTTGTTTCATTACAGAAGAATATTTCAACAAAATCCCATTTCAGCACACCCAGCCAAATGTAGGCCATTGAAACTCGAGAACTGGCCCAAATTGGAATTTATTATAGAAAACAAACTGGAGTAAATCTGACAAAACAGTACAACTTTCCTTTGTAGATACACATCGTTATTTGTGCGAGATATTCCTGAAAATTTAACTTGTGATGTTAGTTAATATTAAAACGCACTACACAGCAAAGTTAGTTCGCAGCAAGACCTAGAAGTCCAAAACTTAAATATCAGCGTTGATGTCTTGCATGTAGATCTATTTGGGTAGCAAGATTTAGCACTAAAACAAACGTGATACATCTTACATTGAAAACCAGTCGTGTTGTGCTAAATGTAGCAATGAGCCCGAAAATCGGCACAAATAGCTGACACGCAGCACGAATTGCATCTTCATAGTTTTCTTCAACCCGTCAGCTCAAAGAAAAATGCGGAGAAAAAACTTTGTTGCAATATCCCATACGTCACACTTGTTGCCACTTGATTAGTTCCCTCAAACCTCATATATAAAATATACATAATTACAAAACTTGTTGAACTTTTAAGACTTTCCTAGGGTAAACATTTTACAAAAACTAGAAAAATATTTATCGGGGTCGATCCACTACGATCCCTTTTTCAAACCTGTGACGTAATATGGTGGTTGTACACATTCAACAGAAATAACCATTAAAAAAAACAACATTCATGTAATACACATCCATGAAACTTTTCTAACATAAACACTGATAATCGTTCATTGATTTAGTCTATTTAAAAATCCTAGATGAACTTTACCATCTTGGATTGAGTCTTTTAGGACACAGCTGTAATTCAGGTTGTCCTTTATGGCGGACTCAATATAGGAAAGGACCGGCTCTATGTCACGTGGAAGAATGTTGCGAAATGAGCTAGACCGGTCTACACATATTTCTAAATACAAAAAGTGTGAATTCGCCCAAAAATTATTACTACCCGACAAGAAACGAAACGTGTGCAAATAATTAATCAAAATCACTTAAGCATATTTTGTTTATAAGTTATATAATTCAATTGGTAGAGATTTGAATATCACAAGAATGTAAATTTTATTAAAATTTAAATAATTTAACTTTTTAATAATAGGAGCAGTTTATAGGATTGTCATTCAGACTACTTCGGCTATTTGTGCCAAAAAAATATATTATGAGCTCAGACTGGTACCCTGGCCTTCCATGCTATTCGCATAGGAGGCCAGGAGTACCGTATCTGGTTATTCTGTACCCTAGTTGTTTCGTACCGAAATTAGTGATTTCGTATCCAAAGCAAAGGTCGTTTCGTACCCAATGATATAGTCGCTTTGTAGCTAAAGTACAAATATAACCACCAATATCATATTTTTAAAAAAGAAGATATTTCATACGTATTTCAAACTATTTAATGCTCCATTACAGGTATTACCACGTGAGAGTGAGTATATTTAGATCGCCAAGATAAAGCACTGTAATGTAAAATCATATTCTATTTTCATTTTATCAGAATAAACTATTTCTATGTTGCTTTTCCCCCTTTGTGATTGATAGAGAGATAGATAGAAAGAAAGAAAGATGGATGGATGGAAGGACGGATGTATGGACAGACAGACAGACAGATAGATAGATAGATAGATAGATAGATAGATAGATAGATAGATATATAGAAAGTGTTACGTATATCTGATTATATATATATATATATATATATATATATATATATATATATATATATATATATATATATATATATATATATATATATATATATATATATATATATATATATATATATATATATATATATATATATATATATATATATATATATATATAAATATAAAATAAACAACGCCAACACGTATTAATGTTGTGACCGGTTTCGCTTTAATGCTTTATCAAACTGAATTTGTTATGATTGCTTACGTCATTAAATATATCATGTTTCTGAGTAAACAATATGACATAAACAATATGACGTCATAGCTTACGTTTGTACATTTGTAACCTACTTTTCTCATTCTTTAATAAATAACATGGTCATGGAAATATGTATATATATATATACATATATATACATATATATACATATACACACATACATACATATACATATACATATATATACACATATATATACACATATACATACATATATATACACATATACACATACACACACATACATACATACATACATACATACATACATACATACATACATACATACATACATACATACATACATACATACATATACACATATACATATATACACACACATACACACATACACACACATATATATATATATACACGCATACATATACATACATACATACATACATACATACATACATACATACATACATACATACATACATTCATACATACATACATACACACATATATATACTTCACATATTATTAATATTTAATACATAGAAATATATAAAACTGGATCTTCAAGATACTTGTATCTCTATTGGTAAATATGTGTAAAATTTATGAATAAATAGAGATAAACAGTTTTATTTATATATATATATATTACATTAATGAAGGTCGTAAAGTGCTTTGGAATTTAGACCTTTTGGATATACTGTATTAAGACGGTGAATCCAGTATGTTTCTTTTAGCAAACGTTCCATTTCTGATTCAGCTATAACAATAGGTTGAAAGGAAAAATCTTGCACAGTATGAGAACTATTGTTAAAGTGTACGGCAACATGAGATGAAAAAGATTTATGGATATAATTTTTTATGTCAGATCTATGTTGGTTCATACGTTTAGATATTTGTTGACTAGTTTGTCCAATATATTGGACGTCACATTTTTTGCATGTGATCAAATAAATAACGTTTGATGTTGCACAATTAGTATCACAATGCATATTAAACGTTTCTTTTGTATTACTACTACTGAAAGAAGTACTTTCATTAATAAGAGAACAGTGCGAACATCTAGGTCTATTACATTTAGTTGCTGATCCTTTTTTGTACGATGTTTTTTCTAATTTAGAATTAATTAGGTAATCTTTAAGATTTTTTGTCCTTTTATAAGCAAGCATGGGCTTGCTTTCGTGTAGCAATTTAACATTTTCTTTACCTGATAATTTTAATAAATCCCAATATTTATTGATAATCTTACCTATATTAGGTAAACTTGGGTTATATTCAATAATAAAGGGAATGATATCCTTATTTGTATTTTTGATTTTACATTGTAATGATTCAAGTTGTGTAAGAGAAGATACTTTTGGGAAAGCAGCATTAATGATATCAATAGGGTAATTTCTATTTAGAAAATGCTGACCTAACTCTATCAAAGATGATTTAAAAACAGTGTCATCCGAAATAATTCTTCTATATCTTTTCGCTTGACTATATGGTATCCCGCTTTTACATGATTTAGGATGGCATGATGAATATTCAATATATTGATGCATATTTGTGTTTTTAACATGAACCATGGTAGTGATGTCATTATTTTCATTATTTATGACGTCTACGTCCAAAAATGATATTTTAGTTTTAGACACATTGAATGTAAACTTTATTGTTGGATGTAATTTGTTTAAACTGTCTATAAAATAATAAAGGTCTTCTAATGGATAACTCCAAATCATAAAGATATCGTCTAAAAACCTTAACCAAATATCTGGTTTTAAGAAACATTTATTTAGAAAATCATTTTCCAATTTTCCCATAAATAAAGATGCATAAGAAGGTGCCATAGGACTACCCATTGCTGTTCCCATTTTTTGGAGATAGTTTGTATTACCAAATTGAAAAAAGTTATTTTCGAGCACAAGTTTTATCAAATTACAAACATGTTCTTTTGATAGTTTAGATGTATATTCGTTTTCTCCAAGATAATATTTACATGCTTCGATACCATCATTGTGTGGTATATTCGTGTAGAGTGAAACCACATCAAGTGTAACTAGTAATGAATTTTCAGTTAGTTTTGGTAAAGATTTCAATTTGGTAATGAAATCAAAAGTATCTTTGACATATGAAGGTAGTGATTTCATTAGTGGTTGTAAAACATGATCAATATATTTGGATATATTATTTGTAACTGAGTTACAAGTAGAAATAATAGGTCTACCTGGATATCCTAAAGGTAGTGACTTATTAATCGTTTTATGTATTTTTGGTAAAATATAAAATTGAGGTGTGCGTATTTTATTCGGGAAGATATCTAGTTCATCATGCATTGAGCAATTGTGTATAGCGATTTGATTAATACATTTGCTTATGTTTTCTTTAAATTCTTCAGAAGGATTATAGGAAAGTTTTGTATAATATTCGTCATCATTTAATTGTCTTTCTACTTCTTCAATATAATCTTCTTTATTCATTATTACTATGGTGCTAGACTTATCTGCCTTTTTAATAGTAATACTTTCGTCCTGTGATAAGGTACGCAAGGAAATTAATTCTTCTTTAGATATGTTAGTAAAATGTTTTCTTTTAGAACTGCTTTTTAAAATTTCTTGTTTAGTTGCTTCAATATAAAAATCGAGATAAATATCTCGACCACTAGAAGGTGTAAATGATGATTCTTTTTTATTGAAAAAGGGCTTATTTTTTAGATGAAAACTACTTTTGACTTGTGAGTTAGTATATGATTGTGAGAAAAATTCTTTTAATTTTAACGATCTAGTGTATTTGAAAAATGCTTCTGCTAAATTGATATTATCATGCACTTTGTTTCTTGGACAAAAAGATAAACCCTTACCTAGAAGAATGTAATCACTATCAGTTAGAGTTCGTTTAGAAAGGTTTAACACAGTTTCTTTTCCTCTTTTGATTTCCTTTTTTCTTTTCTTGTCTTTCCTCCATTTGTTCTTGTTTTGAATTCTAACAAATCTCCTATTCTTTCTTTTGTTTGTGTTGTCTTCAACAGATCCTTGAGGGTTTCCATAAGTTTTTGTAATGTTTCTATTACGGTTATGTTGGACTCCTGTGCAATTTTCTTCGCCCCATTCTTTACTGCATCTGCATAGGTTGTTCTTTGTGTGCCTGGGGCTCTTAAGTTTTTTGCTTGATCATTTGTTGAGTTGTTTTGAATGGGTCTGTTATTTTTTACTTCTTTTAGATTTGGTTGAGATGTAATTTTTGCTGTTGGTAATGATGCATGTTCCATTTCATTTTTATTTCTTGGTTGTTGTTGATTCCTTGTTTGATTGTTAGTTACTGCACGTTTGAAATTAATTTCCTCTGTTGTTCTACTTGGTTGTTGATTGTTTCTTTTTGATTTCTCTCTAACAATTTCCAATGCTGATGGTTTTCGTTGTTCTGGAAAACTTTCCTATAATCCTTCTGAAGAATTTAAAGAAAACATAAGCAAATGTATTAATCAAATCGCTATACACAATTGCTCAATGCATGATGAACTAGATATCTTCCCGAATAAAATACGCACACCTCAATTTTATATTTTACCAAAAATACATAAAACGATTAATAAGTCACTACCTTTAGGATATCCAGGTAGACCTATTATTTCTACTTGTAACTCAGTTACAAATAATATATCCAAATATATTGATCATGTTTTACAACCACTAATGAAATCACTACCTTCATATGTCAAAGATACTTTTGATTTCATTACCAAATTGAAATCTTTACCAAAACTAACTGAAAATTCATTACTAGTTACACTTGATGTGGTTTCACTCTACACGAATATACCACACAATGATGGTATCGAAGCATGTAAATATTATCTTGGAGAAAACGAATATACATCTAAACTATCAAAAGAACATGTTTGTAATTTGATAAAACTTGTGCTCGAAAATAACTTTTTTCAATTTGGTAATACAAACTATCTCCAAAAAATGGGAACAGCAATGGGTAGTCCTATGGCACCTTCTTATGCATCTTTATTTATGGGAAAATTGGAAAATGATTTTCTAAATAAATGTTTCTTAAAACCAGATATTTGGTTAAGGTTTTTAGACGATATCTTTATGATTTGGAGTTATCCATTAGAAGACCTTTATTATTTTATAGACAGTTTAAACAAATTACATCCAACAATAAAGTTTACATTCAATGTGTCTAAAACTAAAATATCATTTTTGGACGTAGACGTCATAAATAATGAAAATAATGACATCACTACCATGGTTCATGTTAAAAACACAAATATGCATCAATATATTGAATATTCATCATGCCATCCTAAATCATGTAAAAGCGGGATACCATATAGTCAAGCGAAAAGATATAGAAGAATTATTTCGGATGACACTGTTTTTAAATCATCTTTGATAGAGTTAGGTCAGCATTTTCTAAATAGAAATTACCCTATTGATATCATTAATGCTGCTTTCCAAAAAGTATCTTCTCTTACACAACTTGAATCATTACAATGTAAAATCAAAAATACAAATAAGGATATCATTCCCTTTATTATTGAATATAACCCAAGTTTACCTAATATAGGTAAGATTATCAATAAATATTGGGATTTATTAAAATTATCAGGTAAAGAAAATGTTAAATTGCTACACGAAAGCAAGCCCATGCTTGCTTATAAAAGGACAAAAAATCTTAAAGATTACCTAATTAATTCTAAATTAGAAAAAACATCGTACAAAAAAGGATCAGCAACTAAATGTAATAGACCTAGATGTTCGCACTGTTCTCTTATTAATGAAAGTACTTCTTTCAGTAGTAGTAATACAAAAGAAACGTTTAATATGCATTGTGATACTAATTGTGCAACATCAAACGTTATTTATTTGATCACATGCAAAAAATGTGACGTCCAATATATTGGACAAACTAGTCAACAAATATCTAAACGTATGAACCAACATAGATCTGACATAAAAAATTATATCCATAAATCTTTTTCATCTCATGTTGCCGTACACTTTAACAATAGTTCTCATACTGTGCAAGATTTTTCCTTTCAACCTATTGTTATAGCTGAATCAGAAATGGAACGTTTGCTAAAAGAAACATACTGGATTCACCGTCTTAATACAGTATATCCAAAAGGTCTAAATTCCAAAGCACTTTACGACCTTCATTAATGTAATATATATATAAAAATAAAACTGTTTATCTCTATTTATTCATAAATTATATATATATATATATATATATATATATATATATATATATATATATATATATATATAATTTATCAGTTTTAAATTATTTTTTAATTTACATTACATGCTAATGTAATGTAAATTATTCACTAGAGATGATGTTTTTTGTGTTTTTTTTGTTGTTGTTTGTTTAGAAAATCGTTGATCGAATTATTCTTTGGTAAACAAGTATTGTTGATCTAGATCCTGACCATAATTTAAGGGCAATGGGGACCACGAAAACAAGTTTTATATATATATATATATATATATATATATATATATATATATATATATATATATATATATATATATATATATATATATATATATATATATATATATATATAAAATTACGATCAGTTGTTGTCAAGATCAAGATGGGACTAGTGAAAAAGTAAACACAACTTTTTATTCTTAGAGCAAAATCGATTGGTTCTCGTCAGGGTCATGTTAAGAGTACGTGATATAAATGATCACATGACTTTCCCTTTCCTCGAGAATTCCCAGTTTGGGGATTTTTTAGTAACTGCGTATTAGAATACGATATAACCTTGTTTTAGTGAAATAGAGTAAGTTCTGAATTTCAACAAATGATATTAAGTCGTTTTCTTTTGTTGTAGCCAAATTTTAAATCTGTATTAGCAATTCTTCAGTTCTTTTGGATTTTAAAGAATTAATTTGTATGTCTGGAAATATTTGATGTGCTCATACAGAGTTCTTGAACAAAGACTATTTATCAAATCTTTATTCGGATTTCCAACACGGGAGAGTTAAATCTTGTGATTCTACTAGAACTATAGAAAAACACAAAAACAGACTTCAGCATACGGCACCATCTGCCATAATGGATTCGAACTTGAATCTATTATAACAATTTATTACTAGGATAATTGTAAACGAAGTCGTGGACTAATCTTGGATTTTTTTTGATTACTTTTGGATTTAATTCTTTAAACTGAAGGTTATTTTTAATCTTTTTTCAAGGAAAAATAAATTATATGCTTAATTTTACAAAGCTTGTTGTAGAGAGAGAGAGAGAGAGAGAGAGAGAGAGAGAGAGAGAGAGAGAGAGAGAGAGAGAGAGAGAGATACAAAGGTAATTACACGAATGATCAATGATACAATGAATATACATGTTAGTTAAGTAACGGCTATATAATAATAATAATAATAATAATAATAATAATAATAATAATAATAATAATAATAATAATAGGAACACAATAAAGGGATACTATTATATGAATTCTATATGACCTTGTATATTTTAACGGGAACCATAATTGAAATGCTAAATTATGAATTGTTAAAATCGACGAATATCTAGTACCATGAAGCTTTCAAGCTTAATTCAGTTTCACACGTGTTCGATTATTGTATTGTCTTTGTTTGACTTTGAAGTATTTACACAAGGTCTCTGTTATTTAGCAGTCTTTTGAAATCTTAACAAATTACGTGTCATGAATTATTTGACATTAATACTATATTTACCTCACTTGTTTACTGGAGATTTATTTTATCAACAGGCACTAACAAGTTAGTTTAATGATCATAAGGCATACTTGGAGTTCTATACAATGAATTACAATTTATCATTAAGGCAAAAACAATTTTTCAGTTATATCGCTACGATGTCTGCAGTGAGCCAGTTTGTAGTGATGCTAGCACTGGGGCATCATGCCGCAGACATGTATCATGATGACACCAGGCCGACCAGTCCTAACACTAACCTCTTAATGCTGAGCGCCAAGTGAGGCAGCTGTTGATACTATTTTTGTAAGTCTTTGGTATGACTCGGCCGGCGATCGAACCTACGACCTCCCGCTTCCGCGGCGGACGCTCTAACCACTAGGACACCGGAGTGGTAGTTCAATTGTAGAAATAATTTACAGCATGAAAGAACATGATAACTGTCTATAAGGCAACGGTGTTTTGACAATTGGATCGAAACGGAAAAGGAGTTCATCAGTCTAATTGTAAGACACAAATAGGTAACAGTATTAAAAATATTGTTACTCATACATAAAATGGCAGTAGCAGGTGTTTCTATTAGCTAACGGTTTTTGCATTTGCATGAAGTGTCTATTCCATATTTCTAGCCCACTGGAGGTGATAAAGAGAGGATTAGAATCGACAAGCATTGAAGAATTGCAGAAAAAGGTTCCATGAAACCAAAAATGCTGGATTACTATCATAATATAATGAGAGTAAAGGGTTTTGTGAGACATGCTTTACCAACTTGGACGATGCTTTTCCTCTATATGCATTTACTAACCCTGTACTATGTACTCACTCAGAAGGGAGTGAACTCTGATAAATCAAGACAATACAAAATGTATGATTTATTTTTTTACTGAGTTTCTGACGATCAAGTATAATAAAATTACAATCTGACTGCACTAGTGATTGATGTTATTGCAATGTATGCTGCATTCAAATTTTCCTTCATCAACTAGCATTAAACAAATTGTACAATGTCAAGGTTAACTTCAAATATAACAATAATATCGGGTAGTTTTTTCATCTTGTTTGATACAAATATTAATGTGGATACTAATAACACTATTTTGGACAGAAGCTTCTGAAAGATTAAACCATTTAATATAAAATCGATACTATCTTCAAGTTTAGTGACTACCGCGCGTTCATTGTTTGTGATTAATTATTTTGGTCAGGAGAAATAACTTCAGACAATGTATTATGAAGAACGAATTGCGCTAGTTATAGTCAACGGCAGATATTGAAGTTGAGAGTTTTTATATATAGAAAGACGTTTATCATAACACTTGACCTTAGGATAACAACAAAAATCTTTGCAAATTGCATACATGTTACATATTATCTAATTCTTGATCAAAGATTGAAAACAGCACTTTCAAAAGTTTCTGAAGTAGCAAAGTTTGATAAGCAAAAGTATGAACTGAAAATATTTGCCTCCAATAGTATGCGGTTCAGAATAAATTGTTTATTGAGCAATGAGATATATATATATATATATATATATATATATATATATATATATATATATATAAATAAAGTTGCGATCTCCATAGAATGCGTTAAAAGAGAACTAACCACTCACATAGACTCAGATACAACGCGGATTACATGTGCTCAAAGTTCTTCAATAATTAGGTTAAAGAATGTGTTAATATTGCGCAAAACCAGCGGAGAAAGTGGCGAATAAAAGTTTGTCATCTCTGCCAGAACAAAATTTAGTAACTATAAAAGATAATGTGCTTTATCTCAAGGAGAATCTAACACATATAAAGACCTAGATATATAAAGTAGTCAAAGGACATCAGATTGTACATTGGAAACTATATCATATGGCATGATCTGAGAAGCAAACATGATAACAGGCTACATTGTAGATAGTTGTGGATTTAAGCTAGCCAACATACAACAACGCTTCCACCTTTAAATCAAGAAGGGAAAATGTGGATACTTACAAATTTATTGTTTTATATTTGCTTCAGATTCTCAGATAAACATTTTAAACTATCGATAATTATGGCTTAGTCATGTATAGATATCCAGTGGGCTGTAGGTTTCACATGCCGTGTATAAAAATGGGTGAATGTATTTCTTTGTCTTTTTATTCCCTTTTGATTATGTAACAAATTTTCGACTAACACTAACTCGTCGTTTTCCTTTTAAAATTTCAAACTCTTTCAGTTACTTTTGAAAAAAAAAACATCATCTGTATATATATATATATATATATATATATATATATATATATATATATATATATATATATATATATATATATATATATATATATATACAGATGATGTAACAACAACAACAACATCAACAATAAAAAAACATTTTTCCTCAAAACTGTGTTCAGTGCAATGTAAGATTTAAACCCCGACTGTTGTATAAACAATACAACCTTCTTTCTTTACATGTCTTGGACCAACTGTATGTAAATCTTGAATGATATGTACATGTATATGCATTAAAATGTATTTATCACTCACGTTTGTTGGAACATATTATAAGGGGTCTATTGACAAACAGTTTGGTTATTAGAAAAATGTCCTTCCCCACTCCGCAAGAGAACGTCACGCCCATTTAGGAAATTATCAGAATGGGAATTACCTTCTGTGAGACAATCTTGGAGAAATCACTACCTTTATCCCATATATGGGATTTGTAATGCAAAAATATAAGCTGTTTTTTTAAAAAAATCTACATTACTTATATTGATATTCCCAAGGCAGGGCCGAACCTGCTATAGGGGCCCAGGCCCCCCCCCCCCCCCGGTTAAAAAAAACCAAAAAACCTATTCACTGCTTTTGATAAAAGATGCAAAGGGGGTTCCGATTTTTGTTAATTTTTTTTTAAAATTTTTTTTTAGTGTTTTTAAAACATTGCAGTTTTAGCACCAGATTGCACCATTTTGCATCCTTGATAAAAAAAAAAATTCGGGGTGGGGGCATGCCCCCGGACCCCCTAGAAGGCTCGGCGTTCGCTCCTTCGCTTAACCCAAAAACAAGTTTGGCCCCTCCCCCCTGAAAAACTTAGGTCTGGCCCTGCAAGAGAACCCAACATACCTATCATGCTCTCGCAAAATATAACTAGTTCCAGCTGTCTAGAGACATTAGCTTGTATTGACCATACACATTCGGAAACCTATCCCTATAATAGCATATTAGTCAATTACATGGATTCAACTGTTAATATGATATTCCTTATATTAATGATATTTACATGAAGCAAGTTGTATTTCAAACATAAAGAGTGTCTAGTGGGCAAAGTTTTCTTTCATTCATCTTCTGGCTGACAACGCCGACTGGATTTTGGTTTACTCAACGCGAGTGGTAAAAAACTTTGATTTGGAGTTATTTTACTCCATTGTCAAATTTATGGAAGAATGTGGCACTCGTATTTAAGATTGTTTTTTTTTTTGTTTTTTTTTTTGGGAGGGGGGGGGGCAGTGTTGTAATAATTTTTTCAGCCAGCTTGCCATCCTAGCTTTAGGACACTGACAAACAATACACCCTGTTTGCTAGCTTGGGCAGAATTATTGTAGTAATCAGGTCCGGAGCTTCCGCTAGGCGAACTAGGCAATCGCCTAGGGCACTGGGCTAAGGGGGGTGCCAGAAAAAATTGCAAATTGGGTTTTATTTCATGATGAGCGGGTGGGGGAGGGCGTGAGTGGGAAGGGGGGGGGGGGGGGGCGCCATATATCTGATCTCGCCTAGGGCGCCAAAATGCCTTGCACGGGCGCTGGTTGTAATGCTATTGCTGTAATTATGCAGATGTGTTTCTTCACTAGTCAGTGTGTAAAAGTAAACGATGATTTTCTTTTCTATCGTAGATTTAGGTCACTCACACATTATTGCTTATTTCCAAGCCATTTTTAATATAACTTGGTGAAGATGACAATGTCATCAAGATGTTGGACGCGCTTTATTATGAGCGTATATATTCTGTATCTGACTCGTTATTGTTTTAGTTTGGCATTTTGTCACTGCTCTAAGGTTTTTACTATTGATATGGTTTGTACCTGTATTAGTAGATAGGTTGATATCATAGAGCACTCAGTAGTGTACAATTATGAATAAAATCCACGCATGGAAGCCCGCATCATAGGTCAAGCGAATATCACGTGACCGACCCCCCCTTAAAAAAAATGTTTGCGTTCTTGGATCCATGCATATTAAAGACACTGTTTTGTAATTTCACCGGCTTAGCTTGTCCATATGCTAGAACGATATTTATGATCCAAACTTGATACAACTTGGTAAATAATCGCATTGTCGATTACATTTTGTTCCAGCTTGGTAAATAATGTTATATAATAGTTGTATTAGACAGGTTAAAAAAAATAATGATTCGTGGGCATAATAATACGTTTACTTTTGACTTTCTGGATTGTTATATCTCTAGATTTAGAGGCTACAGTTTTTAAACCGATTTTTAAAAGCATTATGAATATGAGCAAAATAATATGCATATTAATTATACATTAATCTGCGGAAATAATGTGATTAAGAATCCAATAAAATGTGTGGTAAATAGAAGACCCCCCCCCCCCCCAACAAAAAAAGAAGAACAAAAACCCACACAAAAAGCCCACAAAACAGCTGCCTGTCTTACAAATCGGGATACGACCGGAAACATTGTTAACCAATAGATCTAGAAAGAATAAGAAAAAGAAAGGAAGGCAATGAAAAACAATTTAATCCGAATAATGCTCAGTTGTTAGTGCCTATTGCCGCGGTTCCGGAACATAGGTGCTGAAACTGTTTTAGGTCGTACCATTTGTTGACGGAAGTGGTTTACCTTAACCACTAGACGTCAGCACCGCTTGAATAATTTCCATGATGTCTGCTTCCCGTACTCAGGTAGAATTGCCATGAAATAATGATGGTTTTGTAGACTTTTTGGCATGAAAGGCGTCAGCGATACATTTATTTTGCCTGTAATATACATTTCCTGAAGGGATTTTTACATTTACTGACAGATATCGCCCAGACAAAACATGCATGTGGTTGACAAATCGATCAATAATTTTCTAAAAAATTGTCTCATGAAAGAAGTTGCAGCCTCCCAAATGTGGTTTTCTTGTACAGGTGATAAAGAAAAGTATGTTTAAAAAGAACCATAATTGCACGAGAGGATTCTTCTTGCACATCGACTGTTATGAATCTTGGTCTTGTATTTAATAGTGAAACAAGAAGCGATATCTTAATCATGCATGTAGAAGACCTATCATAAAAGAGATGCTGCTTCAGTTATACTGCATAATGACGTCACCGGTGCAAATACCAGTTAAGATCGGGTATCATCAAAGCGAGATAGTCATTTCACAACTGTTTCCTACTTTAGCTGATTATCAAAATGAACATTTTTTTTTATCCTAGTACCAAGAGATATTGAAAATATATTGCTTGAAATGTGCAATATTACAGTGATAATCAATAGTCTGAATATACGTTAGCGTTTTTTTGTATTCATATCATTATAGATGTTGTAAAGCACTTAGAGCTTCTACAGATTATGCAAAGTCCTTATTTTTATTATTATTAACATTTGTACCCCCGACCGATTTAAAAGATGAAAGACATAACTTAGATAAAAGATGCATAGAACTTAGTTCATTTATTATCTGACAGTAACCAAATAGGATGAACTACATCACAATGTTGTTTGAGGAAATCACTTTGCCTATAATATATGTAACATGATGCCATATTTGTATGAAAGGTTCTGAGAATGCCAGTATTAGGGTCACTCTGGTCACAGGTTAGAAATTACAAATCACTGAATGAATTTACTAAGTTCTGTGCACATTTTATCAGATAAAAGATTTATGTTATTGAAATTGGTAGTGGGGTACAAACCAATGGGGAGGTATAGTCAGATTTTGATCAATGTAATATGTAGCACATAATAATTTTGTCTTTGTGCTGTGTCATACTGCCTAAATAATGACCTTGTGTAGCATGTCCCTATGTCGACTGACAGGAGGCAGAGAGGTAACATTTTCAGGAATATCTCACACACTTGGCAGCCCAAAACTCTACTTTTCCACAAATTAAATCTAATTGATTATATGTACTTTGCTGACTTCATCATGATGGAATCAGAATTTGACAATGGATGTATTCAAAATAACTAAAATATAGATCAACAGAACATGAAACTCATCCATTTGTTTGTGTGAGAATGGAATTTATTTGAAAAAGGATGGTGTAAAGTCCATGTAAACCTACATGACTTT
Organism: Unio delphinus; assembly: GCA_029339505.1. Lineage (NCBI taxonomy): Eukaryota > Metazoa > Mollusca > Bivalvia > Unionida > Unionidae > Unio > Unio delphinus. The sequence goes on along the minus strand of JAQISU010000106.1, from coordinate 14,628,227 downwards.
ATTTGGTGGAAAAGCTGCAATATGTGTGACAAAGTGTTGAAAATTTGGATGCTTATTCAGATATCAGTCAACATTGCAACACACTACACAAAGCGATTATTTGGGATGTAAAACATAACACCAAAACATACATAACATGATATGTGATAATGTCTTACTTTCTTAGACTAAAAAAAAATACAGACTAAATGATTTTATTTCAAATTAAAATATGTGTTTATTGATTAGTTTTTAAATTTGTGGCTAATCATACAGTAAATATGAATTTATTTCTCACATGGCAGTGCCAGGTACCCGAAGATGAACTGAATGTTTAATTCTTTCTCTTTGTGATTTCACACTGGCAGTGGCACATATTATCTAATGGGAATTTTCGATACCAGCATAAAAATAGCAGATGTTTACTGAAGATAAAGTTCTGAATTAGATGATTAAAAAAGTAAAATTTGTCCATTAATAATCTGCTTGTCTTTACTAAGCAACTCATCTTGGTCATTTGGACCCCTTTTTTTGGAACTCATTACATGTATTTTGCAGCTTGAGTACATTTTGTCTTGAATGTATTTTAATTAGGTTTCATTTTGGACAAATTATCAGGTATCCTAATTTCTTAAGATTCTTGTAGGAACATTTTACAACCTAAAAATTTAAATACAAAGGCCAACAAAAAAAATGTTGTGCACTACTTGCTGTTTTTGTAGGATACATATCCACAGATTAAAATACTGATGCAGAATTATGCCCATGAAAATTTATTTATTGGTGGTACTGTTATCACTGGGGATACAGTCAGTGAATTATTGATGAAAATTTGGCATTATAAAACTCCCTATGAACCTTGTAGTGAGGGCTCCTTATGGGCATCAGACTCAGAATTGTATTTTCATGCACTCTGGTATCTGTGAGATTATGCAGTGAGATTCATAGTAGACATATGTCTGTAGACATAGTCAGTCTCTGGCTTTATGGAAATTACAATTCAGTTTCCCATTAGTGAACTGGGATTTTTTGGCAAAATTAATGTTGAAATTATTTGAAATTCCTAGTCTTTGTTGAATTTGTGCTGGGGATGATCAAGATAGACTGTTATGCCCAGTTAGCATCCAGCGTTTTTATCTTTAAGCATGTAAAGATAAAGGAATGGTAGAATATGTCTTTTCCACCCTCCATTAATCCCTGAGCCAAACAGCTAGGCAGTCCCTGACAGCATACATGCAAAGATCGCCTAGAGCAGTGTTAGCCTTACCAGTGCCTGAGACTTGCTGAGAATACTTGGCTTGCAGAATTTTTTTTACGAGTAATAAATGTTATTTTCTTATTTATGTTCCTTTAATTAAGCTAAAATTTGGCACAGCAGTTCTCAATAAAATTACATACAAAAATGGTATACAAATTCCATGCTACATGCATAAATAAAACTGATGCATAAAGAAAAAATGATTTTCTTACCAATTTGTTTCTCTTGCCATGAATAATCCATAAAAATCCATGATGAATTCACACTGAATAATTAACAATATCAACACTTGAAATTTACTCCATTTTATGTACACAGAAATTCCACTTGTCATCTCTATTGCAAACTGAACCTCGTGTGAATGCTTCTTCAGTCTCAAGTAAAAGTCTCCTTCCAACGGCTGATTCTCATAATTATTTTAATTTTCTAATCTTAATATTTCCACTATTTTTGCTGCTATCAAAGTCCAATTTTTTCCCTTTCTTCAGCAATGTTCATTCTATCTGTATAAGCTAACATTTTATTGGTTAAAGTGCCTGCATAATTAGGAAATTGCCTCAAATCAACCAATGGTTTGCGTCGATTTAACTCTTCGTTTGGGATCCAGGCATAGATAAATACTGCCACTCAAGCTCAGCGTCCAGGATACAAGCTAGGTAATCTCAGTCACGTTATCGAGGCACTTGGGAAATGAGGGAGGTAAAGTATGATGGGTTATCGAGGCAGCAGGGGTTAAATGTGTTAAGGGCTCTGTATAAATTTCTAGTGCCATTATATCATGCATTCATGGTGAATTGTCACCACAATTAAGAGAACAAAGTAGTCACTTATTGATAAAGACATATCCTTTATGAATCTAATATCCCATGAGTTTCAGGCTATTGCTACATCATGCTTAATTGTTGTTCCTTGGAGGACGTTATGAAGGCAGCATTTTGGTGTTCCCTTACTACCTTCAATGTTTTTACCACTGTTTATTAGCTCAGCAAAATGCAGACATTTTTTTTCTGGGACCCATTGGTGCTGCGTATTCTTTGACAAAAAATATGATTGTCTCCCACAATGGTGTTAAGAGGTTAGTGTTAGGACTGGTTGGCCTGGTGTCAGAATAATTTGACTGGGTGGGACATATGTTACATGTCTGCAGCATGATGCTCCAGTGCTAGACATCACTATAAACTGCCTCACTGCAGACATCATAAAGATATGACTGAAACATTATTAAAGATACATTAAAAATCCAAATCACTTACACAGACATCATAGTGATGTGACTGAAAAATTGTTAAAGCTACATTAAAAATCCAAATGACAGACACATACAAACACACATACACAATGGTGAGTACATTCCATTTCCTCTGTTTTTAATCAATTATCAAGAGAGAACATCAGCCAACCCTGACAAACAAATTCAGCTATAGAATAGTGATCAGTAATGTATTGCTGCCAGTAAAATTTAGAGGAAAGGGGGGGGGGGTAAACTAATTTTAATTATGCAGTATTTGCACATTGCTATTATAAATTGCCCTCCAACAACCATGCATTGATGTTTTGGCTGACATGTTGGTAAAAAAAATACGTTTCTATGCTTGACCTAAATGAGGTGCATTAATGGATTGTATCATACTGATAAATTTCCAATCTTTTGGAGGATGTATATTTGTATCAAACAGATGGTGATTTGTTGACATCAAGAAGTCTAATGATATACAATAGTGATATACAATAGTGATGGGTAAGTGTTGTATAATTAACATTAGTTGCTCCAACCCTCTACAACCTACATATTATTCTGTGCAGATAAGCTGAATAAGTATAAAATCAATGAATTCAGTGGCACATATTATTTAGCTATAATTTGTAATGAATTTTCCTTTACATTAGTTTTATTTTTAATTTGATTCATAGAAATCTTTTCTTTTTTTCAGAGAACAGTATCATGATGTAAGCATAATATTTTATGTACAAAATGGATTAGACTGAGCCACCATTGTAGTTCTCAGAATGTCTGATCAGGAAGACAATATCTGTCTGGATGAGAAGCAATCAGTTAAAGAAGTTACTGAACCAGACTTTGGGGAGGGTGCATGTGGTGGTAGGGGGCTGAGACCTAGTAGTCCCAGAAGTGAAGGAGACAATTTTAGTATGGATGTTCAGTTTGGTGAGGGAAGCTCTCGACATGCTAGTGAAATTTCATCCCTTTCCTATCAGAACTTATTAGATGATAATGATATTCCTGGCCCTGTATTATCCCGGAGAGAAAGTGAAGAAAGTGTAGATTCCTATCTTCCAGATATTCCTGATGACATTCCACAAAATATGGAAGGACCTGACATGTCAATATCTGTAAGCCAAAGGGTTACAAAATCTGGTGAAAACATTCCAAACAAAATTTCCATTAAAATGACAGATGATAATATACAAATATGTGAAGAAATTTATAGTACTGATCGACTGGGTGGTAGAACCACTCGAAGTGAGTCAAAGAGAAATGAAAGTATGAGAGAAGCTAATGAATATGGAATTGCATGTGATTTAGAAACTAAAGATATTCAATACAGCTTTCGAAAACAGGATTTTCTGGATACCCAGATAGATGGTTTAGGTCATAGAAGTAGATCCCTACCTCCTACAGAGGAGAAAAAGGAGGATATTAGTTGGAAAAGAAATAGTTTAGAAATTCGAAATAATATACCAGTCATAGGAGAGATTAAGAATTATGAAAAAGACATTAACAGTCTAGTGTTCAGTAGTCAGGGTGCAAAGCCAAAAATAAAGAAGCAGTCCCCTGGTCTAGCTTGTCGAGTTGGTGAGGGAAGTGGTAGTGGCAGTGATAAAGAAGGATCCAGTTCAGAAAAAGAGATGGACAAAAGTTCAAGGATGGCAAATGATATGACACCTGCTGTGAATGTAAATGTCAACAGACAGAATGGCCAGTCTTCAAAAGACAGTTTTGGTAGAGATGATATAGATATCCCGAAAATGACCATCCCTGGCACAGTCAGTATTGGAGGTGTGAATGTTTCAGTAGCACCTGCAAAGATGGATGTACAAAATGAGTATGATTATGTAAAATACTCTAGAGTTCAACAGGGCAGTTCCTATGTTGGAATGAGACTTGCTTATTCAAGCTCAAATGATGCTGCTAATTTAAAGAGTGGATGTTCCAGTGTGAATGGTATCGATCATCTGGGAGATAGTTCTAGAGAGGGCACACCTGAAAGATTTTCACAGCAGAAGATGTCTAATATAAGAAACATTCAGGAAAGAGTTAGTGAGGAAACATTAATGGAAATTCCATTAAATGGACCGGATACTTGCCTGATGGATGGAAGCAAACCGTTTTCTCTGTCTCCAGAAAATACTGAATGTGATAGCATAGAAGTTGAGAGTGTAGTTTCAGAGGATGATAAATCACCTGTAGGTATGCCAAATGTGGAAGATGGACTGTCAAGCAGTCAAGCGAGTGATGCTGAAGATAATACCTTTCCTCAGGAGCCAGTTACTCCTACTAAAATGCTTCAATTGAAGCAGAAAGCTGAAATCCAGCAGAGCTTGAACAACCAGCAAAATATGTCAGAAAATAAGCCAGTAGAGATAGATGCTGAGGCTATTATTGAAGATCTTAAAGCAAAGCGGGAGTTTTTAGACCATGCTATAAATGACATTCGAGAAGCAATACAGAAAAGTAAAGGAACAGAGCTAAAAACTTCATATGCAGAAGAAAGTGACAACATCACTGAGCCAATATGGGTAAAACGGTAGGTATAATTGTGTGCCCTCATTTTTAAAGGTGTCATTTAATTGATACAAGTCAATAAATGCTTAATTGCCAGAGTAGATATAACCACGTGTCAACTAGGGTATCCTTTTCTGCCAAAACTGTTATTGTAGGTATTGTTAACACTCTGTTAAGAGATAATATTTATTTTACAGTGAATATAGATAAAAATTATATATTGGTTTTGAAGTTAACAACAGTTTCAGTTTTTGTATATGATATGTAGCAGTATTGACAAACATGTTAATCCATCATTGAATCTTGCCATTATACAAATCAGATTAGCATCCCAGCTACATATACAGCCTATCATAAGACAAGGCTTCACATAAGACTTGAAACTGAATGGACAGGGCTTCACTTAAGACTTGAAACTGAATGGACAGGGCTTCACTTAAAACTTGAAACTGAATGGGCTTAGACAACTGGGCAAAATTAAAGAATAGGAATCAAAATCCTTAAGCCAAGTATTATTAAAATGACATGGAGAAATAAATCTCACTTTTAGAACTTATTTGTCATTTTCTGAGCTTTCTTTAGTTTGAAATTTGAACATCCCACATAGCATTAAAATAGATTACTCATGAACCACCATAGAAAAATATTTGGCATTACTGATAATGGGTTAGCACAAGTTTTACTTGATACACATCAATCTTTATTATTACTGACATGGCAATACACTTAGATCACAATTTTCTTCCATGCTTGTCTGACTTGTCATGTACATTTTGAAGAAGTGTATACTTGCTGTTTCTGGCGGTCATGTTCATTCTCTCAGTCTGGGTTAGTATCATGCTGACACTTCCCTGAGAATTAAATTAAATTGTTACTCTGAGCCATAGTATTTATATGCATTACCAAAATTAAACATTTTAATTTGGTATAACATCATATTGCACAATCAACAGTAGACAGATGTATACAATGTAACAGTAATGTTATGGAAATGAACAAATAGGAAATAATTCACACACACAAATATATATATAATTGAATTGGAAGCAAAACAAATTATACTTCTCACTCGATAACTTGTACATACTGTTGTCCAAAAATAGTGGCAGAAATGAGAGTGCAAGTCAACAAGTGACCTCAGAAAAATTAAGGAATCAGTATTGAGAAATACTTTTCTAAACATGGCACCATCTTATTACCATATATACTTGCGAGTATTCCCAATTACGTATAAGACCCCCCCCCCAAAAAAAAACAAACAAAAAACAAACAATAGGTATAAACACTAAAAAGTGCATGACCCACAACTTGGAGACATCACAAGATGCATGATGTAAGCTCTAAATTCATTTATTCAGACAAATTTATATTAGCAAAGATTACACATATACTTATCTTGGAGTTGGCATGCATGATTATTAAAATGAAATGGTTTTAACTTGTTTGAAAAGTAATATATTTAATTTTCTGTTTCTTCTTGTTTCTGACCAAATTTAGATTTTTGTATAATTTGTTCGAACGTTGACATTAGCAATTGTGAGTTGCCGTAACACTACCTCTCCCTTTGGACTCAATTATTTTTTGTTTTATTGCATTGGATATTTTATATCAGCGCACCATTAATCACATTTTTTCTTTGCCTTGAAATTGTAAATACCAAACTTGTTAAAATGTGATATGACAACACAGTGAACAACAATATGGTTTGAGTCAACACTGGCAATTAGATTAGTCATTGAATTAACATAATGCACATTCTGAAGCACTGTTTATGCAGGATACATTTTTAAAAGGTGGCTGTCTTAAAATTATTGTGAAGTTTTCTTTTGTTCAATGTAGTAATGCAACTGTTGATCACATTGGCACAGAATGGAAAAAAATTCCATGGAATGTTTTTGCTTTACAAAATATACAGTGATAAGAAAATCCACCTTTTTTGAGTAGATAGAAGGAATTATTTTGCTTATGAGGTAGAAATATTTTATTTAAATTATTCTTGGCTTTGCCAGTTTGGGAGTCGTTACAGTGCAGTGTTTTCCACATATCCTCAATGTAATCACCTGGTCCAAGACTGATCATAAGCATTTTTCTAGTACATCTGAGAATAAATATATCCGTTTCAAACTTAAACTTGCTTTATAAGTGCATGTTGTTATCAGGGAAAAGTTGAATACAGAACAAGAACATAAAGAGGATTACAAAGTCAATTGTGAGACATTTAAAGATTTCTTTCTTTTTCCAGCATGCATTTACTCGTTTGAAGACAGAACTGTCGTGTTTCTTGCATCAACCATCATTTAAACACTTTCAACATTTTGTATTTTAGTTTTAAAAAATTATCTGACACATTATAACCCTGCTTGCAGGCTAAAACATGTTCTTTGGGGGAAAAAAATTCCAGCTTTTCCCCATTGATTGCTTTGCTTGAATTTGTACACATTCAGAAACTTTTATAAATTGGCACTGTCACTTGTATTATTTGCAGGGAAATGGAGATGGAAGATCAGAAGCCAGCACCCAGTGAGGAGATACGTCTATTGAGAGAGGAGTTCAGGAGAAAGCAGGGGCTAGAAATGCATCATAAAGAGCAAGAACATGGTAAGCTGATCTCACGCATGCTGAATTAACTCCATATGTACAAGAAATTTTTAGCAATCACTTGTGATAATCCAAGTGGTGAAATTAATTGGATTAAGAAACCTTGAAGACTAGGAAGAAACTAGTATACCCTGTACATCTCTATTTTATGAACCAATGAATGAAGAGACTGTATAACATTTAATTTGATGGTAATTGATTCGATTCCATAAAATATATTCATAAGAACAACTTGAAATGATTTGTTTTAAGTATGTTTTATGGCACAGCAACACAAGTAGGTTATTTATAGCTGAGGCATTCAGTAGGATTTGAACCTGTATTCTAGAAGTTGATACTTTGACACACTAACCCCCGGAAAGAACCACCAACCCACGAGAAGCTACTGGCAAGCTTTCTCACATAATTACATTAGCCGAATCATAGACTTGAACCCACACAGACAGGTGATATGGCAGTGATCCGTAACGAAGAGCGCTTTAGACCACTCAGCCACTCGGGGCCCTTCATTGTGTATAGATTATGCATGCAAATGTATGTGATATATTCTCAGACCATGATAATTTTAATGCATTCATTTTACGTAATCAGCAATGATCACTCAGTCACTGTTCACACTTGGTGGACCGTAATTAACCTTAAAGTGTCCATAATATTGATTATAAAACTGGTATGTCATTAACATTTTTTAGAAATGCGTTTCCTAAAAATGTTAATGACATGTCACAGTTTTATAATTGATCACATGAACACATTAATGCTCATTACGGTCAACCAAGTGTGAACAGTGACTGAGTGATCAATGTTGATTAAGTAAAGGAATGTGTAATTCTTTAATCCATTGTGAATTGCAATTAAAGAGGACTGAATAGCTGAATAAATGTTAAAACTAATGAAGAACAGTAACCAATTGTGATTGCTTTGATAGTAAAATTGCATTTTTTGCAGTTTCAAACATAACTTGTAAGCAAAGATTTTCTTACAAGAATTTAATCAAATCAAAGCTGTGATACAGGCTGTTGTTTTAACTTTTAATTGTTATAAAATTTTGAAGTTTAACTTTTAATCAGCACTATACATGTATAACCAATATTGTCCTGACTTACCATTTGTGAAACCAAACAACCAACAAACCTACCAGCAACTGTACCTACCTATTATGACTGGGCATAAAAGATATAAAACAAAATAACATTCTTTTCTATATAAAAAAAAATGAGTTTCACAACAATAAAAATCATGATGTTGTGCGACTACTCTGGTGGTCTATGGTTAGAGTGTCCACCTCAGATGTGGAGGGTCACAGGTTCGAACCCTGGACCAAGTCATACCAAAGACTTATCAAAATGGGTCTGTTCAGCTTGGTATCAGGATATGCAACTGGGTTGAACATCATTATACATTTCTGCATCATAATGCCTCAGTGCTAGACATCACTATAAACTGCTGCACTGCAGAGATTGTAGCACTATCACTGAAAAAATTAAAGCAGCATTAAAATTCCAACTCAAATACACACTCATATTGTTGTATGTAATGTTTTTTAAAATCATTTTTCTTTAAGTCTGCTTGAAGAAGCTACTATCATTGTCCTATCACTGAAGCCAGATTTTGCTGGATGAAAATCACATGCCAGAATTAACCTATTAGCTGCAGCTAGTACATGCATGTTTATGTATCAATAATTACCTTGATTAGCCACAACTAATGAGGTCTCACAGTTGTTATTGTTCTAGGGTTTAACACCATTTTGCAGCACAAGATAGGCTGTACACGTCAGCCAGTATTAATGGTGGAGAAAGAATCCACGAGAACGCTGGAAAAAAACACTCATCTAATATCCATGCTCATTCATATTTACAGTACAATACACAGTTAACCTGTAGTGTATAATTTTTAATATGGAAGGTTTGCAACTGATGAAATATATATTTTCCAACTTAAGCTTCAATGTTCATTTATGTATAGTACAAAGAAAAATATTTTTGGTTGTAAATACCAATACTTAACCCATTTTAGTAAGCATATTTTGTAGGTTACAGTGACCGTCTTTAGTTGAATAGGTGTAGTACTAACAGAAATTCATCCGATAATCAGTTTTCTTAATTAGAACAAAAGTAGTACCCAAAGAGTAACACAAAAACTTCTTTTTCTACCAAGGATGTAGTAATTATTAATATGCATTCCCTTGCCAAGTTTCAAGATTCTGGGTTGGATAGCATGCATATAGCACACCAAAAGCTCATGTGGCCATAAGCTAAAACCAGCAAACAAACAAAATTATAACAAGATGAGCATCATTTGCTGCAAGGGTATGGTTGTGATAGAAATTATCATCATGTAACAATATCTTACAAATGGACCTAAAAACAATTTAATCCAGGACAGTGAAAATTTTAAACAGAGAGCTACTACTGACAAAAAGGAGCAGTGCTTATCAAGATGATCTCCTCACAAAGTTTCAAGATTCTATATAGAGGTAGTATACAGTATAACCTTGTCTTGAAAGATCACCCTTTCTGCCAAAAAATATGGTCTCTCAAGGCAGGTGGTCTCATAACAGGTCACATTGCAATGTAATCAATAAATTTGTGCATTGAGAATATGATCTCTTAAGGCAGGTGGTCTCACAAAGCACTGGTCTTTCAAGACAGGTATCACTGTATATATAGCATGCAAAAAAACTATGAACTTCATGCAAAAGCTGAGCCTAAGCCAGTAAAATATGAAATGTAAGCCACATTTACTTTTGTTTAGGAAAGTGTTGTACTAAATTAGTATAATTCATACATCTAGCTGAATTATTCAAGCATGAACTGCAAAAACTAAAACTTTAACCAAAGTCTGTAGAGCATGCAATGTATCCTTTATTTTGGATGTAACCTTCCCCAGTTTGCCCCTCCTAAGAAAGGTGTACACCTTTTCCAACATATACCAGTTGGGACTGGTGGAACCAAATGGGGATCCTTGAATGAGGTGGAGAGTCCCAGATTTGAAGTCAGTAATCTTCTTTTATGGTGTAAAGATCCATGCATTGACTGTTAGGTACAACCATGCCTCTTTAGAGAGACTTGGTCAGGCACATACTGTAATGCTAAGAAAGGGGAACATGTTGGTATGCTTGGGAATTCATTTGTCTCGCTGGTCTCATCAGCTTAAGCAAAAAACAGTCCACCACTGTATATTTTGTTGTTTATTTTTTCATATATACATTTTTAAAAAAAATCTTATGTTCTTCATTTGTTGCTGCATTCATCTGAAATTTGAGTGTAACATTACAATAGGTCTAAAGTTGATATGACAGTATTCTGGGAGTTCCTGTCTTGCTTAAGCAGAAAACTTGTTTTTTGGTTGTAATCAAATGAAATAAATTTTGTGTTAAAATTTCTTTTAAAATCACATTATTTTCAGCTCATTTTCTGTATTGAGGTGAAACTTTAGGATAATATTTATGTAGGTGTCAGGAATTCCAATCATGTCTGTATCATCTACTTAAGCATGAAAATTTATAAAGTCACTTACAAGAATGAAGCACATGGGGTTGCACAGAACTTTTGTGCTTAAACTTGGTATGAATGCTGTGTCAGAATTTGTGCTTCAAGTGATACTCATTTTCCATCAAGTACAGTCAACTGGAATTTATCCCACATTTCATTTAAGTTATTTTTTTATTTATACTACATGTACTAGTTTGTCTTATATACCAGTATGTACTGATTGAGCAATATCAGGCTTCTTGTGCCTCTTGTTTAATGTTAGTGAAATAAGCAGGGACTGAAAATAGGTTCTGGAATTTTCCAGTCTTCTATCACATGAATGTTCAAATGCCAGCATATTGATCCTTTCATTTTGACTTTTACATTACCTTATAATTTTATATCACTTAGTTTTGTGCTTATCTTCTCTTCTTACACTGAATGGAGAAAGTACTAATGTATTTATGTCTAATATATTGCCATGAATGAAATGGCTTGACCAGACTTGGACTTAATCTGCAGTGTATTGTTCTCTCTCTCTCTCTGTTGTCTGGTTGGTTCACACAATGTTTTTTTCTTCTTCAGTGTATGAAATGGAGAATGAAAATGACAGACTGTTGGAAAACCAGTTCACAAGGAATGATGGGAAGGTTTATCAAGCCCCAAAAGGTGAGACTAGTTGCAGGCATTTGTTGTACTGTTTGGAAAGTTCAGGGTTCAGACAAAGCTACAGCAAAATTAGCTGTTGAAGACCACAAGTGTTTGTCCTTAATGAAAAGGCATCTTTTATGTAAAAATTTATGTTGATAGTGAAATTAAGGGACAAAGTTCATATTACAGTTGTTTATGAGTTGATAGGTTTGGCTGCATTAATCTATATTTTTCAGCATATCTTTTCCTTGGAAATATCTATGAACTTTCTTGCCTCAAAGGTTATATTCTATTAAAAAAAAGTCAAAAGTCAGTAGTAGACCACTTCTAAAATGACTGAGAAAAGATCAAAAGCATACTACAAGATGATGTCATGTAAAAAAGTTTCTGAACCCATACAGATGTTATACACTGTCTTAGTGGTACTAACTGTCATTTTGGGAGAACACTGGAAATTCTGTTCTGTTTTTGAAATTGTCCATTACAGTTGTATTTATGATGATGTATTTTGTTGTTAAGATGCAACATTAAAATATTAAGAATACATTTTTTGCTCTGGATGATTTTCAGATATTTTATACAGTGACCAGCCCTATCAGAATTTTAAAAAATTGTTGATTAGATTGAAGGATTTATATTGTTACGTGCTTAGGCTCGAATAAGCAGCAACACAGAAAGAGTGAAAACTAACAAGCTTGTATAACTTTAACAATGATTTATTTAGTACAATTATTTTCATAAAATAAATAAACTTACAGTTTTAGAGAATCAAATCCAACATTAATCCAATAGAAAAATTCAAAAAAATAATCCACTCATGGAATTGTAAGAGTCCTGATAAATAAATGTTCTAATAGTTCCAGGTTCGAATCTTGACGATGTAATCCAAAATGGCTGACAATGTCACGTGATGCAGTTCTTGTTTAATTTATCATCCAAATGAATTATGAGCACATGTTTTCTCCTCCAAATAGATAATAAATCCTCTTTCTTCAATGAATTGACACAAAGTCCAGAACAAGATAATAAAAATTATAACTCAAACATGAATACACATCTGTTCATTTTAAAGCCCAAAATTCTACTGATTTGTTCTATCCCAAACAACAGTTCTTATACTTGTTTTTCTTAAGTAAACAAGTGATCACGTGATTTTCTACAAATTGATAGAGGTTCATGGAAGGTCACAGAAAGAGACTGCCTTCAAAAAGTCACGTATTAAAAGAATGATCCAGAAGAAAAACCATCCCCAATAACTAAAAATATAAAGATGCCCTTGAAATTAACCAATAGTTTTAAAGACCTGTTTATAAATCTGAAGCAAGGTCAGATAATGAAGTAAACAAGCCAAGGTCAGCCTGTTTACAACTAGAATCTAGGTCAGGCTGAATTTTCTAGAAAGAATCTCCCAATTAATGAATATTAAACCCTAAATGACGAATTTGGATTTAACAATAAAAAATAAATAAATTAAATCCAATAACTGTAACAATATGGTAATGCTTCTTTTGATTCTTTCATCTTTGACTTGTTGCTCTAGATTTAATTTTTTTTGTGGGTCAAATTTTTTTTTACATACAGAAAAAACTGATTTTTTTCTCTGAAAAACTATGGTTTAAAAATGCAGCATAAAATGATCTACCTGTGAAAAACAACTCTATCCACCATATTCACAGAATTGGGTACTAATTAACATTTCATTCCTGGAAAAATATCATGGCAATGCAACAAAATAGAAAATATTCTTGAAGATATATGTTTATGGTATTTCAGTATAGGATTATAAATAATTATAAAAGTTATGTGACTTGTATCACTTAATAATCTTTTTCTTTTTCAGGTAATATGTCAAACAGTTAACACTACAGGTAGAGGTATTAAGTAAATGATTACCACTGTGCTTTTGCTTTATGTACTTACTGCCTAATTGCTTTCTATTGTCTTCTTAGTCAGTTTCTTACAATTATTTTCTACCAAGCTTACACAGAGTTTTGAAGAAATCGATAAAGAATGTCAGGTGCATTTACATATTTTCAATAATAAATAATATGCCTCTCCCTCAGTAACTTGTGCGATGCAGTCATGTGTGGATCCCATTTTTTCCCCTAGAAAATACTCCCAAAGTTGAACCTTATTTGTGGAACAATCAAAACCTGTGAGTGAAACTTTGATATATCAATCATTTTATCAAAAATGGTGGTCATTGACCAAAAATTTGACTCAGCATAATGAAATTCAAAACTTTTAATAAGAAGTCATATATTTTATTAATTTTAAATTAAACACTGTAAATAATGGTATTTGATTATTTTTTAATGCACACAAATCAGTAATGCCTGCTGGTGGCAGCACGTTAAGGAATAAATGTGAATTAGATAGTTTTAAAAGTGATATATGTGTTTTAGTTGAATCTTTTAATTGTGGAATTTTGTGGTCTCTCTGAAATCATCATAAATGCTTTATGGTCTCTGGTGGCTGAGTAGTCAAAAGCACTTGCCTTTACTGATCACTGCCATCTTAACTTCGTCCATGTGGGTTCAAGTCTCAGTCTAAGCTAATATGGGTATACTTCCCATAGGTTGGTGGTTCTTCTTTTCTGTGTAGCTATCATGTACTGAAAAAGGAATTTAAACCCAAAACAACAATATGGACTCTTGTATTCAAATGTTTCAAGTGTCATTCATTTATGAGAACCTCATTAAATGCTGGCTGTGTTTTGATCTCCAATTTGCAGAAGTGTTTTTTGTATCATTACAATGAGTTAAAAGTTGACCTGCTGTGTATTATCATGTTAATTATGTCTTTTGTGTGAAATCAAATAAATGGGATGGATTAAGAAAAATAACTTTAAATGGCTTGCAAATCATACCCATGTAAGAGCTGGTGGTGATAGGGTGTCATGTCAATTGATTTCAAATGACCAGTTGAACACTTATGAATATTATCATTTGGGTAAGATAATTAAAGTCTCAAACATTAAACAATAGTTTATCCTACTAATTTGCAAATGTGAGTCCAAGGAGTACTTGGAAAGCTTTGTTTCACAGATGCAGTTCGATACAGAAAAGCAAGTGTCAAAGATATTTTGAGAGGTTTGCTCAAGGAAAGTGGTGACCCTGAAATCTATGAGACTTTTGAAGGTAGCAGAGAAGTAAAAAGACCACCCAAAATAAATGAACTGATTTTCTCTGAATGTTAACTGAGATAACTATAATGTATTAATAGTGTAAATATTGATTTATTCTGATTCACACTATTGACATAATTCATGAAGTTAGGGCCCATTGAATTTGTGTTTGGACATAATTTGAGTATTTGTAGAATTTTGCATTTTAACTAAGAATAATTTATTGTTCTTAATTTAATTTCATTGAATGAATCTTAAAAAATGTTAAATACAGGAAAACGATTTAATTTTTGTATCATATTTCATTTGATTAGAAATTTTGTGAATAATACATGTCAACCATAATATTTATGGTTATTTGAATTTTGTAAATCTGATGAAAGTTTTGTCTCAAAACATGTAATGGCTGTAATAGTTGAATCATCATGTTTAATTGCCTGGATTTTTTTTTATTCAGTCATTATAAGGAAATAATGCAGTGTAATTTCTTTATTGTATTTCATTTGAAGTGTGCTAGATCATCTAGAGAAAATAATAGCAATAAGGTTTTACTGATAAAACAAATTTAAGAAAACAAAAACAACTTAAGTTTTGAAAATTTTTCCTTGAAAAAAATCGGAATTTTTTTTGTAATTTTGTTTTAAATCAAAATTAAAATTTATTTATATTCACACATAAATAGTAGTGATGAAATACACTTTGTATTTGTAGGTACATGTACATATGTATTAAACCCTCATGGAACACTGGTTTTAACAGATGTTGTTTTACATGAAAATATTGACAATAAACAACAAGTTCATTTGCGAAAAGGCTATTTATGACGATTGTTCCACAGCTCTTTGTATAGATGATGGATGTTGATTTTGACTGGAACAAAATTGAATTATTGGTTGTTAGTTCAGCTGGTCATAAACAAGAAGAGCTTATGGGATTGCCCATTGTATGTTGTACATTATCTTCCTATCCTTAAGGCCTAAATTGTTAATCCTCTTTGACTACTTGGAGGATTGCCATGAAACATTGCAAACACATTAATCACATGGTCTTGATGGTCCTAAGTTTATAAAAGTGATGTTACTTGGACATCCAATATGGGCACCACAGTGGCCATGTTGAAAATTTTGTTATAAATAAATATTGTTTTAAATAAAAATTGTTATCAGTATTCTGAATGAATGATCATATCAATGTGGGGTTGTCAGTAAAAAGCCTTCTGATGATATCTAGTTGGTCCTGATTAAAAATGGTGCCATACTGATGTCCAGTATGGCCACCATGGTAACGATCTTGACAAACTTGCTGTTGTTACTCGTGATGATGAGAAAGTGATGTTAAAAAGGCATTTTTTGTTTGTGATATCTAGTTGGTCCTAAATGAAACTGCTGTATCCAGTAATCCCACCATGGCAGCCATCGAAAAAAGCATCTTATTTCTTCTTCTCACTAAAGATTTTTCTTATGTCTTGATGTTGTACAAGAAAACAGTGCAAAATCTACGGCCAACATGACAACTGTCTTGAAAATATTTTGTTGCTACTCATCTTGAACATAAAGTTGTATTGACATGGGATTTTTGTGGGAGGATTTCTTCTACCATCTAGTTGGTCTCAATATGATTACAATGGTCATCTTAAAAATCTGGCTATAGCTACTCCTGAATTGATCGTCATAATGGTAATGAAGTCTGGTGGGTCCTAATTGAAAATGGTACTGATCATTCAACCGATATGGCCACCACTGCAGATGGTGTGAAAATCTTCTTTATTGCTAAAATTATATCAAAGATGTTTTCGATACTCAGCAGTTAAAAATAAAAAATGGTCATAACTTGAATTTCTGGAAATTCTTTTGGGTCAGTAGAGTGTCAGTCACTTTTGAGACTAATGATTTATAGGAGTCAATTAATTCAAATACAGTGTGAAATGTTTTCATCTTTAATATTCATCTCTGCCTATGCTTGATGGGAATTTATGATGTATGTGATGTTTTATGTTCCACGTTACTTTCCACGATTATGAGGATCATGTATATCATCAAGTTCATAATTCTACCACAGCGATTGACTTTGCTATGGTATTGAGTGTAGTTGGTTACTGATTTATCTACAGAAGCATCTTTCGACTGCTCCAGTGGCCTAGTGGTTAGAGCATCCGCCTCTGATGCGGGATGTCGTGGATTCGATCTCCGGCTGAGTCATACCAAATACTTACAGCTGTTGCCTGGTGTCAGGATAATGTGATTGGGTGGGGCATGATGCTACATATCTGAGGCATGCTGTGTTACAAATAATCTCACACACACACGCACAGACACGCACGCACACACACACACACACACACACACACACACACACACACTTTTTGGGAAGGATGAGAAAGGGATTTAACATTGAAATAACCAAGCATTGTCTCAGAGCCAGATTGAATGTGAAACTTTTTCATGGAACTAGCTGATAAATTATTCATCAGTATTTAGTTAAATTAAGCTTATACTAACTTTTTTTAATAACTAATTCATGTCCTTTATTTTAAAGTATAAAATTAGCTATTAGATCTTAAAACTGATTAGATTAATCCTTGTAGAATTAATTCACTTAATTCATTTTTTTAAAGTCAGAACAAATCAGTATTATTATTTTATATTGTCAGTATTTTTAACCATTGATATAATGTACTGTTTGTAAGTTTTCTTATTTTCTCATTTGTCATGTGTCATCAATCCGCATAAATGAAACCTATTTTTAATTATATAATTTTTTTATCCAAATTAAAACTTTAGCATTAAGTTTGCAAAATGTTGTACTAAATAATTTATTAAAAAAATATTGTTACCTATATATTATAGCTAATACAGCGTATATGATTACCTGTGTTTTTGTGGCCCTATATCGTAATAGTCTCTCTTAACACAATAGAGGGTCAAAATTGTTTGTCTGTTTTTCATTTTTTGCTGTCACTGCTTTTAAACCTCTAAATGCCAGTGCTAATTATGGTCCCATTATTCTGCAACAAAACCAAAATTTAAAATGCAGGAAACACATAGACTCAACCAAATCTCTTTGGTTTTATTTACTGTATAACCTAAATCATTCTGGTTTAGTTTTTCCTGTCTATGATTCATTTTTCTTACTTTTTTGCCCTGCTTTCTTTTTTATTCTTAACTACTTTGCTTTAAGAATTGTTACAGTGTTATAACGTGTTTTTTTGTTACTTGTATTTTTCATCATTTTAGGCTCACAGTCACCTCTTGTTCTTAGATGTGTATAAATAAAACAAAAAAGGAGAATAACATGTTGTGATTCATTTCCCATTGATTTTCTGTACTTGAAAACAATCAAAACTGTTGAAACAAACTACTCTTCCATTCAAAAAAATGGTAAGGAAGGTTGAGCCAAAAGATGGTTGGAAATGGTTTCTACCAGAGATAAATCTGATAGGAACTGAAAACACTCTATACTTTGGATAGGAACCAAAACCTCTGTTTACTTTGGATAGGAACTGAAAATTTTATGTATACTTTGGATAGGAACTGAAAACTCTGTATACTTTAGATAGGAACTGAAAATTTTATGTATACTTTGGATAGGAACTGAAAACTCTATACTTTAGATAGGAACTGAAAATTTTATGTATACTTTGGATAGGAACTGAAAACTCTATACTTTGGATAGGAACTGAAAATTTTATGTATACTTTGGATAGGAACTGAAAACTCTCTATACTTTGGATAGGAACTGAAAATTTTATGTATACTTTGGATAGGAACTGAAAACTCTCTATACTTTGGATAGGAACTGAAAATTTTATGTATACTTTGGATAGGAACTGAAAACTCTGTATACTTTGGATAGGAACTGAAAATTTTATGTATACTTTGGATAGGAACTGAAAACACTCTATACTTTGGATAGGAACTGAAAACTCTCTGTTTACTTTGGATAGGAACTGAGAATTCTCTGTTTACTGTGGATAGGAACTGAAAACTCTGTATACTTTGGATAGGAACTGAAAACTCTCTGTATACTTTGGATAGGAACTGAAAACTCTCTATACTTTGGATAGGAACTGAAAACTCTCAATACTTTGGATAGGAACTGAAAATTTTATGTATACTTTGGAAAGGAACTGAAAACTCTCTATTTACTTTGGATAGGAACTGAAAATTCTCTGTTTACTGTGGATAGGAACTGAAAACTCTGTATACTTTGGATAGGAACTGAAAACTCAATGTATACTTTGGATAGGAACTGAAAACTCTCTGTATACATTGGATAGGAACTGAAAACTATAATTTGGATAGAAACTGAAAACTCTGTATACTTTGGATAGGAACTGAAAACTGTTGACTTTGGATAGGAACTGAAAACTCTTTGTATACTTTGGATAGGAACTGAAAACTGTTTTGGATAGGAAATAAAAACTCTGTATACTTTGGGTTTCAAATTGGAATGATGCATCCTAGTTCTTTTTTTCAGATTGATAGGCACATTGTATGCTGTGTATCTCTTATCTTGCTTTTGAAAAAATAAATTAGAAGCTAACATTTTAAAGAGAAAAATATTAAGAGCTTACTAGGTTATCTGATGAAAGCTTACTTAAGATCTTACAGGGCAGGATACTTGGAAAGAGTGAACATGATACAACCTTTACACCAAATTCTTTTTCAGAATACTGTAGTTTTGCTTTTTAGTGTGAACGTCAACACATTAATCCCTGAAGGTTTATGCTGTTTTCGCATGAAATGCAAGTAGGAAACACATTTTGGGAACTATTTCTGAATACATAGTAATATGTCTACTTCCAAGCAATTTTCTATTAGCCCAAAGCCAAGTTTCGCTAAAAACGTTTTCTATTGTTTAGTTTGCTTGCACATGAGCAGAAGGGGAAAAAGTTGGAGTTCTTTTTTTTATTGTTGCTTGATGGACCCATAATTTTTGTATGGAGAAGACTTTATTCAAAATGTCCACCTTATCCTACTTTTTGCACAAGTTCGCCTGTCTGTGTGCACTTCAGACCGGTCTGCCCTAGATCTCAGGCCATAACGACTAAAATCTTCACACAAAATCAGATTCTGACCATGGGCAAATTTTGGGTGGGCAAAAAAACAGGTCCAAAAAATATGGTTTTTTCTCTCTCTCTCTCTCTCTCTCTCTCTCTCTCTCTCTCTCTCTCTCTGTGCACATGAGGCATCAATGAGTCTTCTTCAACTTTGGAGGTCTTCTTTTTGATTGCCTGCTTTTAATGTCAGATTGAGCCGAGTTCCCTCTCTATGGAATCTCTCCAGGTCTATTTTGGGCATCATCTCCCATGTTTTCCCATTGGTGTCCTTTTTAGTGCCATCTTGGGCAGGTGACTTATTCTTCTAAGGCACTTGGTATGAAATGAATTTCCTACAGATGCTCTGGGTGGTTTTCCAGTATTTGCATTATATAGCAGAAGGTTTAATAGATTTATTTGTAGATCTGAGTTTTGTCCTAAGAGAGAACAGTTCGTATGATGCGAGTTGGTCCTCAATGAAAATGGTGCATCTGACATCCAAAATAGCCAGCTTGGCAGCCATTTTGAAATCTTGTTATTGCTACTTTTTCTGAATGATGCCCAACATGGACACTTTGAAAATCTTAATTCTACATATGAATGGATGGTCATATGAACATAGAATTTTGACTAAAATCATTTTATGATAACTTGTTAATCTTAAGTGAAATTGGTTTTGATCTGGCATTCAATAAAAATCCATGTCTATCTCGAAAATCTTATTATCTCTATTCCTAAATGGATTTTCATAACAACATGGGGTTTTCATTGAAAGACTTGTGTTATCTAAAAATGATGCATATCTGAAGTACAATAGTGCATCCGCAGCAGCCATCTTGAAAATCTTGTTATTACATTTCTTCTGAATGGATCGTTCAGATCAACATGGTGCCTGTCTGCTGTCAAATCTGACCACCACATCTGGCATTTTGAAACTCGTGCTAGTGAAATTATGACTGAAAACATTTATGTTGACTTGGGGTTTTCACAAAAGACTTCTTATCATGTCCAGTTGTTATTAAATGAACATGGTGCTGATCTGATATCCAACGTGGCCACTATGCAGTGGCCTTCTTGAGAAGTTTCCTATTGCTACTACTCAATGGATGGTCATATCAGCATGAAGTTTTCAATTCTTGTGATGTCTAGTTGGCCACCACAGCAGCCATCTAGACAATCTTTTTATGGTTAATTCTATTGAATATCAAGTCATATTTTCACCAACTGATTTGTTATGGTGTCTTCTTGGTCATAAATGATACTGATCTGGAGTTGAAAATTGCTGCCACAGTTGCAAACTTGAAACATTTGTTATCACTACTACCTAATGAATGGTCATATCATCACTTATATTGTTTTGTTCATCTTAAAATGGTGCAAATATGACCATCATGAAAATCTTGTTTTATCTACTCCTTTATAGGTATTTGTTTTGACATGGAGTTTTCATCAGAAGAGTTCTTATGGTGTCTACTTCAGACTAAATTAAAAGGACTCACACTCAATATGGCCCTTGTGTTGGCTATCTTGTAAATATTGTTATCTCTACTTCCATATTGATGGCTATATCAACATAGGAATCTTACCAGTAGACTTCTTATGATATATTGTTGGTCCCAAAAGAAAATGGTGCCAGTCATAAATCCAATATGGCTGTGGTAGCTGTGTTGAAATCTAGTTGTCACTGTTTGGAATGGATGATCGTTATGACATGGGCTTTTGACCCAAAGACTTCTAATATGTCTGCTTTGTCTTGAATGGTAATGGTGCCAATCTGACATCAACTTATTTGACAATCTTGTTATTGCTGAAGAATATTAGAAATGCAGTTGAGAAGAAGAAATGCTTTTACTTGAAATCTGGAAATTCATTTTTCCTAGTAGAGTGTCATTCTCATGAACAGACTCTTGCTTACATAGACAAGAACAAGAGCTTGAAAAATAAAGACAAATATATTCAAAAATGTTTATTATGTATTTTATCCTAATGATTAACTCACCTGGTTCTATCGACAAGTACGTTTATCATATGGCCTTCCTGCTGGTGTGCATCATCAATCATCTTTTGTGTGTAATGTAATCAGCTTCTTCTCAAAAACCAATAAACCAATTTCATTTAAACTTGGGGGAGAGAATGAAAGGCTTTCAGATTTGTAAAAATGTTTAAAATCTGCCTTCAGATACAACCACCATTAGTAAAATTAGAAACCCTTTGAATGTTTTTTTCTCAAAGACTGCTTACCATATTTTCTGACCTATAAGTCGATACTTTTTACTTGAAAGTCAGGGCTTCGTCTTATACTCCGAATCTACTTGTATATGGATTGCGTCATTAAAAGTTTATATAAGTTATGTTTGTAACTAAAGGTAATAAAATAACTAAAAATACAAAGCCAAGATATTAGCCTGGCCTCATCTTATTCTCCGAATCGACTTATATATGGATGAAGGATGGAAAATAAGTCAAATTGATGAATTTGACTTATAGTCCGCATCGACTTATAGACCGAAAAATACGGTAGTCACATTAAGATAAATTTGAAAGAAAGAATCTTGGCATGAATGAGTTCAATTTTATTCAGTAATACCAATCTTCTCAAAATGTTATACAAAGCAACTTGGTAAGAAGGGGTTAAAAAGAATTTCACACTTTTGCCAATATGCCGTCAGATATGGCCACCATTACTAAAAATAGAAAAACCGTTAAATGATTTACTCTCAAAATATGCTTGATCAAATTTGACCACATTCAGCAGAGAACATCTTGGTATAGACAGCTTTCAAATATTTTCTAATGATGATCTGCCATCACAGATGTAGCCTCAGTTTTCTAAAAATATGTTTTTCAAATAACTTGTCAAAAGCTGCTTTAGATTTGCAGATATATGGAATGAAGGTTTTAAAATGTTGTTGAACTACCTTCAAATGTGGCTGGATTTACTTTTCTTTAAAAACAATTTAAAAAAACAATTTTGACAATGTTACTGACAATAATGCCATTATGTATTCAGATATTGCCATGGTTACAATAAATAGAAAAACATTTAAATGACTCTTTCTTAGAGATTACAGGATTCGACCAGATTTGATAGAAAGCATATTTTGCAAGGATGATATTATTTGTGCAAATGATTCCAATCTACCATCAGCTATGGTTGATGTTAATTAAAATAAATATCTTTCACAACCTGTCCTAAAAAATATTGATAATCGGTTGCAATTTGTACTGAAGGCATCCTGATTGTTTTAGCCAGTTGTGCATGCATTTCGCAGCTGTCACCCTGCCAACCAATCTCAGGCCCATTTGAACTTTTTTCTGCAATGTCAGAATTGTGCATGAGATCAGTTTCGTATTTAAAAGTTGTTTTCATTTTCAAATCAACTTTACCTGCCATAAGGCAGAGCACATTATGAAACAGTTCTTTTTCATTTCTGCATAATGGCTTGAGTTGTCAACATTTGTACTTTCCAAACTTTGTGGAAGACTTGCTTTTATGATAATGAGGAACCGTGTTGATTCTGGATGAAGATCACCGACTAAAAAGGAAGAATATTAGTTTTTTCATAACAAGTGTAGATTTCCATTTTCTTCAGTTACCAGGCTTTGTGGTTGAGTTGCACTTTGGGTAAAGGAATACTGCTTTTTATTTCAGGTCAAAGGTCAAGGTAACAGTGAATGAAATAAGAAAAATGGTTTATGCACAATAATTTATATTCTCCAGTTACCAAACTGTGGATGACTTGTACTTGGTAAGAAAAAAGTCTGTTGATTTTGAACATGAAAGTTCAAACATCGAGGTCACTGTGATTGAAAGAATTTATATTTCTGCAAAAGAATATCCTTAGGTTTAGACCATGGACTTAAGCCAGTCTTTGTGAATGGCTTGCACTTTGGGCGAGAAAGAAAACCATTGACATTTGAAGTCAAAATGCCAATAGCTTGGGTCACTATAACTGCACAAAAATATTGGTTCTGCATCATAGACCTCATATAGACTTTGTGGATAGTTTACACTTGTGGTATGAATGAGGCCTTTTCAGTTTTTTGGGTTAAAGCTTAAATATCAAGTTCACTGTGAATGAAGAGAGAAAAGTAGTTTTCTGATCAAAACTTTTAGTTATCAACATATAACACTATTATTTTCAGGTGTACACTATGCCATTGGTGGTTCTCTTGATTTTAATCTTTTCATGTTGCACATAATTCTTGTCATTTATTAGTTTTACTGGTCATGGACTAGAAAAGGTTATGGGATGGTCTTTTGTCCATCTGTCTATTAACACAAGTTCGTTATTGCTGTTCCTCCAAAATTACTAGGAGGATTGCCACAAACTTGACACCATTCTTCCCATGGTCTTGTTTGCCCTCAATAAAAATGGTGCTGCTCAAACATTGACAGTGGTCATATTGCCAATCTTGTTAAAACTATGGTTTCTGAATGTAGGATCAGATCAAAATTGTGTTTTCATTAAAAGACTTGTTTAATTAGTCCTAAACGAAAATTGTGCTACCCAGTCATCTAATATGGCCAATATATTAGTCATCTTTTAAATCTTGTAATTGTTATTTCACCTGAATGGAATGGAATATCTTCAAGAGGTTTTCATCAAAAGACTTCTTACAATGTCTAGTAGGTCCTGTAAATAAAATCCAATATGGCCAACACAACAGGCTGCTTGAAAATGTTGTTATTGCTACTTTTCCAGAATGGAAAGTAAGATCAGCATGGAGCTTTCATCGGAAGACTTCTTAAGGTGTCCAAGTTATCTTCACTAAACAATTATGCTGATCTGATGCCCAATATGGTCATTTTCATTTAAGACCAACTAGATACCCCAAGTTATATTCAGGTTCTAGATGACCATATGATCTTATAAAACCAGAATATTTCCTGTGATATCTAGTTGGTCCTAAATGAAAATGGTGCCAATCTTATGGCCACCATTACTAAAAGTTTGTTTTCTTTTTTATGGTTTAACGCCATTTTTCAGCACAATATAGGCTATACATGGAGGCCAGTATTACTGGTGGATAAAAAACCTGTAAAAGTCTGGAAAGAATCACCAACCCATGAGAACCTACTGGCAAGCTTTCTCACGTAACCACATTGGCTGAATTCGAGACTTCTTCACTTGGTGGTTTGTAAAGCACGTGCCATCTGCCTGTATAATAAACAGCGAAAAAGAATTACGTCACATAATGGTCTTTTATTAGTTCAACTGGAAAAAAGGCCAGTGAGTTTATGGTATGGTATTTATGCGTCATGTCATCAACAGTTGCTGTTGGCAGTTTCTCAAAAACTGCCAAACCAGTTTAAAAAAAATTTGACACCAAACATTTTGGCATAAATACCTGTCAACTGTATACAGATGATTATAATCTGCGTTCATTTATGTACCGTATTTTCCGGCCTATAAGTCGAGACTTTTTGACTTGAAAATTCGGTCTTCGTCTTATACTCCGAATCGACTTATATATGGATTTTGTCATTGAAATTGCATCGACTTATATATGGATTACAGTATCCGGTATGCTATCGATATTGCTCTATAATCGGCATAATCGAAAACAGGTCACATAGAAGTACAAATTCATGTTAAATTACTATGTCAATAAATTGTCATAAAATAATATGACTGCATTTATATTTGTAAGTTTTGTCATTATTTATTTTGCATTCTGCGTGTTTTTTCTTATTTCTCAAACATAAAATAAAAGAAAACAATTACCGGTAAAAACTTCACCGGGCCGCATAGCACACTTACGGTCTATACTCTATAGTGTACTGTACTAATTCAAAGCATATTGTTTGTTCCTAAAAAAAAAAGATATGAAATAACTGGTCCATTAATATTTGATTTTCCAGTATAATGTTGGACACACGTGAGCAATTACCGGCATAGCTTTTTTTATTGATCCAATTGATTCTACAAAAGGAATGTAATCCATAGTAACTCGAGCGTTCTATGATTATTTATAATGTAGATCATGCATTCTACTGAATCCCCCAAATCATATGTTTCTAATTGTATTTGACAAAGTTTCTCAAATAAATTACCGTAGGTTTAAACTACACTAAAATCAGATATATAGATGGACTACCAGTACTAATAGATCATCAGTGATCCATGATTTTTAGTTTCGCAATTCAGTTTAAAGCAAATTGTAATGTCAACACTTCACCTATATTCATTCTTAACCAGCTGACGTTTCGGTGTCTCTCTTTGATTATACCGGTTGTTGATAAATTTGTATTTGGTTTCCAACAACAATCAAAGCCAGTTGCCGCAATTGTTTCGACCTTGATATTGGCTTTAGCTACCGATTCTAGTTACCATATTGCCGGTACCCCATTGTTCTTTATCATTAATCCGCATCAATTACGCTACTCGTGTTTAATATCAATGGGATTAAGTACAACAATAAATGATGCCCACTCCGTTCTCTAGATCTAAATACATGTAATGAATTTAGCCATGGGCATTGTTTTCATTGCTTTAGTACAGGTTAAAATGCAACCAGTTCTGCCTGCTGTATTTATTAGAGTACATCAAAAGAACATGACGCAATAGCTGGGCTAGCTGGGCGGCAAGTTCAAAGGACTTTGACTAGCAGCTTGGGTGGGAAAAAGTGCTGAAATTTACAATGGCTGAATTCAGAGACAAAGATCCTGAGACGTACATGTAGTTATTATAAGAATACACTTTAACTTCCATTATTTAATATACGAACAAGTACTATTTCATCATTCGTTACGTACACCCGTTACGTAATTTTTGTTATTTTCTTTTCATTGAATTCAGTCACATAATGATCTGTGACAAAATTATTGAATATTTACATCCGTGTGTGGATATTTTCGATGGAAATATTTGTATTATGGATTCAATGTATGTTACAAGATTCGCTGGTGAGTACACGGTGTTGATACTCTTTTCATGCAATAGATCATACATGTATATATAAATTAGACACGTGTATGTACCAATGCATGGTTCTCTGAATAAAGTACTGTAATTGTATTTGACAAAGTTTCTCAAATAAATTACCGTAGGTTTAAACTTTCAACTGGAAGGAATGATCATAGCTCTTGTTGCAATGGATATTGCCGGTAATATGGAATATCATACGACGATACCATCAATATTCATGCAACCGAAAGTTACTACCGGTAGTATAAAATACAAAGCCAAGTTATTGACCTGGCCTCGTCTTTTACTCCGAATCGACTTATATATGGACGAAGGATGGAAAATTTACAAAATTGGTCAATTCGACTTATACTCCGCATCGACCTATAGGCCGGAAAATACGGTAGCCATCATTACTAAAAACAGAAAACTTATAAATGATATCTGCTGAACAGATTAGACAGAAAGCATCCTAGAATGGAGACCTTTCAAAATTATATGTAAGCTTATGATCCATCATCAAATATGGCCAGCATTACTGAACAATGAAAGAGTTGCCTGTTATCCATCAGCAATTGCTAGACAAAACCTTGTGACCATTTTCATGCAATGTGGCACAGAGCATTCTGTTATATGTGGCTTTAAAGTTTGCAATAAATAATGCCATCATGCCATCAAATATGGTTGACAATACTAAAAATGGAGAAAAAATCTTTGAATGACTTTTTTTTAACAGAAGTTGATAAAATTTGATTAAAAAAGCATAAAGGGATGAGACCATTTAGGTTTTTACAGATGGTGTTGCTCTATCTTCCAAAAAGGCTTTTGTTATCAAATATAGAAAAACCTGCCCATAAATGTTAACAATTGCCAGTATAAATCCTGGCATGAAGATCTTTCAGTTTTCTACAGAAAATGCTAATCCACTGTCAGATATGGATGACGTTACTAACATTGAGAATCCGTATTACAACTTGTTTTCCAAAATTGCTGAAACAAATTTAACCCAATATGATGGACAACATTCTGGTATGAAGATTTTCTCTGTTTATGCCAGATGATGCTATTGTGTTGTAAAAATATGGCTACTGTTATTAAAATAAAATCTTTAACAAATTCTTCTCCATAACCACTCAATAAAAGTTGACCAAATTTTACGAAAGGCATGTTGGAATCAATACTTTCTGCGTTGAAATAAATGATGCCAATCAGCTGTTTAATATGGCTTCTGTCACAATAAATATAAAAGCTTTCAACAACTTTTTCTAAATTACCAATTTGAAAATTTGACCTAATACGACAAAGTGTCCTAGCTAGATTGCCTTTAAGATTTATAAAAGATATTTTCATCAAGTATGGCTGCCATTACTAAAAGTTGGAAATCTTTCACATACCTTTATCAGTAATAAAATACTGTACAGAATTTGACCAACATTGACACAAAGCATTCTGGTATAGGGTCTTTTCAGTACACACACACACGCACGCACACACGCACACTGAGCATAATTTGCAGTCATGTTATGGTCTCTAGTCCAACAGGATAAAGAGCAGTTTAATAATATTTTGAGAAATATTTTTCTGTTTTCTGACTTGTAATTCGTTCTTTACACTCTATGATTCCTTGGTATCTTTCTTGTTTCTAAAAGCACTTAGTGTCAGTCTGATCACTAGAAACTACTCACCATCTTTTTTTCTCACAGCATTTAATTATATTTGAACTTCGTGTTTTAGCTAATGTAGCACTTTGTATTTGTGTTCATGTCACATCATAGGAGGGCTGTGGTAAAGATTAAAGTACCAGTAGTAATTTCCCTCATGATGAGCCCTATCATCTTAGACCCCCCCCCCCATGCCAATACACAAGTTATTTTTTTTTATAGAAAGGTCATGTTTCCATGGCAGATGGTTTAATCTTTGGAAAGGGGATGGTGTTGCTTCAGAAATCTGTACATTTGTTTCATTATAGTACTGAAAAATGGTAAGAAATTTCTTTAAAGGACACCTGTTGTGATATAAGTTTAATACAGTTAGTTCTGTGGAAAATGGGAACATGGGCTTTCCTGAAGCAAGCACTTGAGCAATGAATAGAGTGTCCTATAAGAGTAATGGTATGGTGAGGAGGTGGTCTGTTAAGAGAAGGGGTCTAAAATAACACGGCCCATATGCCACATGCTGCCTATGGTATTCTTTTATTCTGTGGCTCACAATGACGCTGGAATTTATAAGATAATTAATAATGCAAAGTTTTTCTTTACAGACAGCCAGTTTTCATAAAAAGTTGATTATTACATTTGCTTCTTGTTTCCAACATTTCAGCTTGGCTACCTTATATATGAACAAATTTCACTTTATGAAAGGTTTCATTCATGCAGCCCAAGGGCCAGTCACAGTGTATTAGTACTTATATGTCCGTCATAGTTATTTGAGATTGAGACGCTTTGTCTAATGAGAAATAGTATGAACCATAAAATACAAATATTACTTCATAACACATGATAAAATTGTGCTTTTGTTGAAATCCTATTAGCCAGCACTGTTTAAAGACTTTTTGAAACAAGTCATTAGGAATATTCTAATTGTTTGCGTTGGAGACAAAGACTTTATTAATTTGTACTTTTTCTGCATTTACAATGTGTTTATTGTTTTTATTAATGACCAGTTATGTAATATTCTGCAGTAGTTCATTTTAAATTTATTTTTTTGCAACATAAGTAAATAAATATGCAAGGAACAATGCAAAAAAAAACAACCCTCCAAAAATCCGTTATGTACCTTATTAATAATGTCATTAGATCTTTCTGTAAACCTGAATTCAGTTATTTTTTTTTTGCCCTGGAAGCAAAATGATTGCATCATATATATGTAGAAGTAGTTTCGATCCTTGTATACTTCAACAAAGAGAGGAGTTTTACGATCATTCTTTCATACATTGTTGTGTTTTTTGTTGTAGTGTTATAGAAATGTCCTCCATCAGTTTATAATTTCTAATCTAATTTTTGTGTGTCAGGGGACTTAAACACTGTCAAGCTGTTGGTGTTTCAAATCAAATAGAAGATTTTTTAGTAACATAGGCACCATATTTGCATGGACGAGTCATTGTTTTAAAGTAACAGAAGGGATGTAGTTCACTGAATTTGATAATCTCAAATCATAAATTTTGGAATACATCTCTTTGAACACGTGCATAAGAGTTCTTCCCTAATATTTTTACATTTTTTTAAATTATTAAAAATAGACATTGCAAATTTGGTTGCCAAGTCTTTACCGAAATGGATTGTTATAGAAACCAGAAAAGTACAGTGTGCAGTCTGTCTGCTTGTCTACATCGAGAGCTTCCATTTGGTTTGATTAAATGTTAACAAAGTGACAGTGTTAGGACCTCCTGATTACATTCAGGTTAGAAATTATAAATTGATGAATGATAAGAGTTTTGTGCATTTTTTTATATATCCCTGATGTTTTTTGTTTTTTTAATACATGTATCTGTAATATGTGTAACAAGATAACTGTATGGGATTTCGGATTAACAACTGAACACAATTAATGGTGATACAAAAACATTGTTTAATGATGAATGAAATGAATGAAAAATATAATTATGATTGATATGTGCATGTATTTGATCTACATATTGGATTAATTAACATAAACCGCACGGACTTAAAATAATGAAAATACAAATAAATGACCTTACTCAGTACAAGGACGAGGGGTGAATGATTCACAGTGATTTCACAACAAAAAGAATGATCTGTTTTACTCGGATAGTAAAAAATGTATTTTACTCATAAAGTAACATGTATTCACTCAAATAGTGAAATTATATAAACAAAAGGGACAGATATCCACATTATCTTTCCAGTCCCAAAAACACAATGGGTTTTACGACCCCCAAACATTAGTCCACATCTTAAAGATTATGTGTATGGAGTTACATACTCCTTCACCAGTACACTTAAAAAACAAACCCCGAGTACCTGTATTTAGTAATAAAAAAGGATTTATACAATTCCGTGACAATGTGGTACAGACAGTAGGGTGTGTGATTAATATAAATCTTCATATTTGTGAGAAATGTTTGCTAATGAGAATTTTAAAAGAAGCCAACAAGAAACAAATACAAAATAAGCAAAGAAAGATTGTGGTAAATATATATATTGCAGAGAAATTTTTCTTGCGACAAAGGTTTCTTTCATTACAATTTATTGGTAGAAGTTATGATTATTAGTCATATTTTTTTTCTATTGCATTTAAAAAGTCATTCATTTTCTATTTGCTGATCATCAGTTTGTTGAAATGCAGAGATGACATCCAATCCTGACCTTTTGGAAATATTACAATTATTTAATTAAAATTCTGCATCTTATGAATTATATTGATAAGATTCCTGGAAATCAAAGTCTTGTGGGATATACTTTTGAAGAGGAGTTTTCTGTATGGACACAGAAAGGATTAAAAGTACTTTGTCATCATGCCATTGATGTTGGATTGTCGCTTTGTTCATAAATTTCTCAGATCAACTGAGTCGATTCTGCCAGTTGGCGGATGCAGCATTTTCTGCCCGCTGCAGCAGTTTCAAAGCTGGTGAAGAAAACATTGTGCAGTGTATGTATAGTGACATGCCACAAATGATGCAATGATGTTGACATCATAAACACTCAATGTACAGCATCAAGGTTAGATGAATTGGAGAAGTTAGTATGGCACTTTTGTGGGGTTTGCAGTGTTTTGTATTATGGCCTTCTTTGACTATAGGAATTATGCTGTATAAGGCTTTGATATTGTCAGTAGTGGTTGATATTCAGATAGCTTGCACTATCTTCACTAAATATTGGTGAGATTTAATTGCACGCTGAGATCATCATATTATTTTACTGTTTCCGACACAAGATAGTGCAGTACTGTGGCAAGGTGCATTCTCTTCTTGAGATATAAATTCTGACTACAAAATAGTTTGAAACAAGCTGGCCATAATGAAAGTCAAGAGTATTAACGTACTTGTCAATATTAATAGTTCTTTCCAGTTTGATCAGAGTATCCAGTCCATGATACATGTACTTAATGCAGCCCTAAAACATGGCAACTACAATGCTGTACTATGGCATTCTTTTCAGTTAGTCCAACTACTCAGAAATGATATTGTGTTTTGAATGAAAATATTACTCAATTTCAGTATGCATGTTTTTCAACCATGAGATGTCTTTCTTTTTCCTTTGTGTTTCTTTAAACCATGGTCTTGCCTCCTGGATACTTTTTCAGGTGCATATTGGTTGTAATTAACCATCATCTCTCAAACTTGGTTATTTGGTTTGCTTCACCACTCTCAGGAGTTGATTATCCTCCCTTGTATAACTAAGTTTTCTCGATCTTTGGCTGCCATGGTTTTCAACATTTCATTTAGATTTAACCATAAAACATTGAAAATAAAATATTTCTGCAGGTTTTCTCTGTCTTTCATCTGTCATAAAATTCCATAACCAGTTGTCATTGCTCAGCTGGCATGTTATGTTATCTGCCTTCCATTGTTACAGTAGCATCTCAAACAATTGTCCAGACAAGTAACTTTTACAATTTTGACAAAGATAAACATAAAAGATATTTTATCAGTTAGATGGTAAGTGACATTTGTAATGCTTGCAAAAGCTGCATCAATTCTGGAATGTCATTGTATCATCTTGACTGGCTCACACGTTTTCCAATCAAGTTTAAAAGCTCTGCATAATGCAGGTGAAGCCTGTGGATTACATTCATTTATATCTACTGTAGGCCTTTCCATAGAGAAACCATTGATATATTTTTTATTGAATTTTAGATAAAGAGGATTAGAAAATGACATACCTTTCAAGCCATGAGTGTTGTGTTATTATGCACTTGTAAACTGAATTGTATCGAAGTTATAGCATTATTAAAAAGAGAAATTTATAACCTGCCTCAGTTTTGATAGAATATAAATGTTGGTCATGCATGGTTACTCAGGGTGCATTCAGAATGAAATAATAGAACCAGAACATGCAAATTTCATAACAAACTATGTTGGCATTTACCTGTGATCAGAAGCATATAAATGAATTTTGTTGTGTGTGTGTGTGTGTGTGTGTGTGAGAGAGAGAGAGAGAGAGAGAGAGAGAGAGAGAGAGAGAGAGAGAGAGAGAGAGAGAGAGAGAGATTTTACTCTCCTTTTCAAATGTCATCCATTAAAATCCAAAATTTCGCATACATTGTGTAAAGCTAATTATAATGTATACATGATAATGATTCAACATGGAAATACCCGGTTATCAAAAGACAATTTTGTGTAATTTATAAAATTTTGTTTTTGGCAAGGCAAGGATTCAATGGTAGTAACACTTTGTAGATGTTTACTGTAGCATTTTCCCAAGTGTTAAGTTACCCCCCCCCCCTTCCATTTATATGAGAAACACTTGTACAGTTTTCTTGAAGTGATCTTTTCTTTGTCAAATTTGTAAATACTTTGTCAAATTTGTAAATATAAGGTACATACATCTAGCATATTATTCACACACACACACACACACACACACACACACACACACACACACACACATATATATATATATATATATATATATATATATATATATATATATATATATATATATATATATATATTGGCTGACAATTACCAAGTTCACTAACTGCACCTGTATTATATCTAGCTACATACAACTTGACAGGGAAATGGGCTTATAAGATGATTTGTGAGGAAAACTAAGGTTTATGGTTATTGTTTTGGCAAGAAAAATATAGAAGGTATTAGAGATTCTTGGATATTATGAATGGATACACATTCATTCTCACTGGAGCTGAATGGTACAGGTGTGTGTAAATGCAATATGATTGTTCAGAAGTTTGTGATTTTTAAGAAATCTTTTGTTGATTCAAGTCATAATATATTGACTCCAAACCTAGAATTCCTGATTGTCATGCTCATGTATTGTCATCTTTGAAAATTATACTTATCATTATTTTCAACAAATTTTATCTTTCATCCAAATCAATAGAATTAAAAAAGTTGATGGGATGTTGAATTTGAATATTGAAGGATTTTTAATGTTAATCCCCACCCCCACCCCCTCCACTCAACGAAGCACAGCTGTGTGATTAACATTGAATGACATGATATATTATTGTAATAAAGTAATTATATCATGAGAAAACTAATAATAAAGAAATAGATAGTCAATAGACCTCGTACATTAAAATTCAGTAAAGGCTGTAATGCCTTCATTGGTCTTGATATAGTTTTCTTAGACCAGTGATTTATTTGTTTTGAGGGGAAATAATTAATAATCTGTAATTTATCATCATGTCTCTATGCTTTTCAATCCTTTAAAATTTGTTGCATGATAAAACCTTGAAATAAACTGCCATATTAAAGCAACATTACAAAGAAATTCATGTGGAGACAAATATTATGTAAACAATGAATTTATCCTCATGTTAGATTCATGAAGTTTAGGAATCTTTCAAGGATAATCAAGAAAAGAGTCAGTGTATATCTTTTTGTAGAAAATTCACTATGGGGGGACAAATCTTAGGCAGTTGAAAAAAAATAGGAATTCTTCATGATTTTTAAAATAAACTTTGGATTGAGGCCCACATACATGTTTAACCCTTCAAAACAAGTTGTCATCAACATTAGTCATTAATAGCGAGATTTGTGTTGTGATATCATTCCATCTCTGTTACCAACTTCATTTCTCACCAGTTGTTGTTAGTTGCTAAAGGGTTTAATGCCATTTTTCAGCACACAATAGGCTATACATGGCGGCCAGGATTAATGGTGGTGGAAGAACCCGGGAAAACCACCAGAAAGAACCACTGACCCATAAGAAGCTACTGTCAAGCTTTCTCACATACCCACATTGGTCGAATCTGAGACTTGAACCCATGCAGACAGGTGAAGCGGCAGTGAGCCATAACAGAGAGCGCTTTAAACTAATCAGCCACATGGGACCCCCCTATTTCTCACTAGTAAATTGACATGTCTGGCATCTGTAGTTAACAGTCTTTGTAGATGGCTTGCACATGCTGTAAAGAAGAACCATATTGATTTTTGGTCCAAGGTCAAGGTCACTGAAAGAAGAAGAAAGGTCTTTGCACAATACG
The DNA here is from genome assembly GCA_029339505.1 of Unio delphinus. Lineage (NCBI taxonomy): Eukaryota > Metazoa > Mollusca > Bivalvia > Unionida > Unionidae > Unio > Unio delphinus. The sequence continues at coordinate 14,593,314 of JAQISU010000106.1, read as the reverse complement.
CTATAGTGAGTGAAAGAGAAAAATTGTTTCTGTATAATAATTTCAGTTCTCTGTCATGTATGATTAACAAACTTTATTGCAGGTTTTATTTAGTGTAAAGAAGAACTTTATTGATTTCACTTACAGTTCAAAGGTCAAGTTGACAAAGAAGACAAATCATTTCCTGCAATTTTGATTTTACTTTACATACCAAACTATGGATAGCTTGCACATGGGGTAAGATAGAAACTACGAGTTTGGGGGACAAAGGTCAAAGGCCACTGATTTAAAGAAGGACAATGGTATTGCATGCAAACATGAGACATGAGTATTATGTGCCATTCATGGTATTCCTGTTGTTCCATGTTTGAGATTTTTATTTGACCAAGTAATTCTTGTCAGTGGATAAGAAATGCCCCTCATTGTTTCATAAACATCAAAATTTGAATAAGCTTGTCCTGCTGGAAACTTTTTTTACTGGCAGCCTTACTTAAAACAGCTGTAGATATGAACTTATATAATCATATCATTCATTACTTATACTAGATTTGATTACAGGAGGCATTGACTTTGTTTTAAGCATTTTCTTATCTTTTTGTCTTGAAGTTTCTTTAATAACATTGACTCCGTGTATATTTTACTTTCTCACAGCTATCTTTAACTTGAATTTTGTTAAAGGTGCCTAAGATACCAAATCAGTAATTTTATTTAATAAAAAATTTCAATTCTCTCTTGTAAGCAGATGTATTATCTATTTGTTGCATGATTCTATGGTCCAGATTAAACAGCATCTATATTGGTTATATAGTCAAATGTAGAATCAGATGTAGTACTAGATGTAACCTAGCTTTTTCTGTCCATTGGCATCTGTTTGCATAGGTCTGTTTCTTAGTGTTTGTAGCAGTTGTTTTAAATTGTGATTTTAAGGGCTGATCATTAACGGCACCAGAAACTCTTCTGTTCTGTGCATTTTTGAGTATTCATGTATTTCTTTTTCTGCATGCTTACAAATCAGTGCATGATTTCTATGTTTTAGGTTATGACAGTGATGATGAGTATGAAGATGGTGTGGAAATGCAGTATACTCGACGAAATAAAGGCAAAAAATATTCTTCCATTTCCGGTAAAGAAGACTCAGTTGATCATGTTGAACACCACAGTTATGTGGTGGGTCCAATCAGTTCAGGGTCATTACATAATAGTGACAGTGTTAGTATGTATGGGGACAATAACTCGTATGCCTACACACAGGAAAGTCGACACAATTCAGAATCCCAATGTTCCTCAGAAGAATGTGGTGGCAGTGATACTGAACATGCAACAAAGACCGCATACATCAAGAAAGAAGGAGGTATAACGTTTAGTAATAATGCTGTAACCTGTTTAAATTTGTCAGTTTTAAAGTTGTTTTTGGACAAAGATGTTAAACTGGCATTTGTAGCAGGTATTTTGAGAATAGGTTGAATGTGGGAACATGAGAGAATATACTTGCTTTGGCAAAGGTGTTGAATGATAACAGTTATGTAAAACAAAATATGAAATTTCAGGAATTTTCCTATCTGGCATAGAAACAACTAAATGCATTTTGGTGCTTGCTAAATGAGTTACATATGTATTGGATGAAAATAAGTGAAATCCCCCAAGCTTTAAAGATCATTGGGAGGATGGTCAGAAGTAGTTCATCCCATGCAGCATACATACTATTGTCCTTCACATTGACTTCATAGGATTATGCTGTTTTCAAAATAGTGCATTCATCGCATACAGAAGACTATTTAAAAAAAAATACTGATGATGTTCATGTTTGCTATTGAGGCAATGCTTAGACTAAAGAATCTTGAGCCAAATAAAAAAACAAATCTACAAAGTATATTTGACCTAGTGCACATGCATCCAGTTTTGTCATTAATAAGGAACAAACGATAGATAAATGCTCTTTACAAGCTAGTTCAAGTTATTATTCCTGCTCTTTTCTCAAATTTTATTGCATACACATCATATTTTTATGATTGCATATACAAAACATAAACAAACAAAAAATCTATTTTTGTAAAAACATTTTTATAGTTCTTAATGTTTTAAATTTTGTTTCAGTTACATGTAAGTTATACTTGACATAGATTAGTGTAGTGTAGTTTAAAATATAGATATGTAGTGATAATGTCAAGGTGTCTTAATGGTTTAATCAGAAGGCTTGTATAGTGAAATATGTGATAGTGGGAGAGTTGAGGGAGAGAAGATAATAATTGTTCAGCAATTTGTGACATATAACTGTAAAGGATATTTTTGAAGAAACATACTTAAAAAAGGAACCCTTTTTTAATTTGGAAATTTGAATCATTTATATATGCCTATCATAAAGCAGAGTATATTATGTTAAGATGCTCTCTTGTCATCCATCCATTAGTTACCCATATAGTTTCTGCATAATAATTTTCATTGTCCACCATGCAAAGTTAGCAAGCTTTGTGGATGGTTTGCATATAGTGTTAGGAAGGATCCAGATAAATTTCAGGCTGAAAAACTCAAATGTCAGGGTCACTGACTGAAAGAGATAAAATGATTTCTTCACAATAACTCGACATCATCTACATTTACGAAAATTTGTGGACAGCTTAAATTTGGGATAAGGAATATCCATATTGATTTTAGGGTCAAAAGATAAAAAAAATAAAGGAAGCTTAAAGAATGGTTCTTTACAATAATTCAAATTTTCCATCACCTATAATTACCGTATTTTGTTGTGTATAACGTGCACTTTTTTTACCTAATTTTCTTATCCTAAGTCGGGGGTGCGCGTTGTATACAAGAACTAAAAAAAAAGATTTTTTCCAGGTCGATCTGAAGAGGATGAAGGCACTCACTACTTGTGAAATATTAAATACATTGTACATTGCATTGTAACTAAAATGTTTACCGGTACTAGCCGTATTAAAGAAATAAATAATGTTTACAAATAGTCTTGTTCTTTGATTGCTTATGTTAATAAACTGGTTTCATTTCACGTCACTGTGTCAAGTTTTGTTCTGTGCCACGGCCGGGAATACATGTACATAACGACTGGCAATTTGTTCAAAAGCTGTGCAAAGTGCCGCATTGGAGTGGAACAAATACCACTGTGTGGATTACCGTACTTGTTCCGTATATGTTCTGTACCGTATTCCATAACTGTTGATCTAATCAAATTTTTCTTCATTTATTATTGGTCGAATTGAAATATAATATGTGTAGAATTCAACTAGTGTTAATGTTCTCATCAGAGCATCTGTTGAGGACATATATATTTTTGCGACTACGGGTTCTTTCTTACGGGAACACTGATACGTTGTGGAACAAAATAATCAATGTATGAAGTCCGGAAACATTTTTTTCCTGTTTGGAAAATAAGCTTGTTACTTAGTTTTATTTCTCATCTTAAATCATAGTATTTGAGATATCTTTGCGATTATACAGTGATCAATGGCTTCAATGCTTCATCGACTTGGTGTGGTCTTTTCACGGTAATCGGCGCCAGGTAAGCTTTGATGCGCTCAACATAGTTACAATGCTTTGTCTCGGTGAGCAGTATTTAATTGATTCAGGACATACAGCGACTTTTCGAAAGTGATGAAGACAAAGTGGAATTTGAGGGATTTGATGCAATAGACTGCGTCAACTAGACGAACATTTAAAGGGCCCTTTTAAGGGCCAACAATAAAATCGGAAAGATACAATATCAATATTGCCACTTTTTCATTCACTATCTAAAATGACCAACTGTTGTTGCACTATGAAAACGGAGCGAAATAGCGGTAGTCAAAATTTTAAAATGCATTATATCACATGCGCGTTATATGGCAGAACTACGTTTTTTCCACTTATTTTGGAAAATCGGGGTGCGCGTTATACATCGGTGCGCGTTATACACACCAAAATACGGTACTAAACTTTATTGATGACTTGGTATGGAAGAAAACTATACAGTTCAGAGTTAAAGGGTCAGAAGTAAAGTTCACTCTGACTGAAAGAAAGAAAATGGCATTAGTTATACATGGTTAACCTCAAACAAATTATGTGGATGACCAAAAAGTCAAAGGTTAAGGTCATTGTGGCTGGAAGAAGAAAAAGAATGGTTTCTGTACAATAATTCAAGTTCTGATTCATTTACAGTTACCAGACTTTGTGGATGGCTTGCACATTGTGTAAGGAAGAAGGCTAATGATATTGGAGTCTTAAGGTCAAAGGTCAAGACTACTGACTGACAGAAGAATTTTTTTCTCCACAAAATAATATTAGTTCTTCATCATAGCAGGCAGTACCTAAACTTTATAGATGACTTGCATTTAGGGTAAGGATTGATTATGGGTAAAATGGACAAAGAGCAAGATCACTGCATGTAGGACTATTAAACATGGGGCAGGTATATAATGTGGTAATCTTGTTGAAGCTCTTATTTGTCCTTTTGGTTTTATTGTCTGAGCTGAATAAGCATGGTTTGATATTGTTATCACTTTTGCAATAAGACCAGTGTCAATGTTAAAGTTTCGCATTAGATTATTTATAGTACTGTACTGCTTAACAAAGACTGTTTTCATCTTCCAAAAAGTCTCAAACATTTCAATATCAAATTTTGGATTATATTACTTTAGGTCTAAAGTTGATGTGTATGGACATCTTTTATATGCAGGTAGATCAGTCCATATGGTCAAGAATGTTAAACTTTTGTATGAAAGCAGATACAGGCGTTTCAATGACTAGCTATGGATGCAGATGAGAAACGGGTTTCCATGAAACAACTTGTATGTTTGTCTATGTGCACATTTTTAAAAATGTGCCTGACTGAGACTTTTAAAATTATCCTTGTAATGCAACATGATGTGCCACATAGAGTTTTAGTTGTTTTATTCAATTCACAAACACATGTACACAGATATTTGCTTCCAGCAAACTAATGTGTGTGTCAGATAGAAAAGACAACTAGTTTGATAATGAAATGCATCTAATGAAAGTGCCATTCCTTTTTCTTATGCTTCACTACAATTGCAGTAGGGCAGTAGGAGTCTGTAGTATTGTCTTTGTCTGACTGTACATACAGTAAAGTGTTTGCATTTATGTCCATTTCCTAGGCACTGTTTTCAGGCATTTGTCTTCAATTAAAAATGTATAGTTTGAATTGATTTTTATCAAAATACATTAATTATTTGTGTAGTGTTCTTGGTATTTTGGGGTAGTTTCTATGTACATGTATTATGTTTTTTCCTTAACATTTTCCTTTCTATGATGCTTGTCTCTTATTTAATAAATATAACTGCATCTCTATATGGTCTGTCAATTCAATGAAGGCTGCATTTAACTATCAGAGCATCTGTGCATGAAACTTAAGCATTGGCTTGTTATGTGAAACTGAACTGTATTAGAGAATGAAGTGGGTGTGGGTGGTGATAATGCAGAGAAAAGCAGATTAAAATTTTATTTACAGTCCAGTGTTCAAACGGGTTTGCCCATATACATAAGCTCTTTTGCTGGATAACGCTATTAATTGCCACACTGCAGACATTGTAGAAGAATGACTGATTTAAATAAAAAAGCTATGTTAAAAATCCAAATCACACACACACACACACACAGACAGACACACACACACACACAGAGTGCGGGCTGTTTTTTGTTTGTTTTCTTGTTTAATCAATAAAATGACAAATTTTATAGGTGAATAAATAGCAAATTTTGAAATGTGATCTTTATAAGAAAATAAACTGTTCTTTCTAGTAATATGAAGTCTTCAAAAATATTTGGCATATATCTGTCAATTTTTTTAAATCAGGCATCAGACCCCATTTGCTATTTGGTTTTTGACCAATGGTTAAAATCATGCAGAAGAGAAGATATGTATTCAAAACAAATCAGGTTTTTTCTCTTCATGAGTTCCTCCTCATCCTAAGATCTTTTTGTCACATATTGATGCCAAGATTTTACTAATTTTGCCCACAGAATTGATCATGAACCCTTGATATATTTATTGTAGGTATAGTTAGTTATTTGCATAACCTAGTGATTAATTAAGGCCTGCTCAGTAAAGTATGCTGAGCTCAATACAACCATGATGTCCAAACATTCATCAATTAGTCCATCCATAACAGTTTGGTTTCTGCAAGATTACTGGCATTTGTTGAACTTTAAGCACATTTATATTTGAGACCTCAACAGTTTGGTTTTCAGCCTCAGAGTAATTGTTTAAAGGATATATTATATAATTGTTATTTCCATAACATAATTTTGTAAATTTTGTTGGATTTACCAGATTTAATATGTGGCTGTTTTGTTTCCAGCTTTATCTGGAATAGTTATGGCCATTTATTCTGTAAGCCTCCTAACATTGGGTTCTGCAATATAACTTTACTAAAAAAATGTTGGACTTTGAATCACATTTATCTTATATCTTTATATTCAAGAGACATTTAGTGAATTAAATATCCAGCCTTCCACATCATAATGCAGAGAATTTATGCTTTCAGGTTACCTATTGTCTTAATTGGTTTTCCAACACAAGTTCCTCTGTTGAAGTCCATGCTGAACAAATTATCGTTGTCCTTCGTGATGTACCTGTTGCTAATTGTATTCACAAGAAATTATATTTGTTGAATTGGATTTTTTATTTTAAGAAGAAAGCATTTTTCTTTTATCTCTCCATATTATCTAAAGCTTCCCTAGGTCAGTGTGAGTGGTGTTGTAGAAATGACTTTCGGTGGACATTTAACATTTTATAACATCTTCCATTGTTAAGAGACCGGATAAATTATGGTTTTTGATGATCCTTGTATCATATTTTACCCAAGTGCATCATTGACATGAGTGAATCTTGTCATTATTGAAAACATAACATACATAATGAGCAAGGTTATATATTCTAGTGTCTCGGTAGAGATAATATTCTTGACCCATGTTATACAAAATCGTTTTGAAAATTCTGTGTAATTTGGTTGCTAATTGTTCACCTTATCCCACATATGATTGAGATCGTTTAATTTTTAGATTATGATACAGATGAGGAGACGGATCAGTTGCTGAAGAAGCAGTATCAAGGTAACCAACATGTGGATATCCCAGAACTAAGTCAACCCCCAGTTAACAGAAGTGCTCAGGTATTTGATGCAAGTTTGATAAATTGTTAAAATGCACATTTTTGTATTTGTCTTGCATAGAGTTATTAACCCAAAATTTATACTGGCAATTTATGTTTATGCATAATTATTTGTTATTCAGCAGAAGTTATCAGTATGATAATGGAATACTCTGTAGTCCACTGTTCATCCACCAGCATTTGCTTGTTACCAGTCTGGAGGCCATAATAAAATGTTGAACCTTGGTAAAACTTGCTTGAGTTTGATAATGACCTTGAGCCCAGATATTAATGAGGTGATTTACTGCATCTTATTTGCTGAACTTGTTATCACTCTTGAAATTATATTTTTTATCCAGTTTTCAGTTATCACTCTTGAAATTTTATTTTATATCCAGTTTCCAGTAAACTTGAAAAACAGGTTTCAAATCATCAAAATGTCCAGTGAGATTCAGTGTGAGCAAAGTTTGAATATATTAATGAAATTCAGTAACATTTTAGAAATTATATCTGAAATTATATGAAGTAATTTTTGGTTGGAAGTAACCCAGGATATTTATGTTTAGAATCACATGTTTAGGGATAGAGTTCTTTCCCTTGCAATAATAAGAAAACATGCTGTAAGAAAACCTTGAGTAGAACACAGTATCTGTAATTTTAATAGAACAATTCTTAAAAACTAAGCAAAATAATACAACTTAAATATTAAAACAAATAACTTGTAATTCATTAACTGGAAAAAATAAAAAGAAAAAATACTATTAAACAAAACGTACAATTTCAGGCAAGCATATACTTTATGTAAGATTGTAATTAGAATTTCTTATACTGGTGTAGCCGTTTGTTTACATGTGATAGTGTTTTTTTATATATAGCTCTGCTGGTCATAAATCAGCATTTATTGGATGATCTGTAGTTCATTGTCCACCTTCTGATATCTAATATAGCACTAGTTTATTATTGCTATTCCTCCAGATCTACTTGGCAGATTACCAGTGAAAAAATTTACATATAGTTTTTTTCCAAGGCCTAGTTCTAGATGTAAATTACGCTGACATGCAATATGGCTGCCATGGCAGCTATCTTATGTTTGCACCAAAAGCATTGTCATGGTGTCATGTTGCTCTTAAATCGTACTGATCTGACAACCAGTATGACAACCATGTCGGCCATCTTTAATATCTTGTTATCACTGTTACTCCTGAATGGAAGGTTATATTGACATCAGACTAGAGTCTAGTGGCCTTGTGGTTAGAGCATCTGCCTCAGATGAGGGAGGTCATGGGTTCGATACCTGACTGAGTCTAACCAAAGACTTACAAAAATGGTACTCACAGTTGCCTCACTTGGCACTTAGCATTAAGAGGTTAGTGTTAGGACTGGTTGGTTTGGTTTCAGGATAATATGACTGGGTGGGACATCATGTTACATGTCTGCAAAGCATGATACCCCAGTGCTAGACATCACTATAAACGGTCACATTGCAGAGATTGTAGCGATATGAGTGAATGTTTTTAAAAACTACATTAACAAATCCAAATCACACACACATGGAACCAGAAAGGTTCTTATGATACATGATAGTAATTATAAAAGAGCTGGTTTGAGAGCAACATTCAGCACATTATGCTGAGTAACTGTGCAACAATTTATTCGTTGAAACTTTGGTATCTTTGGAAGATTGGTCTAGGCAGTCATTGTATCATAGCATCAGCTATTATGTTTGTACAAGTGGAAGGGTAATCAGGTGCTGTCATTGCTTTAACCCTTTCGCTACGACTGCCGCATCGAAGCGTCTGCTGTAAATAGCTCTCGAATACCCGTGACGCATATCTGCAGTGCCGAAAAACCTAGCTTACAAGCCAATGTCGCACAGATGCGTAAAGTTCACCAGTAATCACAGTACCAGCGACGCTCATGTGCGCAGACTACGTACGTGTTAACTAAATGTTGATTGGTTGAAAGTACGAAAGTTTACACATTTTTGATTATCATAACCAATGAGAAGATTGTTTACTCGACATTTTAATACAAGTTTGAATGCTGAGAGGTTAAATTTAGACACACTAAAATGAATTTTCCGCGGTTTACGAAACACGTGTTTTCGAGATGAACAAAGATGGATTCCGATTCAGATATGAGCAACTTTAACGGGTCCAGTGCAAGTGATATCGAAAAGTTTAATGGATCATAATTAGAAAATGGATCAGATATTGATTTCAACATCAGATACAAACGATTTTTAATCGGATGACAAGGCGGACGTAGTTTCAATTGTACAATGGAGTGACGACCTCGTCGTATTCGAAATCAATGTTTTTGATTCTTACGTTGGTTCAACAGACAACAATCAAGTTTGGACCAGTGAATGAAAGATTTTTTACTCAGATTAATTCCTGAATATCTGTTAGAAAATCTTGTGAAAGAAAGAAACAATGTTGTTAAGAAAATAGGGGACCAAAAGCAAGACATGAAATGGTATGAAATCAGCATCACATGTGGGCATTAGTCCTACATGTAAGTCATAGAACATGGTAATTTTGCTATACATATATTATAATATACTTGATAACATCGTCATTTATGTGTGGATAATTACTGTTTTGAGAGGTACCAATTGCAACATTTTAATTAGAGTGGATTTCATTCATGTTTTTATATGTACATATGAAAATATTGGATTTATTTTATGGAATTCAAAACAGTTTATGTGACTGGGATTTCTTATATGATGGGATATAGGAGTATATATAAAGTAGAAATATATGAATAACAGACACTATACAAGATAAGCTGTTTTTTATCTCACTTAAATCTAGTAAAAACTATTGAAATAATGAATATAAATGTAACCATGTTTTTATTGTCAATTTCTGTAGTCAGCCTTGATGATGCTCTAGTATTCAGCCTAGCAAACAGCCTCAGTAGTCTGAGTAACTGATATGATAGCACAGAGCAGTAGTGAAACTACAAAACAGCTGTAGTAGCTAAAGGGTTAAGCTGGATGACCAGTATCAGTAGTTGCTACTTTTGTGTTAGATACCCCAAGGACAAGGTATGTTTTGCATGGGATACATATTACTTTCCTCCACATCGGAACATCCTGTAGTTTCCAAAGAGATGAAAGACTTTATAGATCTTATAACAAAATGCTTGTTAGGATAAAAGATTTCAGTGGATGATAGACACAAAGAATGTGGCTAAAAGTAGAGCAGGTAACAAGTGATCAACAACACAACTAATTAGAGATGTAGGTTCCTGTGATATGCCATCATAAACCATTGGCTGCAAAGGAACTCTGTGATGTGCCATGGTGCCCATAGGCCATATAAACCCCTGCAGGAAGAAATGCTTCAACGCTTACTGTGCTGTTCATGCCCAGAAATACAGAGTGGAATCTTACTCCTATTGAAAATGAGGATCAGGTGCTATTGTAGTCCATCACATATGCAACGGATAGGGAGATTGAAACCAGCACAACAAGCTATGATATGTAGAAGTAAAGACTCATCCGTAGTACAGTTAGGTCTTTATAGAGCTTGTGGCCCACAATCATATTAGAATCACTTGAGCAATAGTATACTTCCATTTTATCTATCAGTCGACTATTTGGATAAAGGCCAGATATGGTAACATTCATAGCTGCACACAAGCATACACATACCCTGATGGCAGCCACCAGCAAGCAGCTATATTTTTCCATCTAGTAGTGCTCCATAGGATCCCACTATCTACCCTAGACATGGAGCTTATTTATGCCCCATTAAGGGAGTGAAAGATCACTGAACAAAAACACATTTATGTGCTGAAGGCAGTATTAGTGGCCCAAGCATGGTAGCCAACCGCAGCATTGAGCAATCTAACAATCAATGCCAGCCTCTAAACATCTCAAACGTACAGTGGCTTCTAGGTAGCAACCTACAACAGCTCAGAGAGAGCCTTGCATACTTGTTCCAAGGCAGTCACCAATGTCAGCCCCTATTCGGGAAGATTTGAATGAGCCATTCTTTCCACCTTTTACTCATCTGATGATCACACCAATTGTACTGATTTACAAGTTTAAGTTTATAATAAAGGTCACTGACATTTCCAAGTCTGAGAACCTCAACCCACTTTTGCAGTTGTCTTTATGTTCTGGCCGGACCAGACAGTATAACCCAATACTTTTCATAGGTAGGTCTATGGAAGTATGTTTGTATGGTAAACTAAAAAAAAAAATAAATAAGGGGCTATTACAATATGCATAGTGGCATGACATTTAAATACATGTATCAATCAATACAATTAATCAGCATGCATAAGAATAAGGACTAATTATGTGTATTAATAAGGGCTAAAATACTAACACGAACTTAAAAGACGCAAAATGAATGAACATTACTAACCCACCTACGAACCAGGGCCACACACACCCTTTTCAACAACAACTGTGTATGATACAGGACCATAAACAACCGTACAAACGCGGATTACAAATATATGCAAATATTTTCTCTACAAACGCTGAAATGAACCAAATTCATACACACCGGCTCACAAACGTGTATGAACAAGAACTATAAATGTGTAATTGAACAAGGGAAAATATATAAAAACTTACTTGACAGTAGTTTGTCCTGTCCTGTCGATAAGACTGTAGGTTATGCACGATTTTCAGGAAAATCAGGTGTTAAGTAGACCAAAGTAAAGTGGCATGTAAACGCGGAAGCGGAATACGGAGTCAAATCCGGAAAATGATTTAGGTTGTAAAATGGTAAAATAAACAAGGCATTAATAAATATTTACAAATGGATTCAATCACTAAAAGGAGTCAATGAGATCCAGAACACTCCCCGCCTGGTATCTATAGAGATACCACTACCACTTATTCTAATATAGAATATATAACGATATTCTTGATACACAGTAATCCAAATTATTATATATGAATAAAACGTAAACCCAACGAATGTCACATGAATGAATTCCTATCCAACAGTTATGTAAATGGAAAAACGGTAATTGTCTGAATGTCAATAACGAATGAAAGATGATCCAATGAATGTCTTTAGTCAATCAGAAGTATAAGTTCAGTAATCGGACGGGTGTAAATTTTAGGTTCGCATTTATCACCAACAACGATCCGGACGTCCGCCTTTCAGACGTGAGTATTGGATCCTTTTATTGCCCTTGTGACAATGAGCTATCTCCACAGCTAGGACCGCGGCACATAGTTCCTCTCTTGGAATCGTGGTTCCAGTTTTGGGGGCTACTTTAGCCTTTCCAATAACAAATCCTACGTGATAATGGTTACTGACGTCTTTCGTTCAAAGATAAACGACGGCGGCAATAGCTTTATCTGAAGCGTCCGAGTAGACATGGAGTTCCCTGGTGATGCATTTGCTAATTTCGGGCACATATGTCCTTGATATTCTCAAGTTTTTAAGTGGTTCAAGGGTGTTTTTCCAAGACTCCCATTTAGAGGCAAATTCATCGGATACGGGCTCGTCCCAATCTATGGTCTCTAAGACAATGTCTCGAAGGATGAGTTTCCCATATATGATAACGGGAGACAGAATTCCAAGCGGATCAAAAATGCTGTTAATCGTTGATAAGATTCCTCTACGGGTAATTGGTTTTTTATCGGAAGACAGTTCAAACAGAAATTTGTCCGCGTTGACATCCCATATTAGGCCAAGACTCCGTTGGAGCGGTTTTTCTTCCGAGTCTAAATCTAGATCTTTCAAATTAGATGCCAGATCAGTTGTTGGAAAAGCAGCCATTACTTCAGTGCTATTCGATGCAATTTTGTGAAGTCGAAGATTGCCATAGTCTTTTAATGCACTTTGAGTGTCCACTAAGAGCTTAACAGCTTCTTCGGGTGTTGAGCAAGAAGTTAACCCATCGTCGACATAGAAGTCCCTGGAGACGAACGATGTAACCTGGCTTCCGTACTCAGGTTCAGCTTTCAAAGCGGCCTTACGTAATCCCAGAGTTGCGACGGCTGGCGATGGACTGTTTCCAAAAACATGTACTTTCATCCTGTACTCAATGAGTTTCTTATTGATGTCATTGTTCTCATACCAAAAGAAACGCAAATAGTTTCGGTGGTCCACTCGGACGATGAAGCAGTGAAACATGTGCTGCACGTCTGCAGTAACAGCTACCATTTCCCTTCTAAAGCGAAGAAGTACACCAATAAGATTGTTGATTAAGTCTGGTCCTGTAAGCAGTACGTCATTCAATGACACTCCTTGGTGTTTTGCAGATGAATCGAATACGCCTCGTATTTGATCGGGTTTTCTCGGGTGGTAAACACCAAACAATGGTATATACCAGCATTCTTCGTTTGCCGCTAGCGGTGGAGCTACCTCGGCATGATGATTGTCCAAGATTTTTGCCATAAATTCAAGGAAGTGTTCACGTTTCCTTGTATTTTTCTTCAGATTGGCGTCAAGAAGTTGTGCCCTATGTTTTGCCTGGGTCTTGTTGTTCGGCAATGGCGGCCTAGGTGACTTGAAAGGTAATGGAGCTACCCAGTGCCCAGTTGAGTCTATTTGAAACTCATTATCCATTTGTTGCATGAATATTCTGTCCTCGTGCGACATACCAGTTATGTCGTCGTCCTTTGTCCTCTCGAAAACTGAGGAACCAAACTCGCTATCTTTGCGATGTAGTGCGGGATTAGAAAGTTGCTCCCGTACTTCCAAATAGTTGTGACATGGCACTAGGGCTGTCGGCTGACCCGAAGGTGAAACATGAGTTCGGCTGACGTTGACATTATCGGGCGCATGTTGTTTATCTAAACATGCTTCTCCTATGACGACCCATCCTAGCTTGAGTCGCTGGGCGTATGGTGCTCCTCGATGACCTATTCGTTGTTCTAGAACGTAATGAGCTTCTGCCAAATCTCTTCCGATCAGTAGCATAATCTCTTTTCTTCTGTCTATTGGTTTGATAGACCCAATAAGATCGTTTAAGTGTTCATGGAACTTTACAACTTCTGGAGTTGCGATCTCGTTTTTATCATCAGGTATGTTGCCACACTCGATGAGTGTCGGAAGTTCCAATTCTACGTCTCCATTGATGGATTCTACGATGAAATCACTTCCTCTTCGGCCGGAAGTGATGACTCGACCGGAACAAGTGTTGAGGGTGTAACTCTCAGGTTCTGATCTGACATCAAAGAAATCAAATAAACTTGGCAGGGCTAGGGATCTGTTGCTTTGGTCGTCGATAATAGCATATATTCTAAGAATTTTATTTGGATTGTCTTTGTTGTAAACATTGACCGGTAAGATTTTGGCGCATGACTTTCCATGAGCTCCTTTACAGATTTCAGTACATTTAGCTCGTATATCTTCCTCATATTGCTTCTTGGAGTTTTTGGAGAACTCCCCGCCATGATTTTCCGCAGCCTCAGGAGGTAAACATGGAGAAGGCCTATTGACGTGTAAATCCGTAGTATGCTGTTTGCTGCCGCAATCCTTACAACAAATCTTAGCCTTGCAATCGCGACTGACATGCTTATCCGATGCACAACACTTAAAACAAATGTTGTGTTGTCTTAGGAGTTTTTTTCTCTCTTCTATGGATTTGAACTTAAAGCCCCTACATTCATCGAGTGTATGTTTCGTATTGTGTAGAATGCAGTTACTTAATGGTTGACTTTTTGGCTGATCGTCCTTTTGATTTGTCAACTCTGTTCTTCGGACATTCACTTTAGGTTTGGTTCCATGAGTGTTTTTTGCAGAATCACCTTTTTGAGTGGGATTGTCCAAATCTACGGGTCGGAAACCAGGGTTATTTCTCAGATCGCATGTGTGCTCAAGAAAGGCATGGAATTCCTCGAATGGTGGGAAAGCGATGGAATGCTTCGAAGCATAGTTGGCTGCTCTGCTTGACCATTTTTCTTGCAATCCGTAAGGAAGTTTAGATACGAGAGGTCTTACCCCAGTAGACGAATCAAAGTAAGCAAGGAGAGTCTTAAATTCATCCTTTTTCTTGAGGAATTTCACCTCTGACAGTAGATCCAAAAAAATCATATAACTTCTCGTTGTCCCGGTTGGTGAGTTTGGGAAAAGACTCAAGTTTTTTCTTTATGGAAGCTTCTACCATCTCTGGCGAACCATACCTCCGATCTAGGCGTTTCCAAAGTTCGTTTAATCCATTAGATGGATCCCCTGCATTAGACGATCTTATGCTTAGGGCTTGTTCTGAGGATTTTGGGCCTAGCCATTTAACCAACAAGTTGATTTGTTCTGAGTCTGATAGTCTCAGTTCTTTGGTTACACATTGAAAACTGTCTTTCCAAGCATGATAACATCCAGGTTTGTCGTTATATTGCGTGAGCTGGGAGAAAAGCAAATCTTTCCGTAACAAGAACTTTGTCATTTCCCGATGCCCCATTATCGGTCATAGCTGAGGCATTCGGCAGGGTTGAATGCTGCGTCCCCATCTGTATGTCCTGATTTAAGCTATGATTTTGAGAGAGGACTAAGTCCCTTTGTCTTGCGTCGTGTGAAGTAGGGACAAATTCCGGTGCGCCTGCGGAGAGTTTAGATATTTTTGGCTCCTCGCTGGGACGTAATCTGGTAAGAGTAGATGTAATCGGCTGATAATCATCAAAGGACGTCCCAAAATGAACAGAACGATGTTCTCGGACTCCATAAGGAAAATCAAGGTTCTTATCCTCGCCTGTTGGTCTCTGTACGTAAAGTAGCGGTTCACTGGTCATCGTACCAGACGATACCTTATCAGGCTCCACATCGCCAATGTTTCCTTTATCTATGAGCTGACTTTGTTGGCTTATGTATTCTTTAATCCGGTCAGAGTAATCCGCCGTTTGTTGCGGAGGACCATCCTCAATGACTTGACTTCCGGCCTCGTCCATTTCGTAGACACGAGCTTCTGCCTCGGCAATGGCCAACTCTTTCTTGGTTTGAAGGAGGATCATTTCAGTCTTAAATATGGCTGCTTCCTCGTCCATGACTGCTTTTTGTCGAGCCTCCATTCGTTCAAGTGCAGCCTGTTTTTCTGCAAAGAGAATGGCGGCCCTAGCGGCTTCCGCTTTTGCCCGTTTTTGTCTGGCAACGCTTGGGGCGTCAGAATGTTTTGACGACTGGGAACAAGCTTTGCTCCCAGAATGATGAGATTTCACGGACCTCTTGTCGTCATATTGACTTTTGTTCTTGAGAAGGTTTAGCGCCCTATCGACAGCACGTTTCCGAAAGTCCACTAGCTTGAATAAAGTATCTAAATCTTGGGTACTTTCATCTGACCTGGTTCCTTTCAGAAAGCTTGTAAAGGCGTTGACCTGACCCAGATATTTGGCATTTTCCTGTATGATGTTTTGCTCCAGAGCAAGACAGTCTTGGACCCTTTCAGGCGGGCTGTCTGCAATTTTCAAATATGAATCCAGCATGGACCATAGGTATTCCACGTTCTGGGAATATTTGTCTCTCCTTTCTATGTAGGATTCTCTCCCCTTTTCTGACAGAGTACGGTTCCTTGGACCCAATTCTTCTGAGTGTAAAGACTCGAAGTTGTCCATGTTTTTAGGTGACTAAAAGTGCCCTGAACTTCTACCACTTTTAGTGAGGAGCGTTCTTACCTCGACTCCAACGTTGAGAGCTGGTTGCCTACCGGATGGAACGTGCTTCAGTGTTACTGGTCGACGGGACGTTGACTGTTGATGTCAATTTACTGTTCTGGCCGGACCAGACAGTATAACCCAATACTTTTCATAGGTAGGTCTATGGAAGTATGTTTGTATGGTAAACTAAAAAAAAAATAAAATAAGGGGCTATTACAATATGCATAGTGGCATGACATTTAAATACATGTATCAATCAATACAATTAATCAGCATGCATAAGAATAAGGACTAATTATGTGTATTAATAAGGGCTAAAATACTAACACGAACTTCAAAGACGCAAAATGAATGAACATAACTAACCCACCTACGAACCAGGGCCACACACACCCTTTTCAACAACAACTGTGTATGATACAGGACCATAAACAACCGTACAAACGCGGATTACAAATATATGCAAATATTTTCTCTACAAACGCTGAAATGAACCAAATTCATACACACCGGCTCACAAACGTGTATGAACAAGAACTATAAATGTGTAATTGAACAAGGGAAAATATATAAAAACTTACTTGACAGTAGTTTGTCCTGTCCTGTCGATAAGACTAGGTTATGCACGATTTTCAGGAAAATCAGGTGTTAAGTAGACCAAAGTAAAGTGGCATGTAAACGCGGAAGCGGAATACGGAGTCAAATCCGGAAAATGATTTAGGTTGTAAAATGGTAAAATAAACAAGGCATTAATAAATATTTACAAATGGATTCAATCACTAAAAGGAGTGAATGAGATCCAGAACACTTTAGATGGGACTGTGCTCTTTTCCCCATATGCAATTCCAATAAAAGCTCTGGATAAAACCATCAACCAGCTGCTGCTGTCAGATGATGACAACCAAACATTACATAAGGATCAAATACCTTTCCGGATTAGTGTATAGCATTAACAAAATTGAACATAAAGAGCCTGTTTGCTGCCATTGTTTCCAAGCCGTTTTTGAACCTAACCTTCTTGACACTCATGAGCATGGCCACAGAGGACCTTTGTTTCAATGCCAGGAAAGATGAGCTTTAAATCAAGCAACTCATTTAGCAAATGCCATATCCTACATTATTCATGAAGACCTTGAGGCCCTAACTTAAGGATCAAAAGGGAAGAGGTTAACAGCAATACCCATAAAACCTCAAGTCAGTCTCCATGTGGCTTCTGCTACATAATTAAATTATTTTTGATGATAAAACCAATCTTCCTGTGATTTACAGAGGAAAAGACTTGTTAGTCCAATGGATAAAAAGCCAGGAGAAAGAGATAATATATCTCCCAGTAGAATCATAGTATATCTCCTAGAGGAAACAATCAGCCCTCACCCATTGGTGATGATTCTCAACAACACTGGTGCATTTGATATGGCTAAGGTATGTCACATCAGTCAGAAGTGGTTAGTGATAACATCTTAAGAAGAGACCACTGCCACATTACCAGCCAATACCAATGAGTTGGCCATAACTGCTGTAATCACATTATCTTGCACAATCTAATGGGACTAAGGAATAAATGAGGGTGTTTGAGGTCCTCCCCGATCACACAAATTAAAGTTCACATTAATGCATTGCCACATGAATGACATCATATGTCCCTCAACAAAGGCCAGCTGGACAAGCTCACAATGTTCTGGGGGGTTTGCTGTGGTGCCAGAGTGTGGATTGCTACTGGAGAGCTCCACAAGCCTCATTCTATTATGCTGCTGTCCACCCTTGCAAGCGATCTGCGAGTCTAAGTGCAGCATTTACTTTAATCTTTTGATTATGGCCTGAAAGAATAAGCAGAAAGATTTTAGCTTTCCACTGTTAGCCTTCCTCCTTTCTTTAGTGATTGCTGCCATGATGGCAGTGATCCTAGCACAATGCAGCTGCTGGCATGGAGGCAACCCACAGTAAGCTTGGCACAACTTGTCACCTGGCAATGCAAAAAGATATGGGAGGTGCCATTTGGCCTCTAGTAAAAAAGAAAATTTAGGTCTCCCAACTTGTGTGTTGGTGTTGTTGAGGACCCTTTCCAACTTTGTCATGCTGCAGTTCATCAGGACCCCCTAGGCACTTTATGAGTGTCTGCATGTGAGATGAGCTGGAGTGCCTGCTAAGGTGCAGCAGGCACAATGCTGGCTTTGTTACAATCAGTACTTTGTAGAACCATGGGACTCAGTGGGTAGCATTTTGAGCAATGTCTGACATCTGCTCTACATCAGCATATAAGTTGCCAGGACCAGTGTTTTTGCTCCTTTTGCCTTAATGGAGTCTTTGTTGTATCTTGCGGGTTTAGCTAGGAACCATAAGGTGAATCTTCCTTCAAAGACCTAACCCTCAAGCTTGTTTTTCTTGCTCTCATTAGTGTCTGTTTGACAAAGGAGTCAGCTTAATGACCTATCCAAAGATCCAGGCATTTTGAGGTTTAGTGAATGTATGATTTGGTTTCTTTCCTTTGCCAACCAGGTTTTAATGAATGGTAACAGTAAGCATAAAGTAATTAATATTAGTTATTAGGGAAGAGAAGAAATATTCAAACTTCCTAATTAAATTGCTACTACCACCAATTGACATATTTACTTTTATACATGATGACGTATATCAATTCTTGTGGTAAGTGATTTAAAAATCCCACATTAAGAATTTATTTACTGTTGCAAAATTCTTGTGAAATAATTCTCTTTATTGCAAGATATGTCAATTTTATATGTAGTATATCTGTGCTTTGATATATATGGTAAAGAAGGCTAGTCAGAACTGCGTTTATATTGCAGTTTCCTTTCAACTGTTCTATGCCAAAGATATAAAGTATCAATCCATTGGTACCCTAATGTTGCAAGCCATGGTCGATATTCTGCAATGCTTCATCACCCATGGCTGCTTTTGAGATATTCTTGTTTTTCATGAAAATGCATAAACTTGCTTAATCAGTCTCTAAAAGCATGTGTGAAGTTTTTTCACCATTGTGACCCAGATTGACACTGTTATGATATATTTTTGTTTCTGCATTCTCATGAAAAAGAAAGAAATCAGTGTAGGCAGACACAGGTGGTAGAGGGACATTGCAGATTATTGCATGTGGCATGTAATGATAGTGGTACTCGGGTATTTACTGTACACAGTTCTGAGCATGTACTTTGTACATTTACTACATGTATCAAATGTGCAAGAGGGAGCTTTTTATAAATGAGAATTTACCTCAAATATTTACTTCAAAAACAGAATTTGACACATTTTTAGGAAAAAAGGTAGGGCAAATGAGACTGTTGTTATGATGACTAAATAGGAAACGTTGCACCACATAGGGCTCATATAATAACTAATCTGCTAAATAATAAATAATAATACATTATGTACAGTACATATATTTTTTAGAGGTAATTGTAAGAAACTCCTATGAGTTGTACAATGTCACCACTTGCATCATCAGCTATAATGCCAAAGAGTATGATTAAATAAAATTGAATTGATATGATGTCAATGACAATGGTTTTGTTTTTTTTCTGTTGTTGTTGTTGTTGTAGGGTTTAATGCCATTTTTCAGCACAAGATAGGCTATACATGGTGGCCAGTAATAATCGTGGAGGAACAACCCAGAGAAACCCCTGGAAAGAACCATGACCCACGAGAAGCTACTGGCAAGCTTGCTCACATAACCACATTGTTTGAATCAGAGACTCGAACCCACAAAGACAGGTGAGATGGTAGTGATCCGTAACGGAGAGCGCTTTAGACCACTGCCACTTGGGGCCTCTTGTTCTTTCTTATAGGTTTCAATATATTATCTTGTATCATATACCAGGTCCATATACAGCCTCTCCTTTATTATTCATTTCAAGTCAAAACTAATAAATACCGCTCCAGTGCCTAATCTAGAGTGGTAAGCTTTGATAGTTTAAATGAAATTAATGTGTAAAATTAACTTTTCTCAGGATGCTATCTTCCTCATGGTTGATCATAGTTGATAAATAGATGCATTTGCAAAAACTAGCAGCCTAACTAAATTTTGAAATCTTTATAAACTTAGTATAATCATAAGTGAGATATAGATGTACAGATGATGCGACAGTTTGTCTTTATCACTGAAACAAAATTTGGCTTGAAGTTTTTGTAGTTGTCTCTGTTTCTTAAAAATATTACACATTTATACATGAAAGATTAATGGGAGTATTTACGTGTTGCTAACAAGTGGAATATTTTCTTGCTGAAAAAATGTTGTTTTTTTTCCCTCAGTGTTATCATTTAACATTATTCCTGAGATACTGATCCATGAACAATTGTAAAATTTAATAGTTTGATTCATCCTAGATGGACTTTAATCTTTTCCCAGTTTAAGCATTTATCATTGAGTTTTTCAGTTGGTAATATTCTGTTTGTCTTAATTGATATAGTCATTAAAATCTGGCAGCAGTATTTTGTGTTGTTGTTTTGATGTTACAGAGTGTTGTGTTTAGGAAGCATACATGCAAGTCTGGTTTTTACTGGATGATATTCTTTGTGACATTGATCAGATATTCACTTTTATAGTGGATTATTTATTGTCATGGATTTCTGGCTACAAACCAAGATGTCAGCTACAAATGCTATTTCAGTTCAAGGAATGTGTTTATTTTAATGTATGAAAAATGTTACTTGTCAAAATCAAAATCAAGAAAAATGATGGCAAAGAAAATAATGTATTTTTTTTTGTTTTTGTAATGGCACTTTGAACACATTATCAGCTACATCATCAGTGCCTTTCCAAGCACGACACCATATCAACTGGCCAGGGTAGGTATTCAAATGCATCTATGGATAACAAAAATTGACCCTTTGAAATGTAAACATTCACTGTAAAAGAGCTAGTTACAATATCATATTTTATTTTCAGGCTGAGAAGCGCCGTTCACGCGCCAAAGAAGGTGAGCAGGAATCATGTAAGCTATCTCATTTATGTAATCATTACTTTTTGTGGTCGTTGTTTCACTAACATTGTTGTAATCTGCCTGTCTGATCAGCTTTTCTTCATCAAGGTGAGTAAAACTGGCTCATTAAAATAACCATCATTCAACTCAGGATAGATGATAACACATGAGAAAAACTATAAACAGATACAGATCTTCTTT
The DNA here is from genome assembly GCA_029339505.1 of Unio delphinus. Lineage (NCBI taxonomy): Eukaryota > Metazoa > Mollusca > Bivalvia > Unionida > Unionidae > Unio > Unio delphinus. The sequence continues at coordinate 14,571,527 of JAQISU010000106.1, read as the reverse complement.
TTTAGTTTTTTTTTTCTGTTGCAATGTGGAAGGCCAGTAATTCAAACCCCGGCAAAGTAATACATAAGACTTATAAAAAATGTTACTAGGAGCTACCTTACATCACACTCAGCATTACAAGGTTAGTGCTATGTCTGCTGGATGTGGTGTCAGGATAATGTGACTGGGTGGTACATGTGGTACATGATGCTACATGTATGTGGCATGATGACCTAGTGCTAGACATCACTATAAACTGTCACACTGCAGACTTTGTAGTGATATGACTCAGATTGTTAAAGCTTCATTAAAAATCAATAGCAGTAATGCATTACTTGCTTTGCTTTCCTTTATGGGATGCCAACTTCCCAGTTCAAACTAAATATTCCCTCTATATCAAATGGGGTTTTCAGTTTGTGATATCTACCTGAGCTTATTTGAAAATGGTTACACTTATCCAATATGGCTACGACTCTGACCATCTTAATATATTATTACTTCTCTCAGTGGACGATAATATAAGCATGGGGTTATCACTAAAAGACGTTTTATAATGTTGGTCATAAGTACAAATAGTGCTGGTGCTAAATTGGAATCCAATATGGCCACCACATAAGCCATCTTAAAAAAGTATTATTTTTTGCAGCCTCTCTTGATTGGAAAATCCATAACAACACTTTTCGTGATGATTGGCTTTGTTCTATATAAACAACATGTGATTTCTGTATTTCAGGAATTGTCAAATGTTTCTCATGTTAGGTCATATGCTAAAATTATTGGTAAAGTTTAGAGGAGATCATTGCTGCTTCCAAGAAAAACTGCTTGAGAGCAAATAATACCTTCTTGATGACAGGGAAAGCAGTGATCTCACTCTGACAGATCTGAGGCAGACTTGTCTGTCAGACTGGCTGTTCAAGTAACTTAGACACCAGGATTTGATCATTACAAAGGGAACAGGGATGTGTTACTAACTATCCCCTAGGGGAGTTGAGATTTGCTCATCCATTTTTAGAATGGGATTGAATTAGCATCCCCATTTCCATTGCTCCCAATTAATCCCTACAAAATTTGTGGATCTGCCTTACCTGGTATTGAATATTGTTTCCTTCATATGTCATCATGGATGTCCCTTCTGTCCATATATTAACTAGTCACCCAGCATTATTGTAGGATGCATTCCTAGAATTGGATGCCTTGTAAGTCAGATCAGAACATAGGGAATTAGGCCCCCTGCTGTGCTCCTTATTTCCTGACTGGGACTAAAGAGCATCATTCCCCTCTTGGGATAGGGACTTGGTCAACACTGCCCTTTTTGTTTTGCCTCAGTATGATCCCTTAGGGGCCTGAATGTTCACAACACCTGTTGACTCTGGAATATCGCCCTCCTGCCCTCTCCTGTGTTCATCATTGGAAGAAATGGGGTAGCTGCCACTAGTACTGAAGCTAACATAAGGCCAAGAGGTAGCCACAGGAAATTTCCTGCAGGTTTGACAGGAGGTCATACTGTTTTGGACTCATCCCTTTGGCTAGCCTCCACCCAGAGTAGTGTTATGTGAATGATTGCAGCTTGAGATTGTTAGGGGTTTCCCTCATTAAGTAATTTAATGACTGGTTGATGCACAATGTTCTTAGATGTGTTTTTTTTAATTAAAAAAACATACTCATCTGGCATTAATTCTCAACCTGGAGAAGTTTTATCTGACTTCTCAAGAAATTAAATTTTACTTACATGGAGATGAATTTTCGCACAGATTCTCAGTGTAGAAGGAATTTTGGTTGTTCAGAGCAGGTGGCTATATGTCAGGGAGCCATTCAAGAGCGGCATCACAGCACTCCACATCCAAGCCACCAATCTGAACAAAGAATTTTGAATTTTCTTTAATTTTGGTGCCATATTTATGGAAAATATTTTTTAGGTGATTGCAAATTTTTTGCTCCTTGTGACAAAATTGTAACCAAGATTTAGAAAATAGTCTTCTCATGTCAGTCTAAAATATAAAATACAGTCTTTTGTCATGATTTGTCAGTTAATGTTTATTTGAAAGTGTAGCATTCTTTTTTAATTTAAATGCCCAGCAAAATTGTTCATTAATTTAGAACAAGTTCATTAACTGCAGTATTTAAAAGAGTAATTAATGCATTAAATGCATTAAATATTATGTTTCACTATTTGGCAGGATTACTCACCTCACAGCATTCAAATGTCACACCTGTCTTTATAATTGCCACAGCTTAACTTCATTCTTCATTTCAAATTACAATCAAAACAAAATTTAGTTGAGGTTTTATTTTGCTATTTTCTTCTACATGTGGCAGTGTGATTTTTTGGGGTTGTCACCAAATTGCTGTTGTTCAGCTCTGTTACATCGGTGAGTAAAATATTGCTACAAACACCAAAACAATTAGAAATATCTAAAACACTTTATACTGATTTGTTTTGGTGTTTATAGCAACTGTTTTTACTCAAAGATGTATCATTTTGTTTCTTTTCCTTCCAGTTCCAAGTAAAGAAAATGTGCTATAAATAAATATTAAAACACTTAGATAAAAAAGGGACACACTATCTCATAATTGAATTTCAGAAAATAGGAAATATAAAGTATGAAATTAGTGCTTTTCAAGTTGGAGCCATTAACTTTAAAGTCAGAATTGAAGCCCCCAAAACACATAGACTACACTTTCATGGCACTGGAAGTTTACTAAAATGCATTTTTTAAAAAAAATCTTTTTATAAAGGCAATGTATCTTTTATGAATATTTTTTTTGCTATATAAATATTAAAAATTTCTGCTTAGCATTGCTTTTATTGTTAGATCAACTGAATGCTTTATAATTTTTTTATGGTTGTCATTATGAATCTTTATTATTTTTGTTATGTAACTCCTATATTTGTATTGCCAATACTTAAGTGAGCTTCATCATGAGAAAAAATTTAGTTTTACACAATTTCATACATTTTTTGAGCACACTTTCTGTAATCAGTAGACTTTATATAAAAAAAAAAAATCTCACCATTACCGAGTAGAGGACAGCTATTGTACCAACCCTGGCATTGGCTTCAATGTTGGCATAGATGTTGGCACACTTAAAAGCATATGCATATATTGAGCCACGCTGCATCTAAACAATTGTTTCTTCTTAGCTTATATCAATAGTTTGGGCTTAGATTTCATAAGACCTGCCCTTCTAGAGAGTGGTTAAGAGCCGACTTTGTTCATGCACATTATTTATATAGTGTAATCACTATTTATGTGAGGGTTACGTTTTTCATGTGAGATTTACGTAAATTGAGATCATTTTCTTCTATGAATTCAGTATGTTAAAATTAGGAGATGCTTCTGCAAAGTAGATTAAAATTAAAAAGATAATAAGTTTTCATGAAAAGCATAGGGAAATGAACTTAAAACTTATGAACAATAAAATAAAAACATGAAATTGTGAATTTTAATCAATTGAACAGATGTATGTGTAATTAAAAAATGTTCATCAAGCTACGTTGCCAACATTCTTTCCATCCTATCCATTATGTTGGGGCAGGTATAGCAACTTTCGAAAGGGAGGCTCCAGATTTGACACTTGTTTTTTTTTCCTCAGCACTGTCACATATTGTTCTCAGCACTGTCACATATTGTTCTACATGTGCTTTCACTAAGGTTAAAAGCATGCTTTATCATGGCAGTACTCTGACCAGTTTCAAACCTTTTCACTACTTCAAGTTTAACCTCTAAAAAAATTGATTTCCTCTTCCTCTTTGGACTATCAACTGATTGTCTTTTAGATGTTATTACTAATAATGTTTCAAAATTGTAACAAATGATTTATACATGTACATAAATATGCAGCACTGAGGCCATGATAAATAGAATGATTGGGTTGTAAAAGCTGGGCATTGTGGGTAATGTTTACCTGCAACAATGGCACAATCTCTGTGTATGAGATGGTTATCACAATAGTAATGATCTTTTTTGCATTTTTCCCCATCTCACGTTATTTTGAATTCATGTAAATTGAAATCATGTAAATCGGAATCATACTGTCTATATTTATCTCAGGATTTTTGCAATCTTTATACATACTGTTATACAGCAAAGTTCACTTGTATTTTTGTAACATGACACATTGTGTTGGGGGACTTAATCCCCTCCACTTTTGCTCCATGACGGAGCAATAAAATAACAAACAATCACCACCATGCACACTGATGACCACTCCACCATAGTTGATCAGTGTTACTGATTAACATTTGAACAGCCAATCAGTGAAGACCACCAAGGAAAGACCAAGACTTCATGAGTGATGTACAATCCTTTTTAAAGACTAAACATGTGGTTCTCACTTCGGGGATCAATCCATCATCCGTCCGACGTACATGGCCCAGCCATCTGAGGTGACATTGACGGAGGAGTGTGACCATACTAGGAATCTTGGCAAGCACCACGTTGTTTGTTACTCGATTTCTCCATGTGATCCTGAGTATGGGTCGGAGACATTGTATTATAAAGGTGCTTAGTCTTTTCTCTTGTGAGGTGTACAGAGTCCAGGTTTCACTGGCATACAGGAGAATGCTTAGCATGCAGGCATGGTACACAGAGATCTTAGTGTTTAGGGTCAGCATACTGTGGTTCCACGCTCTTTGTGACAACCTGGAGAGAGTTGTCGTTGCCTTTAAAATCCGCTTGTTGAGCTCAGCAGCAAGTGACAAGTTGTTGGTGATAGTAGAGCCAAGGTACGTGAACTGACTGACTACCTTAAGTTCATAGTTATTGATGATAATGCTTGGGGGGGGGGTCCACATTCTGAGCCATCACGTTTCCTTTAGGCTGATGGTTAGCCCAAACTCACCGCATGCTTTAACTCTGCTTCTGTGTGAGTGGCTAAGACAGCATCGTCTTCATGCACTTTGTTCTTTGCCTTTATTTGTGGCAGGTTGAACACTTAGTTGTCTGATTGTGTGCGCAGGCAGATCCCTTCTGTGGACGTCCCAGAGGCATGCTTGAGCAGGACATTGAAGAAGATGCAGAAGAGTGTGGAAGCTAGGACACATCCCTGTTTCACTGTGTTGTAGATATTGAATAGGTTGGATGTTGAGCCATTGTACTGCACTGTCACTTTCATGTCATCGTGGAAGGACTGTATCATGCTTAGCAGCTTTGGAGGGCATCCAGTCTGTGCCAGGATTGTGAAGAGTCCTTCTCTGCTGACCAGATCGAACATCTTGGTGAGGGCTGTAAAGGCCAAAAAGAGGGGATTGTGTTGTTCTCTGCATTTCTCCTGCAGTTTCCTGATGTAGAAAATCATGTTGATTGTGGACCTCTATGGGGAACCCTCACTGCAACTCTGTATGCACTCTGTCAGCAAGTGTCTGCAGTCTGTTCAGGATGATGCATGTGAAGATTTTACCCACGATGCTGAGAAGGGATATGCTCCTGTAGTTGTTGCAGTCACTTCTATCGCCTTTTTTCTTGTACAGGGTTGCGATGTTTGTGTCTCTCTCGTCCTGAGGCACTGCAAACTCATCCCAGCACTGGCAGAGGAGGTCGTGCAGGTTTGTAAGCAGCACGTTGCAGCCACACTTGATGACTTCTGCTGGGATGCCATCCTTCCCTGGAACTTTACCTAAGGACAGTTTCTCTAAGGCTTTCTTTAGTTTTGCACAGTAGGTTTCTCGTTGAGTTCAGCGATGAGTGTTAGGTTTTCAAAGGCATCATTGGTCACATGGTTCTCTCTGGAGTACAGTTCAGAGTAGTACTTCCACCCAACATTCCATCTGCCTGCTCTTGTCATGGATGGTATTGCCTGTGGCATACTTCATTGGTGCCTTTCACTTTCTTCGTGGGACCCATTGCTTTCTTTATTTTATGCCATCGTTTATATCTCTGATGTTTCCAATATCTGCTGCTGACTGTATGCTCTGACAGAGTTGAAGCCAGTGTTCATTGGCGCACTGCCGTGCACACTTCTGCACTTTGTTTCTGGTAGACTGGTATGATTGTAAAGTCCTCTGGTAGGGTATCGTTTGTATTTCAGGTGAGGAATGCAATACTCTTCTATGGCTAGCATGAGTGTGGCAGATTTAACCTCAAACCAGTCGTTGTTCTTTGACTGCAGCTTACCAATGATCTGTGTGGCTGTGTTGTACATAGTCTCTCAGATGCGAACCCATCTCCCGTTATGAGGTTCTGAATCAAGCGTCTTGGAGAGGGCATAAGTGAATTTCTCAACCTTGTCTGGATATGACATCATGCTCACATCAATGTTTGGTTTACCCTCCTGCCTTGAGTTTTGTAACTTTTTTGGCTGAAGATTTATTTTGCAGCACACATGCAACTAGTCTGTGTCGCAGCACATGCTGAGAAAGGTATGGAAGAAGCACACCTATCATGACAGATCACCTCGTAATGGTCAAGTACAGTTGGTACCAGTGTTTGGACCAGTGATGCCTCCAAGACACTTTATGCTATGTCTTTGTCTGAAAGAATGAATGTTCCTTGTTGGTTTTTATTTGTTGTTTCTTAGTGTAATAGTTGCAGTCCACTTTGTCAGGTACTTGCGTACCTTAAGCACTACTCACCCAGTAAGGCAAATGAAATGTGGCAGGACAGCACCTTATTGTCTGTTGGTTGCCCAGCTTGAATTGTGCTGTAGCTGTCCAGTGAGACCTGTTGGTCTCTCCCACTGTCGGAAGCATCCCCTGGCATCTGACACTATGCCAATTGAGTGATGACTTATAACCAGTAAACTGTTGCTTCCTGTGTTGTGTCGACATTGTGAAGCAAAAAGCTGGAGGGTCCTCTCCAGGCAGTGTGATATGGAGAATAAGTTATTGCCCATGCAGCTGTTCCGCCCCCTGCTCTACATGCAACTGATGGATCCAAGGGAAAGGAGAAGCACCATTGATGTCGCAGTAGTTGCCGAGATGACACGGAAAAGAGTGTGAAGTCACCTTGGAGACTCCATCTCAAGATTTTCTGTTATGGTTTACTTCCTTAGTCTTTCCCATAAGAGGGTATAGTCACAAGACAGAAGGTTTGAAGAGTTTACCTTCTCCTAGATAGGTGACCACCCAAGGTTAATGAGCCCCATCAGGTTCTGAGGCACCAGAAACTCACCTGTCATCCCATCTTTAGTTAGTTTAAATAAGTTCCACTTAGACCACTCATGAAGGCCTGGAGCTGGATTTGGTTGTCAGAGGCTCTGTCAGTTTGTCTTCCAGGGTTGGCTGCCTCGATATGTCATTGTACAAGGCAATTTGCTCCCACTTCATTGGCTTGATGTAGCCAATAATGTGTTAATAGTATAGCTGTATTGTTAAAATGATCAAAAACAAAACAAAACCATTTGTCTCACCATACTTAAATTTTACATTTGAGTAATTATAGGCACCGTTATGAGGCATCAGTGTTCCTTGTAGATATTTCTCATTTTTTATGCAACTTAGTGTTTGCATTAAAGTCTGTTACACATGTTGTTTTTTTGTTGTTGTCTCAATGAAAAATATCCTTTACAGGTAATGTTTTATTAGATGTTAGGCAAACTGACTGGAAATTTTCTCACATTTAGTCCTGTGTATTTCATCCTTTAAATTCCTGAAAATAAGTAATTATCATTCACATTGCCAGTACTTACTGTTTAGAACTTATTCTGATAGGGATGGGCTAGCTGCTGACATGGTTTGCATCAATTAAATCAATCAGTTAAACTTGAAAATAGTTAACATATGTGACAGCTCTTTGTTTGATTATGAAACAGTTGTTTCTCTTAGTATATATATATAATAATTTGTATATAATAAATAGAATAATACATATTTGCATAGCAATATATTCAGTAATTCAGTAAAGTCTGAGACTTTTGGTCCGAGACCAAAATCCCATTCATTTGCTATGTGGTCATGACTTGTTTTGTACAGTTGTTATACAAATATGCATAATGTGTAAAATATTCCAACCAATTACTTGAAATGAAACTCATCGGAATAGATCTAGAAACATATAGTGCAAGCTATCTTTTGCAGTTAAAAGCTTTCTTTAAAGAAGAAAAAGTGAAATTTGTTGTCAACAAAGCAAGATTGTAGTAACCCAGAATTTTTTTCTTCAGAATTTGAAATCAGGAATAGTTAAATTACACAAATACCATCATTATTGTGAATACAGTTGTGTTCTTTGGTATACAAGAAATTGTTTTGCTTTGATTTTTGTTTCACAGAATTTTTTATTTTTTTTAATTATCTTTTGATTTACATTTTCATGGAGCATTTATTGTAGTTATGTCGTAGTTTATGATCACAAATATAAATTTTGTTTACAATAATTTACAGAGGAAGTATCTTTTCTGAATCTAGATTTTCTATTTTTCTCAAGGATCACATGGTGATTAACTGTAACACTGTATTATATTGACATTTTTATATGGCAAATTATAGTCACCATCGTTTCTTAACAAGTATGCAATTAGATGATTGGAAGTCTTATTTCACGTACACCACTCCCATGATAACTCACTCCCAGATAACTCTTGAACCCACTTATAATGTGGGGACAGGTATAGATCCCATTTTTTTCTCCAAAATGCCCCAAATATATACCCTTCGTAAAGAAAATGATGACCAAATCGGTAAATGAATCCCTGATATATTTTATATCAACAAATACAATGATTAGTGTTCAGAAATTTGAGACAACATCATGAAAATCTCAACTTTTACTAAGTTTATATTTTGTTATATTTTCTTTACAAATAAATTATCAATACACAATAAAGAACAATCTTTGAGGGAAATATCACTAATGCCTACCTGTGGCAATGCTTTAAGAAATAAATGAAAATAAATGTTGTCCGTGAAATTCGAATTTTATTCGTATATTTTAATTCAGTTTTAGTGTAATAATAATAAATGCAGTATGCTTTCTTGTATTCAGTTGTGTTTTTCTATCGTCACATCTGTGTCCGCGAGCATTTCTATGAGAACCTAAATCACTGCAGACTGTTTCATCTCTAGTTTGCAGACTCTTTTGGACTGTTACACTCAAATCTGCTCTACATTAGATAGTTATGCTCTTTGTATGATATAATGGGAAAGGAATGTTTTTAATATAAAAGTTCGAAGGCATGCAAAACCTGAATATAGGCTGGCAGGCACAGTCCTGTTGGGTCAACTTGTTTAAACTGACCATTTGAACATTGTTATAAACATTATAGTGTAAGTAATAAGTAAAACATCTTAAATTATCATAGTGATTTATAAATGATCAAAGATCCAGGTGAACAGAGTACTTTGTGAAATCAAGCTTTCTTTGAAAGATACGGTTCATCATTGAGTTGAGTTCCAAAGTTTGTAGTGGATTTAAAATTTCTAAATTGGTTATCAGATTTGAGGAGAAGTTTCACTATTACCCATATGGAAATCATAGCATCATTATTTCATTAATAAACCAATTTTAGAAAATAGTTTCAGCATCAACATTTTTTCAAGAGATACTTTTTGATCAAAAGGAATCCTTTTTTGTTGTGCAACATGCTGTTATGTAATATGTTGTTGCAGGTACAAAGAGGCACACATGAATGTAATGTGTTGAAACCTTGCACAGTTATGTTTTTCATGATCTTTAGAGATTGTTAATATCTTGAAATTAAAGGTAATTTATTCTGATGGCATTAGAAAAAGCTGAATATTGACAATTATTCTCAGTATGATTATAAATTGAGCTGCTACCCTGCCACCTCCCCATCCCCTAAAATGGCCCCCTCTTATTGACTTTTCAAAGGTCCTTTTATAACTCAAACCTTCGTTTATAGTTCAATCTATCTTTTTAATTCCTGTTGTGCGTGAGTTATCGAGGGAGAGATGTAATTGATACTAACAGATCTGTCATATTGCTTTTATATAAACTAAGAAGTCATGTAGGTTTTCATTTTAATCTGTGAAAGACTTGTTTACATTCTATTTGTAAGTCAATATATACCAATTGTATACTTCTTCAAAATGTATACTTGTAATTATTTATACCTTCCTTTTATGAGCTTTTAATATAAGATGAAAAATTAGAGCTATACTAATTTATACTCTATAGTCCGTTACTAACCTCATTCATTTTTTCGTATGTACATCTGATGGACTAATCTACTAACTTGACACTAATTGCTCTGGTAAGTTGCATTAATATACTGGTTTTTCTTTTCCATTGGAATGGGTTTAACATGTTTGTCCCTTGTTCCTGCATGGCTATCTGGAACATTATAAATTATGTGAAATGTTACAAAGACCCAACTTTTCACTTTTTTCTTTCATCTGATTCTTGATTGTTTCTTTGATCATTTGTCTGCTAAATTTAAAAATTAATTACTGGACTTAATTCAGTGACTTGTATTTGTTTTACATGAAATTATGTGAGCTAACCCCATTTTATGGAAACCACGCATCTTTGTGTCTTTGCCATGTCCTTTCCCATTTGTGTTGGTGATGGGAAATATAATATTTTGGTTGTTCATATGTTTTTGTTCATTCATTTATGTTTTGTTCATCAAAATCTCATGTTTTACAAATATATTGTGTATTGTATTTAGCTCTACTTGTGATAAACCCCAAGTGCTTATGTGATGGCCTTTCGTCTGTCATCCATTAACAAAAGTTTGTTATCACTATTCCTCCAACACTTCCGGGAGCATTGCCATGTTGATCTAAATGAAAATGGTTTCTTTGGGCCTCAATGGAACCGTTTTGAAAATGTTTGTATTGATGGTAGTCCTGAATGATTGGTCATATTGACATATGGTTTTCACTAAATGTCTTTCTATAATGTCTAGGTCTTCTATAATATGCTGCTGATCTGATAATCAATATGGCATCCACTGGGCCATCTTGATAATTTTGTTCTTGTATTTTGAGGAATGTGATGGCTTTTGACCAGCATCTCGCTCCTTAAGCAGCATGCATTCCATCACTCTCCCCAATCAAAACTTAGATATTCATATGTTTCCTGAGTGAACTTATCAATTTTAGTCCCTGATTTCATGGCAGTTGCCTTTTACAAGTACTATATGTTTACAGGTTCTGCCATTATTTTAGTGGTAGGCTAGTCTTTAAAACATTGAGTTTAATGGTGATAAACAGTTTTCATAACAATTTAATTTATTTGGTGACATCATCATACAGTCTAGTGTTTATGTTTTTGAATGTGCATTTCATACTTTGTGGACATTTACATTAACAACTATCAATGCTCCTTTGTGCTTATGCATACAAAAATATTATCTGCTAAAAATATAAAAAGGTAATTCAGATCATCTGGTCACATTTCAATGATGGAATGTTCCTGTATTTCAATACAATACTAATATAATTGATGGTGAAGAAATGGTGACAAAATATGGTGTACAATTTGTGCCAGGCATTTGCCTTACAAAACACATGTCCTGCTTGATATTACTACTCCTGAATTGATGGTCATATTGTCATGGATTTTCATTGAAGATTTCCTATGAAGTTATGCTGGTCCTAAATGAAAATGGTGCTCATTCTACAGCTAAACATCCACCATGGTGGCCATCTTGAATGTTTTGTTTTCTCTACTTCTCTTGGTTGGATGGTCATGTTAACTTGGGTTTTCATGAAAAGATGTTTGGTGATATTTGTTTAATTGTATATAAAGACAGTCCCATCCTGATAACCAATATGGCCAACTTTCTGCCATCTTGAAAATCTTGATATGACTGCTCCTGTGTGAATGATGTTATCAACATATAGTGAAATTTCACAAGAATTGTGATGTATTTTGGTGCTGAATGAAAAAAGGTACCAATTAAGTAGAGTAAATGTGCATTGTGGGTGATTTTGAAAATCTTATTGCTATTCATGTTCATACCTGCATTGGGTTTTCATTAGAAGACTAACTATGCTATCTCATTTGTCCTTGTTGAATATGATGCTGATCTGACATCCAGTATGTTTATAATGTTGTCCATCTTTTTTTTAAAGTCTTGCTATTGCTACTAATCCAGAATGAACAGTCATATTAAAATGTTGGTTTTTTTTAATACTAAAATGACTTCTTATATTTACTTTTTCCTAAATGAAAGTGGTGCGTGACAGACGTGCCCTTTCAGAGCCAGTATGATTAATGCAGTGTGCATCTTGAAAATACTGATTCTTAATGGATGGTCATATCAGTAAAACTTCACACGATGTCTGGTTGATAAAAAAAAAAAACAACTGATATTGACCAAACATTCAATATGGCCAAAATGTGACATCTTGAAATGTTACCATATCATGAATTCTCCTGAACAGATGGTCATATTTACGTTTTAAGTTTTCACTCAAGTCTTATAATGGTACTAAATGAGAATGTTGCAGATGAGATCTCCAGTGCTGAATCTTGTTACATCTTCTTCTCTTAAATAGATAGCCATAGCTACATTAAATTTGGTAGTTACCAAAAGACTTTTGATCATGTTACTTTTGTACTAAATAAAAATGATGCTGATTTGATGTGCTATCTGTTTGTCATCGTGGCCATATTGGATAATTTGTTTATGGCTATTTGCTGTAAATGTATGGCTGTAGTGGCATGTAATAGTTTTCATATAAAAAGACTTTTTATATCTTAAGTGAAATATGAAAACTAAGACAATCACTATAAATGAATAATATTTACATCATCCTTATCTAGGTCCATATTGTTCAACTTTAACAGTGCAGGATAGGTAGCAACCAAAGAAATTTTAAAATACAAGGTTTTCATCTTAAAGTGTTTCTCCGCTCGGAATCATTGGAGAATTCCCATATGTGGTCACTAAGCATGTGCAAAGCTCTGGTTGGCAGAACCACAATGGTAGTGAAGGAATGAGACTAACTTGTACTATGCAAATATATTAGAAGGGAAGCATATGCTCACTTTATGCAAACATTACTTGGCATAAAAATTATAAAGTACTAAACAGGATGGATAAGATTTATCATGTGTTAATTGATTATTATTCTGTTTATTTTTTGCATGTTGATATTTTCTGCAGTTCTTTTGGTATTTAGTTCCAAACCATTGTTTGTTATTTTGTATTACAGATTGAATTACTATTATTTATTTCAAAACAGTTTGAAGCATTTTTCTATAGTTTTAAATCAGCTTTTCTATTTTCGTGTTATCTTGGCTTTTGTGTTAATGTATCAAGAGTTAAGATTTTGCTTAGTTTGGTGGTAATAATCGCAAATAATGAGGAGTAACCAGTTGCTAAAAATGGTTCAAGTGCATGTATGTAGAAATTATATTTAAGAATGTTGCTAGAAAAAAAACTAATAGTTGATAACTGGAGTATGTTTGAAATTTGTAAAAACATCACTCATATTATCACCACATTTATAATTTGCTATACTAAGATTACTATTTCTGCATATGTCTATAAGTATTTTTCCAATGTATTAATTTCTTGTGTTATTAAATTCAGCTTCTAAACCAAAGTGTTTGAGGAAAAATTCATCTTCTTTTAAATAACCATTATTGTTATAAGTTCTCATATTTATTCCAGTACAAATGATAGTAATTTAGGATGCAAACATATCAGTTACATCTTAAGGTAAAACCTATAATTTGATGTAGAAACATAGACAACTCCAAAATAAACATCATCAGTTTTAGAACATATTTTACCAACTTTAAACCAAAGTATCTAGTCTGATTCTTACTGAAGAATAGTTGCAAAAGGAGAGATACAGTTATTTCCACATCACAGTTAGTCGTCATATAAGCCTTATAATGGTCTCCCTGCCAACCTAACTAGAAAACCCACTTGTGACCATGCTGAACAATGTCAAAGCTTTATTAAGTCCAGGGGTCCGGTCAGGAAAGTTCTCTAGAACATTTTTATTTTCTACATGTATGTTTTTTCTTTCAATATGTTACCCATACATATTACCGCAGAAGAACTACTACTACGTGCACCTCACAAATCCAGCCCTCCCAGATAACACTTAGCAAAAAGAAGATCAAAAGTTATCTGCCCACTTAGGTAGCTGTCAGACAGAGTGATCTCTCTTGATACAGTGAATGAAACCAAATCTCATGAATATCCTAGTTACATGTACTAATTCTACTTTGCCATGCACCATGCTTTCATCAATAGGAACCTTGCAAAATCCTCTACCAAGCTTCTGAATGTTCTACACATTTTCAAGATTTAGGAGCCTTCACTTCAGAAGGGAAGCATATTCTAATGTTTCCAGCTTTTCTTTCTTCCCTTGAAGGCAAAGATCTGCCTTTACAGTTATCCCTTTGCCAGGTTTTTGTATATAATATAGAAATCTTTACCTGGTTTTTGTATATAATATAGAAACCTTTTTTATGATGCTGCAAAGTTTCCACAGGGGTTGGATAGGTTCAGGTCAGTTTTCTGTGCATGGTTTGCAGTCTCACATATCAAAATTATGGACTAGATACATGGATCAAACATCCTATAACCAATATAATAAATCAGATGATATTTACCCTACACAGATGACCTACTTCTGTGTCAACCAGACTAGGCCCATATACATTTGATCATGGGGTCCACAGCCACAATATATACATGATTAGTTTAGAATCAATTCAGGGTACTCCGCGAAAATAGTCAACAGAATAAGCAGGGTCATATTCATAGGATGTTCCACTTCATAATAGAGACAAAATATACTAAGAAATAAAATCAGCTATGAACTGACACCCCTTTCACGCTTATCGCAGATCCCAGTCAGGAGAGGGCTCCAGTCTTTCATGGTTGAATGGGGAAGATTCACCATGACATCACGGGAACCCAAAAAGAGACCTTGGGCTTCGTTATCATATTCAATGCCCTACTGAGCTTTTTGCTAGAGTTCTTGAGCTACAATGCAGCACTCACCAGTTGGTCATCTGCATAAGTGCAATCAATCAACTCTGTTAGGCTCTTAAATTTGCAGCAGAATGCAACAGTGTGTCCTAAAATTGTCCATGTAGAGACTATGTAATCTCCTTGTAAACAGTAGCATCTCCAAACTTTCAACATTTGATCATTTATGTTTGGAATCAATGTTCAGGTAAAAGAATCTATCCTGGCCAACTTTTGCTCAGTGCGGAAGTGGACATCATAGTTCTTGGTCACCTTATTGGGCTAACATAACAGTGATCACATGGTCCAAGTGGAGAACTTACCTGTGACAACTGGACCAACTCTCACAATCTGCAACAATATGAGGTTGGATCTCAAAGGTAGGGAAACAACTTTGGATTTGCATTGGCAATACCTCTGAAAGCATAACCTCTGGCAATCATGTTTGCTGAAGATGCAAACAAAGAGTTCTGGGGGGGGGGGAGCAAGTCTCCTACCATTTTGGACTTCCTGAGGAACATGGTCCCATCAGGATCAATATTTTCATATATACATCATCAAGATGGAAACCATTTTGAAAGTTTTTCATTGGTGGCTGGAGAACCTACATGGGAATGGATTCTCTTGTTTGGGATTTTCTCAAGTGGTCTCCTCATCAATAATCTTTGATAATGTTTGACATTTACTAAGCTGGCTAATGTATTTGCAGACTTGTGGTTCAGCAAGAAGGAAATAACAAACAGAAATGGTCTCTTTCATCCCTCGGTAGACAATAGACACTTGTTGGGGTGGACCTGTTGGTGACAAGGCAGAATGTCAAAAGCTGAATCTTCGCCTCTCTGGTCCTGGAGACAAAAGGACTAATTAATCAATTCTCTTTCTGTAGATTGGAATAGCAGAATGTATACAACTCCTTCAACACCTCCGAGTGTCTCCTTATTCTGATTACTACATTCAAATGGTATATATTGGAGCAACCTGATCCATCACAGGAGAATTGCCGGAATCAAGATATTCTCTAATCAGAATTAAGAAACCATGATGGCAGGTGCTACACTGCAATCCATATTGAACCTGCCAATCTGGATCTTATTAAATATGCCCTTAAGAACCAACAATTTAATAAGTATTGGAGAATTTGCCATCTACCTTGGAGGCATATTAAGGCATGGAATATAATCTCATTGGAGCACACTAGCACTTTATACTGATGTGGGCATCCATACCTCAGTAGTTTACTTCCTATGACTAGTCGATGAGAAACTACTAGTGCCAATCACGGTTAAACCTGCTGTTCCACAATCACTGGTATAATGTGCTATCATGGAAGAGAGGATATCAAACAAACCAGGACCTCTCTGATCTTATATTCTTTTAGATTCCACCTGGCCAATGATATTGCCCAGGTATATGTTATCATAAGTGTTTACCAGGTGACATTTGAACTGCTTTTAAAAGCTTACTTAGAACATATATGTCTTTCTTTCATGCTACTTTGACAGTCGACAGGTAGAATCAGCGATTCTTGCTGGTGGACCTATATCCTTGCAGTTCTGACACAATGGATCAATATTGCTCATGAATCTATCTGCTTTCATTACCAAGAACAGGCTTCCTTTCAAGAGGAATTGTATTTTGGTTGTTGTTTAATGTCATTTTTCAGCACACCATAGGCTGTACATGGTGGGCAGTAATAATGGTTGCGGAAGAACCCCCCAAAAAAACCCAGAAAGAACCACTGACTCAGGAGAAGCTACTGGCAAGTTGTCTCATATACCCACATTGGTTGAATCTGAGACTCTAACCCATGCAGAGGTGATATAGCTGTGATCCGTAATGTAGAGCGCTTCAGACCACTAGGTCACTCTGGCCTCCTAGATATTGGTAATATCTACCATCTGTTCTTGAGCTCTGAAGTGGTATTTCTGGAATATTGAGCTGTTGCATCAGGGGAGATCACAGCTCATTTTAACTTCTCGAGGGAAGGATGATTTATCAACATAAGCATTTTTCCTTGAATAAAGTATGCTATTTGTCCTGCATATTTTACTAAATCCTCACCCATGAATTTGCTCAATATATTGGCTCATTAATTTAGGACAGTCAATCATTGCATATGAGTGAAACTGTTATGGTATGGAGATTCGAGTACACTTCTGTTTTTATCAGAGATTTCTCATCTGAAAAGGCTCAAGTTGATCTGGAGGAACTTTAATCTGTGTCAAAGGTTACCCTTCCAGATCTTTTGACGGCTTCATACAGATAAAGTAATTGAGATAATGATATGATTTGGTGCAAATTGCTATACCATGGCGAGATCTCTCAAGCTGACCACCATCTAGGTGATTAAATAACTTTTAGCTTCTTTTAGTTATAAATATTGTCTGGGATGGCTGAATTTGAGAGGTAGTAGTTCTCTTAAGGTATTATGATTAGGTAAGCATTCTAACAGAAACATTTCACTTGTAAAAAGACTTGATATTCAGGTTTGTTAGATGCGTTTCATTTTGTGACTTTCAATAGGGTGGAAGAAAATCTGTTTTGCATTTTTAGTGTAGGTACAGATTACACCATAATTATAGCGTTTTTTAAAAGTTAATTTTTGTCATTATTTCATCAGAAATGGATTTGTGTGGTTATTGATCATGATTATATGAATAATAATAAAAACATTTAAGTTTTCTAACTACAGACATTCACTAAAATGAATGGGAAGCATGATGTATTGCCTTTTTACCCAAATCCTCCTTTGTATTCTATCAAGTGTTCAAAGCAAGCCATATTAGAATGGTTAATGTATTGTTTCATTGCAGCTTCTGTCTATGATCCTGATAATCCGGCAGTCTTGATAGAGGGTGTTCTGTTCCGGGCACGTTATCTAGGCTCCACACAACTAATATCAGAGGGCCAACCTTCAAAAGCGATGAGAATGATGCAAGCACAAGAGGCTGTTGGCAGAATTAAGGTACAGCAAGGTGTGTGTGTGTGTGCATGTGCTTTGCATAATTTTTATTTGTAATCAGGGTAAAATTTCTTATTTTAACTCTACTGGTCATAGACCAAAAGAGTTTATGGGATGGTCTGTTGTCCATCAGTCATCCATCATCTGTCTGTCAGCACAAGATTGTTATTGCTACTCCTATAAATTACCTGGTGTATCACCATAAAACTTTACATAATGGATCACTAGTCCTGCATATTGTTTATGGATTGCCTTGAAACTTGCTGCCCGGACATCCAGTATACATACCACAGCTGTCAATTTAAAATCTTTTCAGTACTACTCCTACTCCATCACAGTGTTTTCACTAAAAGACAGAGAATCTGGTTGGTCCTAAATAAAAGTTTTGCTAATCTGGCCTGTATAGCAGTCATCTTGAAAATCTTTTTATTGCTACTCCTCCTGAACTGAGGGTCAGATCAGCATGGAGTTTTCACTGGACAACTTCATATGGTGTCGAGTTGGTCATATATAAAATATCTGCCTATCCAATATGGCCACCATTTGAACCAGAAAACTTCTTATGATGTCATACTGAATGAAAATAGTGCCAGTCTGACATCTGGTTTGACCACTATAGATGCCATCTTGAAATGATTGTTATTGTTAATCTTTCTTAACTCATTCAGCCCAGCACTGTTTATTGCTGCTCTGCCTCAGCAGCACTAAGCTGTGTCTAGCTTCTTGTGCCCCATATAGTTTTACCTGTTTAGCAATTTTGTAAAGATCATGCACATGCATTCACTCTTACCTTAATTTCTCTTTAATTTATATATGAAATTAAAATCCACAAAGTTTTCACTAATTATTCCAAATGAATTTGTCAACACAGTAACATATTTTGTTCTATTTGTCAAAGTTTTTCACAACTTATTTATACACTATTTATGTGTTACTTGAGAATATCAGAGATGGTTTCAATGCTGAGCAGTTGAAAAGAAGAAATGGTCTTATCTTGAATTCATGGAAGTTCTCTTGGACAAAGCATCTCTTTTTATATGGTATCAAATCCTCGTGTCTAATAGGGACCAGAGTGTAACTAGACAAAATTATGGAACAAGTTTGATTTCAGATTCTGAATTGTGCAATAGCAAAATTTTGAATCACCAGAGCAGAAATGGTTCTGCCTACTCATTAATGTAAATATTTATGTACAAATTAAATTTTTTCTATTGGTATAATCTGCATTGAAAGCAAGAAGAAACAAATATCAGTATATACTGCAGATTTCATGAAAATTGGATGAGATATTAAAAGTTTGGAAGTTGTATGAAATATATTGCTTCATTACTGAAGTCAAAGCTGATCTGACAAGTTACAAACTTTGAGCTTGATTTAAAAACATACACATCACTCACACCAAATCAGCAATAGTAGTGGTCATTTGCCCCTTACAAGAGGCAGTCTATGTTTTTCAGTTTCCTCAGCCCTTGTGTGTATTTGGTATAAATTATTAACAATGTGTTTAAAACATTTATCAAGTCATGATTAAAATTTTGTGCATTATTTAATTGCACTAAGTGATTACAACAGTCACCTGGTAAAAGCTGATGAATTATTGTACATTATATCAGATACATTGCAGGGATGGTCCTGGCTTTTAAAAAATCTGTCGCCAAAAAATCGCCAACCTCATTATTTTGTCGCCAATTTTCAATAAGTATCGCCAGAACAAGTAGTGTACATTTTTCAAAGTGTTAATTTAGTCTATTAATGTAACAAAAAATGAAAATTACAAAAGATGGGTTAGTTAATACTTTAATTACAACAAGCATTAACAAAATGTTAAAAAAGTGTTACATGAAGATCCGTCTCGATTTTATGGCTGCCCACTTGTATAATACAGTTTCAAAGTCTAATTTTTCACATCTGTACATGCTGATTCTCGTTAAATTCTTGAGAGATGAGATGCAGAGTTTATTTCCCGCATCACCGTTGGTGCACATGTATGACTGTTGTTACCCAGTGGCGTAGCGATGGAGGGGCAGGTGTGGCATTCGCCCCGGTGGATAGGGGGCGCCAAATGAGCGCCCAAAGTATCAACAATGAAGGGGCAGGGGCAGCCGGGGGCGCAAAAAAGACAGAATGGTTACAATATTAAATTTCGTCAATATTTGCGGCAGCATCGCTGTTGAATAGGCATTTTCCAACTCGATAAACGATGTTGACGTAGTTTGAAACTTGATGCTGATTATGAAGTGTTTGCCATATTTTGCCCACCACCTTTTGAGTGGCTATTGCAGTCAGCTGACCACCCGCCATGTGATAAAAATTCCGAGCAAATTACGAAATTCGCCAAAATCTCCATTAAATGCTCTATTGCTTCCTAAATCCCAAAAAAATGATCACTAAATGCTGTATAAATTTTCTCAACAAGCAAAATAGGATCTCCATTCCCACGAATGAAACTTACATGAGTCAACACCTGGCAATATTGGACCTTATATATTAGCATAAGTTAACACCCACTTTAGGGATTTTTTCACTCCTGTATTTTGAGAAATAACTAATTATTTTTAATTATGCAAAACTTGTTTATTTGTTGTTTGCTATTTCTTCTTGCGGAGTTTAACCCTTTTGCTACGACTGCTGTATCTAAGCGTCTGCTGTAAATAGCTCTCGAATACCCGTGACGCATATCTGCAGTGCCGAAAAACCTAGCTTACAATCCAATGTCACACAGATGCGTAAAGTTCAGCAGTACTCAAAGTATCAGCGACGCTCATGTGCGCAGAATACATACGTGTTAACTAAACGTTGATTGGTTGAAAGTACGAAAGTTTACACATTTTTGATTATCATAACCAATGAGAGGATTGTTTACTCGACATTTTGATACAAGTTTGAATGCTGAGAGGTTAAATTTAGACACACTAAAATGAATTTTCCGCGGTTTACGAAACACGTGTTTTCGAGATGAACAAAGATGGATTCCGATTCAGATATGAGCAACTTTAACGGGTCCAGTGCAAGTGATATCGAAAAGTTTAATGGATCATAATTAGAAAATGGATCAGATATTGATTTCAACATCAGATACAAACGATTTTTAATCGGATGACAAGGCGGACGTAGTTTCAATTGTACAATGGAGTGACGACCTCGCCGTATTCGAAATCAATGATTTTGATTCTTACGTTGGTTCAGCAGACAACAATCAAGCTTGGACCAGTGAATGAAAGATTTTTTACTCAGATTAATTCCTGAATATCTGGTAGAAAATCTTGTGAAAGAAACAAACAATGTTGTTAAGAAAATAGGGGACCAAAAGCAAGGCATGAAATGGTATGAAATCAGCATCACATGTGGGCATTAGTCCTACATGTAAGACATAGAACATGGTAATTTTGCTATACATATATTATAATATACTTGATAACATCGTCATTTATGTGTGGATAATTACTGTTTTGAGAGGTACCAATTGCAACATTTTAATTAGAGTGGATTTCATTCATGTTTTTATATGTACATATGAAAATGTTGGATTTATTTTATGGAATTCAAAACAGTTTATGTGACTGGGATTTCTTATATGATGGGATATAGGAGTATATATAAAGTAGAAATATATGAATAACAGACACTATACAAGATAAGCTGTTTTTTATTTCACTTAAATCTAGTAAAAACTATTGAAATAATGAATATAAATGTAACCATGTTTTTATTGTCAATTTCTGTAGTCAGCCTTGATGATGCTCTAGTATTCAGCCTAGCAAACAGCCTCAGTAGTCTGAGTAACTGATATGATAGCACAGAGCAGTAGTGAAACTACAAAACAGCTGTAGTAGCTAAAGGGTTAAGTCTCTGTAACCTTAACACGGGATTGATGGCAAAAGGAAAAGATCAATGAGTAAAATGCACAAATATTATTTACACCGCCTGGATTCATGTTTGGTGACACACTCCTTCTTCAAAATATCACAGCCTGTTGTAAATGAATTGACGAACTTTACCTTGATATCTGTTTTAACTTTTTATCATATCTCAGCCACGGACGCCCAAGTTTCCAACTATCTAGAAATTTTTGGGAATTTTTGCCCAGTTCATCATTATGTGGTGTTGCACTTGAAGCACTACATGTAGATGATGCTGGACTGCAAGGTTTATCATCGGGTTCAGTGACTGTATTGTTTGATGAATTTGCACTAACTCCAAACGCTGTTAATTTTGTTAACTTAGGAGGAGATGATGAACACGCTCATGATAATGTTGCACTGGCGACAGATATAATTGTGATTGAGATTTTTTCCATTTGCTTTGTATGTATACACAGTAGTCGGTACTTCAAAGGTTATCAGTTTTCAATGAAGGTTCAGCAAAACTATTGTATTGGTATATGTAAAAAAAAAACAACAAAAAAAACAAAAACAAAAACAAACAGAAGGATTAGCCATTCAATTAATTTTATCTGTTCTATTTGAGTCTTCAGAAGTCGGTCAGTTGTAGGTATTGCACGGTAGCATGATTGACTGTATCACAGCATACAGTACTCGGCCCAGATGTCAGCATAAGCAGATTATGATGTAACAATGCACTGCTAAGATAGGGTTGTCGATACAAACAAAGGATCATTTGTGTACAGATTGATTCCAATGCATTGCTTAGTCAGGTTTGTGGCTTCCTTTCGTTCACCCTTTTAATTTATCCAGTCCAAATCCATGATTGTTTGTATAAATTAAATAACCAAAAAGTCTGTCGCCAAAAAAATCGCTAGATGGGACATTTTTGTCGCCAGTAAGGCAAAAAAAATCGCAATTTGCAACATTGGCGAAGCCCAGGACGATCCCTGCATTGTTTTGAAAAGTATATTCATTGTCAGTTTACAGTTTTTATTATCTTTAGGGACTTTGGCCATTGCTAGGGCCAGCATAGATGTGGATGGACATCCACAAAAGAAAAGTTGTTATTAATTTGTTTTTTATTTGTTCCTGACAAGAAAGCATGCCCGATTAAGGTGCATAAGGTTAAGATTTGAAGGACACAGGACAAGAAATTGCTGTGAGAAACCAGCAATGCTGCATTGTTACACAGAGTGATAGGCTTTTGTCATGTTACTTGCATTCTGTCTAAATTCTGGTGTGTCGAGACTTAGACATTTGCAGATGATAGAGATCCTTCATGCATTTCTATTTTTTGGGCAAATAAATAAGTGCTGACTGGAGTGAGCAGTATCCTGCTTTTCAGCCTGCTTCAGACACGTCTCTTAATGACTATGTAGCAAACTGGGTCTTTCCTTTATCATTCATTTATCTGAAATATAGACTTGTTTTGCATCTCAGTATACATTTAAATGAAAATGGTTGTCATCATAAAGAGTTATGTTAGGTTCATTTGGAAACGAACTGGAGTAACATTATAGGCTATAATTTGAATGGGGAAAAATTTGTATTGGCATTGAGATCATGAAAGCCTGTAGTTTGAATGGAAATGGATATGATAGTATTGACATTGAGATCAAGAACGCCTATAATTTGAATGGGAAAAAGATATGATAGTATCAGCATTGAGATCAAGAAAGCCTATAGTTTGAATGGAAATGGATATGATAGTATTGACATTGAGATCAAGAACGCCTATAATTTGAATGGAAAAAAGATATGATAGTATCAGCATTGAGATCAAGAAAGCCTATAGTTTGAATGGAAATGGATATGATAGTATTGACATTGAGATCAAGAACGCCTATAATTTGAATGGGGAAAAGATACGATAGTATTAGCATTGAGATCAAGAAAGCCTATAGTTTGAATGGAAATGGATATGACAGTATTGGCATTGAGATACAGAAAGCCAATAATTTGAATGGGAAAAAGATATGATAGTATTGTTATTGAGATACAGAAGATCATTTGAAAATTTTAATATTGAAATGAATTAAATCATTTTCATTCCATTTTAGTAGTATTGAGCTCGTATTTAGTCAGATATGGATAGGAGCTAATGTGCTGAGGGATCCTTAAGGAAGTTGTGTTTTCGTAAAGAAAATGCAGCCATGTGTACTTCAAACAACAAAAGTGTTTCTTGTAGATGAATAATTTCTGTACCTGTAAATTCACAATTTATATAACATTATCCATCGTATAATTAGGATATTTATATAAGTATAATGGATCTTTTGGTTATCTACCATTTCTCACTGTGCAATCCATAAATAGGCCTCGGTAAGTTGTGCTAAATGTTGTACTGCAAATGAAGTAACATTGCATGGCTTTAATGTTAGTAAAGATTTGTTATTTTATAGAATTATGTCAGCAAGAAAGAATATCTCTGAAGCTTTGTTTACAATTATCATGTAATTGAATCAAACGCTAATTTGCAAGTCATATCCTCCATGATTATACTTTTTTAAAGACACAAGCATTACATTTTTGTGTCTAAAATCATGTTTTTTTTTCTTCTTAAACCATTTTGAGTATGAAACAATATTCAGTGTTTGATATATTTGAGTTTATGATTTTTGTCAACACATTCTTATAGTTGTGTATTTTTGTCACTGAGATTCTGTGCAATAGGTTTTAGTTTTAAAAGTAGTTTAAATTTAGACTCATAGTTTTTTAAGTCTTAATAGTTTGAACCTGATGTTCCTGCTTTACAGAATTTTACTTTTCTCTTATTTTCTTTGTTTGTCTATATTTAGGATGTTTCCTGATTGCAGTTACGATCTGTCAGATGTTTTTGTTTGAATTTTTATGTTAGGAGAAGGTTAGGAGACACAAATATTTTTATGTAATGAGACAATAAAAAGTTAAATCTTAAGTTTAATTGTGAAATTTTTTAATTGTTTGAAATATGCATATCTTTACTATGAACTCTTAGCTTTTAAATTTTAAGCAGCTGAACTGGCACAGGAGTACTTCTCACTGCATACTAGTTTTTCTAACTGTGCTAACTTTTTGCCAACAGAATATGAATTTGTACTTATTATACAGAAATTAACTTTTTAAAAGTATTCTTAATACACCTCTCCCTTGAAAACTCGCTCACATCGGGGTCCAAAAACATTGACCGCACTATAAACGAGGCGCAAGTTATCGATGGACTAAAATATATAAAAAATAATAAAAGATTGATACAAAAGCAAAAAGGGCTAGGGTGGGTGGGTGGGGTTGGCAGATTATAGTGTTGAATACTCACTTTATATTCGTGTTGAGATTAACATTAATTTTAGGATAAATTAGAGTATATTGAGGAGATCATCGAAAACATTATTCCACTTGGTTTCCCTTCGCTTGACATGTGTACCACTTCACACATTATGTATTATGTGACTAATTTTTGTGTTGAATTGGATACATTCTAGTTTAATTTGTTTGATCCAAATTAGATGTATTTCTTTAATACAAATGATTGACTCTCTTTTCGAGAAACAATGTGATCAATCGATCGATCGATAGATTTGATTGTGGTAGAAGTAAAATGAAAAACAAAAAACAAGGGTTAATCATTACCAGCATGAATTTAATGGGTCTACAAATTTAAAATAATGTAAATTGGAACATGATAATAAATGTTGGTTGTGATACGCCTGACAAATGTCAATTAACTTTTTGAAAAAAATCAGTTAATTTTTTTTGTGTTACTCCCTGACTTCTCTGCCGCTGGGCAAAATGCTCCCTTGATTTGATACAAAAAACATATTCAGAGTGATAAAAGAACACAGGTCTCTTTTAATTGATTATTTTAATGCAACAAACACTTCGCCACGTTGTTGATCAAAACAAAGCTGGCAGGTAATTAGGTTCTGACAGAAGTACTCATGGATTTTGATGTGATGGTTGATCGACTCTTTTCATGTTTTCATAGAAAAGAATATGTTGCAATTATAATGTTTACACTGAAACGGAAATAAAGGATTAGAATGTGACTTTCACAAAGCAAGATATTTAATTGCTGTTTATTTCATTTTCTGTTGCCACCTGTTGGCATTTACCAGACATTTACATTGATCGCTATTTCACCAGACTGTTTATTTACGGTGTATTGAAGAATATTTATCAACAAATAAACCCTAACATAATATGTGATATCGTATTTAAAACGTGCAAATTTCACAATATGGAATCCATCTTTATGGGCATTAATCACCATTTTTGTTGATAAAACGAGAAATGTATAAAGGTCTAATTTACCAATTCTTATCATAATATTTTCATGTTCAGCATATTTTGAACGATATTTAAAACATATTTTCTTTGGGGAAAAATTGGGATCCATGTCGGACACCACATTATAAGTGAGTTTGTGAGTTATCAGGGTGTGAGTTATCGAGGGAGTGGTGTAAGAAACAAATTCACATCCATTTTAGAGATATTAACCTATTGGAAACATTTTAGCTCATCATACACCAGTAGGGCCTATAGGATGCCCTGTTACCATCATCCACCATCTTTCTATCCAAAAGCACAAGTTTGAGGATTGCCATGAAACTTTACAAACACATTCTACCCAAGGTCTAGATTATCCTTGATGAAAATTGGTGTTGGTCAGATCTCCATAATCGCTGCCACAGTTTTAATCATGAAAATCATGACAATTTTCACTACTGTATTTTCTGGCCCATAAGTCGATTTGGAATATAAGTCGAATTCACCAATTTTGTAAATTTTCCATCCTTCGTCCATATGTGTCAATTCAGAGTATAAGACAAGGCCAGGTCATTATCTTGGTTTCGTATTTTACACTAGTAATGGTATCGTTGTATGATATTCCATATTACTGGCAATCGTGAAATCGCATTACCGATGCTAACATTCTTGTGATTTTACTTCTGAACAAATCACTGCTATATTCTATTATCAATTGACACAGCTGATCTGAATAAACAGTCCATGCTTGTTTTATTATAATTGAAAGCACATCCATGTTGTAGTTCATTTTATTACCTGTGTTTATGAAAGTAACTTATAAAAACTTGTCATTTTATATCGTAAGTTTGACACAATCCATATATAAGTCGATTTGGAGTATAAGACGAAGACCTGACTTCCAAGTCAAAAGGTATTGACTTGTAGGTTGGAAAATACGGTACTGCTTCTAAATGGATGGCGATATCAGCATGTGGATTTCAGTTTTAAAAAACTTTTTTTGTTCAAGTAGGTTTTGTTGGAAAATGGTGCTCATCTGAGATCCAGTATGGTGGTCATTTTGAAAATCTTGTTATCACTACTTCTCCTACAAGGATGGTTATATCAACATAGGTTTTTCATCACTTCTTATGATCACAAATTGGTCCTTTATAAAAGTGAAGCCAGTCTTACATACATGTGACCGCAATGCTAGCCAGCTTGAAATTTGTTTACAACTATGCTACCTGAATAGATAGTAATATTGACATGACATTTTCACCAAAAGACTTCCAATGATACTTGGTTGATCCTAAATTAAAAATTGTGCCAATTTTACATCATATATAGCATCAACCACAGTCAGTTTGAAATCCATGTTATCTCTCAACATAATTTCAGATGGTTTCTGTACTTTGCACTTAGAAAAAAGAAATGATCTAATCTTGGATTACAGAAAATTATTTTGTCTTGTGGGGGCAAAGTCTTCTTGAGGGACTCTTCTTACTTAGATGGCATAGATTAAAATGTACCTCACAGAATGATCATTTAACTTGTTAACTCCACAAGTCATGCTTGCACATCATGAAGCAGTAAGCTCTGTAAAGTGAACATCAGCTATGAATACAGGTGGTATTACTGAAAAGGGGAAAGATGTACACTAGTTGTATAATGATATAAAATAAACTTTTTATGTGCATGCAAAAAACTGAGGGGAAAACATCAGTTTTGACACTCAACATTTTTCAGGTGAGAAGTGACCAGTTTCAGAAACATAGTTTGTGTTTGGATTTTAGTCTTTTTAGACTACAATTTAAATCAGACCAGTTTGAACTGCACATGGACAGATAAACCTTGCAGAAAGTTGCCTAGGTTTCAGATTTGAAGTAAAATGGAACCCAGTCACAAAATCGTCCAATATTCCACCACCCACCCACCCCTGTCTAATTTTCATCCTTCTGTCTAAGCACAGCTGAAATAGCCAATTGAAAAATGTGTCTTTTATATACCTAAGTACTCAGTTACATGAAAGTCTTTGGCCAGTACTGCTTATTTTTATACTTGTTCATGTATAACAATGCATCAAGCTAGATTTGATCCAGATTTGCCATCACATAATCACACCCAACATACCAGTTACTAAAGTTGTTATTGGTGGAAGGAAATGTAAGTGGAAGAAAATTGACTGTATTATGTAATTTAAAATAATTACAGGTCTGAAGGTGCAGAAACAGTGTACTTAGAAATGGCAAAAATCATTGTTGGAAATAGTGAATGATTTTGCATTCCCTAATCTCCGCCATGGTTGTCTAAACCTTTTTGAAGCAATGTTTGACCTTTTTGAATTCAAAAAAAGTCTTCAATAGATCTTCCTTTTTCAGAGCAAATTTAATCAGATCAGCTGCCATAGAGTAGCCATATGTCTCTGTATACAGATATTACGAAAGTTGGACACAAAGTTGAAGCTGCCATTGCAAGAACTCCATGGCACAACCTCCAACCATTTACAAGATAAAGTTTTTGCTTCATAATTACAGCCTTTCTGGGGGTTGAAACCTCTAAAACAACAAATTGCATCTTCTTCTCGGATTCTCTTTTTTCGTTTTGAAAGCATTACAGAATTTTAAATCTGACAGACCTTTAATAACACAGGTGTTACAGTAACATAATGTTCTTATACAATCTGGGAAAATTGTTCTGTAATGTTTGTTGCAGAGTCTCGTTTGCATACAAGGTAATGAAAGGGTAGATAAAGCAGCCAAAGCTACCTTCAATCATCAGTTCCCAAATAGAAGGTTCCATATACCAACTTTGAATATATTATAATTCAGCATGTTCATCAATCTTATTTGTAATGAATATTGAATTAATAAGCTTAAGAATAATAAACCTATTATCCAAGAGTGACATTAACTTCCAAAAACTGTGCAGTTCATTTTAACATTTTTGAACATAATCATTTTGTGGCACCACATAGTGACTTTGGTGTTGAGGTACCACAAACAGTAATACATAACATATCCTGAGGCTTGAACAGGGTTTTTATTACCAGCCAGGATTTGGGTGATATACCTATCATTTTATCAGGTGTTGTCAACATGGCTGGTACCATTTTATTCTATGTTGTAATCATTTTTACATGATACAGTTTGTTCCCACCATCATTGTTTGAAGCTTAGGTGTTGACAATATTTGTATTTCAGTATGTATCTGTAGATTAGGGTATATGCTGTTCTACTAATTATTGTAATTGAATAGCATAGACTCTAACCTGCTGGCACATTATTTAATGTCAGATCTAGGTCCACACTGCTGACATTTGGGTGCCAATATACATGCATAGTCAGATTGCTTTATTTTATTTCAATCTACAGTTTTAAGTTGCTGCTAGTAAGTGGCCAATATTTAGTTTAAATCTTGTGTCCATTCAGACACTGGTCACATTGCATTTTGGCAACAGACACAAGGTATTTGATTTTTTGTTGTCTCTCTGAGACATACTATTTATGTTGAGATATGGGAAATATGATTTCATTATCTTTCCAGTGTTAAAGAGACAAATTAAAGACTTTTGTTATGCTGGCCAAAAGCTGGCACATATATTATTTTGCCAATGTCCATCGGTCTGTTACTTTTTTCATTATCATACAGTAACATTTAGTTTACAAATTATTTTTAGCAAACTATTTGGATTGGTTTGGGTTTTTTTTGTATATGGGGGAAGGAACAAGCCAATTGAGTTTTTTTTGGTGGGATGGTGGGTGGATGAAAAGTTTGAATGTCAGGGTCACTGTGATTGAAAGATCAAAAATGGTTTCCACCCAATAACATTAGTTCTACATCACAGACCAGGACTGCATTTTGTGGATGGCTTGTAATTCAATTGTCATGGTTACTTTGCACAAAATGTTCAATTCCTAACTATATAATTTACCAGAGTTTGTGGATGGTTCACACTTTGCATAAGGAAGAACTAAATAATTGTGGGGTTAAAATATCAAAAGACATGAAGCATGAAAGAGAAAATGGGTCTTGCATTATATTTTTTGTTCTGAACGACATAATTTGACATTCTTGGTGACTTGTATTTGAAGGTATGGAAGAGACCTGTTGATATGGTTGTTGAAAGATCAAATGTCAGGGTCCATGTGGCTCAAAGAATAATGGGATTTGCAGAATAACATTCATTCTAGAGTAAGTTTCTTGACCAAACTAGCTTGCACTTTTGGTTATAAAGACATATATATTTCTGGTTCTAGAGGTTATTTGCAAGCTGTCAAGGACATGGTAAGTCTGGTATGAAAATAAAGATTTATGCAAAGTAAGGTTAGTTCAGGTCCATGAAGGGTCAAAATTACTGAGACCAGTTTATAAGTAATCTTTAGAATCAATCATGCCCAGCTAGTGCCTACACAGAAGACCATTACAAATGTGAATGACATAAGATCTACACATGCACCTCGTACACTTCCTAAAGACTTATGTTCTGATGGGCAAAATAAGTTTTAGTCATGTCACTATTGTTGGATCCATATGTTAAAACGATGTACCAGTACCTTGCTAAATTCCTCATCACTCATACGCCCATTTATTAAAAAAACATTGTTGTCCTTCCAAGTGTGATCAAATTCAGTTTCATTTATTTTATGAGTCTAAGAAAAAACTTACTATTAGCCTATATATCATTATTGGGAGTGGGGTGTTAATGGTCATGGATGTAATTTTATACAGATCGGACATTGTCATTGAAGACTTGAGGACTTTTCACTGAGGCTTTATGACTTTATGTAAAGTCTCATGATCTTTCATGAAAATTTTCTCCAAAATATATTTCTTAATTTCATTGCTGTCAACATTCTCTCTTTAGTTGAAGAAATTTTAAGATAGTATGAAACATAACTGTGTTTCCCATGAAGAACATTTTGATATAGTTAATACTTGTGTTCTTTTGACACTTGTCAAGATATGAAATCAGATTTCCTATGAATGTTTGTATGAGTTTTTTTATATAAAAAATCTATTCTTGGCTGTTACATGATCAGTAATTTACAGATCATGAAATAGGTAATTTTACCAATGAAAAATGACATGAAACACTGAAGTATTTCATGATTGGATTTCATGTGATAGAAATTCCTTGATTATGATAATCTGATATCAGATTCTTGATTCTTTACACTGAAAGATAAAAATCTACTTGTAAGCTGTCAAATTATTTTAACAAATGCCATTAACATGATTCAATTCATCAGCAGTTGTTAAATCTGTTTTACTTTAATGGAAAGTTAACAAGAAATTTTTGTTTTTGCTGAGATATTCTGCAGTTCTGTATTTAATTGAAATGGCCGTAAGGCTTAATCTTATGGTGTGACTATGTGGCCATCACTTTTGTTGGATCCACCTTTTAAAATATTGTGAACTGATGAATGGAAGCAGTTAATGCAGATCTGAATGAATTTCTGAAACTAATCAACTAATGATGGATGGAATGCAGATGGAACACAAATGAAATGCAGAATGGATGCAAATGAAATATTGATCTTATCAAATTACCTATTCATGGTCTGTATATTCCAGTTGATCTTATTTATAGTTCTAAATTTTTTCATCTTTAATTGGTGATGTAAATTTTTTAAATTCAGTTTCATTGTTGTCTTGCCATTCAACAAAGTATCGTAAAGTGAGATATAGAGATCATTCTATTATTTATCCTTCAATCCCTTTGTCTTTGAGACTTTGAGCAATAATTTTTTATGATGGTGTATATGTTTCAGGATTGTGCAAGTGAAATACAGTTAAAATTTGCTCATAGCACAACTTTCTAAAATTCCTCCATTTCATATATAAATCTGTATTTATTATGCCTGTGCCTTTTACAGGGGTATATAGTAATTTGTATGACCTGCCTTCCATCCATCTGTCCATCTGTGCTTTAATCCATTTTAGCTTTCTTTTTATGAAACTTGGTAAATATTATGCATATAGACAAATCACTTTGCTCCAGCAATTTGCCATAAAATCTTTGCATTATGACAATCACCAGAAAATGGACATACAGATAAATCACTTTGCTCCTTCAATTATTGCCTTTTTTCTCTTCTAGCAGTCTATGATACAATCTCATTAATACAGATAGTATTGCAGTTCTTTTTATTGGTGTGAAACATGGTAAATTTTATGGTCATGTCTTGACAAATCGCTTTGCTCATTAGTTATTCTCTTTATCTCTCAAAGCTTAATGTGTTGTATGACAGTCTCTTTAACAATTATTTTGGCAACACACATTTCATTAACACAATTATTTTCACAATTTGTCTTGCAGTTTGTTGTGAAGCTTTGCAATATTAGCATCATCATTTAACACATTAACCTCTGGCTCCATGTTTATGGAGCAGGAGGTAGTAGCCTACTAACAAGCTCTGTAGCATCAAGCTAATGTATGATACACTAAAGTGGGTGGTATTATAAAAAGGTAGACAGATTTAGTTCTACAATGATAGAAAATAATCTGGACGTTTTAGTTACATTACAAAATACAGAGGGAAAAACCTCATTTTTTGGATCTTTTTTTCCCTCACCCATGGTCACAATTCGATTTTGTGTCCAGATTTTAGACTTTTTATCCTCAGATCTAAGGTAGACTGGTCCGAACTGCACACAGACTGGTGAACCTGTGCAAAAAGTAGTATAAGATGGGCATTTGGAACAGAGAGTGGTCTCTAAATGATATTGATTGGTCTATTAAACAAACAATAAAGTAAAATAGAACTCCAAATTTCCCCTCCTGCTCATGCTGAAGCAAAATGACCTATTGAAAACAATGTTTCTAACACAACTAGGCATTAGGCTAATAGAAAATTGCTTGGAAGTTGATGTATTAGGATGTATTCAGAATAGCCCCCAAAATGTGTTTCCTACTCGCATTTCATCTGAAAACAATAAAAACATCCAGGGGTTAATGTGTTAAAGAGGTGCATATTGATATATCAGTTCGCTCTTGTGGTTTTTTTAATTAGAAATATTGTCCTTTTTATAATTTAAGCTTTATGCTTAATTGTCATATTTTGCAATCATCTAGTCTTGCAGTTTTTAGTAGATTGCCATTAAACTTATTGCATATTATGGTCGGAATATATGCATGTTTTCCAAACATTGTGCTAACATTATTTTCAGAATTTATAAGCTTTCATTTTTACTGTGGATTTTTTGGACTAAGGGTTGGATGTAGGAGAGGCAAGGATATTTTATGTAGTATATTGCTCATCATGCCTTTAGTTTATCCCTTTACTTTTTCTTGTGATTCTCTATATTTTTGTGTGAGATGCACACATTTATTTTCTTATTCTTAATACTAGTCATGTTTTAGAAGAAAGTATTAAGAATGACATGGTAATATCATGATGGGTATGGTATACTCGATATTGAACATGTGTGCTTTTACGTTCCTGATGATATACATTTAAATTTGTAATATCAGTGTATTATTTTGCTTTTGTTTCAAGTACCTAAATGCCTCTTTAACATTTAGTATTCAAATTTGCTTTCATCTCATAATCATATAATCATGCGAAATTTATTCAGATGTTTCACCTGACAATATCAATTGACTGATGGTTTAATAAAACCTATTTTAATTAAAAGCAGATTTGTTAAAAACCATGTGCTTTTTGTTCTGGTTTAAGGTTAGCTGATGCTAGTTTTGATATTTTTTAACAGATCCCTTTGGTGAGAACATTCTTAAACTTGGTGTTTTATTTACTTGACTTGGCTTACTGAGGTCAAGTCACTTTTTTATCATTGATAATCTTGAACTTGTCCTTGTAATGTTTGAGGTTTGTTTGTGAACTTGAGCCATTGTTTAATTCATTATTTAACCAATAATCATACATTTGTGCCCCTCTTACTCTTGACAGCCATGTTTGGATTCTCTTTATCATATACCCATCCTTTTCTATATGTACATTATTCCGAGTATAATGTGTTTTATTTATTTTATTATTTTCCACTTTTTAAATTCAAATGAATTTTTTTTACAACTTGCTGCAGTAATGTCTTGTGGTAGGCTTCATTTTGATATGCTATCTATTTGAAAATATTTTTTTAATCACTTTTACTCTTAGGAAAAGTCTCCTTTAAATATGTGATATTTAATAATAGAATGACATTCCAAGTATTTGTTGTCATTTCCCTAAAGATTCACAACATTTTACTAATTTATTTTAGACCCAGTGGCAGTAGCATGAAAAATCCCAATTATTGTGAAACACATAGCTGGGGATTAAAGGAGCCAGAGTGACTCACTGGTGGCCATACCATGCCCAATCAGTCCTGGTTAGAATAAACCATCAGATATGTTTTGGGTTGGCTACCATGGTATGACCTTAGTAAAAGGCACTTTACTCCATTGTCTCAGCACTAAATAACCTACCTTGGTTACTGTGCGTTAAAATACCAAACCAACTAAATTCCAGGTTGTGTTGCAATGAATGCCAAACAAATTTTAAATGGTAGTTTCAAAGATCTAGGGATAGGTAAAGTTGTTGTTAAATTTCTGATCTTGGTTTATGCAGTAAATCAGTAGAATAAACAACACAGACCTTGATCTGACAACATATTATGCATGGCATATCATGGTCTATGATGTTTGTAGTTTGGACATGGTGTTCTAAACATGATACATGCACTCATATACATAAGAAAATATGTGCATTATATCCAGTTTTGAAATTTTAAATATATATTGTTATATATAAAAGAAAACAAGTGCAAAATCAGATCAATTGTTTTTAGGTTATTTTAGCTTTACATATAGATTTACAACTGCTCCAGTGGTCTAGTGGTTAGAGCATCCACCTTGGATGCAGGAGGTCTTAGGTTCAAACCCCAGCCAAGTCATACCAAGACTTATAATAATGGTACTAACAGCTGCCTTGCTAGGCACTCAACTTTAAGAGGTTAGTGTTAGAACTGTTCAGCCTGATTTCATAATAATGTGACTGTGCCCCAGTGCTAGATATCACTATAAACTGCCACACTGCAGACATTATAGCGATATGACTTCAAAATGTTTTGGTAGCAGGTTCATTAAGTTATATTAGATACTTGTTTACACCATGTCTGAGCTAATAGCCTGAACGTTAGCAAAATATAGAGATTTGAGGATGCAGAGTGTGGTTAATTTCACAATTTAACAAGACTTACCAATATCGCAGTTTGACGGGGATTTTATGAACCTGTAAAGGCCTGAAGGATCACATAAGATGGAATTGGCCACGTGATGAATCAATCTTGAGAACATGATCAGCTTGGATGTTTCTAAAGAAACAGCAGCAGGGCAGGATATTCATGAAGCTAATCAGATTGCAGATGGGTTGGAGTGTGATCCCTCAGGCAGGTACAGGTTCATAAAATCACAATCAGGCTGATACTTTAAATTGTATTTCCCCTGTAAGTGCCTCATGATCCCGTGAGATTTCAGAGTTGATGCATCCAAGCAATCACATCACAAAGAAGCAAAAATAAACTTTGTACTAGGAGTACGAGATGAAACTGTTAGCACTATACATGACTGTCTGATATATTATCTGATATTTTCATGACTTGGACTTCCCAAGTTAATTATGCAGCTGAGGTCTCCATCAGATCTAGGTTTAAGACAACTTATGGAATGTGCAGTCTTTACAATAGCATGTACGGATAGTTTCATAAGAGCTACAGCATTGCTTGAAGCAGTTCTCGTGCTACAAGCCCCCAAAATGGATGTATTTTCCAGACTCTTTCATAACAATCTTACTCCATCAGCTACAGTACTTTTAGCAACAGCATTATGAGGTTTTATATTGAACAACAATTTTTTTCCTCAGTTCCCTAAAGGAATGAAGTTCTGTTGATGTACTCTTTAAAATTTCAATTGAACAAAGCCTCTTACCATGATAATAGAGAAAGTCAATTGTGAATGTTTACCAGGCTCACTTAATTTGTTCTCGAATTCTAGCAACAGCTTTATCAGTTGGCATCTCTGGCTGCTAAGTAAGGCAAACTGCATAACCAGTTTTGAGTCACTCTTTTCAAAGAACTATTCCCCAGCGAAAACAATGCTGAAGAACAGTGCTCAACTTGGTCTGTGATGAAAAAAATCCATCAATACAAAGGTCTTAATTATTACTCAACATTACTATTGAAGAAAAAAAAGCAAATCTAGGAGTGTAAATACAGTTATAAACAAAACTTGTATCAAACAGCTCCATTATGAACTTTAGAACAGTATTTCCAGGTGGATTGAAAATTGCAACCATTTCTGGATATGTATCCAGTATCCTAGTGGATTCTCTTAATGAATTGAGTATGTTGCTGGCTGCTTGCACAGCCAGGTTTTCTGCATCAGTGAAATACAGCTAGTTGGGTTGTCACCAATTTTGGGTTTTCCTTGTGTGGATCATTGTGGTATGGTTAAAAGGTTGTGAATTGGAGGGGGGAGGTGTATGATTTATCTTGCTTTGCAGTCATTCATCTAAGAGTCTAATTAGGGGAACACCTGCTTTTGCAATATTCACAACTTTATCCCGAGCTGAGTCCTGAGTTGCTTGCACACAATGTTCATGTACATCATAAAACTTGGATAGCTCTTTGATGATATCTTTCATTCAGATTCTAGAGGTAAATTTTTTATTGTGACATCACCAAATCATGAAGGTCCTGCTCTCAATCCTCTACATCTTCATCAGTGATATCACTAATGGAAGAAAAATCATTTTCATTAAGCTGAATCATTTCTTTTAATTCCAGTGTATGTGCTAGTTTGTTTTGTTTTGCATCTTTGGTTATCCTGGGACTTAATAGTTGTTATAGTAGCTGACAAATTTGTCAGCAGTTTGAGATGACAGTCCACATTACTTATTTTTCTGTCATTTTTTTGTTCAAGCAGATGTTCATCTGGTTGATGCCATTGTTGTGCTAGTGTCATATTTTCTCTCACAGCCCCTTGTGTGAATTCTGGGGAATTTTCATTAGCGTGAGAAACTTGTTGTCTGTTGATTCGGGGGTTTTCTCTTAGATTTTGACGCCACTACAGTGCTATAATTTTGCACTCTTTGGGAATTATTGTATTTCATTGGAATTGTGATGGTACTGTTTTTCAATATTTAATGTGCTACGTGCTTAGGCCCGAATAAGCAGCAACACAGAAAAAAGTGAAAACTAACAAGCTTGTAAAATTTAACAATGAATTTATTAAGTACAAATGTTTTATAAGAGAACATAAATAAATTTACAGTTTTAGAGAATCAAGTCCAAAAATAATCCAATATAGAATTCACAAAAATAATCCACTAATGGAATTACAAGAGTCCTAATAAATAAATGTCCTAATAGTTCCAGGTTCGAATCTTGACGATGTAATCCAATATGGACAACAATGTCACGTGATTTAGTCAGTTTTTTTTTTTATAATAATCCAAATGAAAAATCTATGAGCACATGTTCTTTTCCAGATAAATAAAATTATTCCTCTTGCTTCAACTAATTGGCACAATTTCCAATATAACTCAAAACACAACTATTAACTTAAAGCCCAAAGATTCTACTGAATTGTTCTCTCCCAAACAATAATTTAAATACCTGTTTTTTTTACGTAAACAAGAGATCACATGATTTTCTGGAAAGTCATAGAAGGTCATAGAACAAACGTACGATCATTTAAACACGTACACAAAGAAAGATCCAGATGAAAAATCATCCATCTCTCACCCCCAAGAACTAAAAATAAAAAGATGTCCTTGGATTTAGCCAATCGTTTTAGAAGCTTGTAGACACTCTCTGAAGCAGGGTCAGAAATGAGGTCAACCCTGTTGTTTACAAATAGAGTCTAGGTCAGCCTGAATTTTCCAGAATAGACATCTCCCAATTAATGAATTTTAAACCCAAAATGACAAATTTGGATCTGACATTTAAAAATAAATAATTTAAATCAAATATACGTAACACATGCAATAGTCAGTTCCCTTATTGATTCCTTTGTCCAGACTATGATTGTGTAAAACTATAAGTGACACAGCAGTTGAAAACAATAAATCAGTGATGTAATATATGCAAAGATAACTGAAAAAATCTCAAAAACAATAGAGTTCTCACCTATGCTAACTGCAAACTTTCATGAAAATTCTATTGTAAAATATAATCATGAAAACTTGAAACTCAGGAGAAAGACCAAGTACGGACTCGCTGTTGCTGGACCAAGTCTTGGACTCGTCACATGGTCGATTCCATCTCATGGGCTCCTGAGGCACGTAAAGAGTAAATAAAATTGACATATCTGAACTAGGTTACTGAAACACTAACCACTGTATCAGTACATAGAAACTAAATTGTTTACAATGACTGCAATGAATAGCAGATTTATCACCATGACAGACAAAATGGAGAAATGAACAAGACAAATCTTGTTCTACAGGAGCATGAAATGCTTCTTGATAATGGTTGGGTTGTTTTTTTTTGCACTTGGAGCTGAATGCCATTCCAGAGGACACCAAAGTAAATAATCCATGGTGGGTAATGAACCTGAAATTGTGTTGTGGTACTTTTGCAACTGAACTATCATAGGTTGTTGAACATTTCAATCCTTTGTACAGTGTGTTGAACATGTCTGCAAAAGGTATGACACAGTGGTTACATTTTCAGTGGCAGCAGGATTTATACCCTGATGTGATAAAAGTTTCTGTCTGTCCTTGTTAGTTGGTAATAATCTTCAGTAACAAAAAATAAGTAGTTTACCATCCATTGCATATTTTAGATGGTCTTAAATTTGTCATACTTTTTCTTTGTATAAATCATGTTTCATTTATATTTACTAATTTGAGATATCTTTCTTAGAATTTATGTGCGTAAACAAACAATATTTCTTATAACCTGTTTTAAATGTATCTATATTTTCTGTATTTGTACATCCCAGTCCTATCAGATTGAAAGAGATTACTGTTTGTTTTTCATTTTTTTCCTTCCCTAGTCTGCTGCAAAAACAGTATGTGTGAAAAGATTTTCCTCATTATACTGCTTTTTTGTTTACTTGTTATATTGCTTGTAATGTGTGCTTGGCACTTAATTAGTATCATATTTGAAGGTAGTCATCATCATTAACGGAGATAGCACAAGCTGATCCTAGCCATGTCCATGTTAATGTTTGCACCAAGGTCAAAAAAAAAATTATACAGTGAATTCACTATTATTTTATGGGTTGCAGCTTTTGTGGATTTCATCACCAGTACTAAACGCTTTTTTAAAGACCAAGCTAACGAAGACAGTAAGAACCCATCACATTCTATCAATTTAAAACCAACAAATATGTTATTTTTTGCAAATGCAAGAAGTTATTGCCATGAAATATAAATGAATTCACTGTAGTCAGTTTATGTACAGTTAAAGCATAGTATGTAGATTTATTTTTGCATTTTTCTGTCAATGAAATACAATTATGGTAATTTTTTGTGTCCCTGTTTATGCCAGCTTTTCACTGAAATGACCAGTACTATTACTGACCACGTATACTGTATAGTGCTAATATGTGGTAGTTGGTGGGGTAAATGTATGGCAATGAATGGAAACAGTGTCCCAAAAAAATATTAACATTTAGCCTAGTAAAATTTTATTCAGTCATGCAAAAATAGATTCCTGCCAGTATGTCAGTCTGAAAAAAGACAGATTAGAGTTCTTTACAGTATACACTGGGAAGTATGCCATATCATATCATGTCATGTGTATACAATATTAATTTGCTGTGTTTATTTTATAATGTGCCATTTGTACAAATTCATTGCTTTTTAGAGAGAGATGTATACAAATTATCCTATTCATTCAAATGGGCATGAAGAATATTTAACTTGCATGTCTTCTATCTCTAGCAGTGTTGTAAACCTTGTCTACACACTTAGCAAGTATACATTTAAATTATTTGGTCTATATACACATTGGTAAGCAATTCCATTAAAAAAACTTTTAGATTCTAGTATTCTTGAAAACAAGTTTTGTAGATTATTCCCAATCTTTGGCCACTTACCCAGGGTAAATTGGATGAATCAGAGGTTTATTATACAACAGTATGTTACGTGGTATTTTGAAATATTTTTTGGTACAATTTTTAAAGATGCAGTCATATATAAATATATATATACATACATACATACACACACACACACACACACACACATACATACATACATACATACAGAGAGAGAGAGAGAGAGAGAGAGAGAGGGGGGGGGAGGGGGTTTGGATTACTACTCCTGGGTCAAGGTCAGGGATGTGGTGTCAGGCCCATTAAGATTTGACATTGAATTACCTCGTTTTCACATTTTAAGGCTTTTTTATGTTTATGTACCTGTCCATTGATATCATTACTCTCTTGTAGCAAGCCTTGGTGGCTAGCATAGTATGGAAATATCATTATATTTAGGCAGAAATTTTCCCAATTCTTAACACAAAGTCTAAATTTTTTGGATATCGTCATAAGAGGAACAAGGCATGTTTGAAATTAAGATGAAATGTTATGCATCTTTTTAGAATATTTTAGCTATAATGTAAAACTTTTCATCAATTCATGAATACATTTTATGTCTTCTGTACATTTAGAAAAATATGTATGAATGCTGGTTCAAAATATAGTAAATTATTACTCTGCCTTTTTATTCCACAAGATGAGTGGGAATAATCCAATTGACTCTAATATAAATGGTATCTCTACATCAGACAGATGGGTTTAGTTCATGTTAGTAATGGCCAGTCATTCTAGTAGTAATGGGAATTGAGTGTGTTCAGTGCCATTTCAGTCTGTTGGGATACAGTAATTTTCATGAAATTAGATAATCTAAATGTGCAGTACAGATTGATTTGATACCACTTGCCAAAATAAGTGATTGTTAACTGCCAGTATAATGACATTGAAGCCTACATCTCTCAAAGAAAATATGTTTGACTTCTGAATTGAAATTGTATGTCAGAGAGAGGCATATTATACCCTTTAATTAACCAGAAAGAAATGGCAGGTTTTTGAACTTAGAAAACATTGTTTTAATAATGCTTATCCTTGTGCTGGTGCTGGAATAGAGAGCAAATGAAAACTTCACTTGTCAAGATCATTATCTGTTTTGTAATATATATATATAGATGGGAATCAGTCAGAAATTCATAATCAATAAATGGTTACCCTTAACCAACTGATCATCGATTATAATCGGTTACTAAGAGCAAATTTTAATTTTTGTTAAACCGTTATATCTGTGATTAGTAGTTCAATATGTTTATAAATGTATTGGAGTAATGTAATGACATGTATACTTTAACCTGACCCTAAAATTACATTGTGTGTTACTTTTGTTCTACAACTTTGTTAAATGAATACAACTTTTTATGGCTGATCAGTCACATGTAACTGAAATACTGCTACAATCCCCCAAAATTCTTTCATTCATATGTAATGTGTCTATTATTTAAAGTATAGAAGAACATGTTTTTCTTGTTTGTCATTGTTTATAAATAAATGTACTACAAAAGATGTTGCAATTTAAATGAAAAAATATACAAAACGTGTTTAAATTTAATAACTCAACAATTTAACAACTTGATCATGTAATAATAACTATATGTTCCTAATTATAAATCCTTTGGTTTTATATTTGTAGTTGTGAAGGGATTTAATAAATTTCAGGTCAACTTTAGTTCCTGGGAGTTTTACTAACCTTTGTGTACTTTGCATACACCTAAAAAGTAGTCTCCCTTTACACACAATCAATTATGGAGTTCACAATCGATTATCTTATTGGCTTGCTCAACCAACTTATGATCGATTATAATCGATAATCGGAACAACACTAGTTAAAGGTTTACTTGAGGTCTGGATTCTGTCCCTCATAGCTGGTTTTATGGCATATACACATATTTCACTCTTGCCTTTATCTTTCACTATCCAGATGACTCTTTACATGACTGCAGATAAGGTTACCTTAGGTAGACTTCACTTGCACCATCTCCAGGTCCTGCTTCTAGCAAACTGGAAACTGCACTAGTACCCACTTTGGGCTTCTAGCAAACTGGAAATTGCACTAGTACCCACTTTGGGCTCAGATCTCCCCAGGATTAAATTTCATCACACCTTTAGTTGATGGCTATGTTGGAATCAGTTCCGGACCAGAACCTTGACTCGCAGCCTTAAATCCTATTCTTTTCTATACACAATCGTCAGAAGACTGGATCATCACCATGAGTTAGGTTGTTTATGACTCAGTGGTAACTTTGACTTGGTTTCACTTTGCTACCTCTGTCTATCTTTGAAATATTCCTCGAAAATTTCAACAGACTGTTCCAGGTAGATTGTCTTCAGTATCTGAGGAGCTTTTTAGGCCCTCATCAAGATAATGGAAGTCAGTGAGGATAGGTATATTGTTGCATTTTATTTGTACTGGAATCAGTTCTCAATGAATGATATATCATATATCTTCTGGCAACTTCACTCTACCTTCTCAGTCTTTCACCTTTGATTGTTGGCACACCAGAGTGAAGGCATTCATTTGATGGGTCCAATTTTGACAGGACAGTTTGTGGCCAAGCCATCTTCTTGCCTACAGTATGGATTAGCCATATAATGCAAGAGGTGTCTCAGTCAGCATTGAAATTGTCCATGTTTACACAAAACATGATGTCAACTGATCATCACAAATATATATTATGTCATTTACTCTCATCATCCAGTAAATTGCTTTTTGGGATTTTCGAAAGCCCCATTCTGGTATTGCAAGGAAAACTATGTTTCCCCCCCCCCCCCCCCCCGATGCTTGTTTGGTGAAGGTCCCATCAATCTATGTGAGAAGTCTGAGTGAAACTATATTAGATCAGGCTCCATATTCTTTTGTAGTTGAATGTATTATACACAACTAGATATGCAGAAGTATTTAATAGTCTCAACAGCATCACCTACTTATTATGGGATTGCTTCATAACTGATGAAGTGAATAACATTGAGCACAGAATTTGCACAAGATGAAATTTTAAGAAGAATTTGCAAGATAATTATATAGGCTATAAATAGCCAAATAATTGCACATGATGATGATGTGCAAATCATGTAAATTATATTTCAGGAGTGGGATGAAATTATTGACTTTGCAGCAAGATAAAGTTGCTAGAAATTGAATTTTTCAATTAAAACTTTATCTGGAAG
The DNA here is from genome assembly GCA_029339505.1 of Unio delphinus. Lineage (NCBI taxonomy): Eukaryota > Metazoa > Mollusca > Bivalvia > Unionida > Unionidae > Unio > Unio delphinus. The sequence goes on along the minus strand of JAQISU010000106.1, from coordinate 14,528,437 downwards.
TGTAATATGTTCCCATATGAGCCAATTTGTTCAGAATTTCAATCCTGCATACAATAATGATTGGCTTTATTTGTGTGCTAGGCATAGTTTGAATGGAGTATTGATGTAGAGATGAACTATTTTACACTGTTTAATATTATTTTTATTTTAATACTTCAAAATTCTATTTCACTATGTTTGTGCTTAGTACTCTGCATGTTTGTTAACGTTGTAGTGTGCTGTTCATTGTTTAGACTTATTCAGCGATGCCATTGATCATTCACAGTTTTGAATTAATTGCTTCCTCTTTATTAATAATAACAATGATAATACTAATAATAATCATAATTATAATAATAGTTGGTTTAATATACTACAGCATGGTTATATTCTACATGTGAAATTCTTTCAAGACTACCACTACAGGTCCTGGTATTTTATTGACCACTAATTCATATACAGCCATTAAAAATATTTTCTCCCTGACTTACATGTATTTTACAAAAGCATTTTTTCATGTTGTTTCTGTTTGGATGATTATATATTCCTTGCACAAAAGAATATCTTTTGTCTTTGTTAATTTGAGGGATGGATGACTTTTTTGTATAAACTCCAAAATAAACATGACCTTTATTAGAGTAATTATGTATTATTATTGTTTATTTCAGTTGATTACAGTTTTTGTTTAATTCATTTTTGTTTCTAAAGGCCCCTGAAGGAGAGAACCAGCCTAGTACAGAAGTTGATCTGTTTGTGTCCACAGAGAAGATTATGGTCTTAAATACAGATTTGCAGGTACATGTTTAACCCATATTTTTTTTATTGAGGAATATGAGTCAACTTACCTTGTAACCTCCAATTTATAATTGATTTGGCCTTCTATCATTATGTAACATCTACACCTTGCACAGGGCATATCATTTCAAGCTCTGTCCTTCCACAGTATTACTGTTGCTGTCAATGATGAATTAAACTTGTATATTGCTTGCATTGGAGGTAAGGATGCAAACATTTGATTTTGGAGTGAAAAGTGAAGAGCCCAGGTAACAACAAGACAAATTAAATAAAAAGTGAGAGTGTACTACAAGACGTTTAATTCTGACCATGTACCATATAGTGTATCACAGTTCCTACCACTGCTTAGATACAGCTCAATATATATGTCTCTTGCTTCATTGTACAATGTACTATAAATAAAAGAGTTTTGATTCAGTCTGGTTTGATTTAATGTTTTACACCACAACAACACAATTAGATTATTTTGTACCGAGGCAGTTGGAGTATAGTGCCTTGTCCAAGGACACACTTCAGTAGCAGAACATTAGAAGTTGACAGTATCACAGTCAGACTGGATATCAAAAACTACACATTGATGTATATACATGTATCTATTTTAATATTTAGTGCTTTTTCTTTCTTTCTCAACATTATCATGATAAATATCAGCAATCAGTTTTAATTGAATATCTAGTGGTTAGTTTCAAGTTAGTATCTGCAAATGGAATACACTCCAGCCCAGTTGACATATGTTGTGGTGTTCCACAGGGATCTGTTCTTGGACCTGTTCTCTTAATTCTGTACACTCAGCCGCTCTAAAGTGTCATAGATCATCACCCAGTGTCGCACCAACTGTATGCCAATGACACCCAAATTTACAAGTCTAGCCACCCAAGTGAAGTTGATGCTACCATCCATGTAGTAGAGAAGTGCATTTCTGATGTGAAATCATGGATGACATGTAACAAGCTGCAGATGAATGATGATAAACTGAGGCTATTCTGATCACAAAACAAAGACTTTCTCATTCACATCCTTTACCTCAGACAATAAATATCAGCAACACCAACATTAAATTCTCACAGTCAGTATGAAACCTAGGCGTTACTCTAGACAGTACTCTCACATTGCACCAATGTCATGAACATATGCAAAGGCTGCATATCTTGAACTGAGACACATCAGTTCCATTCGTAAATATCTTTCAGTTGATGCCACTAAAACACTTGTGTGTTCATTAGTACTTTCAGGACTGGACTATTGTAACTTAATTCTGTCTGGTTCGTCACAATATTTACTCCAGAAACTTCAAAAAGTTCAAAAACACAGCTGCACGGATCATCTTTAGAGTACCTCGATCAGAGCACACCTCACCACTGCTCTTTTCCCTACACTGGCTATCGATTCGATATAGAATCAAACACAAATTTGTTCTCTGTGCTATGTTTCAATGACAGACTCCAATCCAACATACCTATCCAGCCTCACCCATGTATATACACCAGCTAGATCCTTACACTCTTCTTCTGATAATCATATACTCATTGTTCCCAAGGTGAAAACAAAGTCATATGGACAACGTTCATTTGCACACCAGGGCCCGGTGATATGGAACGAATTGCCCATTGAAATTAGACACAAAGACACAGTGGTCCCCTTTAAGAGTGCTCTTAAGACTCACCTGTTTCGACTGCAGGGACAAACTTAGCAACCTAATCATGTTTTGCATCTTATATGTTTTCAGCATGTTTTTATGTTTTCCAATTTCATTGTTTTTGTCATTTGTTGTTCTGTAGTGTAGTCATATCATTATTGATGGTGTAAAGCACTTAGAGCTTTGAAATATTAGGCGCTATATAAAGTCCTCATTATTATTATTATTATTATTATGATTATTATTATTATTATTATTATTATTATAATGTTATAACAATTTTTCACTTAGCGTTGGACTTCAAGGTCAACAAACATTGTCACTGGATGTGTTAAGTTGTTGGTTTTGTTTTATTATGTTTTGGTCATTAAACAGTTTTTCATGATTGCTGACACTGACAACATCTTGGATAAACTTAATTTGGTTTATCTAGTTTCTACCTACAATGACAGTAGCATTTTGGGGGAAATTACATTGTCTGCTTATTCTGATTGTTAGAGTCAGCTAATACACAAATGTGGGAAATATATAGACTTTGTGGATAGCTGACTCATGAGTGGAGAAGGAGTGAAAAATTTGGGTATTATTTTTACGAATATTAAATGGAATGTAGTAATATGTGTGAATGAATAGACAAAATTTCAGGAAGCATGCTGGAACCGCATTATATCCAAATTCATGTTATTGCAGAGCGCGTTTTAGCAGGGTTCCACTGTACTTTCTTATATGGGATGGAAACAACTTTATTGTTGTTCTTCAGTATTTCTTGCCATTTGGTCAGATAGGTTTAATGGTCATAGTCCAAGTCCAAGTTACCAATCCATCAACTCTACCTTCAGCCAGCTTAGCACTGTTAGTGTGAATTGTAAACATGGGATAGGTGTAGAATATGCTATTTTGTTTGTTTTTTGATTTGCTTGGTTATGGGCAGGGTAGCTTGTCCTTGGCTCCGTTATTTTCACTGCATATATCAAGTTCAACTTCATGGTATAAACTTTACATTACTTAATTAACAAGCATGAATAAATATCATAAAGTAAATATTTTATTTTCACACCATTTTGTCACTTGAAGATGATAATACCACTAAGGACTTGTTTCAGTTCCATGCTTTCTTCAGTGTTAAAGACATAGTATTACCCCTCACCCCTTTTAAGACAAGGTGATGTAGATATTGATGTGTCGTTCTACTTGTCCATATGTCTGACCATAAGCATTTTCAAATCCAAAATGTAATTCAAATCCTTAAAGGTATGAGATACATTGTCATTATGCCGCTGTTTTTTTAGTGGTTTATATGTACCGTATTTTGGTGTGTATAACGCGCACTTTTTTTACCTAATTTTCTTATCTTAAGTCGGGGGTGCGCGTTGTATACAAGAACTAAAAAAAAAAGATTTTTTCCAGGTCGATCTGAAGAGGATGAATGCACTATAGCCGGCTACATGTATCACATTCACTACTTCTGAAATAATAAATCCATTGTACATTGCATTGTAACTAAAATGTTTACCGGTACTAGCCGTATTAAAGAAATAAATAATGCTTACAAATAGTCTTGTTCTTTGATTGCTTATGTTAATAAACTGGTTTCATTTCACATCACTGTGTCGTTTTGTTCTGTGCCTCGGCCGGAAATACATGTACATAACGACTGGCAACTTGTTCAAAAGCTGTTCAAAGTGCCGCATTGGTGCGGAACAAATACCACTGTGTGGATTACCGTACTTGTTCCGTAAATGTTCAGTACCGTATTCCATAACTGTTGATCTAATCGAATTTTCCTTCATTTATTATTGGTTGAATTGAAATATAATATGCGTAGAATTCAACTAGTGTTAATGTTCTCATCAGAGCATCTGTAGGGAACATATTTTTTGCGACTACGGGTTCTTTCTTACGGGAACACTGATATGTTGTGGAAGAAAATAATCAATATATGAAGTCGGAAAACATTTATTTCCTCTTTGGAAAATAAGCTTGTTACTTAGTTTTATTTCTCATCTTAAATCATAGTATTTGAGATATATTTGCGATTATACAGTGATCAATGGCTTCAGTGCTTCATTGACTCGGTGTGGTCTTTTCACGGTAATCGGCGCCAGGTAAGCTTTGATGCGCTCAACATAGTTACAATCCTTTGTCTCGGTGAGCAGTATTTAATTGATTCAGGACATACAGCGACTTTTCGAAAGTGAAGACGACGAAGAGGAATTTGAGGGATTTGATGCAATAGATTGCGTCAACTAGACGAACCTTTAAAGGGCCAACAATAAAATCGGAAAGATACAATATCAATATTGCCACTTTTTCATTCACTATCTAAAATGACCAACTGTTGTTGCACTATGAAAACGGAGCGAAATACCGGTAGTCACAATTTTAAAATGCATTATATCACATGCGCGTTATATGGCAGAACTACGTTTTTCCCACTTATTTTTGGTCGAAAATCGGGGTGCGCGTTATACATCGGTGCGCGTTATACACACCAAAATACGGTACTTTGTGTTCTTTAAAAAAAATGTTTTTGTCCATTTTTCAATCAAATAATTTTGCATAAATATGTTCTTTGGACAAAACTCTCCAGCCATATTTGATATTTTTTATGAAACTTATTATGCATGATAGACTAATAATCCAAATGTGCATGATAAGGAGTAACGACACTAAGTCTACAAATTTCTCAGCCATATTCAGTGAATCATATACTGTAGTATCATCAATATTAGTGGGCGACCAATTTTCATGGTTTACGTTGTTGCCATGAACCACAAATCTAAATCCCCAATGAAAAATGAGCCACTTAGGATGATGACCCTTCCCTGTTTTCTTCCAGCGTTTCATTTCAAGAGATTAACACAGCTATTTTGTATTTGATAAATCAAGGTCAATACTGTAAATTGGTAATCCAATATTAGCTTTTACGTATGTTTATTTCTTTTTTTAAAACCTTTTGAAGCAAGATTTATCATACATTTTATATTGTTTCAATGCACACGTTTGATAAGGTACTGTATCCAATAGCTGTAATTTTATACTCACTGCCTTAAATAGATATGTGAGGTAGCAAAGGATGGATAGAAAATATAAAAAAGGCATAAGGAATTCAAATGTATGTAATACTAAAAAAATACACAAAATAACAGTATATAAAAGTTAAATTTAATACTTTTTCATATTGATCCTTCATTCAAGTACAACTTGTTTAAACATTTAAATCCTTCTAAAAGCATATTTCATTTTATCTGTGCTTTTTTAATCCAAAAGAACAGCAATCCTGTAAAATACTATGTATATACACTAATTACAGCAGATTATTAAAGCTGACACTGCACAGATTGTTGGACAATAGCCACTGTGTCAACATTGTGTCAAATCAAGTCTCATGGTACCTACAGATGCTTCTCACATAAATAATCCCCAAATATCTGAATTAAACAAGTCCAGCTTTCTTAAAACCTCTGATAATGAGGTCCGATTTTTCAATCGCTGTTGTCGCATGAGTTGCAAATATCTATTCAGCGTGAATTGGCTTCATTAATGAGGTTGCAAGGTTTACTAATACTGAGCACTGATCGTCAACAGAAACATCTTTCTTTTCGTAATGGCATCCATGACTGTTTAGCATACCACTCATGGAAGTGTGACTTTAATTCTTCTTTGTATTTCTTTATTTACTGTCAGGTCTAGTGGTTGAAGTTGGTCTGTACAAGAGGCAGGCACAAACAAAGGAGTGATTCCACTGTCTTTCAATTTAGTTAGCATTTTCGCACTTTGGTGGGCTCTAAACACATCAGGTATTGCCACTGCTGGCTGATTGCGATGTGCAAGGGGCAGCCAGTCACATGTTTTTTCACACGTGAAATGATGACACTATGCAAATAACATATCATATTTTCTTTGTTACTCCAGTGTAAGTCTGTTTGAGTCACATCCTAGTGGTCAGGGAAAACTACACCCTTAGACAGGCATCTGTCAGTCTTCCCTGCGTAGATAACTTATGGGGGCAGGAGAGTTCCAGATTTTGTTATTGTGTGTAAAATCATAATCTGCCTCTTGTCATCAAATGCGGAAACTGACACTTGCTTAGATCCACGGGTTTCCATCGTCCAATCGCGACCTGGAACCAGTTGGCACCCAGTCTGATTCTAATTTATTAAAAGACAGTATGGAATATTTGTGTTTTTTCACTGCAATGTTAACTTTCTCTAAGAATGTTTTCTTAATGTCTTCAAAATCATGGGGCAGCTGTTTTATGCTTTTCGTTCCTTTCCACTTAACAAATCCCATATGGTGAAGTAACGACCTCACCGAATGCTTGGAGATGTTGAGGTGGCCATCGCAATGTGCCAGCTGGCTGCAAGTATGCTTGGTGATCACAGCCTCTGCCCCAATATTTATCACTCTTCCATTAATTCTAACTTTCTTGATTCAGTCTTTTACCTCAGCATCAAGCATGCTTCCCAGCATCAAAAGATTGCCCTGGGGTGATTTTGGTTGAAAAGAAAGTTCTTGCCCTTCTTGCTTTTTTAACTTTATGTATTGGTTCCACATACTCTGTACAGTGGTCTCACTGATCATACAACTCAGATCTCTACTGAATTTACAGGCTACCTTAGTGCAACTTGATGGACAGTAGTAAGAGATCATTCTTATGTACTTTAATAACTGATTGGTCTGGTTTTGTTGGCTGTGTCAGCTTGAAGTTCTTCCTTTGATGTTGAACACTCAAATGAAAATATGGTGAAATTGATTAATCTTGATGGGTGTTTTATTTGTGCTTATAGAGATGGAAGTATTGTTTTAGTATTGTTGGCTGTGTCAGTTTTGACTGATGTTATTGACTGGGTCAAAAGATATATGGAATAGCAATGAACTTGCCAGGTCTTTGTTTTAATTATGAATATGACCGCCGTTTGCATCTGCAAAGTTTTATTCTTTTGTATTTATTTTGCTTACTTTTAGAGGTTAAACCATGAAATTAAATACTACCAGTGTGCATACTTTGACAGGCAAAACCACGAATTTATATACCCATGAAGATGCCTTGTTTTTCATCAAAACCACAAAAATTGAGCCCAGTGATAATAGATTATACTATAGTATCAATTTCATGATGGGGAGGTACTAGTCAGCCTGTAATCATAACTGGGTAAGTGTTTGTAAAATTTATTTACCATTTCAATGTTGGGCAAGTGAATTTTCAACTCTCGGGTACATAACTATTGACGTTGTAGCTGTAAACATTGTACATATGTGAAACAAATTGCTGAGAATTTTCTGCATTAATTTTTTTCTATATTGCCATGGAAACTGATAATAGCATAAATATTATAAGATTTTTACATAAGCAATAGGGACCGCTTCAGTGGCCTAGAGGTTAGAGGATCTGTCTCGTATATGGGAGGCTTTGGGTTTGAATCCCATCTGAGTCATACCAAAGACTTACAAAAATGGTATTAACAATTGCCTTGCTAGGCGCTCAGCATTAAGACGTTGGTGTTAGGACTGGTTAGCCTGGTATCAGGATAATTTGATTGGGTGGGACATGATGCTACATGTCTGCAGCATGATGCCCCAGTACTAGACATCACTATAAAATGCCACACTGCAGACATCATATAGATATGACTGAAACTTATTACAGCTATGTTAAAATTCTTAATCACACAGAAATAAGAAATAGGCAAGTGGGTACATATCTTCTCTACATAGGTGAAAGAAAACTTCCCAATGATCGAAGCTGTTTTTTTTTTAGGAGAGAATCATATTCTACATCATGTTTTTGCCAGGCTAGCAAGGAAATTTGTGTTGTAGGCATGTATTCGACAGAGTCATGTAGACTTAATGATACTGACATATTGCTGTGTAAAGAATCTTTTTGTTTTATTTTATTTTCTTTTAGGAAATTATGATGGACCATTCGTTGAGGACAGTGTCTTACATAGCTGATATTGGAGACATACTCGTGATCATGGCTCGGCGGCGTTTGATAGGCAGCCCAGGTAGTTCAGATTCCATAATGCATCGGAAACAGGCGAAAGTTCTGTGCCATGTATTTGAGAGTGAAGAGGTAAGTTATATTGTTTTATTGATGTCAATGGTTGGTTTCATTGGATGTTTGAAACCTTAGAAGGAAGATTTTATGCTAGATTAAAAAGAAGATTTACATGATAATCAGCAACTAAATGTTGCATATTCAACTATGATTTATTTCCATGCAAAATCTGACAAATAATAGGGTCTGTGATAATTAAGGGAGGCTGTTTTTATTTTAAAACTAATATTTTATTTCTAGTTGAATGGAGGATTTAAAATAATATAAGACAATTTTGTTCTAAAATATAAAATGCAGTTTTTGTTTCAATTTGTGTAAACATAAATATATACTCCTTTGATAATTGGTATTTTGACCTACATCTCACATGGTTCTCAAACATCTGTACCTTTCTTCAAGGTTATATCATCCACACATGAAATGTTTGCAAATAATCTGATTTATATTGGACAGCTAATTGAAATTTAAATGGTTAATAAGTTTGACTATGGTCAATTTGATTAGTGATTTTTTTATGTGATAAAGACAACAGGAATAGTTCTTATAGACAACAGGAATAGTTCTATGTACATTATATATTATTTCCATCCAAACGGAAATTTCCAAACGGATAGAAATAATATATAATGTGCATAGAACTATTCCTGTTGTCTATAAGGAAAAATATACCCACCCACCCCATCCCATAGTGGGCATTTTGATGTAATTATTGTGCCATTGATAATATTTAAATGTTTCACTTTATGTCTATAATCTGCATAAGAGATGCATCTGTTTCACCTGTATGGCTAGTAAAATCCATCTTATGTATTGATGACAAGATGACAGATTATTTTTTCACTTTCAATCACACTTTTCATTCACTCTACAACATTAGAGCTGTTTGAGATTAAGGGATAAAACAAATGGTATACTTGTTCTTTATCATTAGAATGTGTGTTGCCTTTCACATTGTGAATGTTATCTTGAAGGTTAAGCCCAAGGAGATAACATTTTTAAGGTTAAGTTCATGGCTTATATTTTAAGTTTTCTGTTGCACAGTTCATTCTGGTCTTTCACTTCTGGACTGTTGGAGATTAAGAGATGAAGCTGGGTTATCTTAGATAATATCATTAGAACATGTGTTGTATCTTCAAGGTCAAGGCCACAGGTCCATATTTTAAATTTTCCATGTCACTTTTCTTTCCTGTTTACAAGTTTAAAGCTCTTCAATAACGATGAAACCCCTGACATAAATGTTAAATCACACCAAAATATGATGAATCATAGCACACATTCTGAGAGTAAAAGCTGTCTTTTGGAGTGAACTGGCTTATGAACTCAGACTGCAAACTGCATAGACCCCTATTTTCTTTCATATAAGGTAGTTTTTTAAAAAGTAATTGACACGCACTATCATTAAGTTTAAAGAGACCACTTAGTCTTTTCTGTACATTTTTATAGATACTAGCTTCAGTTTATTTCATTTGGACTAGTAAAGTAATTACAGCAAGGGACAAAAGAGCCTATTTTCCTCTTTATACAGTTTTACACATCATTTCATGGGGTCATTATAAGATTTTCATTTTCTCTTTCTGTTAGTTATCATCATTGTTTCTCAGAAGCTTACACACATGTGCAGCAGAACCTGAATTTATTTCATGTCAGTAGAATTAAGTTAAGAATATTGGGGCTTAAGAATGTACTAAAACTTGAAAATTTTGAGTTTGCTATATTTGGACACCACTTGTTATGTATACCTATATACTGTATATTATCATTCCTAATTATAGTTCCTGAGGGTTATTTAGTTAGTTGTTGTTGTTGTAGGGTTTAACGTAATTTTTTAGCACACAATAGGCTTTACATGGCAGCCAGTATTAATGGTGGCGGAAGAAACTGGGAAATCCAGGAAAGAACCACCGACCCACGAGAAGATACTGGCAAGCTTTCTCACATACCCACATTGGCCAAATCTGAGACTCGAACCCATGCAAAGGTGAGCGCTTTGGACCACTCGGCCACTTGGGGCCCATATTTAGTTAGTAATATTTAAATAAAAAATTACTTATTAATAGTAAAACTGAGTCAAGTAATTTGTGTAAATTGTTTTATTCATGGCTTTAAAGATTGAGTCATACTGTAAGTAAACCTCACATGATCCAGCAAGGACATGAACTCTGATGAGAGGCCAAGCTGACCTAGTTCCTTCTATGGTTACTTTTGTAACGGCTGATTTTTTACTGATCAAAATTATTTTCAAATGCCAAGATGATTTCTTCTAGTTGCATTGCATTATTTCTAACATCTATTGGTACTCTATCCCTTTACATCATAGAGTGTATGTTTTTTTTTAGGCAGTCAATATACATGTACATGTGCTAAAGTTACATAGTGCAGTGCCCTATAAATAGAACACTTATTACAGAGAAGACTCCATACACATAGGCTTGACTGTTACAGCAGTGCAATTATATGTTACAATCAGTTTTAAACATTTTACATTTTTTGTACACATTTAATATGTATAGAAATATTTAGGAGTAAAATCTGATCATTATTAGCTGTATAATAATTTTTTATGCAAGGAATTTTATGTTTTAAAATCTTTAGCAGTCTTGTTCACTGTCAAGCCAGTGAAGCCATGTGACCAACCATTGCTGCCATTTCTCTTACTCAAAATTTACCAGTTTTTTGTTTGCATCTACATCACTAAATCATTTGTATTTTGATAAATTAAAAAAACTGAGTGTTGCCTTCATCAATATCAGTACCTTTACTTAACTTATTGAAGCTTTCATAGTAGTGATTTTAATCGTGCAAACTCCAGGAAAGTAGTGAACAAAAGCTGCGGCCTCTATTTTGGCAAGTAGAGAATCCAACCTCATTACTGTATATAGCAGATTACTGCTAGAGTTTAAATAGCGACCATGTGATCGGATGAATTGGTCATTCAAATCAATAGTATTAGTACCAAATTTGGGATTTTCCTTGAATTTGGTGCTGCAAAAACCAGCTTAAAATAGCTGATGTTTACAGCAGGCATCCAAAGGTGCTTCACTAAGAATGATGTAGAAGCATCTATATGCACTTCTGTGGAAATGGTGTACAGGTGGACAAAGGTGTTTTTTATTTTTAAGAATTGTGTAGAGGTGTCCAAAGGTGTTTACTTGAGGTGAATGGCTCTATAATAGAATTATTGCTTAGACTTTAAGCATTCTTAGTAGTACTGTCAGTCATGGAAGTTGTATTGAGAGGAAGTCAATTATTTAATTTTAATCATTGTTGGAATGTATCTGAGGCCTGTCTTGAAACGTTTAGAAATTGTTGAAAAGAAACACTACTCAAATTCCTGTCGAGTTTGCATGTAAGAATAGTTGCTGTTTAATAGATGCTGTACAGCCAGGAAATTTTACCAAGATTATGATAACCTCAGACAACTCATATTTGAAAGAAGAGTTTAAGATGATGAGAAAATGGTTCAAACTTTAGCAAATGCTGCTAGTACAGCTAATGACCTAATGACTTTTGCTGGACTCACCAAGTTTCATTTATAAATAAATCATCCTATCAGGTTTTTCAGGAAAAAAAACCCAAAAAACATTTCAGTTCCACTTGAGTACACCTAAATCACAAAACTAGTACAATTATAAGGAATCAAATTTCTGATGAGATTGATCAGAAATCTTTATTTCTTCTTATGTGCACTTATTATTAGAAGATAGGCCACATTATTATTCTACAGGTAGAGATTTAGGCAACAGAATAAAGAAAGAGCTGTTCCAAATGCTCTTATTTCAGATAGCTCAAGTTCACAGTTATATATTGAAGAAATATATTCATTGGGGGTAGAAAATCCCAGCATTATTTTATTATGGAGAGTTATGAACTGTTCTTGTCAAAAGGTTCTGTATCACTTGTTGGTGATTATGCTAAGCCTATTCCTATTAAGATATTAATAGACTTATGATCTTCTCAGAAACTTTTATTGTCATGTACTTTGTCTTTTTCTGAGCAGTCTCCTTCTGGTGAAATGTGCTTATTCAGGGAGTTGAATGCTGATTGTTTTGTTCCTGTTCATAATGTTAATTTGTCATCAGACATGGTCTCAAGATCCATGACTGTTGGAGTGATGATCTCTTTGCCTGTTGATGGTGTTCATTTGTTACTAGCTAATAACCTAGTTGGAGATAAGGTTAATCCAGTTGTAAATGACAAGCTTTGTATGGATCAAAGATTTGAAATTCCTGGTTTATATCTAGCTTATGCAGTTACTAGAACTACGGGGAAAAAAGTAAGGAAACGCTTTGAAAATGATTTTGATCATGGTGTTCTTCTTTAAGCCGACACATTTCTGGATTGGTCTTTTAGTGAAGTCCCTTTTGCTTCAAGTATGGATCAATGTACTCTTAATTCATCTAATCTAATTCTACTGATTCTCTTAATTCTAATCGAATCACTAGTTGTCTCACAGGAACAAGATCCTGAGATCTCCTGTTGTTTGCATAGGGCTATTAATCTTACACCACTCAAGTACAAACTTGTTATTTTATGAAAAATGGAGTCCTTATGAGTAGACATGGAGGCCTACTGAGATACATGCTGATGATAAGTGGTCAGTAAGCTATCAAATTGTTATTCATAAGTCACATCTTTGCTAGCCACGATTCCAATATATTAACCTATGTATATACTTGGTTGATCATTAAGATATTTTAGTGCCTTATTCCTAGTGACATCTGTTGAATTTCATTTCATAAGGTGTTTCCTTTAATATGTATTGCCAGCTAACTAGTAGCATGTAACAGTAGTGCCTTGGCTGAAAATGGTGGAGGCAGTTGATTTCAAAAGGATACTTTGTAAATGTAACATTATAAATATCACTATGTACCAGAGAGATGTCTGAAAAGGTATATTGAGCCCATTTCCGTTGTGTGGTTCCCTCATCTTGATCATGTATGAACAATGTTAAGATTTGAAAACTTGATATAGATTGGATGCAGTGGCACTGCAATATCAGATTGATCAGCCAAGGTGCAGATAGTTTAACATAACTTAACATTGGCTTGCATGCCTAAGTCATATTAAAATGAAATTCTTTGTATAGCCCATGAAACACTAATGTCTGATCATTTAGGAGTCAATAAGACTTGTCAGAAGATCTTTAATAATTTGTATTGGCCACAAATGTATAGATTCTGTCATACTTATCAAATGGTAGGAAAACCAGATCAGAAAATATCCCGGCCAAGTCATAACAAAGACACAAAAATGGTACTAACAGCTGCCTTACTATATGCTCAGCATTAAGAGGTTAGTGTTAGGACTGTTTGGCCTGGTGTCAGGGTAATGTGACTGGGTGGAACATGATGCTACATGTTGCCCCAATGTTGTTGTAGTTGTAGTAGAGTTTAACGCCATTTTTCAGCACATGATAGGCTATACATGGCAACCAGTATTATTGGTGGAGGAAGAACCCGGGAAAACCCCCAGAAAGAACCACTGACCCACAAGAAGCTACTGGCCAGCTTTCTCACGTAACTACATTAGCCGAATCTTAGACTCAAACATGCGCAGACAGATGTGAGATGGCAATGATCCGTAATGGAAAACACTTTAGACCACTCTGCCACTCGGGGCCCCAATGTCCCAATGCTTGACATCACTATAAACTGCTACACTGCACACATCATAGTGATTTGACTGAAATTTATTTACAGCTACGTTAGAAATCCTTCCTAATCACACACGCACACCAGTTTTGATGTTAAATTAAGTGATATATCTAAGTTTCATTTACCAATTTTGATCACAATTTCTTTTAGTTCAACAAATACGGGTCCATTTCTGTATTTAAAAAAAAAATAAAATAATGGATCCACACCTGACTAGGCATTATAAACAGGTTCATGAGTTTTCAGGGTGCATGTTATTGAGGGAGTGGTGTATTCAGAGTAGGTGCCTTTTAACTTTTAAACTTGAGTTTTCATTTTTGTGCTTGAACAGTTTTTGTGACTATGGTGCCTGCTTCTCTGGTAGAATGAAGTGTATGTTGACTCACTTCTCGGTCTATTGATTAGGTTAACAAGTTCAGGGTCTCCACTTGGCCATCATTTAATTCAGAACATGACATTGCCATTACCTCCAAAACCTGATATCAGCAAGGACTTGAGTATGGGATGTAAGGGAAAATACAGCTTTCTATACCTTACATGAATATATTGATCAAAATTGATGGCTTTTATATTGAAAATTAGTGCTTCATTCTTTAGCACTTTATGGTACTGAAATGGCATGCAGTGAAAATGAGCAGTTGACAACATGATACATTGGTCTGTCTGGAATCAGAATTCATGTGAAGTTTCCTTCTATTACAAGCAATGAAAGTTTCTTCTTTATGTTCATGTACATTCCAGCTTTTATTGATTTTGAATCCCTCACACTTCTGATAGTAAAAACGCAAATCAAACTGGATAGGGTTTTCTTTAACAAATCATGACTGGAAGTTGCAATAGCCTTAGCTTATTGTTTTTTTTTTGTGTGTATGCATGCTGCAGTGTTTAATTCAGGTTATACCATTAAAAGACCACTTTGTTAACATGTGCTGACATTCTGTTACTTATGTTACATTTGCATTTTGCTGTTATATTCCTATTCCCTATTTTAGTTTTTTATTGAATATGATCTAGTAGTCAATAGATGTAGTCATATAGATATATATACATGCATGCATGCATGCATACATACATACATACATTACATACATACATTACATACATGCATGCATGCATGCATGCATGCATGCATGCATGCATGCATACATACATACATACATACATACATACATACATACATACATACATACATACATACATACATACATACATACATACATACATACATACATACATACATACATACATACATACATACATACATACATACATACATACATACATACATACATACATACATACATACATACATACATACATACATACATACATACATACATACATACATACATACATACATACATACATACATACATACATACATACATACATACATACATACATACATACATACATACATACATACATACATACATACATACATACATACATACATACATACATACATACATACATACATACATACATACATACATACATACATACATACATACATACATACATACATACATACATACATACATACATACATACATACATACATACATACATACATACATACATACATACATACATACATACATACATACATACATACATACATACATACATACATACATACATACATACATACATACATACATACATACATACATACATACATACATACATACATACATACATACATACATACATACATACATACATACATACATACATACATACATACATACATACATACATACATACATACATACATACATACATACATACATACATACATACATACATACATACATACATACATACATACATACATACATACATACATACATACATACATACATACATACATACATACATACATACATACATACATACATACATACATACATACATACATACATACATACATACATACATACATACATACATACATACATACATACATACATACATACATACATACATACATACATACATACATACATACATACATACATACATACATACATACATACATACATACATACATACATACATACATACATACATACATACATACATACATACATACATACATACATACATACATACATACATACATACATACATACATACATACATACATACATACATACATACATACATACATACATACATACATACATACATACATACATACATACATACATACATACATACATACATACATACATACATACATACATACATACATACATACATACATACATACATACATACATACATACATACATACATACATACATACATACATACATACATACATACATACATACATACATACATACATACATACATACATACATACATACATACATACATACATACATACATACATACATACATACATACATACATACATACATACATACATACATACATACATACATACATACATACATACATACATACATACATACATACATACATACATACATACATACATACATACATACATACATACATACATACATACATACATACATACATACATACATACAGGTTTTGCTGTCCCAGGGCTGTTATTAGTTATCTACACAGGTATTAATTATTTCTTAGTTGAGCTTGATCTACTTGATAGGTTCAGATACATTGATCCAGTGATTTTCATGGACCCCCAAGAGATTAAGAAACTATCATCTTACACTTTGTTTTTAGCATACAGACAAGAAAAAAAGTAGACAGGAACATCAAGCTCTGTACAGCTCAAGTCAGTGAGACCTTTTACCAGGATCTTCATTTGATTGACCTAGACTTGTAGATTTAGAATTTGTTTTTATTCGTTAAACTGGTTATAGACCAGACGAGTGTATGGGATAGTCTGTTGTCTGTCATCCTTCCATCATCTGTAATCCTACATTCATCCATTAGCACAAGGTGGCCATCACTACTCCTCCTGTACTACTTGGATGCTTGCCATGAGACTTTTGCACACACAGTCATCCCATGGTTTACTTAGTCCATAATGAAAATGGTGCTGCTTGGACATGTAACATAAGCACCACATTAGCAGTCATGAAAATCTTATTGCTGCTACTCCTGAATAGATGTCATATCAACATTTGGTTTTGACTAAAAAAAAAAAAACATTTATGGTTTCTAGTTGATCATAAATGAAAATGGTGCTGATATGACATACAACATTGCCACCACATTCACCATCTTGTAAGCTTGCTATTGCTACTTGATTTGATGGTCATATCATCATCAGGTTTTCACTAACAGACTCCTTATAATGTCCAGTTAGTCCTGAATAAAAATCATGCTCATCTGGAGAATGTTGTTATTTTGGTCATAATCATTGTGAGGTTTTCACAGAAAGACTTTGTATGGTCTCTTATTTGTCTTAAATGACAATTGTGATATTCTAATATTCATTATGGCACCATAGCAGCCATCTTAAAAATATTGGTATGCTAATTATACCTGACAGAATGTCATATTGATGTCATATTGTTTTTCAAAGCTCTTATGATGTCTAGTTGGTCTTAAATGTCCAGTTGGTCTTAAATGTCCAGTTGGTCATTAATGAAAATGATGTAATTTGACACCCAATATGCCACCAAACAGCACCCATCATGAAAATCTTTCCATCACTACTCTTCCTGTATGGATGGGTATATCAGTATGAGATTTTCACTACAAGATTTTTTTTTATGTCTAGTTTGGTTTTAAATGAAAATGGTGCTGATCTGATGTCCAATATGGCCACCAAAGCTGCCATCTTGAAAATCTGTTTGCTACTTGAATGGAAAGTCATGTTTTGAACATTTTTATATCTATTCTTCTCTAACGTATGACTTTACCAATATCGATTAGTGACCAGTAACCTTCTTTTGATGCCTAGTTGTTCCTAAATGAAAATGATGCCAGTCATATATCTTATATTGCTACCACAATGACTGTTGTAACAATATTTTTGTCACTACTCACTCTGAATAGATGATCATTATGACATGGGATTTTTACCAAAGCATTTCTTACGATACCTACATTGCCCCAAATGAACTTTTTGGCAAGCCGACATCCACTATATGCACCAGAGCAGCCAGTTTGAATTTTTTTTATGGCTGAAGACTAGTTGAGATAGTTTCAGCACTTTACAGTTAAAATGAAGAAATTGTCCTATTTCAAATTCTTGGACATTCTTTGCCTAGTAGAGCTTTTGTCCCTAATTTTTATGTTTGTTTTTACTCTTTTTTTTTTATGTTTCTTTTTTATTATTATAAATTTTTGGACTTTTCATTTCTTAAATCCTGCAGAGAACTATTTGCATCAACTAATATCATTAGTACTTATCATTTATGTTTTATCTCACCACTGAAAACCATGTAATATATTGATAAACACCATTATTTGTTTATTACAATAATAAATCTCACAACAGTAGTCGAATTGGCACCATGATTGTTGATATTTGACAGTAAGAATTGTATCATAACATTTTTTTGGTGATTTAAAACTGGAGAAAAACAAACTATGCATTCATTACAAAATCACTTTCTCATAACTGATGGTTGTTGATGTCTTGGTTCTGGCAAACAGCAGCCACTTTCAATCATTGCAGATTTCAATTTTTTAGTTGTCTTCTGTGTTCAGCTAGATCTTGGGTGTCATTAATTCAAATATAGTTTGTTCACTAATAAGGTCCATTGCAGATTTATGGCATAACAGTTTACTTGTGTTTTGAATCTTTTATAAATATCCTTTTCATTTGATGTCACATTTTAAAAACAGAATTCAGATTTAATGCATCCTGTCATAATTAAAGTTAATTGTGAAAATGACAAAATGTGATTTTTTTTTTTGTTTTTTTAAAGTGCTGAAGTTTTTAAATGATGTACTGTAAATCATTTAGATGAACTCCTTTCATTCAGCATTATGAGATGCATTATTTTAGACATGTAGAATGATGCATACATTGGCAAGGAATATTTTTTTCATGAGATCAGATGTGTAACATATATCCCATAATTGTGGTCTTTTTTATACTGTTGTGTCAACGCTCTGGTGGCCTAGTGGTCAGAGCATCCACCATTGATGCAGGAGGTCATAGGTTTGAAGCCCAGCCGAGTCATACTTAAGACTTATAAAAGTGTTACTAACAGCTGCATCACTAGATGCTCAGCATTAAGAGGTTAGTGTTAGGACTGGTTTGCCTGGTGTCAGGATAATGTGACTGGGTGGGACATCATGCTACATGTCAGACACGCACATTTGTGTTTTCAAGGTGCAGCAGTGGCATTTTTGCACACCCAAAACTTCATTTTCCAAATAAGAAAATACTTCTCCAGTGTTAATGAAATTCGGATAAATTCTTGTTATTCTTATAAAGATTTTTTTGTAGGTTGGGTTTATTTAAGACATTTGTGTGACATTATACTGACCACCCTGATAATTAAATAGTTGTTTCTAATACAGATGAACCGCTCTGGTGGCCTAGTGGTTAGAGCATCTGCCGCAGAAGTGGGAGGTCATAGGCTCGATCCCTGGCTGAGTCATACCAAATACTTACAAAATTGGTACAAACAGCTGCCTTGCTTGGCGCTCAGCATTAAGAGGTTAGTGTTAGGACTGGTCTGCCTGGTGTCAGGATAATGTGACTGGGTGGGACATCATGCTACATGTCTGTGGCATGATGTCACAGTGCTAGACATTGCTATAGACTGCATCACTGCAGACATAGTAGCGATATGACTGAAAAATTGTTAAAACTACGTTAAAAATCCTTATCAAACAAACAAAACAAAAACTAATACAGATGTTGCTGAAACTACAAATCATTGAAATGTTTATAATCTTTTTAATTTGCAGTAACCTTGTGTGGTCAATATACAAGTATATGAAACTTGGATATTTGTAGTAAGACTAATGTAGTAGACATGAAAAACTATTCATATGCATATTTTTTTTCTCATGAAAAAATCCCAAATTTTCTGGTTTCACTAAGCCTGTTAAAAATCGTGCAAAGGAAGAGGTTTAAAAAATTAGTCAGCTTTGCTATATTATTTTCAAAAGAAGTTTTTTTGACTCAATAAACAAAGCTAAATTCCAGTACTGCTTAAGTAACTTATGAAAATTGTACTATTATGACATGGTCGCTGAAAAAAAACATGCAAAATATAACAAAAAATGAAAGCTTTTAAGTGATCTGTATGACTTACAATAATGCTTTACCAAGAATGCTTTCCCATGATCAGTATGACAGATGAAGAATATTTTTACATGCACTTGATTACTTACAAAAAGAATGCTTTTTCCTGATAAATGTGTTTTTATACAAAATAATCAAAAAGATATATATTTTTCACTTAGTAGCATAGAAATAATTACCTCTCAAGGAATTCCATAAACATTTGTTCTTGTATGGAACTTTCTGCAGAAATAATAAGACTACATATTTAAGGTTTAATGAAAAGACTAAGAAAATTGCCAATGTCAAATGGGGATTGCATATGAAATTAGGAACTTTTCTCAGGCAGACTGCTAAGATGGAAGAAACTATAAAATATTCATGATTCATGCCATAATTAACATGTTCTGTCTGGGTTTAGGCAAAAGCTTGTTTTAAAAAAAAGCATGTCATTAGTTGGAGTCATTTTGTGACACTGTAGTCCATATGTTGAAGTACTTTGCCGAAGTATATACCACAACAAACTGGTGTATCATGTACCAAAAACATACCTCTACCTCAAGGTCAGGATCAAAGGAAAATGTAATCATCTGACTTATGGTTTTGTCCAGAGTGTAACTTTTGAACCACTGATGATAGTTTAATGAAATTTTGCCAAAGTAGAGTTACCCTGGATAAGATAGGATGCTGTGTACCACAGCAATACCCCCTGCCTTGAAGAAGAGTTCATGGAAAGAGAAAGTGTAATTTTGAAGCATGTATCCTTGTCTGAAGCATGTATTCTTGTCTGAAGCATGTATCCTTGTCTGAAACATGACTTTCAAACCACTGAGGGTATTTTTAATGAAACTTAAGTTATATATCATATATAGACTTTGTGCTCCCTACCTTGAGGTGATGGCCACCACAAGGGAAAATGTAACTCTTGATTTGTATCCTTTTCTGGAGAATAGTTTTTGAATGAAATCTTAACTTGAAGGCAGACAACAAGTTTCTTTTTTAAATAAACTTTCAGATAAGAAACTGATAAAGTCAGGTGTTTCATAAAGATCAGTTCTTGGACCATTACTCTTTCTGCTACACATCAGAAAAAATTGTGTATATATATATATATATATATATATATATATATATATATATATATATATATATATATATATATATATATATATATATATACATGTATATATATATATAGACACACACACCATTTTAGAAGGCATCATGGAAGATTGGTCAATTAAGCTTCTTGATTTAAATTCATTATTATTATTATTATTATTATTATTATTATTATTATCATGTTAGGTATTTTAATGAAATTTTAACCATTTATATATCATGTCTAGACAGTGCATCACATACCATATCAGTGCCACCTGCCTATAAAATATTTTACTCAAAACTTTGACCTTTTTATGTATCATGATATAACAGTGTTTTGCATATTGGTGGTTATGCACCCGTCTCAATGTCAGGACTGCACTAAAGGATATTTGAAAGTCAATGGCATGCTTCCTTACTCAGGTGTACAAATATTTATATAAAACTTTACTGAGGTCCACATCTTGTCACGCAATAGTCTCGTTTCCAGCTCAAAAGTTGAAACATTTTGTAGGGAAATGGTGGAAGTTAGACATCTCGTGTGCAGTTTCTTTATCTGTAGAAATAAATGATATACAATATGATATTGTAGGTAATTTCTTAAAAAGTTCTAACAGGGTTTTGATCATTTACATTGCAAATATCTCTGAAATTCAGGTATGGAATAGATGTTTGTTCTGGAACCAGTCCCACATGCAGAACATGTCTTAACTTTGAACATGTATTTGCTTGTATTTCAGCTTTTCAGAGTTTTTAACTTATTTAGCATGGCCATTATAAGTTTTGACATTTAGAATTAGTTGTTCAGTAACACTTTACTTAATGATAATTATATGACAGCGTAATACTGAGTTGAATTTTATGAAAATGAGGTCACATTTGACTGGAGTTTGAAAAAGAGGATTTTGTTTTGGACTTGACATATTTTGACATGGTAACTTATTATGCCATTATTATATGCATAAACTGCATATACTTTTATATCATCTATTTTATACCCCTGCCAGTGTTACCTTTGTCTGTTTAGAAGTTGCTATCAGTTTGCTTTAAGGAGAAGCATTATTTCCATCAGCTTATATCAGTAAAAATGCTTCATGATATCATAAAGAAAAAGAAAATAGTTTGGGTTATTGACATTTTGCACACTTCATTGTATCTGTAGCTTTATTCCTAGTCAATTGACCTTGGGGGTGTGTGTTTAAGTAGAAAGATGGCATGATCCGAATTTTCTTTCTTCAGGAAATACAATTCTAAGTAGATTAGCGTTAACAAACCAAAATTGTGTAAGCAGTTGAGTTCTGATGTCAAAATTCACAGTTGTCATAAAAATGACAAATACTCTACTCTGTCAGATGAAACATTGCACTGGCCATATTTTATTTTTGGAAATATTTGCATTTGTTTCTTGACTTGTCAATGCAAAGTATGGTAAGCTTGTATTTCTAAACCATTCTAAATGCATTTTTAATGATTGATGCTGTTCTCTGATCAATAATTTAGCACTTTGATAAATTTTGGCTGTGCTGATATTCAGAAGTCTTTTTATTATTGTCAACTAAACTTATGAACATCAGCTGGGGGATAGCTATACTCTGTTTTCAGATTTATTGACATATATTGATATTATACTGTTACAAATTTTCATTAGTGGACTTTGTGACACCATTATACATAATTAATTCAGAACACAGTAACATTAGCCCTATACTAACACTATTTTGAACAAGATGTAATAATTGTACACTTCTATTTTTCTAGTAAACTTCTTATTCAAATAAACAAATTGTAACTTCAGACCTTGACAACATTATATCATGGTTATTTTAAGGAGGTTAAGTGTCACTTTCAGTTAGAAATATGATGCAAAACAGATGATGGCAGATGCATGCACTAATGAACAAATTAGACATTTTTGCCACTTACTGTGGTTAATTAGAAGATGAACTAGTAAAAGTATACCACTGTACCAAGTTTACCTATAATGCCTTGCAGAAATTTACCCAGAGTGACTTGCAAAAATGATCGATTTGTACAGGAATTTCCACATCTGTTGTGATAAATTATACTTTGAACTGAAATTAACATTCCTTTACTTCCTCAAAGACTAGTGATGTAAAGGTTTGTTGTTATGATTTGTAATTTGGTGAAGTATACCTCTACTGGATTTGTAAACCTACTAGACTGTGTTGAAATGGACTTTAACTGAAGTTAGAAAATGCTCTTAAAAAAACATAACTGAAAATGTAACTGTCCGTGGCAAGGTATTTTGGAGAGTGTCGTGATGTCCCAATTGAGTCTAATTGTTTTACTACATGTATATATTATTAATTATACTGCCTGATAATTTGCCTTTGACCTCTTAGAAAGTGCATTACATTTACATATGTGTTAGAGTTTTTTATGAGTAAACATATTTGTGGTTAAATGTGTTTATTTCACAGTACACATTATTCACAATTCATTGATGATTAATTATTAATTCTTTGCTTTGACAAGAAACTGCAGAGAAAAGTCTCAGAAAAAACTCATGGTTTACATCAGGAGTTGTGCTCCAAGACAAATATTAAAAGTATATGTCACACACACACACACGCACACACGCATGCACACACACACACACGAAACTTTGAATCTCAATTAGATGATATAAAGATAAAGAAATTGGCTTGAATTTAATTTGACCAAATCCTGTCTATACATTTGAAAGATCAAGAATTGCTACTACATGTTAAATTGCGGTCAGAATTTTCCTCACTTTCCTAAGTAATAACTGGACCCAGGTCTATACACACTCATTGATTGATTGTGTCCATTAAAGCAAGCTTATTTGTCTCATGCGGGCTAACTTCATTTAATTTATCTTCTTATTGGCTTTAGCTTAATAGATACTTCATCACTGTTGAGTGTTACTGATGGATCTTTTAACTTCGACTATTTCCTCTTCCAAAAGAAGTCAGTATTTCATCCTGAGGCAAAATGTCAAGTGGGAATTTGCACACGGAAGGAATGAAGACAGTTTCATACAATCACCATGATGCAATGTTTTTGGTAAACGTTATATCAGCATTTATAAAAGATGATTACGTGAAAGTTGGTGAATGAGATGCAATTAGAATATGCATTGTGGAAAAATGGCACCAGACACAAATTGGAAGTTTTCTTAATATACATGCATGCATGCACACACACACGTGCACACACACACACACATGCATGCACGCACGCATGCATGCATGCATACATACACATATATACATACATGCATACACACACACACACTCTTAAAACTCCACCCAGTATTTGCTAAACATTTCCAGTTGATCACCTACTATGAGCAACCAGACATAAAAACTCACAAATATGACTCTATTAACTTGTCATTGATTGCTTTATCTATTAAAATGCCAAATCAGCTCCCATTAAATGCAAAAGACGTGTATGTCAAATCATAGGAATCATACTGATTATTGAAAAAAAATGGGCATAATCATTGTTGGGATCCATTAAAACCCAATAATATTAATGTTTCATCACATTATGAGCCATGTAATTTCCCCCACGAGCTGAGAAACCCTGCCATTCTTCACATGTGTAGGAGTTAATCTGATGTTATTTACAACTTCCATGGGTGAACTAATTTCAGTCAAAAGGTGGAACACGAGATTTGATGATGTGACCATTGTAAACATAAGAATCTAACACTACACTGTGTTGGATTGTCTTCGGTCCATCATTCAGTGTATATTCCAATATCTTGGCTGATGACCAACATTTGCCAGTCTTTTATTTACTTTTATTTAATTAATACTTTTTCTTTTCCAATCGACCTTTTCAAAAAAAATAGTTCAGCCTCACTTCATTCCTTCACAAATCAATTTGTGCACTGCATGTAAATTATGTTGTGGTTAGATTAGTCTCTAATTAGATTTGTTGAATGTATCATATCACTGTTGTTTATAGCATTATGGGAAAATATCAGAATTATGAATGATTTTCTTGACTTAACCAAGGGATGGACTCTCTTAATTCTTGACTGAATATTCAAACATCATTTAAACCTAGCATCTTGTTTATTTCAAAGAAAGATTTATGTTAGAGAGCTTTTTTAACAAATCAGTTACTTCCTTCCAAACTTGACGTAGAGAAATTTAAGATAAATGGTAGCATTAGGGCTTGAACAAATTTAAATTAAAAGTTCACTAGAGGTAGTTTACGGGTTGATTATTTATCAAACAATCAATGAAGATAATGGCAATTAAGCATAATTTAACCAGTGGCCAGGTCTAATTTATAGGTGATTTTTTTTTGACAATCATTGAAGGGGTGATGGACTAAGCTTTTTTGGTCAGTATGTTTTCCCAGTTGTTTAAACACTCTTTAACCATAAAAGAAACACATTTCACAACAGAAGTGAAAGTTGATCTCCAGAACTTAGCAAAAACCTTACAACTGAAGATTGCTTGTTAGGTAAAGTCCCTTATGCCATGTTTTGTGTTAAGGTGTGACTTCACATATCATTAGAGGAAGATATGTGAACCCTAGGCCTTAATTTAAAAAAAAAGAGACTAGTCAAAACAACTACCTTTGCTCACCATCTGCCACTGGAAATGAATGTTACTTGGGGGGTGTTATTTAGTTTATTTTGTATTAATAAGATTCTGTTATTAGGATGAAATTCTGTAGGCAAGTTTTTAGTTCAAGAGAAACCCAGTTAATCATGGAAGTTAATACTAGCATTAAAGTACCAGCAAATCTGGAAGCAAGCTGACACATTTTGTTAATTTAAACCTTTTTTTGAAAGTGCCAAACCAGTTTCAAATAAACATGGTTGAATATAATACAGCATCTTTGTCTTTGTCTATCAGTGAGATAGATCTGGCATCAAATATTGCTGCTGTCCCTAAAAAATACGGGAAAAAACAACCTGAGATGACTTTTACCAAACCATTGATTATTTTATTAAATCTAACAAACTGGCTTCAAAACCTATCAGATTTATAAAAATAAATTCTCATCCATTATCAGATATGACCAGTATTATTGCTAACTGTGGAATAACCTGTCCCTTTTCCATGAAGAGATGCCTTTGCAACTTCTCAAAAATCGGACTGTTTCAACCAAACATGATAAAGGGCATCCTGGCATAAATGCCTTGAATTTTTATCCAAATATGCTGTTATACCATAAAAATTGGTTTGGTTGTTAAAAATATTTTTAAAAAAACTAGAAATTACTGCTTTTCTGGAAGCGGTGAACATATTTGATCTTTTTTTTTTTTTTTTATAGAAATCTATCTGAATTTAAATATGGCTGTCATTACTTAATTCAGAAAAACTTATAATTGACTTCTTTTTCAAAATGGTTGAAAAAAATTTAATCCTGGTGTGATGACCTTTCAAATTTTTATGAAAAATAACATTCTGCCATTAAATATAGCCACAGTTACTAAAAACAGAAAGACCTTAAAATGGCTTGTTTGGAAATGCAGAATAGAGACAAATTTAATCAAACTTAACAAAGCATTCGTGCATGAAAATCAGTTACATTTGTTTCCTCTTTTTCTCTTTTTTTTAACAGCACTTTTTACATATTATTGGCTACATCATGCCATGGAAATGTGCGCTAAATGTCACACTGAGGCAGCTGACCCAGGTTGGACATGGCAGGCATTGAAGCTACCATGTATTCCCTCATTTCACATTCATATAAGTGATGCTAATCTGCCATCAGATATGGCAGCAGTTCCTTAATATTTAAAAACTGGTAATTGTTAATAACCGCTTAACAGAATTTGACCAAATTTGACTGTGTCCTAACTTGAATGTGATGCAGATTTACCTCAAAGTTGCCATTCTGCCATCTTATGTAGCTGCTTTTATAATAAGTTCAAAAACATTTTCAGAACTTATGTTAAAAAAAATATTATGAACTGTATTTTATGAACTTTTACTAAAAATATCTGTGTATAGGGTCTCTTTAATATTGGACCAATGATGTTAATATGCAGTCAGATATGAATTATGATACAAAAGGAGATCAACCGTAAAACAATAGTTTTCAAAACATAGAATCAACAACACTGATGAAATTTCTTGGCCAAATTATGCTTGCATTTGGCTGTTTGGCAGAGGTCAGGTAAATAGTTTCGGTCCAGCTTGGGTCTCTTGTTATGAATTAGTTTTGCAATTAAATCTGCATCTTCTAAACACTCATGACAAATCATAAATGGTACATGTTCTCTTTGGCCTCCATGGCATGTTGGGGAACCCTAAAGAGTTTACTTATGGTTGCTGTTAGATTTAAACATCCATTTCCATCATGTACATGGCTTGTGAAATACAGCTAGTGTATTCTAGAACATTTTGTTTGTTGTATTCTCTGTGTCAGGATATATTGGTTTAATGGATACATTAATTTTATGTGATAAACTTTTGCAGTCATGCAAACATAAGAAATCAGTGAATCTGGTCTTTCCTAGTTCATTAAATTGAGATATATTGGTCTGTTACACTTTGGAAGAATGGATTTCATTTAATATCCTGTAGGAGTCATGCAAAAGACCTTCAGCCATATAATATTGTATTTGTCCATGTAAGATATGCTATATATAAAATATATTCAGCTCTGGCATCACATAATGTGCATGCAGATCAGGGTCTGGTAAGTTTGTTCTCCCCTTTGATTTTAAATCAGCTTCATAATCTCTGATCTGTTGTTGCACTATAATATGTCAGATCAGAATCTGCTAAAATAGAGCATCATGGGTAGATAAGGTACGTGTTCTGAGAAGGTTGGTCAATCACAGCATCTTGGTAATAGTATCAGATGCAAAATCTAACCAATATTTCACAAGGAAATAAACTTGGGCTATAAAGAAATTAAATCTAAGAGGAAATTAATCCAACATCCAGTTATAGATTTAGATAGCCTAGATTCAAACTAAATCATGGTATTTATTTTCTCCACATAGCATAATTGGTTGATACTCACTTTAACATCTGTAAGAGAAGCATCTGACAAATCTTACAAGATGTTGTTTTGGACTAGAATTTGAGATACTTGGTAAATCTTGACTGAGGAGAGCCATTCTGCAATTGAGTTTTTGGGTCTTCACAAAAATTGGTTCTCAGACAGCTTGTCCCAGTAACTGACTGCCCTAAATGATAAGATTTCCAACACAGTAGTTATTTGCCTGAAAGCTGCCCCTAATTGGCTGTTGTAAACAATTGACATTTGAAAAGATACAAAAGTCTATCTAGAAAAGTAGTACTACACATGACTTTTATTCTTGACAAGTGTTGAGAGTAGAGAAGGTTTTTGTGGAACCTTTCTTTACTGTATAATTGTGACATGAAATGCCAGCAGTTGTCTTCCATTTGCTTGAAATGACTTGTTCGATCTGGATGCTGCATTACCATATTTTTGTGTCATTGAGCTCTGTTCACTTACAGATAGCAACATGTTTTTGCCTTAATATTTTTTTCATTTTATAGCTTTCAGACAATGATCATAAAAGAATTTTATTTATACACTAATGTTGTGAGACACAAGTGTATTTTTGAAATGATAAAACAAGAAACAGACAAAAACAAGTTTTGGAAAGTAGAGGAATTACTTTCCTGTCACTGAAAAATCCTCTTTAAAGTACATACATGAATTCAGATTGTTGAAATCATGGTGATAATTAAAACTGATGCTGCTTGGATATCCACCACATTAACCATCATAAAAATCTTGTTGCTATTCCTGAATAGATATCATATCAGTATCAGGTTTTTGCTAGAAGACTTCTTATGATTTCTGGCTATAATAAAGGCTGTAATAAAAATGGTGCTGATTGACAGATTGACAATGTACATGGCCGCCACAGTGACGATCTTGAAAATCTTATCACTACTTCGCCTGAACAGATGTTCATATCAACCAGAAGTTTTCACTAGTTAGTCCTACGTAAAAATCACCGCAATCTGGCAAACCTTAGGGCAGCCATAGCAGCCATCTTGAAAATCTTGTTGCTTCTTCTGAATGGATGGTCATATATACATTTAGTTTTCATTATACTACTGCTTATGATGATGGGTTAGTCTTAAATATAAACAGTGCCATTCTGACAATATGGTACCATGGCAGCCATCTTAAAAATCTTGTCATAATTCTGCCTGAACAGAATGTGATATTGATGTGATATTTTCAAAGCTCTTATGTCATCCAGTTGATCTTAAATGAAAATGGTGCTGATAATAAACACAATATGATTGCCATACAGCAGCTATGTTGAAAATCTTGCTATCACTACTCTTCCTGAATGGATCAATGAGGTTTTCACTAAAAAAAAAAACTTTTTATGATGTCTAGTTGGTCTCAAATGAAATTGGTGTCTTAAATGAAAATAGTGTTCTGTTATCCAATATAGCCACCTTAGCAGCCATCTTGAAAATTTTGTTCTTGCTACTCTTCAAATCAAAGTCATATCTTGAAAAATGTTTTTTTTTTTCTGTTCTCTCCTAATGGATGGCTTTGTCATATGGATTTATGACTAGTAGCCTCCTACCTAGTTGTTCTTTAATGAAAATGGTGCCAATCATACATCCAGTATTTCTACCACAATGACAACAAGTTACACCTATAATTCAAATTCTGAAAATATTGGAAGAAGTCACTTAAGTGTTCATTAAATTGTGGATACAAATCCATTCAAAATAATGTTAACTACATAGAAAAAAAATCTCATTGTTTCTGTAAGTAATATTTATAGTTCCACTGCCCAAAACCAAAAAAAACTTACCGCTTTACTATCACAAAATGTACAATAAAGATTTTGTTTTATCATATCAGTTTTAGTTTTGTTTGCATTTAATAACAAACTATTTGACCAATCTGATTTACATTTATGCTGATTTCATGATTAGTACTTGATTGTAAGAGATTAATGTAAAACATGGTGGTATTTTTGGTGAGGTTGTGTTTTCAATATGTTTGCATTTTCTTATGGATTGCATTAAAATAGACTCAACTCAGCAAGTAATGTCCATTTTCATTAATTAATCTACACATAATCTGATTACATTGCTATATGATTTAAGCACAGTGTGTGGAATTGATTGAATTAATTTTTTAAAATGTTTTTTTTAAAAAGAAATAGACGTACATGTAATTATTTTTGGCCGTGTGAAATAGAATATAAAGATGCTTCAGTCATTGGTATTCAGCTGTTAATAACTGCACAGAAGCTTATGCCTCCATTTAAGAGTTCTCCCTTCTGACAGATTTCATCAGGATTTTGATCATATCTTTAGTGACACCCTGGAGCTGTTTGAATTTCATTAAATGTTGTCTAAATTGGAGAAATTCTGCCTGCTGATTTCTGACTTGGATTCAATTAAAGAAATTCTTGTGAGCTTTTTGAAGTATTTGATTTAACAACTTCATCTGGAGGAATCAAACTCACAGACATGCTGTCAAGTCAGCAGCTAGATAGATTTTCAATTAGAGATGCAGTCCTGGATATTCAAGTATTAGGATGCATGATGATAATAATACCTACCTAATAAAGTTTCGAGCTATTACTGGAGTTTTCAGCATTTTGACATATTTTTGAACAGCCTTCATCACTCGTTAGGTGAAGTAAAAATATCATCTGCATCAGTACATTTGATTAATTTTAGAGGAAAAATGGGTAACTATAATTTGATTTTTGATATTGGCAATGCATCATTTGTTGATAGTGTGGGCAGATGGAAATACCCTCAACAGTACGATGAATTTATTCTCCTTTTAGGGTGATGTTGAGAAAGATTTCAAGTTCCACTCTGTGCACACATAGCTCACGTCTTTTTTTGTCACCACCATTATTGCAGCAGTTAAAATTACACTTTGAAGAGAATTGCCTTCACTATGCTCCACCAACTGAGCATTTGTATTATGTGTATTATTTTTTCGAGATAAAGTCTTGGTATTATTCCAGGTTGGAAAGATAACGATTTCTTGAGCAGTGGAGTTATTTAGTAGTATTAGTCTCTCTCTCTTTTCTCTCTCTTGTTCCTCTTATGACGATCCCCAAAAAATTTAGACTTTGTGTTAAGAATTGGGAAAATTTCTGCCTAAATATAATGATATTTCCATACTATGTTAGCCACCAAGGCTTGCTACAAGAGAGTAATGATATCAATGGACAGGTACATAAACATAAAAAAGCCTTAAAATGTGAAAACGAGGTAATTCAATGTCAAATCTTAATGGGCCTGACACCACATCCCTGACCTTGACCCAGGAGTAGTAATCCAAACCCCCCTCCCTCCCTCCCTCTCTCTCTCTCTCTCTCTCTCTCTCTCTCTCTCTCTCTCTCTCTCTCTCTCTTATTGGATTCTACTAAAGACTGGGACTGGGAGTTGACATTCAGACCTGGGAACTGAATCGGATCAGCGTCTTGCCCAATGTTATAATCCCGCACTATACCTTCTGGATGTTGCATCATTTACTCATAGGCCTCATAGTACGTGTAGAGATATTGTAATTCACAGGCCATCATTTTTCTCTTGTAATGTGTTGTCTCTAAATGTCTCAGGAGTGTTAAGAATTCTGTCACCCACCTGCCAAGTCTGCCACCAGGGACGTTGCCCTCCCACCGCATGAGGAGTTACGGGACAAACTCTCCCTTATTCCCAGTTTGTCGCACCATCCAGGCTGAAGTGGCACCTTCCCCCCAGTCTTCTTCCAATCTTCAAACCAAGTATTGGAGATATCACACTGTCAAGATGCAATAAAATAGTGTTTACATTATTTGCTTTACTTTTGAGGTTTAGATCTAATATAGACTGAAAGTAATAAAATATTAAGATTGGATCCATTATAGACATATAGCAATAAAATATATGCGGTATAATAAAACAAATTTCATGTGCATTTCATAGAATTTTAGGTATTGTGTTTAAAAGCAGCAGTAATTGCAGATAAATTACATGTACTAGTAAAATCATTGAGCAATTCATTCCAGATCATAAATGTTGTTTGCATGCTTCATTGAATGAAATATTTATTAAAATATTAATGTTTTGTGTTTTGGGGATACTCAGTGGAGTTTTTAAACAAGTTCCTTTCAATGTCGATGAATATGTGTCACTGGAATGAAATTCTTCAGATAGTTTGCTACTGGTAGGTTCTTTTTCTGGAGAACTTGAAGAGTTCATTGAATAGCCATAGTGTTGCTATTATAGTGTACATGTCAAGTACATTCTTTACCCTGTAAATTATTTATTAGTATTAACTGGGATATTAAAATGATATAATGTACTGGTATCTACATTTAGGTGTATTTTGGGGTTTTCTTTGAATTGTCCCACAGCCTGCCTATGTTGTGTTGTGAAGTTAATACATGACAGCTGAATGCCTAGAGGAAAGAGATTCGTTTCTAGGCTACAACTCTATCATTTGGCTTCCTCTTGTGTTGGTTTCAACAATTATAGATCTTTTTTGATGTATTGGAGATCTGTGTGGGCAAAGTATTGAAGTCCTGCGGGCATCATAGCTCATTACTACATTAATTTCCCACACTGTCTTGGATAGTCTGGGGTTTCTTGTTTAAGATCTAAATTTGGTTTCCATTTTGAAAACTACCAAAAAAATAGCATCTTAGATGCAAACTTTATCCAGCATTTATTACTGTGGTGATGGGAATAGAATCCCTAAGTTTGTATATTTCACTTGAGGAAGATTAAGGTTTCTTTTTTGTTTTTTGTGATGTATGTATATGTCACAACAAACCCTATACAGGAAAAAGATACACCTTTGAGCTCCAGGAAAATTTCTTTTCAGACTATCAACAAATAAACTAATAAACAAGTATTCAGTGATATGTATAAAGAAGGATCAATGTCTTATACCATATTTTATCTGTCTTATACCATATTTTCTCTGTCCTTTGGCACATTGTTTTTATATACATACATAGTTTCACATTTAAAAGAATTTGTTCTTGCTGTATAATTTTTAAACACCATTTTGAAAGAATTTTATTTATATAATTTTTCAGTCACAATTGTTTAGTAGATTTTAGTGATGAGATTAGAGAGACAGACTGATACCACTTTCAGAAAGTGGATTAACAACTAGCATTTAATTGGAAATGCCTGAACAAATTATGTTCAGGCTATTAAGATTAAAATTGAAACAACAAGCAGAAAATTAAATTGGATTTATTTAAGTTATGTTGTCAGTTTTAATATCAGGTTCATGACAGATGCCTTTTCAGTGTTATTTTCTTGGTGTTTCTGGGCTTTTAGTGCTGCAGTTGCTAGTGATATTAGACAAATAATATGATTTATGATTGTTTTCTTGCACATGAAAATCAGTATGCTGTATTGGAATGCTTCTGGCATGAGAATTTAACATCCAGGAAATTATGGCAATCCAGTAAAATTGATTTGTTTTATTTGTCAACTTCTCATTAACATAGAGGTAGTTAGCCTGGAGCATGACAAGCATCTGCTGGGAGGCAGACTAAATTGGTTTGGTAAACATTCTGCCATATCAGACTAATTGATTTGTGACTTTCTTTTGCTCTTTTTCTTTTTTTTTTTTGCACTTTGAAAAGAAGTGAATTAAAAAATGAATTGGATACAGTATACATTAAACCAATGTGAGACAGAAAACATACTGATCAATAATTTGCTAATTCAGGTTGTTGTAGGGTTTAATGCCATTTTTTTAGCACACTGAGGAAGGCTTACATGGCTGCCTGTATAAATAGTGGAGGAAGAACCCAGGAAACTCCCAGGAAAGAACTCACAAGAAGCTACTGGCAAGCTTTCGCACATACCCACATTGGCCGAATCTGAGGCTCAAACCCATGCAGAGGTGCAATGGCATTTATCCATAAATCTGAGCACTTTAGACCACTCTGCCAATCAGGGCACCCTGGTATAAAAGGTGATATGTCTGATAGGTCATAAGTGAAAAAAATATTGGCCACCACAGAAACTATCATAATGAAAGGTGATATTGCCATGAAGTTCTCACCAGAAAGACATCTTGTTTTGTACAGTACAGTTCATCCAAAATTAAGCTGGTATTGCTATTATGGCCATAACTCACTGAAAATTTTATCACTATTCCATCTGAATGGATGGTCATATCAGCATAGGTTGCTTTAGCTAAAGAACTTGTGATGTCTAGGTGACTTAAATGCTGCTATTCACTGCATTCATAGTGGCCATCTTAAAAACCTTATTTTTTTCTGAATGAATGGTTGTTTAGCAAGGGGCTTTAACATTAAGTCTTTATATGATGTCTTCATAGTTTTAACTCAGAATGGTAGTAATCTGACATCTAATATGACTGTCACAATGACCATCTTGAAAATCTTGTTATCACTACATATTCTTGATGGGTGGTGATATTGACATTGTGCTTTCACCAAAAGGCTTATTATGATGTGATTGGTGCTGTGTTTGTGGGTTTAATGCCATTTTTCAGCACAAGATAGATCATACATAGTGGCCAGTATATTTGTTTGCAGAAGAACTTGGAAAAAACCTCCGACCTACAAGAAGCAAGTAGCATGTTGGCTGAGCAGAGACATGAACCCATAAGGACAGAGATGAGATATCTGTAAAGGCATGTGCCTGAGACCAATTGGACACCTGGGGTCCTTGAATTGATACTAAATAGAAATGGTGCAAATCTGATGTCCAATATAGACATCCTGACAACTACATTGCCAATCTTATTGTTACTCATTGGAAACAGAATATCATATGAACATGGGGTTTCTACCAGAAGTCATTGTATGATACATTGTTGGTTGTAAATGACAATCTGATATCCAGCTGGTCCACAAAAGCAGTTAATTTGAAAATTGTGTTATTGCTGAAGAATATCAAAGACGGTTTCAATGCAAAGCATTTAAAACAAAAAAAGGTAACTTGTCATGAATTTTAATAAATTCTTTTCAGCAAGTAGAGCATCAGTCTCAGAGAATTGTGCATGAATTTGACATAAAACAGACTGTGGTATTATCACCCCTCCCCTTCATGTCTCCAAGTAGAGGAGGAAGAGAGTTTGTCTTTCAGTAAAGAGGTAACAAGGCATAGAGCATCTTCCCTGCCATATGGATGTTGCTCTGGACACCTCTAAGGTCACACCAGAATACAGTAAGAACCTTAATTTGGCTCCCTATCAACCCCCTGAGGTAATTACTTTCTTTAGAGGGCTCATTCCCTACATGGCTACTCAATACTTTAGACACAAAGAACAAAAAGTCCTCAGCATCAAATTATTCTCCACTGTTTACATGGAAGCCCTGTGTGGATGAGTGGTCTAAGGCACTCATGTATACTGATCACTCATAGATCTCACTATGGCATGAGTTTGAGCCTAAGCTCAACCATTGTAAGTGCATGAGAATGCTTGCAGTAGTTTCCTGTTGGTCAGTGGTTCTTCCCAGCATTATTCTGGCTTCCTCCATCTGCAACTATGCTGGCCACCATGTATAGTGACATGCTGAAAAATGGCGTTAAACCCAACAAGAAAACAAGAACAGTTTTCATCACATTCATTGTTGCATGATGTTCAATCTTTGTGATGGAATCTGCTCACAAATGGGACCCTTTTCATCACTTACAATCCAAAAATAAATTTTTTTGTCTAGCTTGTAGCTTTACTATATTTTTATTTCAGTTATTTTGTACCATTTTAATACAGGTTGTGAACATATACAAATGCATAATTTTTTTTTATTTTTTGCCCTGTCCATGTTCTTACAAATGAATTTTCATTTATTTACATTTCATCACAATTATTTTTCCTTCCCTGCAAATAGTTAGAAGAAAACATGACCATATTAACAATTTTATGTCAGACATTTGTTTTTTCCTCTTGTAATCAATGGGCAAGATGTCCAGAGCATATTGATTCATAAATCAAACTGATTCATGTCAGCATAAGCATTCCAAAACTTAATACGTGATCCTGTTGTTAAAATGTTGAGATTCACTTTTGAATCATAAATTTTCATGCATACAAATTACTAAAAAATTTGTGGAGGAAACCTTGAAGGCAAATGGGTTTTACAGAAGAAATTTTTGTTCTTGAGTAAATAGCTTAATCAATTTTTATGGGTAGTTTTGCCCATAGGGTAAATAAGTAAACAATAGATTTGGGGGTCTTGAGATCAGATGCAATTTTTATGGCAAATCAGAAGAGAAAATAATTGACCTTATGCAAGATCATAGATCACTCTGCCTACCAAATCACCTGACATGATCCCTGCTAAGCTCCGACAAATTTGCAGTATTTGGCAATGAAATATGTTTCAGCTTAAGTAAAATGTTTATTGAAAATGATTTGTATTATTTTTTTAAAATATAAATTTTCAGAGTTGCATAAATTATACTGCAGTAGATTATATTTGTAGTTCAAGTTCATATAGTAGTAATCTAAGTGTGTTATTTCAGTAAATAATAAAGCCGCTCGAGAACTTGTTTATTTACAAGGAAAGTTTCTCCAAAAGATGCTAATATATTTAGTATATAACATTATCTGTATTAATTTTATCAGTCTTATGTTCATGCTGCTTTGAAAGTTATTTAAAAATTAATAACAAAATCATAATAATTACTGTTTAGAAGAATATTGTTGTACATAAAAAATATAAAGTTCTACTATGTTTGTCAGATGGAATTTTGATAAATGATGTCTGTTCTTGTAATTGCATGTTTAATATATTGAACAATAATTATCTGAAATTATTGTTTTTGTACTTCTTTATTATTACTTTTATGTATCCCCACCTTCAGCCCAATGAGAAAGTAAAGAGTCGTTCAAGTGTATGAAAAATCAAGACAATATATCATAGTTTTTGGGACAAGCCACCATTAAAGTGTAAATTTTAAGCTTTAAAATAATGATGGGGCTCAGTGCTTCCTATCCAAGAAAAAAATATACATCAAATCCTGTAAGTTGGGGTGTGTTTGTCTCCACTCATAGAAACATTTATTGTTACATATAATTTTCAATTTCATTTTTTTTTCTTCCTTCAAGCTATTGACGGGACATGCTTTTGACATACTTTTATACAAATATATTGTAATTGCCATCAACTGTTGCCATGTTCAGTTGATCTTACACACGACCACAAGAAAAAGTCTTTATCCATCAAATTTTTAACTTAAGTTTCAGGAAAGGAATAAATCTAATTCCTCCATGTAAATGATCTGAATATCGACACTCAGAATTACAAGGCTCCCAATGACTACTTTTTACCCTTATCAATCGAGAAATCAACAAATCATTGCAAAAATTGTTAATACTTATGATAATCAGTCTGGAGGCCCCTAGTGGCTGAGTGGTCTAAAACGCTTTCCGTTACTGATCACTACCATCTCAACTCTGTCTTAGTGGGTTAGAGTCTAAGATTCTACTAATATAGTTATGTGAGAAAGCTTGCCTAGTAACTTCTCGTGGGTTGGTGGTTCTTTCCCAGGGTTTTCCCGGGTTCTTCCTTCACCAATAATACTGGCCTCCATGTATAGCCTATCGTGTGCTGAAAAATGGTGTTAAACCCTACAACAATAACATAATCAGTCCATTATTGCCACAAGAAGCTTGTCAGAGGAAAATGACAGACATAAGCAATGCCTGGAGGTGTGTCAAATTTATGGTCGCAGATTGGACAATTGTTTTTGCACAGTAACTTTAGTTGAAGACTGCATGCCTGGCTCCAAGATCATTGACTCTTGACTCAGGCTTGCCATACTTAGCTACAAAACTATGAAGCATGGAGATGCAGTGTAATATGCAGTTCATTTTACTTTTGATTTTGGATTGCTATGAAACTTGATACATGTTATGATGAGATTAAAATGTGCATATTGACAAAAATTTTGCTCACATGATATGGTGTTTGATTTTTTTAACTCAAATTTTCACAGTATTCAGTGGATTACTGTGAAATACAGTACATATTATGGTCATAATTGCATGAACAGATAATTTATTTTGCCATAGTTGTTGTTAAATGTGTGTAACTACAGGTGCTATCCTAGGTTTTATGGTATAAAATCTTCAACATTGGATAAACAGATGAGGTATATGCATATATCTTGAGTGTATACATTTGTGTTAACTTACATGAGATTGTTTACTGAGCCTCATATTTTAACAAACAAACTATTCTGCATGTCCAGCCAGAACTTCATTAACACCTTGTGTCTCTCTTAAAGAGGGACCTTCATTAACAAATTGCTTCAAATGATTAAAAAATAAATAATTCACCAGTATTGTAGTTTGGATACCATGACATTGGAATGAAAGACATCACCATTGAATACTGAGGGGAAAAAACCCTGAAAATTCTCTTTAAGGTGAATGATTTGTTACATTTTTCTGTGAATCATATATTTTTGTGGGTATCAAATTTCATGCTTTTCTAGAAATTTTTATGGGTACTTGTACATCATCTACACCAGTGAGTGTTATCAGGCTCACTTGGGCTTCTTGTTTTGAAATTATATTTTCATGAGTGATTTTAGAAGTATAACTATTTTTTTGGTCTTAAATCCATGGCTTGTAGTTGCAACAAAATCCTCGAAACAGCATATAACATTAACCCCTAAAAATATGTTGAATTCACAATATTATAAATGATTGGCTGGCATTTCATCCTTTAGTGAGTTACAGCTTGAATTCTTGAAAAGACTGTTAGACCAAAAGGAATAAATTGCTTGCAAAAACATCTGCTTGCAATTTGACCTGTGCCATGTTTTCTGTTGCAATCTTTCTCCAAGAAGGATTGTCTTGGTAATCTTCAAGATTGGAGGGATCACTGAATAAATAAATTTGCATGCAGATCAGTTCCTTCTGTGTCCAGGAGATCTGTGAAGGTGAAGCTTAAGTAAGAAAAATAGCACAAGATTTAAATAACAAACAGTTGCATCCATGTTGTTGTGACAAGCATATTTGTAACTGGTTTTGAGTGCAGATTTTTTTAGGGTGCTCTGTTTTATGTCAAAATACATTATCTGAAAAATAAAATATACTTAAAATCACTTTTCTGGCAGAAATCATCCTGGTCATTGGCTCAACATTTGAAAGTATTATGTTTACTTCTGTTTCCTAAACACCATTATGGATTCAGTTTGTATGTGTGATGTCTCATTATGAAACAAAGATCATTCATTTTGCAATGCACTCACTCACCCCATAGATCTTGAAGATTAGCCTTACTTTTTTAAAAACAAATATTCCTTATTTGCTGATATTTTCATAACCCCTCCATTGATTGAGTCATATGATGCATAATGGAGCCATAATGATTCATTGTGCATCATATTTCCTCCATCCTTTTGCAGGCGTGCGGACAGTGTAAAGATAAAGGTATATAAGCACTAAATTTAAATAGTTTTGCATTAATAATTAATACTTAAAGTATGGATTCATCTTGTAGGTCTTAAATTTTTTGTTTTTAATCAGTTTTGAAACATCACATTCTTTGCAAAATGTGGAGTCAAATATGCTTCGATAAGATATATTGCAATGTTGATTGCAGCAAAACTATTGTTTTTAAAGCTATCAGAGTGTAAGAGATGTCCATATGAATCATAAGTTATAATTTCATTTCGAAATTCATAATTATGACAACATGTTTGATTGACCCAATTTTTATTCAGCAACAAAAGAGATCATATTTGCAGTAGAGAGGGTTGCATAATATTTTGCTGCAGTTTGTTATACATCTGTGAAATTTTGATTTTTAACATAGCTTTAACAGTTTTTCAGCCATATTTCTATGATGTGTGCAGTGTGGCAGGTTAGAGTGATGACTCTAGCACAGGGGCATCATGCTGCAGACATGTAGCATGATGTCCCACCCAGTCACATTATCCTGACTCAAGGTCAACCAGTTCTGACACTTACCTCTTCATACTTAGTACCAAGCAAGGAAGCTGCTAGTATCATTTTTATAAAAGTCTTTAGTATGACTTGGCATGCGATCGAACCCATGACCTCCCTTATCTAAGGTAGACATTCTAACTTAGGCTACCAGAGTGGTACCTGTGCATCCTTGAGCTCATGTATCCTTCAAATCAGTTTAAGTGTGATTTCACAATGACTTAAAAACTGGGACCATGAAATTGTATAACCTTTACTATAAACATATGATGTCATTAGATTTTTATAACCATTACTCTATAAAGTACAGGTGATGAATTTATTATTATGCCATTATGGGAAAACAAACCAACACAAGTATCACTAGGCCTGGTCAGTCAGTGTTTAAATGATGAAACTTGTCAAGGAAATTGGTCAAGATTTCTTATCATTCAATCCAATGATGAGAATCAAAATCTAACCAAGCTGTCACTTTTGTGATAGTCTGAGCATTTTAAGGCTTGGCTAGAAATCCGTGATATGTGAAGAAAAAATAAAAGAAGGTTTAGCTGCAATGCTTACTCAGGTAATCAGCTTAGCGGAAAACAATCGATCTGGAGATACCTGTCAAAGTATTTCTACACAGCTCTCAAAGTTCATCAAGATAATTATGCGGGATATTTTGATGGCTGCTTTGAGATTAAGATACTTGAAAATCTAAGCCCCGGCATGTCTCTCAAGTTTAACAAATCATATTTCACAATGATACTTTACCTATGTCAATGAAAGCTGGGTTCTTAATTAGACATCCTTGTTGACCCTTTCATTCCTATTCCTTTGCAGCGCTTCAACTGCCAAACATATGGCTAACATAAAGATAGATGGTTGCAAGATTAAACCAGTCTGCCCCAGATATGGGCAGGATGGTTACAACAGATTGACCTTTTTAGAGAAATTTCTTGTTTGAATTGCAAAGCAGAATATTTCTTGTACTGTAGAGACTGCCTCAGATGGAAATGAGCAGATTCAACATGTCAAATAGGAGAAAGGCATGAGCTTTTGTTGAGGTCAGGCAATTTGTGGCTGTCATACTTAACACAGGTGGTAAATCCTACACCAGTACAGCTAGAATAGAGAAGAAAACTGCCACAAATGCTGTCTGTATCAGACATTACATGACTCAAAGGACAATGCAAACAAATGGTCCTTTTGCCATCCAAAATACATGTTATCAGACACCCAAACATCATAAAGTAGATGTACCAAAATCTCAGTGTAGCAGTATAAAAAACATAATGCTACAAAAAATAATGCATGCTCTAAACCAAACAAGGAGAGGATTAAAGAAACTATTTGATCCTATCTAACTTTTTAATAGCTTTGGGAGTCTTGAGAATATGTATACTGGACAGATTCTGGACATCACACCAGAGAAAGCTGAAAGGCATGTACTCCCACCACAATCATAGTAGTTAACATGCTAGGGATTCTCAACCAAAGGAGCATGGTTTTGGATCATACCCTTGTGTTGGTTACTGTGGTATCTCCTTAGGCAAGGAACTTTACTCCAATCGCCTGGGTACTGAATAACATATTTGTGTTGCAGTGGTGTAAAGCAACAAACCAGATGTATAGCAGTTCATCAATAAATACTGATAAGGCTGCGTGAGGGTTGTTTGTTATCGCAAATAATAAAACTCCTCACAAACTAATATCGACCCTACTTGACAATCGAGAATCATTCATGCATCTCAACTTTATCACTTTGTTCAATATATTTTACCCCAGGCAGTCCAATCAACCAATCTGACATTTGATCATCTTATTGAACCAGCACCTGACAAATGATCATTTTCACAATAGTGGATCCAGTAGTCATATTTACAAACATGCTGGGTGTTGCTGGGGATACAGTACCAAACATTTCTGCCATTCCTATACCTGTCAACAAACCATGGTTTGATGACACATGCAAAGACTCCATCAGGGAACATATAAAAGTCCATAAACATTTCAATGCTAATCCAGCAACTGAAAATCTGAATGAGTACCACATACAGAGCTTAAGATCATTGTGCCATTAGAGAGAAGAGGAAAATATGTAGATCCAATGTCTTAAAATGCTCCTGTTAAATCAGTATAGAATTCACACTACAAAAACTAATAGGCATGGAAAGAAATCTGATGAAATGGTAACATTTTTGCACCTAAAGTAAATTGGCCAAAACATTCCTCAGCAGCTCGTTAAGAAGAAAAGTATTCTGAGAAAATTCAAACTAAGTGCAAATATAGCAAAATTAATTATCTGTTCAACCTCAGTGTCATCAGATCCCAACCAAATTTTATCTCCAATTTTTAGAAGGATAAAAGCATTATAGAGTTATGGTAGGTAGCAACTCTTCTGATAGTGCAGCTTATTGTCAGTTACCCAGACTCCACATCTTCTGATAGTACAGCTGTTACGTGCTTAGACTCGAATAAGCAGCAACACAGAAAGAGTGAAAACTAACAGGCTTGTAACAAACAAATTTATTAAGTACAAATATTTTCATAAAATAAATAAACTTACGGTTTTAGAGAATCAAATCCAACATTAATCCAATATAGAATTCACAAAATAATGCACTAATGGAATTGCAAGAGTCCTGATAAATAAATGTTCTAATAGTTCCAGCTTCGAATCTTGACGATGTAATCCAAAATGGCTGACAATGTCACGTGATGCAGTTCTTGTTTTTAAAATAATCAAAATGAAAATCATAAACACGTCCTTTTCCAGATAAATGGAATAATTCATCTTGCTACAACGAAATGACACAATTTCCAGTACAAGGCAATTAAAATTATAACTCAAACAGAAAACACAACTATTAGCTTTAAAAGCCCAGATTCTACTGAATCTCTCTCCCAGTACAATAATTTAAATACCCATTTTTTAAACGTAAACAAGGAATCACGTGATTTTCATGGAAGGTCAAAGAAAGAAGCTACCTTCACTAAGTCACATACTAAAAGAATGATCCAGAAGAAAATCAGCCACTAATTACTAAAAATAAAAAGATATTCCAAGGCTTGTCTCTAAAGAAGAGTCAGAAATGAAGTCAACAAGCCAAGGTCAACCTGTGTTTACAGCTAGAGTCTAGGTCAGCCTGAATTTTCCAGAATAATCTCCCAATTAATGAATTTTAAACCCTAACTGACAAATTTGGATTTGACAATTAAAAATAAATAAATTAAATCAAATATACTTAACACAGCTTACTGTCAGTTATCCAGGTTCCACATCTTCTGATAGTACAGCTTACTGTCAGTTACCCAGGTTCCACATCTTCTGATTGTACAGCTTACTGTAAGTT
The DNA here is from genome assembly GCA_029339505.1 of Unio delphinus. NCBI lineage: Eukaryota > Metazoa > Mollusca > Bivalvia > Unionida > Unionidae > Unio > Unio delphinus. The sequence continues at coordinate 14,484,789 of JAQISU010000106.1, read as the reverse complement.
ATCCAGGTTCCACATCTTCTGATAGTACAGCTTACTGTCAGTTACCCAGGTTCCACATCTTCTGATAGTACAGCTTACTGTCAGTTATCCAGGTTCCACATCTTCTGATAGTACAGCTTACTGTCAGTTATCCAGGTTCCACATCTTCTGATAGTACAGCTTATTGTCAGTCACCCAGGTTCCACATTATTGTTAACAGTAGTGAAATGTCTTTAATAAAAAAACTGACTTCTCATTGTATGTTGATGACTATTGTTATGTGCTGTAGATCAGAGATTATGCTTACTATTGAATGTCTACTGCAAATAAGCTTAAATAAAGTCTAGAAATTGGCATAAGTAATTGGGTTCAATTTAACAAAAATGAAAAACTAACTACCATATTTTCCGGCCTATAAGTTGATACTTTTTTACTTGAAAGTCAGGACTTATCTTAATTTCCAAATCGACTTATACACGGATTATGTCATTGAAATTGCATTGACTTATATATTGATTACGGTACCTGGTATGCTATTAAAATTGCTCTAAATTCTGCATTATTGAAAACAGGTCACATAGAAGTACAAATTTTTGTTAAATTAATATGTCAATAAATTCTCAAAAAATAATATGATTGCGTTTAAATTTATAAGTTTTGTTATTTATTTTGCTTTCTGCATGTATTTTCTTATCTCTCAAACAAAAAAATAAAATAAAACAATTACCAGGCCGCATAGCACACTTACGGTTTATACTCTAACTCTATGGTGTACTGTACTAATTAAAAGCATATTGTTTGTTCCAAACCATACCTCATTCTTCCTGATCACATTTTAGAAACTGGTCCATTAATATTAGATTTTTCAGTATAGTGTTGGACACATGCAAGCAATTATTGGCAAATCTTTTTGATTGATCTAATTGATCATACAAAGGGATGTAATCCATATTAACTCTAGCGTTCTATGGTTATTTATAACATAATGTAGATCATGCTTTCTACTGAATCCCCCAAATCATCTGTTTCTAATTGTATTTGACAAAGTTTCTGAAATAAATAGGGTTTAAACTAAACTAAAATAAGATATATATGGTAGATGGACTACCAGTACTCATATATCATCAGTGATCCATTTTTAGTTTCGCAATTCAGTTTAAAGCAAATTGTAATGTCATAGTTTCACCTATATTCATTCTTAACCAGCTGACGTTTCGGTGTCTCTCTTTGATTATACCGGTAGTTGATAAATTGGTCTTTGGTTTCCAACAACAATCAAAGCCAGTTGCCACAGTTGTTTAAACCTTGATATTGGCTTCAGCTACTGATAATAGTTACCATATTGCCAGTACCCCATTGTTCTTTATCATTAATCCGCATCAATTATGTTACCCGTTTTTAATATCAAGAGGATTAAGAACCACAGGAAATGATGCCCACTCCCTTCTATGGATGTAAATAATGAATTTAGCCATGGGCATTGTTTTCATTGCTATAGTACTGGCACATTTTAACGAGTTTGGTATATTTTGATAAATCTTTTCAGTTATAATCATTCATGTAAATATCCCTGTACAAATCATACAACTTATCTCACAATGCCTCCCATCAAATCACGCAAGTTTTACACAGTGGCTTTTAAGCAGTAAAGTTCGCAGAAGAGAAAGGTGAAAAATGTGTCCTGGGTTGGCGTAAAGCTAAGGTTGCATTATGCGCTCCCAAAAAACCCCCAAAAAAACAACGAAAGAAAGCAAATCGTGGCTGCAAAGCAAGATGGATTAATATTGAGGATAAATTTGAAAAATATGTCTTGACACAACATGCCACATGTCGTGGAATGAACTATGTTGATCTCAGACTCAAGGCAAAGGAAATCGCAACTGAATTAGGAATTGAAAGTTTTAGTGGAAGTGTGTCATGGTGTTATAGGTTCATGCATAGAAGGGGACTTAGTATAAGACAACGCACTTCTTGTTGCAGTGGATATAATTATTAAAAAAAATATAGTTTAAACTAAACTAAAATGAGATATATGTGTGCACATGCGTGCATGTGTGTGCACACGCGAGAGAGAGAAAGAGTGAGAGATGAAAAATTATCTAAGACCGTTCTTTTATTCAGGGTGGTTTTTATTTGTAGCTTTTGCAAAGAGAAATAAGACTGTGTTTTGGGTTACCTGATGATTGTGATAATCCTCCTGTATTACGAGCCTACTATATTCCATTATGAATAAACACCTCTAAATCAACAATTCATTCTTGTTTTAATTATTATGTACATTGTCACAACAACCACATGGCTATGCAGTGTTATTTACACGGTAATTAAACATGCTTAGTACTTTGGCTATAATTGAAACCAGATTGAGGGCAAGAATCTACAGAATAGGTCAAATCAGCGAAGCTACCAGAAGGGAAATGAGGCTCGTTTTCGGGAAATGAAAATCTGTCAGTATTCAAGCCGTTGTCCATACAAAATTTGTTATAAGGACAAGAGATCATACCCATTACTTTTGTATTCGAACTCGCCAATAAAGATAATAGTGGGGTATATTGTTGAATAGATTAGTAATAAAATGTTAATTATATCCAAGTCCAAACAGAACAAACACCTAAAAAAATAGTATATCTATACATACGAATCGATTTAACAAAGTCTGTGACTTTCAAACTTAAGATACAAAATGACAAGTTTTTATAAATTATGTTCATAACTACAGGTAATAAAATGAACTACAACATGGATGTGCTTTCAGTTATAATAAAACAAGCATGGACTGTTTATTGAGTTGTGTCAATTGATAACGGAATATAGCAGTGATTTGTTCAGAAGTAAAATCCCAAGCATGTTAGTATTGGTAATGCAATTTCACGATTGCCGGTATTATGGAATATCATACAACGATACTATTACTAGTGTAAAATACGCAGCCAAGATTTTGACCTGACCTTGTCTTATACGCTGAATCGATTTAAATATGGATGAAGGTTGGAGAATTTACAAAATGGTTAATTTTACTTATAGTCCGCATCAACTTATAGGCCGGAAAATATGGTATATACATTTCTGCTGATTGTTCCTATTTGTTATGACCCAAAGCTTTATCTTGATGGATGTCTTATTTTGTTATAGAGGAAGGCAAATTATTAGGCCTTATATTCAACTATAAACTAAGTTTTCTTTTACATGTTAGATAAATTTTATACAAATGTCATATGCCCTAGATTTAATATTAGTCATGTAAAAAACAGATTGGGGAGCTGATCCATAGGTTTTGCTCCAGCTACACAGGCAATTAGTAAGATTCTTTTTTTGAAACTCATTTTTGATTTGTGGAGCTTGGGCTTTTTCTTTCTTGAATCTTGTTAGTATAATTGGACAAAAACCACTTGAGATATAAAAAAAATGAAATTTGGTTGACATGCTTCTATTCATATCTAGATGACCTAATTTAGATTTTCATGCCATTACAGTACTTGCAGCTGTACCAGTCATAGACCAGAAGAGCTTATGGAAAGGAATGGCTTGCTATCAGTTAGTCCAACATTTGTCATCCATCCTCTATTATTTGGCACAACATTATTAAAGCTATTTCTCCTCATCTACTTGGATGACTGCTATGAAACTTCACACAAACATTCATTCTGATTCATTTTAGTTTCTAGCTGATCCAAAAGGAACATCCAGTGTCTTAAGACTTTATCTTATCAAACTCCTCCTGAACATATGATCTTATCAGCATGGGATTTAAATAAATGACTTTGTATAATATCTAGTTGGACCTGAATGAAAATGGTGCTGACCTGACAGTCAATATAGCCTTGACATCAGCCATCTTGAAATCTTGTTTTTGTTATTGTTTTTATTCTTCTGAAATTGAAAATATTATATCATGGGTTTTCCACCATATGAATTCTTTTTTTGTTTTGTTGGACCCATATGAAAATGATACTGATCAGACCCACAGTATGGTGGCCATCTTTAAAATCTTTTTATTGCTGCACCTGGAAAGATAGTAATTTTTAAATTGGGTTCCACAGATGGACTTTTTGTGCTCCATGGTGCCAAGTGGCCCAAGGCACATTCTTTTTAGATCACAGACATCTCACTTTTGTCCACATGGGTGTGAATCTCTGCTCAGCCAACGTGGATATGTGAGTAAAGCTTCCCAGTAGATTCCCTTTGGTCATTGGTTCTCTCTGCATTTTCTTGGATTCTTATGCCACCAAATATGCTGGCCTCTATGTATTTACAGCAACCATGGGCTGAAAAATGGTGCTAACACCACAAAATTATACTAAAAAAGACCTGAATGAAAATGGTGCTAAGCTGACATCCAATAAAGTCAGTAATGGTGGCCATCATGAAATTTTTGTCTCTTCCTGAATGGATGGTATTACTGACAAGAAGGTTTCACTACAAGACTTACCTCGATATCAACTTTGTCCAATGTGAAAATGGTGCCAATTGGACATGAAATATTACCATTGTGGTTACCATCTTGAAAGATTCGTTATCACTACATGTTCTCAGATGGTCATATGGACCTTGGGTTTCACTCTCATATGATGTTGATCCCGGATAAAAATGGTGGTCATCAGTGGTGTCCACCTTGGAAATCTTGTTATTACTACTTTTCATATTTAGACTAGTTTTTTGTAAAACACTGGTGACCTCCCAAAAATTGAGAAATCCCACAACAGGTACTTCTCCACAATTGACATCAATACTAACATATAAATGTATAATGTAGTGTTATTAGTTCTCTATTTCGTAGATCAAAAGAGCTTATGTATGGTATGGCTTGTTCTCTGATATCTAATTCACTATTAGTACAAGTTTGTTATTCCTGCTCTTACACTATTTTAGTGCTTGCTATGAAACTTTACACACACACATTCATCACATGGTCTTCTTCATCTTAAATTAAATTGTAGCTTGCTGACATCAGTATTTTAGTAAGTCTTGACAAGCTTGCTGTTCCTACTTTTTATTGGATAGCCATACTGACATTGCATTTTCACTAACACACTTTGTGTGATGTCTAGTTGTCCTTTACTGAAAAGGGTGCAGATCTAGTCTCAACTTTGAAGGTCTTACAATTGAAACTCCTTCATGATAGATGGTCATATTGACATAGGTTTTCTCTTGAAGCTTTCTTAGGTGTCTAACCTGGTCTCCCCCCCCCCCCCAATAAAAAAAATGATGCCAGTCTTAGAATATCCAATATGGCTACTATGATGATCATCTTGAAAATCTTGTTGTTGGTTAGTCATATTGACATGGGATTCTCACCATAAGATTTCATATCATAGCCCTTAAAAGAATTTGTGCAAATAGTACATCCAGTATGGTCACTATGATGACCATCTTGAAAATCTTGTTGTTGGTTAGTCATATTGACATGGGATTCTCACCATAAGATTTCATATCATAGCCCTTAAAAGAATTAGTGCAAATAATACATCCAGTATGGTCACTGTGATGGCCATCTTGAAAATCTTGTTGGTGGTTAGTCATATTGACAGTATTATGGGATTTTAAGCATAAGACATCATATCATAGCCCATAAAGGAATCTGTGCAAATATTACATCCAGTATGGTCACTGTGATGGCCATCTTGAAAATCTTGTTGGTGGTTAGTCATATTGACAGTATTATGGGATTTTAAGCATAAGAAATCATATCATAGCCCATAAAGGAATCTGTGCAAATATTACATCCAGTATGGTCACTGTGGTGGTCATCTTGAAATATTGCTATTGATACTCCTGAATATGTGATCATAACAATATAAACAATCCAAGAACAGCAGAGATGGGTTCAACACTCAACAGTTCAGAAAAGAAAACAGTTTTGTCTTTTATTCCTGGAAATAAAATTTGGCCACTAGATTGTCAGTCCTTTCAAGTGACTCTTGTTCTCTTTGTAAAATGATGTGATTTAATCTCCAAACTGCCTAGCATTTATGGTTATTGAAAACAAAATCTTTATATTCTGTATTTCACCCACTTGAATGGTCATATTAAAATGGGGTGTTAACTAAACACTTGTAGAAATAAGAGATTGGTTATGGATGAAAATGGTATTCATCTGACCTCCAACATAGCTTCATGATGACCATCTTGAAAATATTTTTATCACAACTCTTGTAGGATTAAAGTGGCTTTTTGTGTTTGCTAAAATACTTTTGGTAGCATTTAATTGGTTCTGAATGAAAATGTTGCATATGCGACCACCAGTATGCCTGCACATTGGCAAAAGAATTATCAAAGCCTGACTTGATCTTTGAGAGAAGTCTAAGGTCGTTGCTTGCATTTTTGTACTTGATTTGGCTTATTAATAGAGTGACTTGCATTTTGACAAGACTTTGTATGTAGTTGCATACCAATGAACAAGTTGATGCCCATCCCTCATGATACTGAGTTTAATGTCAGATGTATTAGCTCCATCTTTATTAAATGTCCTGACCAGTGTTTCCCTTTACCATCACTTGTGCTTCAGAGATCCCCAAATTTTTAATTTGACTCCCGGTTTTTATACCAAAGTTTGTTTTTAACTCAGTCTGACCCCCAGTTTTGACACCAAGGTGATTTTTAACTGTCTTGCACCTCTAGGGGACACACTGGTCCTGATATGTAATTTATATAAGACAGACAGGTATAATGGATTTTTATTTTTATTTTCAAATATGTGCTATGAATACCTTGATCTGTTATGGGGTGCTTCCCCACAGAAGATATTAATTATTGATTTCAGTGAACTTAGAACATGGGTATATGTTGAGACTATATTAAACATGTTAATTATTTTTTTTTCATAACTTCACTGTCAAAGTAATTAAATGTATCTTGTGAACATGTTGATTTGAACGGTGTGACATGATGGAGTTTCTCCAAAAAATATTAGTTTGTGTGTGTATCTAGTAAATGCATGCCTGTTAAGCATGATGAAACAAAGAGTATTTGAAGCCCTCTATGCATTGGCAAGGTTGCTGAGGTAGTTGCTCTCTTGTACTGACTATAGTGAACATTATAGGTCATTAAGTAGGGCTGATGGATTTAGAAGTCAAGTTTAATGAAGAAAATCTTGATTGGATGTATCATTTCCAGTGATTGAACTGAAGGAATGACGTGTTTGATATGTAAGATTCTTTGCACTATAACCTTCATTTCTAAAGATAGGTTTTTCTCAATAATCTTTTATTCAAAATTAATGGAAGTGAAAAAGATAAAAATGGATTTATATGCAAATTCCTGATGTGTTCAAAAGATAATCTAAATTATAAGTTGAGCAATAGGAAATGAATTTAATCAGTATAGATTTCAAACAATTATTGGTGTTACTAAAACTGAGTTGATATGAGGAACTTTGTCAAGACTTCATACATTGCTTCTGAACAAGCTTTAGAAATAACATTCAGTTTTATAGAACCAAAATTCATTTTTGGTGCTTTAGATGCATAATCATTGTTCTGCAGTAGATTTATCAACTAAACCCTGATATCTTGGGATCCAGTTATGTTGATGATGTTTAACACACACACACACAGACACAGACACACACACACACACACACACACACACACACACACAGAGTAATTGAAATAACCAGGTTCTCGAGATAACTGAGGTCAAGCTTGGTGGGTTTGACTGTAATTAAACACCAGTTTGTGAATTTTTTAATTCATTCAATCAAGATGATTTTTAATTAATATTCTTTCTTTAGAATTATTTAGTTATTGGATTCATACCCCCATCCTGACCCCTTCAAACCAGCTATTTAAGATGCTGGAGCATCTCAATAATCTTAGTTATGTTGATGATTTTTTACACACACACACACACACACACATACCCACACACACACACACACACACACACAGAGTAATTGAAATAACCAGGTTCTCGAGATAACTGAGGTCAAGCTAAGTGGATTTGACTGCAATTAAACACCAGTTTGTGATTATTTTAATTCATTCAATCAAGATCATTTTAAATTAATATTCTTTCTTTAGAATTGTTGAGTTATTGGATTCATACCCCATCCTGACCCCTTCAAATCAACTATTTAAGATGCTGGAGCATCAAAAGAAGGTATTTCCATGGGGACCTGGACTTGCATTCCAGTATGACCACTGGAAGTCGATTATAACTGAAGGCTAGATGCATGCAAACCTATTTTCTGCAGCAGTGTCAGCCAGCAGTCCTTCAATATTATGATGATTATTGAATTACAGCAGTTTTTAGAGTCCCTTAGACCAGTCTAATTGAGCATTTTATCCAACCTAGAAAAACTGGAGCTTCCTCCATCTCAAGATTTCATCTTCATGAGAATGAAGCCTAACAGAAACTTAGTCCCAGTCCCACAGCATATAGTAGACAAGATTCAGACCCAGTCAGAGGTGTTGAGAGCTGAGACAGTATTGTCTGCTGACCTGTACCATCTCATCTCATGGGACCTTCACCTCTCTAGGAGACCAGGTTTCCCTAGGCAGTTTCTTTCTTGCAAATTGGAAGCAAAACAGGGACCCTCTAACTAATCAGATTTTCACTACCTTCTGATTTAGTGGACAAACCAGGACCAGTTTCTGGCTAGATTATTCTTGCATGCCTTTGAACCACACACCTGTTTGTGTGCAGACTTGTCAGATTCCATATGAGATGCTCATCTGAAGATAGAAAGGCTAATTTTTCTGGGTTTGTGATCCCATGAAGTCAATGTGTCTGCCACATTTGGAAATTGGGACAGTGCTCATAGCCATTCAGAGTTTTATTGATACAATGAGAAGTCACTGCATGATGGCCTCTTGAGTGTGCATTTTATTCAAGAACTTGAAGAAAAGTTTTGTCTCCAGGTCAATCTGACTGTTTACTAATTTTCTTCAAAATCAGGGTATGCCTTATACACAACAAAACATGGTAAATCATTATATAATTAATGATTTTTATATATTCTTATTGTTATCTACTGGAGACTAATAAGTTATTAGATTGTGTATTTATATTAAATGACTCTCAAGTTATCACTTTCTTGAGCCACTGAATAAAAAAACTGGATTAGGTTTTACACAGAAGTTTTGGCATTTCCATGACAGCTATAGACTTTATACTTTAATTAGTATTCATTTCATACAGTGTTGACACCAGTAGGCATTTACCAACATTTTCATTGATCTTTATTTTACCATATACCTCCTAATTCATAACTCACTCACAACAGTCCAAAAACATAGACTGAACTGTAAGCAATGGTACGAGTTGCTGAGGTACCTCAGAAAAATTAAGTAGTGCCATCCTAAAAAGACATCAAACAGACGATGGAGGTGTTTAATGGCCAAATACTCCTTTTATAATCAGGTTGGGTATAATTGTCAATAAACAGCCTTTTCTAATGAAATTGTTTGCTTTTTGTTATAAATTGGCTTTTTTTTCAAGATATCCAGTGTCTGAAAAATCATGAAAAACATTTTTTCAAGATGTTTAAACACATTACAATGTGTGCCTCGTTGCTTACCTGCAAAATATTGTATTATAAATCACTGCTTTTTGAACAACAAAACAAGATTCTTTTTTTTTATTCAAAAGTTCGAGACATTTGTTTCATGAATAAAACCCAATGTCACAACTCTATTTTTTTAAAAATATTGTTTTATAGTGAAATATTAATGGAATTAGTTAATTGAAAGTAACAGTGAAACAACCTCTCATCATTTAGTAAATCTCTGAGACCATTCAGGACTGTAAGTTCCTTACATACTTTGGAACAAAATGTATCTAAGCTTGAATTCACCAGGTACTCTTTCACTTGGTTGTTTTGCTGTCTTTTGATAATGATTGTGAATGACTAGGATAATTAAAGGTACAAACAGTGTTCAAATGGTCACTTGAAATGCATTGTTCTGACAAGTAACTGTGACCACTAGCTTGTACAAAAGTAGGATATGCATGCCTCTAATGTTTGTTTTATTCCATCCCCTTTATTTGATTTGATACAAAAGATGCAAATAGCGTGATAATGTACAGCAGGTTTGCTTTTAATTGAGTATAACAATACAGTAAAGATGTCTTCAAATTAGACATAAAAGCACAGTTGATAGATACTTAGATTTTCACTGAGAATATTTTTGTAAAACAAATGTAACAAAGAATAAAACTTATGTTATTATATAAATTTTCCAGACTTTTGACAATGAAGCTAGTAATATATGAAGGTTTAGTTTACCAGTTTTTTTCACATTTTTCTTCACATTCAACAAACAAATCTGTTATCATTTTCTAGAGAAAAATTAGGATTCATGACTGCCACCATGTTATAAGCAGGTTATCGACAGAGCAGTGTTAATTGTGTTTTATTCAAAAATTATTTTTAGTTATAAAAAATCTGTAAGAATATTATAATTATTTTCATGATAAAATTTGAATATTTCATGAATCCTAAATTTGTATTCATAAACCAGGGATATTGAATGATTCATCATGCAGTATATTGAGTTTCCATATTATTTTTGATGATTGTTTTTGTTAAATAAACAGAGCATATTTTGAAAGACTTTTCAATAAGAAAAAAGGATCTTCACCTGCATCAATGTTATAAGCACTACATTTTCACTAGTCATGTGGGCATTTAAAAATGAGAGTAGATTATGTATTTTATTTTTAAACCTTATCATAATCTAGTATTTCAAGCTGAGATGATGCAGTATCCAAATTGCTTGTCTGGTCAAATAGCAGTCCTTCTAATAAAGTTTCAGCATGTTATTGAGCAAATTTGTTGGGCCAGATTTGAATGCATCATCTTTGTTCATATGAAGATGAAATTTTATTGGGTGACCTCTATCCACTAAAAGGATTACAAGAGGCTTAAAGTGCAGAATACTTTTGCTTTGTGTCTTTGAGAGGGACTGGTAGACTAAGAAAAGCAATTTCATGAATGAAATTTATATTGATTAGGTGCCTGATAAATTTGTACCATACTAATGTTCCTGTAAAACACACTTAACAGTAAAGAATGTAGACTCTCATCTGCTGTTAGAGCCATGGTGACTTACTAGTTAAGGCATTAGACATGTCAACAGAAGGATGCATGTTTGATTCTCACCATTGTATTGTGCCTGATTGGCTACACTGGTGTGTACTTAGGCTAGTCACTTTTCACTTCGTGCCTTACATATAGTCTTTCTGTACTGTAAAATGAAACAAATAAAAAACCTGATCTGCCATTTTCATAATTCACCAGTAGATTGGAGTCCAAACTTAGCTTGATATTGTTGCAAGAACAAACCCTTATTTCTTGTACTACCCGGTATTTGACAGCATATTTGAACATCTGTTGGATCAACTTTTTCAGGAAGAATCTCAAGCTTAAGTTTGATACCCCTTAACACATTAACCCCTAGTGCCGCATTTACCATTTACAGGGCAGGAGGTAGTAGACTACTGCCAAGCTCTGTAGCGTCGAAGTCATGTATGATACACTAAAGTGTGTGATATTATAGAAGGTTGACAGATTTAGCTCTACAATGATGCCAGATAATCTGTACATTTTTTTTGGCACAAATTTTTTAGACCTGTGTTTTGTCCACCCAAAATTCACCCATGGTCAGATTCTGATTGTGTGTCAAGATTTTAGACTTGATGGCCTCAAATCTAAGGCAGACTGGTCTGAAGTGCACACAGACAGGTGAACCTGTGCAAAAAGTAGGATATGGTGATAAGCTGGACATTTTTAATAAAGAGTTTTTACCATACAAAATTATGGGTTCGTTAAGCAAAAAAAAAAAAAACCCCAACTTCTCACCTTCTGCTCATGTGCGAGCAAAATAATCAGTGGAAAACATTTTTAGCACTTCTAGGCATTGGGCTAATGGAAAATTGCTTAGAATTTTATGTAAACAGGATGTATTTAGAAATAGTCCCCAAAATGTACTTCCTACTCGCATTTCATGCAAAACCAGCAAAAACCTCCAGGGGTTAATGTGTTAACAAGTGCATTTTCTTGATGTCACTAAATTTGAATATTCCTTGTGTATTTAATCACTTGTGCATCAACACTGCACATAAATTACATAATTAGCCATTCCTTGACAATTTGCCAAAAACTTTCAAAATTCTTAAAACACATTAACACCAGTTTACGTGCAGGAGGTAGTAGCCTACTGCCAAGCTCTGTAGCATCGAGGTCATGTATGTTATACTAAAATGGGTGGTATTTTAGAAAGATAGACAGATTTAGCTTTATAATGATACCAAATAATCTGGACTTTTTAGTTGTACTACAAAATACAGAGGGAAAAACCTAATTTTTATTTTCCACCCAAAATTTTGCCAGTGGTCACAATCCAATTTTATGTCTAGATTTTAAACTTTATGGTCTCAGATCTTGAAGGCAGACCGGTTTAAAGTGCACACAGACGGGTGAACCTATGCAAAAGTAGGATAAGGTAGACATTTTTAATAAAGAGTCTTCTCCATACGAACCTTATAGGTCTGTTAAGCAAAAAAAAAAAAAAGGAAAGAAATTTTCACCTTCTGCTCATGCGTGTGCAAAATAACCAATGGAAAACATTTTTAGCACACCTAGGCATTGGGCTAATGGAAAATTGCTCAGAAGTCGATGTATTAGGATGTATTCAGAAATTAATCCTCAAAATGTGTTTTTTTACTCACATTTCATGCAAAAACAGCAAAAACTTCCAGGGGTTAATGTGTTAATCATTTTAATAGGACATTTACTGTTTGCAGTCAGGAACAGATTACACATGAGTGAATATTTTACCAAATTTAGATCAAAAGAGAAATATGTTGAATGTACAGCTAGTGACAAGAATTGATAGTTTATCAATAACACATTTTATTCAAACTGAATGATTGTCATACAAGCTGTCTGCTTATAAGTCCATTCAAACTGCAAATGGCACAGACCAAGATCTGCTAGCACATAATTTACCAAAAGGAAGTCTTCTCCTTAATTAACTGTCATATCAACATGGGTTTTTGCTAGAATACTTTTTATGAACCCTAAATAAAAATGGTGCTGATATGATAACCAATATGGCCACCACAATGACCATCTTGAAAATCTTGTTATTTCTACTTTTCACAGATGGCTGGTTATACTGACATTGTCCTTTCACTAAATTATTCTTATGTCACGTTGGTCCTAAATGGATATCATGCCAGTCTGCTATCCAATATGGTCACCGTGGCTTATCATTGAAAAAAGAGAAAGTATATGGTTTCACAAGAACACTTGTTAAGATGTCTTTTTTTTACCTAAAACTAAATGGTGTCCAGTATGGCTACATTGGTGGATTTCAAGTGGCTGAGTGGTCTAAAGCGCTCACTGTTTCAGATTACAACCAACTCACCTCTGTCTGCATGGCTATGTGAGAAAGCTTGGCAGTAGCTTCTTCAGTGGCAGAGGGTTGGTGGTTCTTTCCAAGGGTTTTCCTGGGTTCTTCTTTTACCATTTATATTGACCACCCTGAATAACCTATCTTTTGCTGAAAAATGGTGTTAAACCCTACAACAAAATCAATGTTATTGCTAGTTTATAGCTGGCATAACTGTGATGGTAGATTGACATTTTTTATGTTTGAATACCAGAGGATGTATCCCCGGTATTTTGTTACACTGAAACCAAATTAAAATTTATGACGAACACAAACTTCACTTCACAAATATTTTTTGTTCATATTTATCTCTTAGTGTTGTCACTGGTAGGCATTAATGATATTTTTGTTCAGATCAAAAAAATTTCAAAGATTGTTGTTACAGTGTAGTTAATAATCTTTGTAAAGAATATGTAACAAAATAATAGTACTTCTGATAAGTTAAGAATTTCATGATGTTAACTCAAATATCTGGACACTAATCAACATTTTTTACAGTGAAATAATTTATCAGTTACTAATTCAGATATGATTTTCGTCATGTTCAACAAATAAGGATCAGTTCTTTTGACATTTTTTGTTTTATAAAAGGCATTAAGATCCGCTACTGCTCCCATTTTATAATTGGATTCACGAGTTATCCAGGCACGAGATAGTGATGTACTTTTTATTCTTGAGTCAAAAGGAAGAAATGACTTTATCTTCAGTTCCTACAAATTCCTTTCAGGCAATAGAGCATGAATCCTTTTTAAGGGTCTTGGGGTAATTTAGATGAGTATATCTGTGACATGCCCACATATGCAGATAAGATGGAAAAGCACATGTAGGTGGATTCATGTGAGGTCTTTCTTCTTTTTCGTTTCCTTTTCGAATCAGAAGATGTATTAGGGTTTCTATCCATTTAATAAAAAATTAAAAGAGCTGGTTACTGACATGGAATTGGTAATGATATCCTTTCATGCCATCATGCCATAAGAAGAATTTGCGGGCATTGAAAAGCAATTTCTTTAATGAAAATATTGATTGGATACAGTTCACAAATCTATAGCACGCTTAGAATTAAGAAGAAAGTGTGAGATGAAACTTTTGCTTGCCATTTCTGCACTGTATTATCCTCGTTTCTCAGCTCTGGTGACATATTTTTTTGAAGGTCTAAATTCACCATCAGTAAGATATAAACATAAATTGGATTTGTATTCAAATTAATTCTTGATGTGTTGCAAAGATCTTTAGATGTGCAGACAAATGCCAAAAGCATTGGATTTCAATTTTAACAGAAGTATCCATGTGTTTGGTATCATTGCAGCCAAATTGCAATGTGGGATTTGGTCAGGAACTAAGCTTGTGCAAGAAAATGGAATGTATTACTGCATTGGGGTTTTCTGCTTTGAGAGTTCTAAATTAATTACACAAACTTTTTTGGGGACACCTTCAATTTATAAAGATCACAGTTTCTTTATTAATAGAGCTTTTAGCTTGTTGGACCTCTCATACTTAAAAATGAGTTGAAACTTATAGGTTTTTATTACTACATTTATGTATGCTCTTTGAAAGAAAATAATTACAGACAACACAGTAATACTTGAGAAGGTGTGACTGTACAAAAAAGTTACATTAGTGGGTGGGATGGTTTGGATCAGTTAGCATGCTGGAGAGAAACCAAGGTTGTATTGTTTCTTTCTTTGACATGTATATTGATTGGCAGTATTTATTGAAGTGCACTTTGGCCTAGCCAGCATTGGCTGTTTGGTTGACAGCTATGCAAGACTTGAAGTGGTAAATATTGTGTCATGGAATAGGGATTTAAGGAAGTTTGACTTGTATGTGTAGAAGGCTGAAGTCATTGGCCTTGTATTCATTTACCAGGAATTTACAATTTTGTGGGTTAATTAATGCGTGATTTATACGCTCAGCGTGTTACATGCGAGATATATTTCAGTAAACTACTCTAGCTAAACATCTGACAGCTTTGAAAGTTGTCAATTGTTTTTGATTCTCTAGTTTAAAGGCTGGATACATCAGATATAAGAATGAAAAAGTAAGACAAATTTGATGTAAAATAGGTGAATTTTTTTATAAATAAGTTTTTGCTGATAAATATATTTGGAATGATCAGCATTTGAATTTCACAAAATTGGATAATGGAATTATGAAGGTATCTTTGTCAGACATCAGTCTAATTAACCATATTCCAGTATATATATTTTCATGGAACTATATATGTCAGAGAATTCAGACCCTGAAAGAGATAACATTTTGGGTTGTTATTACTCTCGTGCTTGTGCAAATGGACTCCACTTCAGATTCTTTTTGTGATATTAACAACAAACAAAACTAATTTTTCTTCAATAATATTCCTTTTTTGTGTCCCTGTCTTTAAAATTTGAAAAATCAAACTATTCATCATAGAAAAAGGTACGTGCTGGATATTCAGTAGAGTAAAGACAAGATGCGCTTAGCACATGGAAAAATGTTTGCTATCGGAGGAAATCTACATGTCCCAGAATACAGGGACACTAGATATGAACCTTTGGAGCTTATCTTGGAGACTCAGAAAGAGGTAAGGGATCCAGGTACAAAAAAGTAAGCTTTAAAACTAGTTAAATTATCCTTCAGCTTTTGACCTTTTAGTGAGGACTGAGAATTATTTTATGTAGAGGTGGTTATATATAGCAGTCCATCTCACCACCTGAGCCCCTTTCTTCTATCACACAATCTCAGTACTGCAATTTATCCTGCAATTTACTTTTGCCAATTAGGAGTTATTTTTTGTAAAGGTTAAGTTATAAAGTAACCCTTGTGTCCATCCATCCATTTTTCCATCTATATACTTCTGTCAAGTACACAGAGTAATATGTACAGCTGTTTGTGGAATTTTTTTTTATAGATTGCTACGAAACTTGGTAAATATTACAATCATCTGCACATATCAAGAAATCACTTTCCACCCCCAGTTTTGTTAGAATTGTTTCCCTAATTGTCTGTGAGCTTATAAAGCAGTGTATGAAACAATCTTACATTAGCTGACCTATTATCCATTTTTTAAATAAATACCATGAATCGTCAGTTTAAGATGTGTAATTAGACAAATGACTTTCCTCCTACAGCTTATTGTCCATATTGACCAGCATTCTGAATTCATAGGATTTACTGGCCAAAAAGAATTTTCATGAATCCCAATATTGCTGTTTCTTCTCTTTAACTACCAGGTGTTGAATCCACATCTGATATTCAATAACAAGATTTTAAAGATGTCCAATCACCGCTATTATCTTTTAGGATTATCTTGACATCGGAAGAAGCATGTTGGTAAAACCCTGTGTTAATAATCCATTTAGGAGGAGTAGCAATAGCAATATTTTAAGAACAGCCATTATTGCTGCCATTTTGTGTGGAACTATTTTCATTTATGACCAGCTCTACACCATAAGTAGTCTTTGGGTCAGTACCCTACATTGCCATGACTTTTAGTTTAGAACAAATAAGGATAACATTTTCAAAATGGCTATCATGGTGGCTATATTAGATGTCTGATTGGCACCATTTAGGACCAGCTAGATTTCATAAGACATTTTTTCTGAAACCCCCTGTCAATATGATATTCTTTTTAGAAGAAATATTGATAACAAAATTTTCAAGATGGTTGCTATGTTCACTGCATTAGATGTCATTTTGGCACCATTTTCATTTAGGACCAACTAAACATTATAAGAACTTTGTCAGTGAAAACTCCATGTTCATATCACAGTTCAGTCAGAAGGAGTAGCGACAACAAGATTCTGGTTTGAGAGGTTAAATGTTGCAAGAGTGGGATTTGCGTATGTGAGTTTAATTGTTTAAAACAACTTAACTGTTTTTGCTAGTACTCTTATACAAATCAATAGGAAAAACATTCGGAGAGAGTGAGATAGTAAGTATAAAAATGAATGAATGAACAAAATAATAAATTAATAAACAAGAAAGAAGATAAATAGGGAATCAGTGAAATCTATGAGTTCACAAACAAGTAACAACAAACATATGACTTAATAAATTAGCATTACAACCATGTAAGATTATAAGATCAAATAGAATAAATATTTCTTTTCTTTTAATGCTGCACATGTAGACATTTTAACTGATGTACAACCATAAAGTGAAATACATGTACATTACAAGAATGGTGTGGGGTTTTTTTTAAGACAAAGGCACACAAGTTCGTGATATTAAATTGTGGATTTCAAAGTTTTGATAGGTAGACTGGCTACTGTACCTACATAATATCTTTGTCGGGAAACGTAATTTGCTCAGCCATAAAATATAGCCAAGAAAGACTCCGCAAGGGCCATTTTCCCCACATCTGATCAAGTCTTAAACAAAGCCTTCAAAATGGGCATGTTTGCTACAGAAAGAAACATTGATCGTTTTTAATAGCATCTGCATGTGCTTGGTGACATAAAATATTCCTCCCTATTCCGTCTTAAAATCCATTTTGCATGAAACAAAAACCAAAATCAGTTCTTTGTTTTTCACCAGCACACACTTAAACTCAATTTCCAAGCATTGCTGTACTTATTATTAGCAAGTGGGGCTTTCTTTTAGCAATTAGCAAACAAAATTAAAATGCATAATCAAGTGTTTCTGCCACAATAATTTTTTGCTTTGTCTCCTCCTTTTTGCACCTTTGCCAGAGGTTGGCTGATTTTTAATCAAAGAATCAAAAGCTATCTTGGAGTACCATTTATCCCATAATTACTTATAATACATAAAGAAAATCCACCCTTTGTCTTTAAACTCTCCAGATTGCAATAGCAGGGTAATACATACCAAATGGTATACATATGTTAGCCATTGTTTAATAATTCTTGTAGTTACTTGGGATACATATGTTTCAGCCCACTGTGCTTATGGCTGATTTCTATAATGTGTGAATAGAACATATACAAATTATTATTATTATTATTATTATTATTATTTAATTTTATTAATATTATTTTAAAAATAGTATGCTTATTATTATTATTATTATTATTATTATTATTATTATTATTATTATTATTATTATTCAAAAGCAGTTAATTTGAACTTTAAATAGTGTGGGCATTAATGGCAATTTCAACTGTATTTTTGTCCTATCACTAGTAGAATTTCATGTAATAACTTGCCTGTCATTATTATTAAGCTTAACCTTTCTAGAATGGAAATACCTCATCCATACTAGGTGTACCAGCTCCCAGTAACATAGATTTCTCTAAAGACATGCATTGACTCAGTCTAACCCACATCATGCTACAGAATAGTGTATGACCTAGCTCAGTTCATTTTGAATTGCCATTGAGTTAACATGTGGAAAGAAAGACTGTGAAGAGAATAATATCAACAAGTGGTGGTTTTACTAAACAGCAAGGCTTGAGATTTACAATTTGTAGGGAAATTATCCTTTGTCCATGTCTATAAAGAAATTGTTGTTTGATAAGATAACATCAGTGTTGCACTTAGGATCGATCCCAAAGGTAAAATTCACTATTCACTCCCCCAAAGGTAAAATTCACTATTCACTCCTCGCACCAGATTTTAGTAAACAATGTACTAAATATTAGATAATATTGGTTGCCCCCTTTGTGTTCTGCACTGTACTATCATATTTTTTAAAACACTTACATAGTGTAATGACTGTAAGTCTTAGGACATGAAAAAATAATTTATATGCATTTACAAATTATAGCATTTTTAGTGTCCCAATACTTTCAGACATAAAAGTCCAGACATAATTAACATACTACACACACCAGTGACAAGCTCTTGTTTATTTACTATTTCAATAAACATTTATAAACTACCATGATTGTTTTTTTGTTATGTTGTTATTTTGCATGTACATATTTTCTGATCTTTCCGAAAATTCAATAACACAAAGGGCACTTAGATTTTACTGGGTGACCAGCACTTTATATAGTGCAAAGAACAGTACTTCCACAGCACAAAGTGTATATCCTTGTTTTTTCCCAAAGATACTTTATCCTGATTTTGCTTTATTCATCATTATTGACAAATCTCATTCTTCCAAATCACATTAAAAAATATCTCAATCATTGCTATTTTATTAATTTTGACCCACACGTTCACGAGTTATTGTTTTTCAGTGATATAAGCTATCAATCAAAGTAAAATAAGTCATATGAAATGATACACATCTTTAATTATTCAAGTCATATAATTAACATACAATAATTCGCATAACTGATCATTATTGATACATTTTAGTTTTGTTGTTTTGGCTTAACATAACACAAATTTGTAACTTTCACCACAGTATTCATTCCATCTTTGACATTGAATAGCTAGTTGTTTCAGCATTTCCACTTGTTTATAATTGGCAGATTTGCCTTCTTTTTTTTCTGACTGGAGACCATGTAATTATTTGAACCATTAAACAGGATTGGGAATAGGGGCATTTTTGTCTGGCAGCAGCATTAATTCACTCAAATTAACTGTTGTAAAATCTAAAGTTGGTTGAACCGGGATGAGATACCCTGCATAATAAATGTAACTGTACTAACTTTTTAGGCCACCTAAAATCATATTGGACTAAAACTTAGCATCTCCAAACCTTTATTACAAAGTGGTCAAGGCGGAAAAGACTTAATCATTCAACATTCTATGAACTATGTCTGAGGCATTGTACTTGACATGTGCCCAAAACCCAAATGTTAATGTTTTGGGGGGAAAAAATCTATTGTAGACAATGCCAAGAATGGACATTCTTAAGTCCTGGATGTGGAAGTATGAGTATGTCCTTAAAGTTTCAACATCATGAAAAATAAAGTATTATGAACTTGCAATGTTGTTTTCAACTAAACATGAATAACACCTGAACACTCATGAATTGAATCAACAAGACTCTTGAAATGATTATTGTTGTCCATATGCAAAAAAAAGATGATTGGGGGGTATCTGGTTATTAAATTTTTGTGAGGAAAATTATTATAAAACACAAATTTTGTCATTCTTTCGTGATTATTGCATGATTAGGATATGCAAGGCAGTGCTAAATATAAATAAGTGACATCTTCTAATGAAAATGAAATATCAGAAGTATCCAGCTGTACCTGAAAATAAATGTCATATAAATGATATTGTAAAACAGTAATCAAGTTTTATTTGTGATTCAAGGTCTTAAACTATGTAACAAAAATAAGCAAATCTAACAAGTTTAGTAAAATCAACAAATAATTTATTATTTTAAATTAGAGAGTGAATATTTAAGAAACAGGAATAATTCCCAAATTTCCTATCACATGTCCAAAGTATAGAATGTTTCAAATGAATTCCAATAGTCTTGATTGTCCAGATGTGTCACAGTATTACATTCCACAATGTCTTTGAATGAGTTCCTAAAATTCCAAAATAGTGTTTTAGTCCAAAAAGTTGATGAACACTTTTTAATTCCAGTGAATAATTGAAATGATTCCTCTCATTATATCTGAACACAACTATAAATGATTCCATTGACTGATCTTAAAACAGGAACTAATAATTTATTTATTAACCCTTATTTATACAAATCCCTACTGGACATAGATACAATAGAGTTTTCTGGAATTCTAATGATTTCCATGGAAAATTCCACCAGCCTTTGAATATTTTAATAAACATCTTGTTGACTGCCATACTTAAATCATGACAAAATTCAGGTAGGCAGAAACTCTGTCCACAACTCTTACTCATGACAAAAGTCTAGCACATATTATAGATATACATTACATATTGGTACTGTCATTTTTTGTTATACCTATTGTGCAGAGTTCCTCCACTTAAGTAACATATGCATTTTGGATTGTTTCCAGTAAGTACCTTTGTTGTTTCTGTACAGGTTATATTTTGGTGGTAATTAAATAACCATGTCTTCTGAACCAGCGAATGAATAAGTCAGGTATTTAACAGGATAAATGAAAATGTCTAACAAATTAAGTCTCCTGATGATTTTCTAATACTATTTTAAGCTGGCTGAACCTATCCCATAGCTGCATCTGGTATGGTCATACATATTTGATGTAGGGCAACTCGATTGACCTACCCTTCTCTCAAGAATAGAAACTTTGTTGTTATATATAGCTAGTCGCAGATAGTTGTAAACAGTAATGTGTCAGCCTATTGTCGTTGTGTTGATTGTAATAACAGACTAAAAAGGATGTGATATTAAAATTTGCAGTAAACATTTTAGCAACAAGGAATGATTTTTTTTAAATGTGTCGACACTATTAACTCCTGACTCGTAATTGGTAAATTTTGTGCAGGTTATTATTTAATTTTATTAACACATTAACTAGTGTTGTTCCGATTATAATCGATCATAAGTTGGTTGAGCAGATAATCAATTGTGAACTCCATAATCGATTGTGTGTAAAGGGAGACTACTTTTTAGGTGTATGCAAAGCACAAAGGTTAGTAAAACTCGCAGCCACGAAAGTTTACCTGAAATTTATTAATTCCCTTTACAACTACAAATATGAAATCTTATGATTCATAATTAGGAACATATAGTCATTATTACATGGTCAAGTTGTTAAATTGTAGAGTTAATACATTTAAACACATTTTGTTGATTTGTTTCAGTCAAATTGCAACATCTTTTGTAGTATTTATAAACAATGACAAACAAGAAAAACATGTCCTTCTATACATGTACTTTAAATTATAGACACATCACATGTGAACGAAAGAATTTTGGGGATTATAGCAGTACGTACTTCAGTTACATATGACTGATCAGCCATAAAAAGTTGCGTTCATTTAACAAAGTTGTAAAACAAAATTAACACATAATGTAATATTATTGTCAGCTTAAAGTATACATGTCATTAAAAGAGATTACTGCTGTACATTTATAAACATATTGAACTCTTGATCAAAGATATAACTGTTTAACAAAAATTAAACTTTACTCTTTTAAGTTAGTAACCGATTATAATCGATGATCAGTTGGTTAAGGGGAACCGATTATCAATTATGAATTTCTGACCAATTCCCATCACTAACATTAACTCAAGGATATTTTTGCTGTTTTCACATGAAATGCAAGTAGGAAACACATTTTGGGGACTATTTCTGAATACATCCTAATACTACATTGACGTCCAATCCAAGCAAATTTGCATTAGACCGATGCCTAGTTGTGCTAAATAATATGTTTTCCTTTGGTTAGTTTGGTGGCACATGAACAGAAGGTGAAAAGTTGCATTTCTTTCTGTTTTTTAATACTTAACATACCCATAATTTTTGTATGGAGAAGACTCTTTATACAAAATGTCCACCTTATTCTACTTTTGCACAGGTTCACCTGTCTGTGTGCACTTTAGACCGATCTGCCTTAGATCTGAGGCCATAAAGTCTAAAAGCTTAACACAAAATCAGATTCCGACCATGGTAGAATTTTGGGTGAAAAAAACACGTGTCCAAACATTAGGTTTTTCACTCTGTATTTTGTAGTACAACTAAAATATCCAGATTATTTGGTATCATTGTAGAGATAAATCTGTCTACCTTTCTAAAATACCACCCACTTTAGTGTTTCATGCATGACCTTGATGCTACAGACCTTGGAAGTAGGCTACTACCTCATGCCCCATAAACTTGGCACTAGGGGTTAATGTGTTTGCAATAATTTTGAAGAAAACCTTTTGAAAATTCTCATGGAATGGCTAAATTTTTAATTTATGTGCAGTGTTGCTGCACAAGTGATTAAATTTGCAAGGAATATTCAAATTTGGTGGTATCAGGAAAAGTGACTGAATTAATTTAACACTTAAACCACTGCTGACATTGCGACACACATACATTTAAGCAGGATTTTGTGTGGATTGTTATTTAATGTGTCGACACTATTAACTCCTGACTCGTAATTGGTAAATATAGATATTTAACATAATTAAATCTTGTTATAAGAGCACTTATGTAAATGGTGGATGCCATGTGTAAACACAAGTCAAGGTGAATTAGAAAATGATAAATTTAAAAGCATGATATTTTTCAGTTGAAAAGTCCACCCAAAGGTCACTTTTGCCAAATAAGACCATTGTTACCAAGTAATTGAGGCAAAGCAGGGAAATGAAGACATAGCAACTAATATCAAAGTATAGCACATATGCCATGCCATGTTTGCCCCATGAAAAATCTGATATTAATGTATCAGGCCAGATATATGGTCAACATTTATTGTATAACCCACATTCTTTTAAAATGTCCAGGAATTCTCTGGTGGCACATTATCGAAAGCTTATAATAAACGACTGCACAGGGTGAAATTTTATACTCAGGACAAAAATGTGTTCTTCTGTCAGACTAAATTTGTGGAAATTAATAAGGTATGCACAGTAGTTGAGGTTTCTTCATGAATATGCATGGGTCAGATATGCACATCATGTATGTGAGTTACACAGTACCACCGCATCTCGTATTTGTTTTAAATGAGTGGTGCAACTCTCCCATAATGGGTTTGATGGCATGAACCATTTTTGTGAATGTTTCGTTCCTATATTTTGCCAAGTATGTAGAATATGCCATTTAATATATCAGATTATTCACACTATGGAAACTTCCATTCAACATCTGACTATACCTACACACATTAATTAGCCTTATGAAATGAGTTCTGCAAACAACATTAACAGACATGTTACATCTAATTACATTTTTGATTGATTAGGTCAGTTTCAATAATTTTAATTAAGAAAGGTAGCTGAATATGGAATAAAATGAAGGCAGTTTAACGTCATCATTATTAGTTGATTAAGCATGATTCCAATAAGAAAATATAAAAAGTTTGTATCAGATACGGTCTGAATAATTGAATTTCACCAGACATAGATTGAAATTAAGCATTACATATAAATTAACTATAGGACTACTAATTAAGTTTCAGATGAGGAATGTGATCCCATTAATTAGAGCTGGAATAAAATGCAATGAAATGAAAACAAAGGTGAATTGTGGAATCAAAATATTTATATTGCATACTATTATATGATGGACTACAGTGCTTTACTTGGGTAGATTTATTTCCTTTATACATCCAAGATGCAATCCAGCTCTCACAGTCATGGAATTCCTATAAATGTTTTCGATTTTTTTAAAAATATAAATAAAAGTATTCTCAAGACTTTTAGATGTCATTGAAATGAGAAACTTTATTAGAAGTTTTGTTAAAAATATGCCCTGCACTTTTCTTCAGCATCATGTCAATGAGTGATTTATGATTTACAAATTTCTTTTTTTAATGTGGAGTAACAGAATTTTCATTAAAAATCATATAATGGTTATAGAAAACTCATGAATTGCCACTGTAGAAATAAGTTGGAACCTGGCTCCAGAAACTATACTTAAAGGAGACCAGAAACCAATGGAAATATAGAATAATAATAACAACACTAATGAAGAAAACCTTATTCTGCAGTATTATATGTGACCACAATCCCAGTATTTAAATATTGGCACATGTTCAAAGAGCTGAATTTCCGTGACCTCGTATGCAAAATTTCCGCACCTATTCGGTTACTCTCGAGATGTGACGTCATAGTAGACTCCAGCATCCCGACTGGCTATTTTATATTGCTTATGGGTGTAAATAGCACATTAAGAAAAGGCTGTGGATAACATTTATTTCCTCTTTTCCAAATGATGAAGGCATAAAGAAAGTATGGCTACATTATTACAAGCGAGTCGATTTCAATGCAACACCATACAGCACTCCATGCTCATTACATTTCTCAAAGGAATGTTACAAGAGGGATCCTGAAAAATAGAAGATCTAGGATACGCAAATGCTAAGCCTAGAGTAAAAGTTGAAACTGTTCCAGACATACCATTGTATAGTTTAAATCCTGGTAAAGAGTGTAAAATGTATGAGTTACGAAAATAGGCAGAAGGCTGAGTAAGTGCGAATAAAAATATGACAGCCTGACATCTGATCATGCTGATGAAATTAGTAAATGTTTTTTATCAAGATTCCAATCTAAATAAAGTCACCACTGTCCAATGTGAAATTGAGATCTGACTTTAATCAGATGGAAGCTTTGCTAAAAAAAAAAAAATAATAATAAGATTCTTGACACGGTCGTGTTTCAAGAAAAACAATTTTAAGTAATCTTAAAAAAATTAAAAAATTAATTTAAAAAAACACAACCTTTCAGTTTATGCCTATTACACATAAAATGTATAAACGGTAATCTGTAATGATTGGAACTGATATAAACTGTCCCTTGGGCAGTTTAAATAGCAGCGATTAAAAGAAATCCGATATAAAATCGAAAGTTTCACATTAACTGGCTGCCAATAGAAATAGGGGGAGGCGACTATTGACCCCGCCCATTTGCCCCAATGTGCAAGTGCCCATGGGACACACCATTTCTTCCTGTGATACACCTTATTATCCCCCAGGATAAGACCCTTTTTTCATATTCTGGTCTGCATAATAGTTAGAAGTTAGAATTAAGTACACAAACATGATGGCAGTTTAACAAATTAACAATTATTCCTTATCATTGCACTTATCTTGTGAAAAGGACTGGCCCTCTGACATAATTCAAAGAAACATGATGGGCTACATACAGAGTGTGTATGTAAGCACCAGAAATTCATTGGCAACTAAACGATGCCCAATTTTGTTGTAACTCTAAGCCAAAGACTTCATTTTAAGAGTTCAAATCTGCAGTCAAACATTACCATATACATGTATGTATGTGGCCATTGTTTTCCCACATTTTATATCCCACCCTACTTCCTTTAGTTTAAGTGTTAAGATATGTAACACTATTTACTAAGTGAAATATTTGTTTTGAATTAGTTTTTTAGGGGCACATATACTGCATCGTATATTTTATTTTATTCCTTTTAATATAATCATGGTAATGAAACTTTACATATATGGTAGAGGAATGTTAGGTGTTAACTGGCTGAGTTTCTTAAGCGGAAATGGAGATTTTGTTTGCAGAGAAAATTATGCAGCCTTCATTGTGATAATTCATGGGTTTTAAACTAATTGGTAACAATTTTTATTACAAGAAGTACTTCTGTAGTAGTTAAACAATCTGAAATTTACGTGAATAATGTTTAATAATCTATTTTACTGAAGACAAAAATTGTTGTGTGATATTAATTATTTCTTCACTACAGTATTCACAAGTGATAAAATAGAATATGGCATTTGTGGATTGCACACTTGATAAAAATTTATATATGGTTTTTCTTCTTCTGAGAAATGAAAATTGACAGACATATTAAAATAATCAGGAGTTCTCTGCGAAAAATCATGAGATCTTACAACATAGGGAGGAAATACCTCCAAAATTGGGATTTGTTTTTCTTTCTTTCTTTTCCCGGCTTGAAAGTTAACATGCAGATATGAACTGTTCGGGTATGTGGAATTTCAGTCAGTGATAGTAAGTTTATTTATGTCATCAGCCCGGGCCTGTGCTTATAACATTTCTTTCAGCACTGACCAGTACAGTACATAATCTATTTTAACGAAGCTTGTATATATTTATAGATATGTCAGTACACTAACTGCATGCAGCCTGCATGTAAAATACAATGTAATTGTATCATAGAAAGGAAGCTTCTTAATATTTAAATTAATTACGTATTTTTTCCTTTTTGCAGATTTATTTGTAGGGTGTTGTGTTTTTTTTGTGTGTGTGAAAAATTACTTCCGATGAAAACCATTCTCAATGACTTTTTACACCTGCCAGGGTGGTAATGGATATTGTTTCACACACAAGTCTGTTCTTGATCAAGTCTCTTAGCCCATAATTCAGTATTATGTCTCATGGATGTATATTTTACAATATATCAGTCCTTGTGTGTGTGTGTGTGTGTGTGTGTGTGTGTGTGTGTTATGGGTAGGTAATGAATATGCTATTTACATACAATACAATTGAACCACATCTTTCTTAACTTAATTTATTGCATTAATTGTGGCAACAAAAAAATTTGTTTGCATTGGACACCATCACTTAATCATTTTCACATTTTTGCACAGCACACATCTCATCAGTATTTTTTTTTAAATTCCAAAATATGAAATATGAGCACCTTCTTACTGCTGTACTTTTCTGCAGATATGTCTTAAAAACATTGTTAAAACCTACTTCAACATAATTTATATAGTTATGAGCATATCATAGAAGCAGATTCAACATTTTGAATGTACAATCCAAATCTGGTCTCCTCCTGTCTGTCTCGCTTGCCATGTTTCTGTTTGTATACGAGGACTGGCTAGTATGACGTCAGGAGACCACGTAATTTGTCGTCTCATTAAAACTCAGAAATACTCTGCAAGTTACGGAATCATGGTATCTTCTTCGCAATATAATCAACATCCACACACAATATTTTTTTTATAAACATTATATTCGAATTGGAATTTGTAAAGATTTACATTTATAAAATAAAAATTTTCATTTCTAGTCTCCTTTAAGTTTGGGTACCAGCTTTGATACTTGTGGGCTCCATCAGAGTTTCTTGTATACTTCTAACATGAATATTGATTCTGTTAACTGTTATTGAAGAAAAAATATCCCCACAAAGAAATCATAAAGAACTAACCAAAGCTTAATCTCTAAATCTAATGATATCTTATGCATAGAAATTGAATATTGATTTTTTCTGTTCTGTTAATTTTGTGATAGCTGATATTTTCCTCCATTTTGTTTATAAATGGAATACTCAGCTAAAAGCCCATGGATCCGAGTAGTTCCATTTCAGAATATTAAACTTGTTTGTGCTTCCTTAAGCTATAATCAGTTGATGTTATGGATGCTATGTTGTACATTTACAGTAAATGCTTGTCAATAATTGTGATGTTGTGGATATTGTGGTATATTTACAGCATTTTCTAGATAGAAAGTAATATAGATACTGTGGTATATTTATAGTATTTTCCAGATAGCAAGTGATATAGATACTGTGGTATATTTATAGTATTTTCCAGATAGCAAGTGATGTTTTGGATACAGTGTAGTATATTTATATTATATCCTAGATAATAGTAAATTTGATATTGTGTGGTACATTTACGGTAAGTGATGGGTAATGACTGATGTTGAGGATACTATGTAATGCATTTATAGTACATTCTAGATAATAGCTGTAATGTTATGGATATTACTGTATGTATTATATGGTATATACACTGATATTATGGATATTATTATGTAGTAAGTGCTTAATAATTTATAACATTGCTGTGGATACTATGACTTTGTTTATGATATGTTCTTGATAATAATAGTGCTGTTAATACTTGTGAACATTTGCAGCAAGTGCTTGCCATTAACAGGATACTAGGTAGTGTATTTATAGTATGTTCTTTATAATAACAGTGATGTGGATATTATGTGGTATTTTTACTGTACATTCTTGAGAATATCACTGAAGGTGTTGATACTATGTAGTATATTGATGACAATTAAGTACTTGATAATGATGTGGATATTATTTTGTACATTTTACAGTAAGTGTTTTATAATAACTATGATGATGTGGATACTTTTTAGTTAGTAATTTCAAGAATGTACGTGATAATAACAGTGATATGGATACAATGTACTATATTCACAGAAGTTCTTGATAATAGCAGTTATGTTGTGTATATATTATATTTACAGTATGTTTTAGATAAATTGTGTGGATACTATGTAGTATATTTACAGAGTTTAGTTGATAATTACATTGATGTGGATACTATGTAATATATCTACAGAATATACTTGATAATAACAGTGATGTGGATAATATGTAGTATATCTACATAATGCACTTGATAATAATGGGGATGTGGATACTATGTAGTATATCTACAGAATGTGCTTGATAATAACAGGGATGTTTTGGATACTATTTTGTACATTTGCAGTAATTGTTTCATAATAATAATTTCTTGTTGAAGCACAGAAACATGAATCCTTTATGAACTAATCTCTCATTCTCTTGAATAAAATCTGTTATTTCCAAAATTTTACATTATATACCTTTGTCAATGATTATGATGAAGTTTCTGAATTCATTGGAAGGGGGCAGGTTTGACACATTCCCATGCCAGCCCTGTTTTCTTGGTAGGAACTTAGCTTCAATTTCCTTGACAAGAAGATCTTATGGGATGACCTGTCACATTTACAACAACACTAATTTGTTATTGCTGCTTCTCCTAAACTACTTGGAGTACTGCCATGAAACTTTACTTCTACTTTCATCCAAGGTATAGTTAGTCCCAACTGAAAATGGTACTCCTTGGACATCTGAACTATGGCTGCCACAGTGGACATCTTGAAAATGTGATCATTAGACATTTTGAATGAATGGTCATATCAACATGGAGTTTTAAATTTTATAAGATTTCTTATGATGTTTGATGCGTTCTATATAGAAACAGTACCATTCTGATGTCCTGTAAGGTAGCCATCTTAAAAATCTTATTATTGTTACTTCTCCTCTAAGGAAAGCCATATGAACATCAGATTTTCACCAGAAGACATCTGATCTCTAGTTGGTCTTAGTAAATAATGGCACACAAGCATCCCAATTGGCCACCACGTAACACAGCAGCCACCTTTAAAATCTCGTTACAACTTCTATTTTCAAATTAGAGCATCATATCACATGGGATTTTCACAAAAAGACTTCATATTTTGTCTGCTAATTTCTACTTGAAAATGGTGCCTTTATGAGTTTCCATTTAGGAGGGATTATAAGCAATAACAATAGTGTGTCAAGATGAAAATCTTTTTTTGGCTACATGTCATCAGTGGAAAGGTGTATCTACGCCGGGGCTAATTTTTTGCCAGAAAACTTCTTATGTTGGACCTAAATAAAAATTTGGCTGATCTGACATCCAACATGGCCACTATAACATCTTTAAAATCTTGTTACTGGTACTATTATTGACTTTAAACACTTATGATGATGTGTTGTTAGTTCTACGAGAATATGGTACTGCTCATACATCAGTGTGGCCACCATAGCAGCTAATTTGAATATTTCGTTGTTTTTTCTTAAAACAGATATTGCATATGGTTTCAAAGTTCATTAAACAAAAAGATGAAATGTTCTTATCTTAAATTCCAGGGTATTCTTTTTTGAGTCAGATGAGCATCAGGGGAAAGACATATGTCCTCATAATGGACATCTTTAGATGAGTTTGGACCTAATAATGTGTGTGTGTGTGTGTGTGTGTGTGTGTGTGTTTGAATACTTGAATGTTTTCACACAGCTGTAGCTTAGTTTTTAAGGTTGACAATAAGTTAAAGTCTGATCTTAATCATTGTACATGTACAAAGCCACAGCCTAAAAAGTATGAATTTTTAAGAAGAAACTTTGGTATATCAAAATGTATGTAATAAAAGGCTCTTTTTGGCATTTAGTGCATTACGTCAATCTTTACAGAACATCAACAGTTTTGAATCTAAAATGACAGTATTATCAATATTAAAGTACAGACTTATTTTCCAAAAATGTGAAATTGCCACTTGGCACCATTTCCAGACCAGCAGAAAATAAAGTAAACAGGTTTTTCTGGAGAAAGACACAGGCATGTTCAGAAAATATATTTGACTTAAAAAGCAATTTTAATGGTTTAAGAACAAAATGAAAATTACTGATATTAGGAGCCAGTACCTGACAGCTTCAGTTTTGCATTGTCTGAAAATGGTTACGTTTAACGTTTTGTTCAGCATAGAAATCTTGAAGTGAGCTGTATTTTTAACTGATCTTTCCAATATTTGACCACTATTTCATGACAGTACTTAAAACAATATCAGAGAAAATTAGCTAAGTGCAAAAATTTAATGTAATTGCTGGAGCATGACAAGTAATCACTGTGACCTACTTTTGCCCTGGTGATATCAGTACCCTCAACATGAATTTTTCATATCAGGTTTTGTGACAAAATAATACAAACTTGTCAGAACAAAAAGGGTTAAATGCAACAACCAAATATAATCACTTGAAGTATGAGAAGTCATTATGAACTGCTTTTAACAGTGGTATATAATAACATCCAAAATTAATACACCCATCAAATTTTATGACTATATAGTCTGAGAAATTGTGCTGTATGTAAAATCCTAATGTTAAGACCTATGCAGATGACACCAATAACACTAACATCAGAAACTACTTTGCACTAGCAAAATCAACTGTTCCTATCAATTAAAAAGTGCTAACTGTTAGGAAACTAATTATAGCCAATAGTTGTAATCTTTCATTATGAAACATGGATTGCAAAGTTAGATACAAGTCATGGGTGTCGAATGAGTCAGTGAGTTTATTTAGCTAATTATTTTGTGGTTGATTTTGTTCAGCTAGTTGCATGAGCAGCATAGTGAATCAAGAGTTTAGTCTGGAGGAGAATACTAGAATTCAGTTTAGGACAATGCTAACCAGGAATGAAGTCTTTAGTTTTGTAAGTTTATATGAAGGAGTTTTAATATGCAACACAATGTAGACAATGAGCATGGCAAAATTCTATAGATAACAATTACAGCTTTACAAAATTCAATAGTCATAATTTTTCTTAGCAAAATATTGTTTCAGTTTTTTTTAATTTAAAAAAGGATTTAGCTCAGATGTGTCTATATTGGGCAAAATGGATTGGATAAAATAGAATACAAACAAAATACACCTTTCTGTATCTATAGATCCATTCATGTATATTTTTTTTATTATAGGTTTCCTGTTTTGCAATTGTATTTTGTGCAATTCAAAGCTTGATATTGTGGCATGCCAAATTCAGACTATTCTACCTATCTCATTCCAATGTTCCTATGTGATTTATAAGATTTAAAGCAAGATGTTTCGATGAAAAGCACTGTCTAGAGATTTGCATTTTTGTGAGCTATAATTGACATTATTTTGTTGTGAAGAATTTAATTATTTCCATTTTGGGAATCAATTTTTTTATGGTCTTTTTCTAAATGGCTTGAAATCTTGTCTCCCTGCAGATCAACTAAATCTAATGGCAAGATACATCTAAAGCTGAAATGGTGAGAACAACTAATGTACAAGTTAGAATGTGGCAGAACAGGCAGGCAGTTTATGTTCATTCACTGCATGGTCACTTTGTTGGGCCAGTATGAGTTTGGTCATTGGTGTTGCAAGACTTGGTGAATGGATTTAAATGCTTCCTAGATGAATTGCAATGTAGGTGCAATTAGTTATACTGTAGAATCTATCATTTTATTATCATGGTTTTAAAATTTCTTTGTTTAATTTTCTATCTTCTTGAAAGTAAATTTGTGAGAACATTGTCATGGATTTGTATTTTATTGAACTTCACATTCATATATTAAATTTCAGTTTATGGGTGTCTTCTGATCAGAGGGCTGTTTTGTAGTGATTTACTAGACTTAAGTATACTGAGTTATTTTCACAAACAGGCTTATAGACTATAGAAACAAAGGGCAGATTGTCTTTAGGTGATTTGATAAGAAATGGATAACATTGCTAATTTATGGGTAGGGATTAATTGATAGCTAGAATGTTCATTAGCCCCTTTCATGGAAAGTGCTTGTAGATGGCTGACCTTGGTAACTGTTGGGTATGGATTAATTGAAAGGCTGACTTGTTTTCACAAATGCAAATATGCTAGTAAATTTCAGAAGTAGAGGCTAATTAACCCCTGTTCATATTTAGTGAACTCTCAGTAGACAATGCAAGTGTGATAGGTTTTGCCTTGCTGGCATTTAGAGTGCCTTGAATGAAAGAATTTTGTAAAGGAGAGCAGACAGTAGTAAATGTACCATTAACATTGCAGGATAAACATTTGTACAGGTTTTTTTTTTTTTCATTCTGAAATTATTGCATAGTTAGTCACTCCCAATGTGAGTACGTGTATGCATAACAACAGTTAACATATACAAAAGTTATGTATGAAATTCTCCAACATGCATATATTGATGTGTTCTTCAAGACAAGTATGCATGCCTAGATCTTGACTATAATCTTAGTTCTGAGTGTTCTCAGTGAAAATCACATAAGAAGGTAATGGCAAATAAAGATGATTGTAGAGATAAAAATTGAATTAAACTTTATTATTCTAATGTACATGAGCTTGTCTACTTCCAATTCAGGTCTGTTAACATTACAAGACCCATGAGTTTTATTTTAGTGCAACCTTTGTTTTATAAGAGTATGTTACTAAAATGAGTAGATTATATATATATATATATATATATATATATATATATATATAT
Organism: Unio delphinus; assembly: GCA_029339505.1. NCBI lineage: Eukaryota > Metazoa > Mollusca > Bivalvia > Unionida > Unionidae > Unio > Unio delphinus. The sequence continues at coordinate 14,451,194 of JAQISU010000106.1, read as the reverse complement.
ATATATATATATATATATATATATAACAATAATTTTACATGTTGATTTTGTACATGATACTATCGAGTGATGGAATGTGTGTGTATGCATGTAATGTTCACTATAGATTCCAATTTTTGTGAATATCTGACATCACAGACTGAAAAAAATATACTATTCCTATGTTAAAATCAGTTGAGTAAAATGTCATTAAACTGCAGAGTTGTTTTCAGTGATAACATTTCAGGTTATATAGTGTCTTTATTTGCAAGATTAATATAAAGAAACCAAGGTGTTTCAATGGTTAGCAAGTCGGACTTGTGAATAAAGGGCGTGGGTTTGAATCCTACCATTGGATCAGCCCAGGTCAGCTATCATAGTATATCTTGCTCCAATTACCGAGGTACCAAATTATCTACTCATGTTGCTATGCTTCAAAACACCAAAGTCAAGAATAATGTATTGAATCAAACCACAGTCAGATATAACATGCCAGGTTTAGTCTCTGCCACCACTTTCACTCTGTATTCGATTAATTCATATAACAGAATTTCTGATTCAAGAAGCTTGCATGACAAACATTGGTAGAGGCTGGTAGTGATTTCAGAGGCATTCAGCATCCTTTCATCTTGCAGAATCTAATTGGTTCAATTTTGGAAGCAATTTATTTTGTAATTTCATTATCTTAATTTCTCCAAATCATCTCTCTTGGACTCCAAATTAATCTGCCAAAAGGGTATATCAAATTAGTAATGTTGGCAATTTAATTCATAAAATTCTGCAAATATTTTTCCTGTTTTCCTGTTTTCCAGGGCTGTTACTAAATTTTTGACAAACCCAGCAGGAGAAAGATCTCTTCTACAAAGTATATTAAAATTTTGTTTATACACTAGTATTTTTCTGAATTTTTTTTATTATACATTTGTATTATTAAAAATTATATGCCAATTTGTCATACCTTTTATTATAGCAATTTTATTTAATCACAAAATAGGAACTTTCTTTTTACAACACAGGGAATTTGGTTATTAACATGTGTGTGTGTGTGTGTGTGCATGCAGACAGCCACATACACATGGGCAAATATTATATAAAAACTGTTGTAGATACATGCCTAACACTAAATCCTTTGAGTTTGTTTCACTATCAATTAGAAGGTTAGGATGGTGAACCAAAAATTTAATCTCTCTCCAGACATGCAAGATCTGTGCCACTCAATACATTGGCAAAAGCTATTCTATTGATTTCAGAAACAAATGAAGTTACCTCTGAAGAGCCACAGAATCAACAAAAAACTCAACAACCACTCGAACCCATCTGTGCATTTAATAGCTATAAAGATTATAGTCAGGGTTCAGTTAATTTACTTCAATAAATATGTTGTAATGCTTTACATGTATGACAATAATGATAATAATAATAATTCTTCTTGGGGGTTTCTTCCTCTTCTTCTTCTTCTTCTTCTTATGATGATGATGATGATGATGATGATGATTCTTATTCTTATTCTTCTGTTTCTGATTCTGATTCTGACCGCTCTGGTGGCCTAGTGATTAGAGCATCCACTGCAGAAGCGAGAGGTTGTGGGCTCAATCCCTGGTTGAGTCATACCAAAGGCTTAAAAAAATTATACTAACAGTTGCCTCGCATGATGCTCAGCATTAAGAGGTTAGTGTAAGGACTGGTCGGCCTGGTGTCAGGATAATGTGATTGGGTGGTACATCATGCTTTATGTCTGCGGCATGATGCCCCAGTGTTAGACATTACTACTGTATAAACTGCCTCATTGCAGACATCGTAGTGATATGACTGAAAAACTGTTAAAGCTACGTTAAAAATCCTAATCAAACAATCAAAAATCTTCTTCTTTTCTTCTTTTTATTCTTCTTCTTCTTCTGAGAGAGATTATTCTTTAAATAGTTTTATGTAGTTATCTATGAGGTAAGAGTTTGATTGAAGACAAATCCTTACTTTTCTCCATATTTCTCCCTTGTGTTTTTACAATTCTGTCAATATAATGTGATCTCATGTATGCACAGTGTGAAAGTTCTGGTGTCAAACACATTTGTATAATCCAGGATCATTACTGGATTTGTGCAGTTTAATACCATTTTTCACACATGATAGGCTGTATATGGAGGCCAGTATATTTGGTTCAGTAAGAGCCTGTGAAGATCCTAAGAATAACACCTGATTAGTGGGAAATTACTGGTAAGCTTTCTCACATACCCACATTTGTCAAGCCGTGACAGGTGAGATATCAGTGATCTGTAAAGGCAAGCACCTTAGTCTACTGGGTCTCCTGGATCCCCAGATTCATGATTAAGTTTTGGCCTACAGTATGTTGAGTGTTTCATAGACCAGAAAAAATTATGGGATGGCCTGTTGTTCATCATCTATTATCATTCAGTGTCTATTAGTTTGTGCATGTTTGTTATCACTATGTTTCCTAAACTATGAGGAAAACTGTCATGAAACAACAAGCTCCTCTTTTGTTTCCCAAGTCCCCAAGCATAGAGCAATGGGATTGGACACTTTCAGCCTGAAGAGGGATTGTGCTTTTGCTTGCACCACCCATCTTTCAGGATGATCCCACAGGCCCTAATGCTCATTTCATTTTTCATTGCCCCTCTTTGTCCCCACCAATTACGGTTCAATAATCTTCTCAGTCTGCTAGAGGACCATCCCAGGACCTTAACTGAGCAGGATTCCCTGTCATAGCACATGGGCTATCTTCAACACAACAGTCCACACCTTCCACCTAAACGCTTGGCTCATCTCAAATGATCTCTCCGAAAGGAAACGGTTTTGATCTAAGCTGCCATGTGCAGCATTCACATGTGTCTAAGGTGCATGATGCCAGATGGGGAATCTTTTGTGATCAATGTTGTAGAAAATGCATATGTAGGATGCATCATTACTCACTATTATTAGGGCTCAGCTAATATTTCAGCTTTGAAGTGGATTGCCATAACTATCACAAGAGTTATCAGTCCCTTTCTTAGAGGGACATTTCATTCAAGAGTACCGGTAACTAAAGGCTATGAGGTTTTGAGCCATTGCTACATCATATGGCTATCTAACTCATTCATCTTTGGAGAAGGTGATGAAAGCTGTGATTTGGCAATCTCAAGACCTGCTCATCTTACAAAAGCAAAGACATATTTTTTTTTGGGGGGGGGGGAGGCTGAATTGTCATAATTCAAATAGTGGCCAATACCAGGCATGGGGCCAATTACAGTGTGAGGTGCAATTGTAATTGATTCAGAAGTTCTGAAATCATAATCATAATTGCCCTTTATAAGCAGTGTAAATGCGTAGTGTAATCATGATTACAAATGGCTATAACCGCAAAATCTAATTCTATTCTTAATAATTGTAAGGTGTTACTTGCTTAGGCTCGAATAAGTAGCAACATAGAAAGAAGTGAAACTAACAAGCTTGTAAAATTTAACAAACAATTTATTGAGTACAAATATTTTCATATAAGAAAATATTTAAACTTATGGTTTTAGATAATCAAGTCCAAAAATTAATCCAAAAGAATTCACAATATGATCCACTAGTGGAATTGCAAGAGTCCTGATAATAAAATGTCCTAATGCAATCATTGTAATCTTCCCTCTATAATTGTAATCATAATTATGGTTTCTAAATAGTACGTAATCATTGTAATCTTCCCTCTATAATTGTAGTCATGATCATGGTTTCTGAATAGTATGTAATCATTGTAATCTTCTCTCTATAATTGTAATCCTAATCATGGTTTCTAAATAGTATGTAATCATTGTAATCTTCCCTCTATAATTGTAATCCTAATTATGGTTTCTAAATAGTATGTAATCATTGTAATCTTCCCTCTATAATTGTGATCCTAATCATGGTTTCTAAATGGTATGTAATCATTGTAATCTTCCCTCTATAATTGTAATCCTAATTATGGTTTCTAAATAGTATGTAATCATTGTAATCTTCCCTCTATAATTGTAATCCTAATCATGGTTTCTAAATAGTATGTAATCATTGTAATCTTCCCTCTATAATTGTAATCCTAATTATGGTTTCTAAATATTATTTAATCATTGTAATCTTCCCTCTATAATTGTAGTCATGATCATGGTTTCTAAATAGTATGTAATCATTGTAATTTTCCCTCTATAATTGTAATCATAATCATGGTTTCTAAATATTATTTAATCATTGTAATCTTCCCTCTATAATTGTAGTCATGATCATGGTTTCTAAATAGTACGCAATCATTGTAATCTTCCCTCTATAATTGTAATCATAATCATGGTTTCTAAATATTATTTAATCATTGTAATCTTCCCTCTATAATTGTAGTCATGATCATGGTTTCTAAATATTATGTAATCATTGTAATCTTCCCTCTATAATTGTAATCCTAATTATGGTTTCTAAATATTATTTAATGATTGTAATCTTCCCTCTATAATTGTGAGCCTAATCATGGTTTCTAAATGGTATGTAATCATTGTAATCTTCCCTCTATAATTGTAATCCTAATTATGGTTTCTAAATATTATTTAATCATTGTAATCTTCCCTCTATAATTGTAGTCATGATCATGGTTTCTAAATAGTATGTAATCATTGTAATCTTCCCTCTATAATTGTAATCATAATCATGGTTTCTAAATATTATTTAATCATTGTAATCTTCCCTCTATAATTGTAGTCATGATCATGGTTTCTAAATAGTACGCAATCATTGTAATCTTCCCTCTATAATTGTAATCATAATCATGGTTTCTAAATATTATTTAATCATTGTAATCTTCCCTCTATAATTGTAGTCATGATCATGGTTTCTAAATATTATGTAATCATTGTAATCTTCCCTCTATAATTGTAATCCTAATTATGGTTTCTAAATATTATTTAATCATTGTAATCTTCCCTCTATAATTGTGATCCTAATCATGGTTTCTAAATGGTATGTAATCATTGTAATCTTCCCTCTATAATTGTAATCCTAATTATGGTTTCTAAATATTATTTAATCATTGTAATCTTCCCTCTATAATTGTAGTCATGATCATGGTTTCTAAATAGTATGTAATCATTGTAATCTTCCCTCTATAATTGTAATCATAATCATGGTTTCTAAATATTATTTAATCATTGTAATCTTCCCTCTATAATTGTAGTCATGATCATGGTTTCTAAATATTATTTAATCTTTGTAATCTTCCCTCTATAATTGTAATCCTAATTATGGTTTCTAAATATTATTTAATCATTGTAATCTTCCCTCTATAATTGTAATCCTAATTATGGTTTCTAAATATTATTTAATCATTGTAATCTTCCCTCTATAATTGTAATCCTAATCATGGTTTCTAAATATTATTTAATCATTGTAATCTTCCCTCTATAAATGTAATCCTAATTATGGTTTCTAAATAGTATGTAATCATTGTAATCTTCCCTCTATAATTGTAATCATAATCATGGTTTCTAAATGGTATGTAATCATTGTAATCTTCCCTCTATAATTTTAATCCTAATCATGGTTTCTAAATATTATTTAATCATTGTAATCTTCCCTCTATAATTGTAGTCATGATCATGGTTTATAAATAGTATATAATCATTGTAATTTTCCCTCTATAATTGTAATCCTAATCATGGTTTCTAAATATTATTTAATCATTGTAATCTTCCCTCTATAATTGTAATCCTAATTATGGTTTCTAAATGATATGTAATCATTGTAATCTTCCCTCTATAATTGTAGTCATGATCATGGTTTCTAAATAGTATGTAATCATTGTAATCTTCCCTCTATAATTGTAATCCTAATTATGGTTTCTAAATGATATGTAATCATTGTAATCTTCCCTCTATAATTGTAGTCATGATCATGGTTTCTAAATAGTATGTAATCATTGTAATCTTCCCTCTATAATTGTAATCCTAATCATGGTTTCTAAATAGTATGTAATCATTGTAATCTTCCCGCTATAATTGTAGTCATGATCATGGTTTCTAAATGGTATGTAATCATTGTAATCTTCCCTCTATAATTGTAATCCTAATCATGGTTTCTAAATATTATTTAATCATTGTAATCTTCCCTCTATAATTGTAATCCTAATCATGGTTTCTAAATAGTATGTAATCATTGTAATCTTCCCTCTATAATTGTAGTCATGATCATGGTTTATAAATAGTATATAATCATTGTAATCTTCCCTCTATAATTGTAATCCTAATCATGGTTTCTAAATAGTATGTAATCATTGTAATCTTCCCTCTATAATTGTAGTCATGATCATGGTTTATAAATAGTATATAATCATTGTAATCTTCCCTCTATAATTGTAATCCTAATCATGGTTTCTAAATAGTATGTAATCATTGTAATCTTCCCTCTATAATTGTAGTCATGATCATGGTTTATAAATAGTATGTAATCATTGTAATCTTCCCTCTATAATTGTAGTCATGATCATGGTTTATAAATAGTACATAATCATTGTAATCTTCCCTCTATAATTGTAATCCTAATCATGGTTTCTAAATAGTATGTAATCATTGTAATCTTCCCTCTATAATTGTAGTCATGATCATGGTTTATAAATAGTATGTAACCATTGTAATTTTCCCTCTATAATTGTAATCATAATCATGGTTTCTAAATATTATTTAATCATTGTAATCTTCCCTCTATAATTGTAATCCTAATCATGGTTTCTGAATATTATTTAATCATTGTAATCTTCTCTCTATAATTGTAGTCATGATCATGGTTTCTAAATGGTATGTAATCATTGTAATCTTCCCTCTATAATTGTAATCCTAATAATGGTTTCTAAATAGTACGTAATCATTGTAATCTTCCCTTTATAATTGTAATCATAATCATGGTTTCTAAATAGTATGTAATCATTGTAATCTTCCCGCTATAATTGTAATCATCATCATGGTTTCTAAATATTATTTAATCATTGCAATCTTCCCTCTATAATTGTAATCCTAATCATGGTTTCTAAATATTATTTAATCATTGTAATCTTCCCTCTATAATTGTAATCCTAATTATGGTTTCTAAATGATATGTAATCATTGTAATCTTCCCTCTATAATTGTAGTCATGATCATGGTTTCTAAATAGTATGTAATCATTGTAATCTTCCCTCTATAATTGTAATCCTAATTATGGTTTCTAAATGATATGTAATCATTGTAATCTTCCCTCTATAATTGTAGTCATGATCATGGTTTCTAAATAGTATGTAATCATTGTAATCTTCCCTCTATAATTGTAATCCTAATCATGGTTTCTAAATAGTATGTAATCATTGTAATCTTCCCGCTATAATTGTAGTCATGATCATGGTTTCTAAATGGTATGTAATCATTGTAATCTTCCCTCTATAATTGTAATCCTAATCATGGTTTCTAAATATTATTTAATCATTGTAATCTTCCCTCTATAATTGTAATCCTAATCATGGTTTCTAAATAGTATGTAATCATTGTAATCTTCCCTCTATAATTGTAGTCATGATCATGGTTTATAAATAGTATATAATCATTGTAATCTTCCCTCTATAATTGTAATCCTAATCATGGTTTCTAAATAGTATGTAATCATTGTAATCTTCCCTCTATAATTGTAGTCATGATCATGGTTTATAAATAGTATATAATCATTGTAATCTTCCCTCTATAATTGTAATCCTAATCATGGTTTCTAAATAGTATGTAATCATTGTAATCTTCCCTCTATAATTGTAGTCATGATCATGGTTTATAAATAGTACATAATCATTGTAATCTTCCCTCTATAATTGTAATCCTAATCATGGTTTCTAAATAGTATGTAATCATTGTAATCTTCCCTCTATAATTGTAGTCATGATCATGGTTTATAAATAGTATGTAACCATTGTAATTTTCCCTCTATAATTGTAATCATAATCATGGTTTCTAAATATTATTTAATCATTGTAATCTTCCCTCTATAATTGTAATCCTAATCATGGTTTCTAAATATTATTTAATCATTGTAATCTTCTCTCTATAATTGTAGTCATGATCATGGTTTCTAAATGGTATGTAATCATTGTAATCTTCCCTCTATAATTGTAATCCTAATAATGGTTTCTAAATAGTACGTAATCATTGTAATCTTCCCTTTATAATTGTAATCATAATCATGGTTTCTAAATAGTATGTAATCATTGTAATCTTCCCGCTATAATTGTAATCATCATCATGGTTTCTAAATATTATTTAATCATTGCAATCTTCCCTCTATAATTGTAATCCTAATCATGGTTTCTAAATATTATTTAATCATTGTAATCTTCCCTCTATAATTGTAATCCTAATCATGGTTTCTAAATATTATTTAATCATTGTAATCTTCCCTCTATAATTGTAATCCTAATCATGGTTTCTAAATATTATTTAATCATTGTAATCTTCCCTCTATAATTGTAATCCTAATCATGGTTTCTAAATATTATTTAATCATTGTAATCTTCCCTCTATAAATGTAATCCTAATTATGGTTTCTAAATAGTATGTAATCATTGTAATCTTCCCTCTATAATTGTAATCCTAATTATGGTTTCTAAATATTATTTAATCATTGTAATCTTCCCTCTATAATTGTAATCCTAATCATGGTTTCTAAATATTATTTAATCATTGCAATCTTCCATCTATAATTGCAATCATAATCATGGTTTCTAAATGGTATGTAATCATTGTAATCTTCCCTCTATAATTGTAATCCTAATCATGGTTTCTAAATAGTATGTAATCATTGTAATCTTCCTGCTATAATTGTAGTCATGATCATGGTTTCTAAATAGTATGTAATCATTGTAATCTTCCCTTTATAATTGTAATCATCATCATGGTTTCTAAATATTATTTAATCATTGCAATCTTCCCTTTATAATTGTAATCATAATCATGGTTTCTAAATAGTATGTAATCATTGTAATCTTCCCGCTATAATTGTAATCATCATCATAGTTTCTAAATATTATTTAATCATTGCAATCTTCCATCTATAATTGTAATCATAATCATGGTTTCTAAATGGTATGTAATCATTGTAATCTTCCCTCAATAATTGTAATCCTAATCATGGTTTCTAAATAGTATGTAATCATTGTAATCTTCCCGCTATAATTGTAGTCATGATCATGGTTTCTAAATAGTATGTAATCATTGTAATCTTCCTGCTATAATTGTAATCATCATCATGGTTTCTAAATATTATTTAATCATTGCAATCTTCCATCTATAATTGTAATCATAATCATGGTTTCTAAATGGTATGTAATCATTGTAATCTTCCCTCTATAATTGTAATCCTAATCATGGTTTCTAAATAGTATGTAATCATTGTAATCTTCCCGCTATGATTGTAGTCATGATCATGGTTTCTAAATAGTATGTAATCATTGTAATCTTCCCGCTATAATTGTAATCATCATCATGGTTTCTAAATATTATTTAATCATTGTAATCATCCTTCTATAATTGTAATCATAATCATGGTTTCTATTTATTATTTAATCATTTTAATCTTCCCTCTATAATTGTAATCCTAATCATGGTTTCTAAATAGTATGTAATTATTGTAATCTTCCCTCTATAATTGAAATCCTAATTATGGTTTCTAAATATTGTTTAATCATTGTAATCTTCCCTCTATAATTGTAGTCATGATCATGGTTTATAAATAGTATGTAATCATTGTAATCTTCCCTCTATAATTGTAATCCTAATCATGGTTTCTAAATATTATTTAATCATTGTAATCTTCCCTCTATAATTTTAATCCTAATTATGGTTTCTAAATAGTACGCAATCATTGTAATCTTCCCTCTATAATTGTAATCCTAATCATGGTTTCTAAATAGTATGTAATCATTGTAATCTTCCCTCTATAATTGTAATCCTAATTATGGTTTCTAAATATTATTTAATCATTGTAATCTTCCCTCTATAATTGTAATCCTAAGCATGGTTTCTAAATGGTATGTAATCATTGTAATCTTCCCTCTATAATTGTAATCATAATTATGGTTTCTAAATATTATTTAATGATTGTAGTCTTCCCTCTATAATTTTAGTCATGATCATGGTTTCTAAATAGTATGAAATCATTGTAATCTTCCCTCTATAATTGTAATCCTAATCATGGTTTCTAAATAGTACGTAATCATTGTAATCTTCCCTCTATAATTGTAATCCTAATTATGGTTTCTAAATATTATTTAATCATTGTAATCTTCCCTCTATCTATAATTGTAATCCTAATTATGGTTTCTAAATAGTACATAATCATTGTAATTTTCTCTCTATAATTGTAATCATAATCATGGTTTCTAAATATTATTTAATCATTGTAATCTTCCCTCTATAATTGTAGTCATGATCATGGTTTCTAAATAGTACGCAATCATTGTTATTTTCCCTTTATAATTGTAATCATAATCATGGTTTCTAAATATTATTTAATCATTGTAATCTTCCCTCTATAATTGTAATCATAATCATGGTTTCTAAATATTATTTAATCATTGTAATCTTCCCTCTATCTATAATTGTAATCCTAATTATGGTTTCTAAATAGTACATAATCATTGTAATTTTCCCTCTATAATTGTAATCCTAATCATGGTTTCTAAATAGTATGTAATCATTGTAATCCTCCTTCTATACAGTAGGTACAGTAGGCACAGATTGGAACTTGTGATAGTTCTGGAATACATAATATTTGTAATCACCATTTAGGAGTATGAACTCGCATCATACAATTGAGGGTCATTTTAATTTGGAAAAGAGTAAGCTATGCAGTAGCACCAGGAAAGTATTACATCGATAAAATTAGTTTTACCCAACATTAACCAAACAAACTACATTCCCTCCACCATTCCCCCTCCTTATTTTTGCAGGCCAGTTTAAGACCTGCTTTGTCTCATTTGTTTACTGCTTTTTGTGTGAAATGTAAGATCTCTCACTGATGCATTATTTGAATGTTAGTCTGATTGAGAAATTGATGAGATATATTTTTGAGAACTTTCTTCCATTACATACACACACACACACACACACACACACGCACACACACACACACACTTGTGCTTCAATGGTCATACCGGTATTTACTTTTCATTTGTGTGAATTAGGGCTGATCCATAAAATGTCAAGAGCATTCAAAGGGAAATTGAAAACTGTCTACAGCAATGAATACAAATCAGTGAACATGTTACAATAGCAGCATGGCCAGACTACAGTTATGTTTATACAATAGGAGCCATTTTTGTCAAGACGAAATTTATCTTAGTGTTTTGATGTTTGATTGAAAGAAGCAGTGTAACTGTATTCCTGCCTATTGTATGTGTGTGTGCATATGTTATTTTACTCAGCCACTAAGTAAAATTGTAAACTCGACAAACTTATGTTTCATTATGATTGTAACTTTTTGATGTGCTATATGGTCTCAATCATACCATTGGGACTTTATGTATATGTGAGGGACTGGAAACTCTCTCACCTCTTGTTCTATGCTGTTTGCTGTCAATCTCATGTGAACTTACCTGAGCTAGTACAGTATGATGCTTCTTACTGAAGACACAAAACACTGATGTTGCTGTTGTATTTGGTCAATTGTGAACCAATGTTGAAAACTATGTAACAAATTAAAGTTTGATCCTGTTTGAATTGTCCATTAATGAGCTATAAATTTGTGTTGATTTACATGACATCAATCATGTCCCATAACATACTGTAACAAAAGTGACTTAAAAGGTGTCATATGTACTTTAACCAGAGATGAGACTTGGAAGTCTGTGGACTTGGAGGTTTGAATCACTTCTGTATTTGATGACTTTCAACCAAGTCTTCAGTGTCAGGTACAAACATTCCGTACTCCAGGAATGATACCTTTAGAACTATCAAGATATGTTCTTATTTTAATGATTAAAAAAAAAAAATTACCATATGAAGCCTGAACAAGCCTTAAGTAGAGGAAAGTGCTATTGCTTTTATATCTCAGAATGATGTAGATGTAAACTGATTCATTTCAAGAATTGGGTCAAACTTTTCTTGCATATGTTTAAACCTTAAAATTAAAATAGTTGAATAGCAAAATTTCTTTTTCATTGAGCATTGGTTTCACAACATTTTCACTTCCATCTACTTCATTGTTTCTGCTTCAGCAGAAGCTCGTGTTTGGTCTGTACATATATCTTGTTGGGGCATACATCAGCATTATTGATGCTGAGTTTACAGCACCTCACTGGTCGGTGGCCTAGTGGCTAGAGTGTCCACTTTGGATGTGGGAGATTGTGGGTTTGAACCCCAGTCAAGTTATGCCAAAGACTTATCAAAAATGTTAGTAACAGATGCCTTGCTAGGCGCTCAACATTAACAGGCTAGTGTTAGGATTGGTCAACCTGGTGTCAGGGTAATGTGACTGGATGGGACATGATGCTACATGTCTGCAGCATGATGCCCCAGTGCTAGACATCACTATAAACTACCACACTGCAGACATAATAGCAATATGACTGAAAAAATGTTACAGGCTAAAGCTATGTTAAAAATCCAAATCTCATACATATAACACCAGTCACATGTTGAAGTCTCAGCATATACCTGCTGCAAACATTCATCTAAAATACTATAGAATGGTACATGTATTAGGGGATCATCATGATGAGACAAAAGGATGTATGTAAATGCAAATTGTTGCTACACTTCTCAAAAATGAACTGGACTACAGTGCAATTGCAAGTGGTTGGGTGATCAGTGTAAAAAGCCACTTGGATTTTTGTGTTGGAGGGATCATGCTCTCCCATGAAATTGAATTGGGTGAAAATATGTGATGCATTTGTTAATGAAAGAAATGGAGGGAGGAAGATATAAAAAAAAAATCAAAAACTGTATCACAAGAAACTTTTGGATTAACAAAAATGTATTTAATCCTACCCATTCCTATGGATTATGCATCACAATGGCTTTTTCAAGGAATGTGTTTAGATAATTCAAAATGATTTTGGTCATGATAAGAAATATTGGAATCAGGTTCAAAGTATTTACACATAATTTGTGTCCCAAAATTGCCTGAAATAATATTATTAATCTTGTTGTGGCATGTAGGTGCCCATTAGCTTTTGTAGATCTTTTTTTTTTTCTGTTCTGTGACTCTTATTCATGTTGACTCACAGATAATGTTCAGTGTAATGGCAGAAATTACAAGAGATTATGTTCACAATTGCACATTATTAGCATTATGCTATATCAGTTGTCCTTCCTGTCTTTCATATTATTCTCAGAGTGAAAATCGGTCATGGTTTCAGAACAATTAGAAGGACAAGTGGAGAAAAATTGAAAGCCTTTATGTAGAGGATATAATGAGTCTCCAACTTTCGAGAGCATCCATTTGAATCAATCACTTATCAATATATTTCTTGCTTACATAAGTTCCTCACTCATCAGTGAATTTGGAAACTATAGCAACTTTGTAATTGCAATCTTTACATTTCAAAGAAACTAGCATAGATGTTAAAAACATTAAAATTAAAATAAAAAACATAAAATAAGTTAAATAACGCATTTTTTCTCAATAAATGAATAATATAAAAAAATGTTCTAGTAGATTTTAGGCAACACAAATATCAATATTTTACTTATTTACACGCTACATACCAGTTTTAAAGTTTCAGTGATACAAATATGAAAAAATATCAAAAGTTTTAAACTGTAGTCCAGATTACATTGAATTTTTTTTTCACTCTATGTTATTATCACCATATAACTGATCTGACCACTCTATGGAAGTAACAAATATAAAAAATGCAAAAAAAATGAAATGTAAAAAAAACCTCATTTTTTGAGGTAAAGCAATAAATGAAAAGAGTTTTTATCATCCATGGAAAATAGACGTCACTACTTCATTATTTCTGATACATGCCAGGGGACAAATAGGCTTCTGGTATTTTGGATTAAAATAGTCTGATTATGATTGTGTCTGTTGACAGATTGTCATTTTGATTGTATGGTGTTACAGGTGGAATTTTCTGTTTAGCAATCAAAATACATATTAAAAACACTTGCAGTCTAGTAAAGCTGATCTGAAGCATTTAGTCTGACAGGAATATATGGTAGAATTGTGTGCTAGAGATCATGGGTTAAGTCAAGATGACTGTTTAATACTGTGAATTCATTTATTTTCCCTGGAATTGATTTCATGGTTTTGCAAGAAATGTCAGTTTTGTTGGTACTTAAATTTGTTGATTGGAGAAGGAGAAGAGTAGGCTAATTGTATTCACATTTGGGTCATTTTATTTGTTGGGTTTCTTGTAGCAAGCAGCAATTTGATGTAAATAATGCCTGATGTAATCATAACATCACCAAACTGGCAATGCATGCAACTAAAAATTGTTTCCACAGCTTAGAACACATTTAAGTATGTTTCAGAAATGGATCTTAACTGATTCCTGCATGATAGGTAAAAATGATATTTTAATTTACATTACTGTAGATCTAGAATAGTGGAAATGATAATAAAAATTGAGTTTTATTCACATGGTTCATGTAGTCAGCATCAAAGTGAATTATTGTACAGCACATAAATTTAGTTTTAAATAAGTTTCATTTGTTCTTAAAGAGTGATGGATTTCTCTGTTCTGATGGTGGGTTTGATATTTTAAAGCTTATTTGTATAGTTTTAATTCCAAATATTTTGTCATGCAAGAAGAAAATGCTAATTTATGTTTGAAGTATGGCATAACCATATAGTTATTTGCACTAATGGAAACTGGCAACTTCAGCAAAACCATGAAATAGATGCCCACAAAACTTAGCTCACAGCATTAACTGAAGGGATACTGCAATCCATTTTCCTAGAGCAGGATTGAAATTGAATTTAAAGTATTTCAATGCTGTAGTCCATTTTTAATACAGTACTTAAGTTTATCTCAACATCCTTGGTCCTGCAAAATGATCAAGAATAATTCAAGAACTGGCATGAACTCTTCTTGAATAGTTCATGAACATGGTTCATGAACCATTCATGAAAGTTCATCTAAAGGTTCATGAACTATTCATGAATGTGTATTAACTGAAAATGGTCAGTTCATGGAATTATGAATTCATGAACTGTTCATGAACCAACACTTCACAAACTGTTCTTGAACAATTCATAAACGTTAACAAACTTGGTCATCATCATTTATGAACAATGTTCATGAACTATGATGAACAAAGTTTCTTTTGAATGATTTATGACTTCATTAACATTTCTTGTTTAAAAATTGATTATCTGACAAACTCATAAATACCTATATGTATTTCATCCTGAATCATACAATAACCTTATATGTGGGGGTTTAAAACAGTATAAAATGTAACATATTATCTTAAAAACGGCATTTAAATATCAGATTCATTTCTATTATGTAACCATGTAAACTGACAAGCGATATTCTTTTTTTTTTACTCTTACCCAAGAAAATTTTATATTTTGAAATTTTTCTAGAAAAGTTTTCAAAGAGATATTGAGGCAGATGTGTTCAATTAACTGTTGAAGTATATTTCATCATCATGGGCTTTCTTTCCACTGTGATTTCTCCTGACTTGACCAATCTTTTTCACAGAGATAGACTTGTCAGATAATTCTTTTGTGAAGAAGTTCATGGCATAAAATGTAAGCATTTCACGCCCATTGTCACTACTGAAAGTCTCTATCTATAACCTGAACTGTTCCATTTCCGATTACTTTTTGGATCTTTAACATTGCTGCAGCAGTCACTATTTAACGTCTCTTTCATTTTGGTCATAGGATCTTCCAGTTTTCAAAGTTTCTCCTTAACCAACAAATGTCATCCTCAAATAATTTTACTTTCCTGCCATCTGATCTGAAAGATAAAGTTAGTTAATTCCAGATAACCTCTGATCAAAATTGTCTTCAGCTTTTAGCACAATTTATTTGTACCCCACGCTTTATTTACTGGAACAATTATGATCCAACTCTAAATTATTTATTCCCATTCAACTAATACACAACTTATTAAGCATTTATATTATTTGTAAAATTTTGTCGCTTGTATTTTAACTGAAGCTATCTATTGATAAAATTTGACAAACATTTTTGACATTTTTACACTAAATAACCTTATATATGTATGTTTTTTATTACAGATAACTATTATTTGGTGTTTTAATGTTTTTCGCGATTTTCTGTTGATGAAACGTCAGACTTGTGTGGTGTAGGCCCTTAGTATGTCACTAAGCATCCACTCTGATTCCAATTGTTCATATACCGACTTCCAGTTTCATCACATTCTTGTTTGCACCTGTACTGTGTACAATTTCACACATTAACTATTTTAGTTGGGTTTTTTTTGTTTAAATTACCAAATTACATCAGAACATATCAATTTTTATCGTAGATGCAGTACCTCGTCTGGTATCGAGATCAATGGGTGGAAGGGTATGATAATGTTCAAAGATTTTCAAAGATTTCAATTAAGAGCAAATTTAAAATAGATCTGAACAAAATCATATATCATTAGTTAAAATTTAAATATCATGACATACAAAAACCACTAAAATATCTATTTCACTTCCACTGAAATAATCATAAATGACTAAGAAAAAGATACATACTGTAATTTTGATGATCCTGGCTAGGTTCGCTTTTGCACCTAATTTTGCTCTCACCAAATCATTTCTTTCATATTCTTCATAATCGCTTCTTTACATTTCTACTTACTTAATAAAAATGATATTAAAAATATTCTCATCTGTCCATTCCAAGAGAGTTCACAGTTTTTGTTTTGAGGTTTTTACTTGTTGCCTAACTGCTTGCATGCTCTTTCGTTTGTGGGGAAATCACATCTTCTTTTGCAATCATCCAATCAGGATAATCATTGTCCATATATTGCGGTTTTTACGGCAAATTGGCAACCAGTGACTTAAGTCAACAGACCATGATTTTTATGACAGTAATGAATCAAGTTTATGGCATTTCAGGAACTTAAAAAAAATTACAATAGTTCATCTTTTATGAAAGATGTTTGCTTCTGCTGCTGGTCTAAATTTTGTTAATGAATTTCAAGTACATGATTCATCAAAATTCTTGAAGTGTTCTTGAAGTTGGCTGAGGAATTTTCATTAATATTTGTTGATGAACTGATCATGAACATTTCAAGAACATTCATGAAGATTCATGAATAGTTCATGATTGTTCATGAAGTAATGAAATTGGGGTTTTTTTTGGCGGGGGGCATATGTTTTTTCCCATCAAATTAAGTTCTACATTCACTTTTACATGGATTTAGCTTTTTAGTTCATTAAAAAGTATATTAAATATATTAATTACTTTAATAAATTAAAGATATAAGTATATTAAAGAGTTGTTTTTGCAATTTTTGTATCATCTCCTTGATTCCACTCATACAAATTTGAGAAAATGTTTTTAAAGCTTACTGCTGCATAAAAATAGCAAAAAAGATTACTTTCCTTATTTGTTATTGATAGCAACTGTATATGACCTGTTTACAGATGGGTTTCTTCAAATATGAACTTGGGGCCCCAGGTGGCCAAGTGGTGTAACATGGTGCTCACTGTTACAGATATCTGCACTTTCACCTCTGTCAGAGTGGTTTTGAGTCCCAGGCTTGGCCATTGTGGGTACGTGAGAAAGCTTTACAGTAGCTTCTCATGGGTTGGTAGTTTTTTTCTAGGGATTTCCCTGTTTCTTCCTCCACCTTTTTTTCTGGTCATGATGTAGAGCCTATGTTGTGCTGAAAAATGGCATAAAACCCTCTAACAACACAACAAAAAAAAAAAGAACTTTGCCTCATAGATTCATTATATTGAAGCTAGTAATAAGTCTGCAGACTAGACTAGCCTGTAACTTTTAAGAAAATGACATCAAATGTTTAGCAGAACACTTCATGGTGTGAGTTCTGGATGTTAAATGACAGAAAATGAAGTAGATGTCAAACTATGTCTGTATGTCTGAACAAGAGGACAACTCCACACTGCTTTTCAAACTTTTAAGGAAACTTTAAAGCACAATAAAATACAGTATTTGAGCACATGATCATGCTCATTGTAGTATTCCAGTTCACAATCATTCAGTGAAATTTACACACATAGATTAGTGAGTGCTGAACATAAATAATTATGCAGTGTATTTTGCATTTGTATTCTGGTTCCAATCTTTATGGAATTTGCCCATTGTGACTAGAATTTAGACCAGCAGCAGAAGCAAAAATAATATATCTTTTTCATATGTGCTGTAATTCTGGCATATAATATATAGATTATGCTAACATTACAGTCATTAAGAACAACTCTGTTCTGACCAGAATTCACTCAGATAATCCAGCAGAGAAGTTTGAACGACCAGTACTATCCATTATCCAGTGAGTGCAGTGTTAATTAAACACTTAGGACACTTGCTGTACATTCCTTTTTGAACTATTGAGAATAGCAATACATTTTGCCATGCAATGGTTTTCAAAGATACAATCTTGGTGAATGATTTTCTTTAATGTCATTGTGGCTGTGGTTATGTGAGTATTTGCACATACTCGTACATTGATGATATTTGGCAATACTAAATCTACCATGTAATTTATTTCACAGTAAGTGTATTAAATGCATTGAACAAAATGGAAAATTATTGGCTTTTATTTAGATTTTTTTTCTATCATTATATATAAATTAGTATTTATAGTTAGCTTATTTTCAATTTGACTATGTAACTTTTTGTATAACGTACTGACATGTACACACACACACACACGCATGCACGCATCTGCCTTGAATGTTGGAGGTTTTGATTCCTGGCCGAGTTGAGACAGAGAATTTAATAAAAATGGTACTCAGAATCAAGAAATTAGTTTTAAAGACTGGTAAGCCTGGTTTCATGTTGTAACTGGATGGGAGATGATGTGCTATATATATCAGTGGTGTGATGCCAGAAATCATTTTAAACTGACATGCGCAGACATCCTAGTGATATGACTAAAATTGGTCAAGTTATGTTCAAAATTCAAGACACACACACACATACTTCCAATTTCAAAACACTTTTTGAGTCTAATAAAGGAACTAGTTCTGTCAGGGAATATTGCATGTATGCACCATTTTTCATGACAATTAATTCTTCAGAGCTGAAGTGCTGAACAACCTATCAGTTGACATGTATAGTAGACGCAATTATATTGACTAATTCTTCAGAGTTAATTGTGTTCAACAACTCATATATTGATGTATATAGCAGACACCATCATCTTGACTAATTCTTTAGAGTTAATTGTGTTCAACAACTCATATATTGATGTATATAGCAGACACCATCATCTTGACTAATTAATTCTTCAGAGTTTATCTGTTCAACAACCCTTCCATTTTGATAGTGGAACTATTAGAAGATTTATTTCTTTTTTGGTTGCAAAATTTGAGAGTTAAGAAATTTGAGATCCTGTTTTAAATGAAAGATGTCATTGATCTAACTGAAAAGTGCAATTTGTTAGAGTGAATGCATTATTTATTTAGACATAATTAAACACACATTACATTGTTCTGCCAAGAAAAATTTATTGATTTTTCAGTAGTGTATTTACAGAAACAGGAAACCAGGTTTTTAAGAACAGATCTAAAGATATTTTTAAATGGTGCTAATGAGCAAGTTATTCTTTATTCCTTAAAATGCCATTGTTACAACAACAAAAAGGCAGGACAAAATTTTCACATGAAATTTCTTTGTTATACCTTTATTGTGTTCAGTCACTATTTTTAAAGTGCTGATCAATCAAAAATGAAACAATATTTGGAAATATTGAAAACTGTAATATTTTATTATCAACTATAATTTCCTAGATATTTTAGAGGTGACATATTGATAGCATGGCACATTTGCTAATTGATGATTATATGAATGTACTGTACATTCAAAGTCTCTTGCATGAAAAATGTTTTTGATTCTAATAAATTGAAATTTTCAAAATACAATTTTATACATTTTATTACAGCTATTTGACACAGAAAATAGCTGTAATAAAAAAAAATTAAAACAACATTTTGAGGAATAACTACATGTATGTATCTTAATATGTATGTGTTGAGATCTGGAGCCTGAAATCAAATCTTAAGTAGATGTAGATGATACTCCAAGGTCCCAGCAATAGATCTTGCAAAATAAAGGAAATGATCCAATATTACGATATTTCCTATGAGAGCATTAAATTGCTTCTGACAAATATGCAATCAAGATTCATTCATTGACTGTAAACTGTTCACATCAACAATGCCAGAACATGTTAGCTGCCAGATAAACAATTTAAATTGATATGTGAAAAAACAGGGTTGTGATTTGTATTCTTATATTAAAGATAGAAATCTATATAATTTGTGTCAGGGGAAAGATAGGTGTCATAATTATCATCAGCTATTACAGATGAAAATTTCCTGTTCATAATTAGATGGATGTTTTGAATGCCAAGATGTTATTGGTGCGATAAATGAAAATTCCTATACAGAGCTGGCTGTTAAATGAAGGTGACAGGTACCGGAAGTCAAGGAATGGCAAGAAACACATTTTGTAGGGCTACTGTGATGGTTAAGGAAGAACCCTATTGATTGCTGGGTCAAAAGAACTAAGGCCAAGGTCACTTGCTACAAGAAAATTAAGGGTTTATGCACATAAAGTTACAGTCAGAAAAAGATTTTGTCTCTGCCATGTGTAAACATTTGGGACATGCATGTTGCAGACAAACCAAAATAAAATCCATTTAAGCCTGCAGTGTCTAAAATATAATGCCTTGAAATGCAGATACTATATAACAACTAATTATATATGATTGATCCCTCATTTAGTTGTCTGGCCATGTTAGAATAAAATCTGCCAGTATTTAAGGGCATGGATCAATAATATCATCATCATTTTGAATCTCATCAAGAAGACAGGATGCGGGGGTGCTAGGATAAATCTCCAAAACTAACAAGTTAGAATCCCTTTATAATACACAGTGATATAACTGCCATTAGCTCCATTCAAAGACATTTAGAAAAGTAAAACAGTATTAAGGTAATGATAATGCTTTCCAGAAAAGATTGTTTCAAACTGGGCTGCAAGATTACAGATGCAAGACCCAACATCATGGCTTAGGTATTTAAGAAATCGGATGACTATGAGCTAAAAGTTTTGCAAAACTGATGTGACAGAAAATGGTGAGATGATAGACCATCAGTTAACAGACACTGTATCACCCTTTAGAGCTTGTTTTTAGAGTAAAACTTTTCAAAATTTAATATGAAAAGAACAAGAATAATGAGAATGGCATATTACTGCCTTTAACTTTAATGGTCCTCTGTGCTGGCATTAATATTGCATTGTCAACTTGCGAAATTATTGACCAAGGGGTCATAATGAACTGGAATTTTGATCAAAGTACATGAAGTAAACATAATGTGCAGAAACCATTATTTTCTTTTGACTTACCATGACTGTGAACTCTAATTAACCTTTAGAAACCAGAATCATTTTTAACTGCAAACCAGCCAGAAATTGTAGTCAAGTAGCCTATTTTGCAAGAGAATATGTTCAACAAACCCCATTTTTCTTTGAACCATAATGACCATAACATTTGATCTTTTAACCCCATAACCAGTAGCATTTTCCATATCTTAAGTACAAGCCCTCCACATTTGTAAGTAAAGGTACAAAATCTATTATTTTAAAAAAATCTTTCAAAGTATCATTGATCATTTATATAATGTTGTATCATTAGCAAAAATCAATAAATTTCTTTCTTACCAAACAAAGGCAAAACAGTCAATATGACATTGGGTGACATATGCCTGGCAGAAAGAAAAAAAAAATGTATTTGAATTTCTGGTTTCAGGCACAGCTAATTGCTCAATCCATAGGTCAGGCCTTCCAGGTGGCCTACATGGAATTCCTGAAGGCCAATGGCATAGAGGACCCAGGCTTAATGAAGGAAATTGACTACCAGGATGTCCTGAACCAGCAGGAGATCTATGGCGAAGAACTTAACCTATTTGCCAACAAGGATATGCATAAAGAGGTCAGTCCTTATATATATATATATATATATATATATATATATATATATATATATATATATACATAGTCTCATCAATCACCATGAGCTTATTAGAACATCTTCAACTAGTAGAGAAGAGTTATCAAGCCAGCACTTCCCCACATCATTCTTGCCTACTAGACTTGTATGGATTTATTCATTTTCAGCATCTATCACTTCAAAAGCTATGGATCCTGAATGGGACATGAGACTGTACTAGATTGATATAGACAGATAGGGTTAGACCAGTGGCATTCAGACATACATCACATTTGTTGTGTTTTACCAGAGTTCCAATGAGTTGATAATAAAGACTTCATTTAGTTAGAGAAGGCAACTCAATTTGTTACAGAACTAATCTACCTGCGGAGGCCTTCTATCTGTTATGTACAATAAATACAATACGTGATGTGAAGAGCCTGGCTTGACAGTAAATAATTAAGGAATTTTAAAATTCAAAGTATCAAGCCTGGAACACATGCACAGGCATCTATAAAAATATAAACATATATAAAACATAAAATATCATTCTGCATTGAAATATTCAGTTTTGAAAATGATGCAAATACTGTTGTACATCAGTTTGCACAATATTTTCATACAATTTTCAAATTGTACATGTGTTGGCCTCATATATTTAACAGTGACATGGTTAAACTTAGCGTGGTGGAGATAGCCACAAACCATCAACCTTGGGTAGAAAATCAACAACCTATGGATAGAATACCACATACTCTTGTATGTTACAAATTTGTGGATACACATGGAATAATTTTAAATACCAAGCTTTAAAGATAGATATCAATTTAGCTTATGTTCTTGATACTATTCAACTTAATAATAGTATTTATGATAAGACTTAAATTCCATTTGTTAATAAATCTATAAAACCAGTATGATATTGTATTATGGGAATATGGCATTTTGGTCTAAGTTTGATTTTGTCGATGTAATGGAAGTCAAAATCTGTATAATGGAACTTGCAAAGGAAATAGTAAGTGATTGGCCCTGAAGTAATTTGACATCAATAGATGGGTACTACAAAGATCTGGATCAGTCAATTATTCAGTTTTATAACTGGATTCGAAATTAAATCATGTATAGTGACACCTGTAGGGTTGTGATTTATTCTCCACCCAGTATCAGCTAGGAAATATGATTCACATTGACAATACTTGTAAAAATGACTGAATGAGCAAAGTAATCTAGTAATAGTACATGTAATTGAAATAGTACTGTGATCATTTGCTTTCCTCTTACCTTTGTTTATTAAAATTTGGTGATTGTTAGGCAGCTTTAACAGCATTTGCAGTTTAATTGGATCACACAAAATGGATGAATATGGCAGACATGTATTTTGGCTTGTTTGGGGTTTTAATGCCATTTATTAGCACATGACCTGCCAGTGGCCAGTATATTTGGTGGAGGAATATCCAGAGAAGACCCCAGGATGAACCACCAACCCTTGGGAAGCTACTGGCAAGCTTTCTCACATACCCACACTAGCCAAAACAAGACTTGAATCGATGTGAACAGGGTGAGATTCGAGTGATCTGTAAAGGCGAGCAGCTTATGCCACACAGCCACCCAGGATATCCAATTACAGGTAAAACCCTTTACAACGTGATACTTGGGGTGCAAAGAATAACCTCACGATATAAGTTGGATTGCGTTAAAAAAATTTTTTTTATAACAAATCCTCAATAGAAAATTTGCAGTGAAATTTCAGTGTCATCAGTTGTAACTAATGCCTTGGTATATCATTTGTTTTGTTTGCCAGGTTTCATAAGACATAAAAAAATATACTTCAGTTTTGAATTATATAAATGGTGCAAAATGAAGTTAAGGCAACATTAAACATAGTGCTGTGATTAAAAATCTGCTAGAGAAACAATTATTTGGCTTTTCAGAGATCATGTATTTAAGATTTAAAAAGAGAAGTCACCTTAAATTAAAAATTTGGAGCCATGTTGCCATCACATTATAAGCAGAATCACAGTTTAACAAATTGCATTATGATGTGTATTACCTCTAATAAGTTCTTTTTATTGTCATGATTCAGAATACAGAGTAACAAGTAGCAGATTGGCTGCTTTTTTGTAGAGAACAATGCTATTCTGTGCAGAATAAAACATAATATCAATAATACAGAACCTGTTGCTATCATGTAGCTGGTACTTTTTCAGAAAGAAAATAATCTGACTGTTTGATAAGATTTTGTCCTCTATTGGGGTTAACCAAAAGATTTTGGAATACCAAAATGCCCTGGTCTAGCGCACAGATACTTAAGCAATGTGCACATGCTTTCATTCATTTTCTAGTTGCTGACAATTTACAGCTACTTTAACATTTCAATCGAAGGTATTTTTGCATCTTTCTGAGTGAGTGGAATTACCACTGATCAAGAACTTTTTTCCTGTTCAAATTGAGCTGGCTCACTCTCTATTGATCAAGCAATATTCACATTTTTTCTGGTTACACTATGTCATAATCTTGCATTTAGGTTCTTACCACAAAAGGATATTAGCATAACCATCATTGTTGAGAATTATTTCAAGCTTGGGTGTATTTATTAATATCCCTATCCTTGCAGACTTTGGTCTGCAGACTCGTATTGATTCTGTTCATTGTTTTTATTATCAGAATGAATAATGATATTTCACATTTTTTTTGGTGGTATATAACTTGTGCTATTTTTGTCAGAAAAGCAGGTTGCACACCAGTGTTTTCCTTTGTTTTGAATTTAGATTTCAAAAACCAGTTCATTCTCAAAATTACTATCAAATGGTATTCCTTGTTATTATCCTTTTTATTAGCAATCTTTCCTATGGGTTTTTAGCTAATTTAGTCATCCCCTTCTTTTGATTATGCCTCATTGACATCATTATCTTTTTAAAAATAATCTTTATTACTCTTCTTCACATTGCTTACCTTTTCACATTAAAGCATCAGTGACTTTTTTACGTCTTTGAAGCATCATGTGAGATAGGTAAGTTGTTGCTGTTGTCATATTATCATAGTCCATGCAAAAACTATTTCTTAAATATACTTGCATAGAAATGTTTGAATACATTTTAATTTTACCATCCTATTGCAACACTGTCTAAGCAGGGTTCAGGCTCGCAGAGGACATATGGCTACCTCTTATAGCAGCTATGGTCTTATGAGGTCTGTCTGCTACTTTGCCAAACATTGACATACATGTATGTACAAAGGAAGGAAGAAAGTTCTTCATCTTTCTCAGAATTATCAGATTTTTATATTTCCAAGTCCCTCAAGTCACAGAGATTATGATGGTCTTTTTAAGAGACTCGAGGTTAAGGAGCCCTATTGCAAGGGAGGTAATATGTCAGAAGAGATATACCCTTTCAGGAGGATGGACCAGCAACCTCTACTCACCCACAGCTTGATGTTGTTTAAAAATAAGGCCCCCAATAAGGGAGTTCTCATCAAGTCAAAATAGGCTGACTTGGCATTCCATCTCTTCAGGTCCCCTGCCACTTCCCATCTGTTGGTAGATGTGGCAGAGGAGGAAAATCTATATTTTGCCCATCTCAGAGACTCTTGTGGGACTATGTCTCAGCCAGATCTCTTGTTGCTTCATCACCTGGTTACATTAAGCAGTTTTCCCAATGGTTTAGTAAGGCCCAGGACTTGCTAGTCAAGGTAAGTGATTGTCTATGCCCCCTTTACGTTGTGAGCCCTAGTCTATGCATCTTGATGTAAGGTTCATACCCTTTCCTGGCACATTAAACCACCCCATTTTATTGCCAAAGCAGCACAGATGGGTATATATCCTGGACTCAACTTCCAGTTAAAACACCAGAAACAAATGGCTAGGTCACTATTAGCCATAGTCTTGCTTGCCGACCTCTTTGCAGCAACCTCTTTGTATCTGATAAAGGAGGAATTGCCATTTGTGATTCGTTGAAGCAGTGGCCAAAATATATTGGTATGCGTTATTAGTATAGCCTTTCATACAGAGGTAAATTCAATGTTTTGCTAGATTATGGTAAGAATTTCAAATGGTTGCTCCAGTGTGGTTTCTTACAGTATTGGGGTAGTTGAAGCCGATTTAAGATCACTAGGTAACCTTATCTTCCAGTATTATGATGATTTGTTGATCTGTAATGGACAGTCCATCATGCTAAATCTGTCTCGTCATTGGTCCATTGTGATCTGGCTGGGTCTTTCACCCATCCTAGCGAAATGGGAGCTAACTCCATCTAATGAATTTATTTTCATGGGGATGAATTCCTCATGAACAGAGGATTTGTCAGTGTTCCATGATACAAAGTAGCCAGGATCTTTACACTCTTTAGAGCTAATGTCCAGGCTATCAACTAGTCTTTTTTCTTCTCAACTTGGGACCTTGTATTCCACAATGAATCAGGTTTTTAGTTGTTTTTTTTGGGAGGTTGGTAATAATAGTTTTAATGATGTAATACTTATCTGTTGCTATTGCCAGATTACCTCCTCCCACCCTGCACTCATAAAGTTAAGTTCTGCCCTAGAAAAAGAATGAAGGCTGTATGCATCAGAAATATGTCTGTGGTGTATCCCAGGAGCATTTCAGTGTTCTGGAATCGTCTAGTTCACCCTAATGGAGGACAGATTCTTGTCACACAGTTGCAAATTTTCGACCTGGAGAAGAGCAAGTAATGCAATAGCAACAAGTCAGTATTACATCATTAAAATTTGTTTTAAACCTGACAAACAGCTACGTTATGTGAAGGGAAAGAGATGTTCAGTTTGTAAGGCAGTTAAATTTATGAGAATAAACCTGTGATAAATTACTTTTAATAATTAGATGTAAAACAGTTATTTTTATTTATTATCAGCACAGCAGCAGCAATCATGTTTTATGATAATGGTACCATCATATGCATTTTGAGTGCATAATGGCAGACATACCCAAATACTCCATGGAAACTAAATTTTCACCAACAGTCTCACCAATTGCTGTGGGTCCAATGATTTTAACCCTTTAACTACTAGAGCTGTTGTGTAGTTTCGCTACTGCTCTGTGCTATCATATCAGTTACTAAGACTACTGAGGCTGACTGCACGGCTGAATACTAGAGCATCATCAAGGCTGACTACAGAAATTGACAATAAAAACATGGTTACATTTATATTCATTATTTCAATAGTTTTTACTAGATTTAAGTGAAATAAAAAAAAGCTTATCTTGTATAGTGTCTGTTATTCATATATTTCTACTTTATATATACTCCTATATCCCATCATATAAGAAATCCCAGTCATATAAACTGTTTTGAATCCCATAAAATAAATCCAATATTTTCATATGTACATATAAAAACATGAATGAAATCCACTCTAATTACAATGTTGCAATTGGTACCTCTCAAAACAGTAATTATCCACACATAAATGACAATGTTATCATGTATATTACAATATATGTATAGCAAAATTAACATGTTCTATGTCTTACATGTAGGACTAATGCCCACATATGTGATGCTGATTTCATACCATTTGATGTCTTGCTTTTGGTCCCCTATTTTCTTAACATTGTTTGTTTCTTTCACAAGATTTTCTACCAGATATTCAGGAATAAATCTGAGTAAAAAATCTTTCATTCACTGGTCCAAGCTTGATTGTTGTCTGTTGAACCAACGTAACAATCAAAAACATTAATTTCGAATACGGCGAGGTCGTCACTTCATTGTGCAATTGAAACTACGTCCGCCTTGTCATCCGATTAAAAATCGTTTGTATCTGATGTTAAAATCAATATCTGATCCATTTTCTAATTATGATCCATTAAACTTTTCGATATCACTTGCACTGGTCCCGTTAAAGTTGCTCATATCTGAATTGGAATCCATCTTTGTTCATCTCGAAAACACGTGTTTCATAAACCGCGGAAAATTCATTTTAGTGTGTCTAAATTTAACCTCTCAGCTTTCCAACTTGTATCAAAATGTCGAGTAAACAATCCTCTCATTGGTTATGATAATCAAAAATATGTAAACTTCCGTACATTCAACCAATCAACGTTTAGTTAACACGTAGGTATTCTGCGCACATGAGCGTCACTGGGGTTTCGAGTACTGCTGAACTTTACGCATATGTGCGACACTGGGGTTGTAAACTAGGTTTATCGGCACTGCAGATATGCGTCACTGGGGTTTGAGAGCTATTTACAGTAGACACTTAGATGCGGTAGTCGTAGCTAAAGGGTTAATAGCAAGATCATCCATGAAAGCATGTCATTCACTTCTGCACAAAAATATTGCAGATTATGAGACTAACTCCTATTCAGCCCAGGGTTTGTTTGTCATTTTTGCCTGAAATACGGTTCGGACACATTTTGGAGGTTAATTCTGTATACATCCAAATACATCTGCTTCCAATTTATATTTGGTTAGTCAGATGACTTGTTGTAATAGAAACATGTTTGCGGATTTGGAAAACTTTTTCACTTGCACATTTTCATAAGGGTAAAAGTTGGAGGGGTTAGATCTGCCTTAGAACTCATGACAAAAGATCTTAAAATCAAACACAAAATCTGGTTCCAACAACCAAATCTTTGGTGTAAAATAAGTAGGTTAAAAAAATATAAGCTTCCCTTTGTATTTTGTAATGCGAGCAGAAAGTCCAGATTATTTGTTATCATTGTATAGCCACATCAGTCTACTTGTCTGTAATACCTCACACTTTAGTGTGTCTTAAATGACTGATGCTTAGAGCTCAGAAGTAGGGTACAACCTCATAATGCCTACAGGCAGAATTGGATCTTAATGAGTACATACAAAAAGCATGCATTGCTTGCCTTTAAACCAGTTCATTCTACTGCCTCGTACATAAAAAAAGTTTCACAAGACTACAGCAAATTCTTGGTGCATGATTTATATGATATCTCTCATTTTTTTAAGGTGCAGATTAAGTAAGTGTAAAAGGAAGTCATACAATCTTCCATGCTGTAGACCTGCCATCTCTTACGATTTTTCCATAAGTCATATGAAAATTACCCTTAAAATATGGAGTTATGGCATAAAAGCAAAAACTACAAAAAAAATTATCATTGCTGAAAAATCCGGAAAATTTGATCATCCATGTTTGATTTGGATCTGGGTTTCATATTAGAAGTAGTGTAAATGCTATAAAGTATCAACCCAACCTTGCCTGTTGATGCCACTAATTCTTTCCGACACACATCTTTTTGACAGTTAAATGAGAAAGTACTTTTTACTATCAAAGCTAAATTCTGGTCTGTCTCAGAAACTTAGACTAATTTTGTAATGGGAATATAAATGTTTCAAAAGCCTAATTTCCATCTGGGAACTCTTACACACACACCTTTCATTTAGCTTCAATCAAGATTACTTTTTGTAACTGCCAAAAATTGTATCCCTCCCATTGAAGTCAGAATAATCATCTCTAGTCTGCTTTTATTAGTAACTATTCTGGAAAATATCAATTAATGACACCTGATTCAAATAGCTGAAGACATCCTAAAATTTCTCTGGATTGTCTCAACTCTTCTTATTTACTCCTACATAACCTTACACTGACATACCTGTTAGACCGTTATCGAATGAACTCTTAATTAAAATTCATTTCATGCCTTCGAGCAGGAGATATTAATTAATACAAGCTGCCAAGTTATAGCGAGCCTAGCCCATTCATCAGTCTTAATGATTATATGTCATGCTAATAATGACAAAATTTTACTGCAAAATTATCTCTGCAAAATATTTCACATTACAAACATAAATAGTTTCCTAGAATTCAAATAGGATCTTAGCTATTGGATCAGATAGTTCTCCTTTTCAAGTTAAAAATAAACAGGTTTACATCACAAATAGTTCATTGGTGGAGTTCTTATCTCAAAAATAGGTGTCAGTGCTTATGGAATGCTGGATCAGAGGCACCGTCTGTTACATCGGTTATCTTGGTGATCTAGGACCACTTCTTTGTCTCATTTATTAAAGACATCCCATTAGACATTCCTAAGCCATGACATGGTCTCTTTGCCAATGACACAACTACAACTATTTATATATCTGATCAAAGCATGAGCTAAATCCAAATGAAACTTAGTTGTAATCTTCAGTATATTTTTATCTGATGTAACTATACCAAAATGCCCATTACAAAATGTGTTTTTTTTTTGGATTTGTTCTCTGTGCTATGTTTCACTACAGGACTCCAGTCCAACTTATCTATCTGACCACACCCATGTGTACACCAGCAAGATACTTACACTCCTCTTCTGACAATGATACACTCATTATTCCCAATATGAAAATGAAGTCATATGGACAACATTCTTTTCTATACGAGGGTCCAGCTATGTGGACTGAACTGCCAACCTATTCTGACTCCAAAAGCAAATTTAAAGACCTAATAATGTTTCCTACCTTAAATATTTTCAGCATGTTTTATATTTTCTAATTTCTTGGTTTTTTGTGTGCTGTTTTTGAATCATATCATATGTTTGTTTTTATGTTATAGGTTTTTTCTAATGTTGCAAATCGCTTAGAGCTTCTATAGATTAGTCATCATTATTACTATTATTATTATTATTATTATTATTATTATTATTATTATTATTTTTAATGGAAACAAAATAAAATAAATAGGGTACAAAATAAAAGTTATTGAGATTTGAGTACTGGGAACATTTCAGTTAAAAAACTTCAGAGTAGAGAAATGAAATGGGGAAATATTGGCTGTGTACATTGATCATAAAAAACTATTCACTACCATATGTGATTCGAATTCAGAAATTGTATTGCTTGGTCAAAAAAAGTATTTACCTGACAACAGGATGCTGGTTTATTGTTTTTTTTTTTATAGTTTATTCCAGCATTTTTACATATTTTAGACTAAAATGCCACAATCAAAATCTCAATGAAAGTAGTCTATATGTACAGACAGATGAGGTACAGATGATTCTTGATATTATTTTTTTAGGAAAACCCATCTTATGATCATTTTTCATAGAAATACTTAAATGATAAATATAGAAAAGTCTGTTTAAATTTTTTTTTGTGGTATGTATATATGCATGCTGTAAGATGGAATGCATATAGTATGAAGTTTACTGTCTGTTTTGTATGTTACTAATTTCATTTCAGCACGCAAATTTGAATAGTCCACAATCTTCAGTCACCAAACTTTGTGACACACTCTGGTGGCTTAGTGGTTAGAGCATCTGCCACAGAAGATGGAGGTTGTGAGTTTGATCCCAGGCCGAGTCATACCAAAGACTTACAAAAATGGTACTAACAGCTGCCTCGCTTGGCATGCAGCATTAAGAGGTTAGCATTGGGACTGGTCGGCCTGGTGTCAGGATAGTGACTGGGTGGGACATCATGCTACATGTCTGCGGCATGATAGTGCTAGACATCACTATAAACTGCATCACTGCAGACATCTTAGCGATTTGACCGAAAAATTGTTAAAGCTACGTCAAAAATCCTAATCAATCAAACAAATAATGAATTAGAGTATTAAAGTCAAATAAGCACTAAAATGGCATCTGTGTATATTTTCCTGGCAAGACTCAAGCTAAAGCTTCTTTACAAGCACCATATAAACCTCCAAGCTGGTGCAGATTCACGATTACAGAATCCACGATCTTTTTGGATGCTCAATTTACCCTCCTAGATGGGAGCATAGAAACTGACCTGTATTATGAATCTACTGACACTTGCCAATAACTGTTTGGATCAGCTGCCATTTTCAACATGTAATAATAACCTTCCTTATGTTATGCTCATACATTCTAAATGCAAATGTGCTGGTCCTGCAACCACTGAGAAAGAGACTCAGAGAGTTCTAGGGGCACCGTAGAATGAGAGGGTACAGAAGAAGCTTCATTGAAGAGTCTATAAATAAAACTAGACTCCTCAATACAAAACCAAGAAAACCAACACACATGTCCTCAGGGTAGTAACTTTCCACCCTGATGTCCTAAACCTTCAACAGATCATTTGAAAAGCATGGCACCATATTGAATCACCCAAAGAGTTACCTTTCAAGAAGTTCATTTGGTTGTGTACCATAGACATAAAAATCTTGAGGACCATCTATTATGTGCCAATTTACAATGGCAAGACCAAAGGTTCAGGCACATACTGCTGCAATTACCAGCATTGCCTAATTTGCAAACATTTGAAAGAGACCAAATTGTTCAGAAGTTCAACAACAGGATTTAGCTACTTGATTAGTGAGAAGTTAGGATGTCAAGCCAAAATGCAATCAATCATATGACATGCAAAATCTGTGCAAGGTCTGTCTTTGTTGGCAAAATCTATTGCGTTCAGAAAGCAAATGAATAATCACAAAAACTACATTCACAACAAAATCAATGTGAATGTCACCAACCGATACAATTCAGTTTGCAATATTTGCCTAAGTATTTGCATTTATTATTATTATTATTATTATTGTTGTTCTTGTTGTTGTTGTTGATGTCCATTATCCTGCTACACCATTCTCTTGACATCATTCTTTTAGACCTCCATGAATAACTCTACCAGGATATAATGTTATCAGCAAATTGTGTAGATGATTTTTATTTTTGTTGTTGTCATAATGTGCTTTCCTCCTATGTTCACAGCCTGAACACAATTCGTCCAAGAACATTCTTTAGAATTTGCAAAAGGATTTTAATGAGACTCAAACTAAAATATGTGCAAGTCAATAGGCCTGAAGCAATTAACAACAATCTCACAAACTGTTTGCTTCTGTTCACTACACACTAAAAAGATTTTAAAAAAATAATTTTTGTCTCACACAAGATAGCATTTATTAATTCTTGAATGTATCTTTTTTAAATAATACTTTATGTACATGAGCCCTGTGTGGCAGATCTGCTTGGACAATAGTTCCCAACCATTATGAGTATGAGGACCCCTTCTTAGCTTCAGAAACAAATTCAGCCACAAGCCAATATTAGTTGTACTTTTAGGATCTCTTGAAAAAAAACCATGAACACTAGTAAGTCTTTGATTGGGAACATATGTCCAGAATAAGCCAGTTCAACAAGAAACAAATCATGACCCTGCAGGTGCTTTAGTGGATCATTAGCCCATTAGGAGGGATTGTGGTTTCCAGTCCTAAGGACATCCCTGCAATCAGGAAAAACAAATTATTTTCATCTATTAATTTCCATAAAGACTGAGATCCTAAGAATAGTGAAAGGAAATAGTATGGAAGAAAAAATTTCAATTTGTCATGGATTTACTGTTGGGGTTGATAAATGTGTCTCTTGCATCAGAGATGACATGAAATCTGTCAACAATTCACAAATCCTTGACCCATAGCCTATAGGAATCAGATCAGTCAGGCTCAAAATATATTTATCAGACTGGTGTTCAGTACAAGACCATTACTTCTACCACATTAATTGGTCTGGCTTCAGTGGATATGATCATATTATGCAACAGTTTTTAATGAAGCTACTTATAGCAAGCAGTAAATGGAATCTTTTGTTACAGTACTCAAAGAAGCTTATTAATGTTGTGTCTATGAAATCCCATTTATTCTGACACCCTTGTTACCATCTTCTTTCAAAGATATTAGTTAGACTAGGTCAAACTGTTTTGAGTTATATAATTTAATATATTGTGGCGGCTCCTTATTCCCTGCCACATCATTGGGCAGGGCATGTAGAATGTGTTCCATTTGTCCAACCATCTGTCACACTTTTGTTTCCCAAAATATTTTAAGATATTTATGGAACCTGGTCAGTGTATTAGACTAGTAGTCCAGGTGCACATTTTGCCATTCACAATTCTCAAGTTTGAATAATTTTCATGTTTTGAGCATATATATATATATAAACTCTTCATGAATGTTCCTGAAATGTTCATGATTAGTTCATCATTTGAGTTCATGAACAATAATATTCATGAAAGTTCCTCAGCTGATTTCATGAACACTTCAAGAATTTTGATGAATCATGCATGTACTTGAAGTTCATGAACACACTGATGAATTTTTATGAACTATTATAATATCATTGAAGTTCCTGAAATGTCATGAACTTGGTTCATGAACAATTTAAGTACTTTGATGCACCAACAAGAAATTATTTTAAAATGTATATGAAATTTCTATATCATTATATTCATAAAATGTTCATGAAAATTCATCATACAGATTTCTTACAATAATACTGAAACATAAATAAAGGTAAATATTTTTCTTTTTTTGAATATAATACTATATGAAATGTTCATTATTGTGCACTTAACTGTATAGTTCTGGATTAATTTGGGAAAATATTTTCTGGCTAGCATGAACAAAATATATTTGCTATAAAAGCTTTCAATGACTTTGTTCTACGTTTTTGTCCATTACCGTCATAAACTGCATAATTTATTATATTGACTTAGTCATCACTAGTTGCCAATTTGCTGTAAAAACCTAAATATGTAGACAATGATTACATTGATTGGATGATTGTGAAAGAAGATTTGATATTATTGGTTAATATACACACATGATATTGGCCATGAATACATCATCTGTTGTTTGTCATCTGCCTGTCAAGACTTGGTTGTGAACACTCTTGGTTTTGTTGTGAGATTTTGATCAAACTTGGTATGCAAGCTTATCAAGATGTAACATGGATTTTATTATGAGTGTCAGTCATGCCAAATTGATGAGATGACTTTGCATCTGATTGGCTGAATTTGTAACCAATATGGAGGTAACATTTCTGATCAGACTTTGATCAAATTTGGCATACATGCTTATACAATAAAAATCTGAGATAATTGAAAAATTAAGTGATACTTATCAAGTTGAAGTTTGATAATATCCTAGAACCTTTAGTACCCTTAGGTATCAGGATACATGATGACAGACAGGGAGGGGTAGGTGGTGCTTTGTGTGGCTTTTTAGCAAGATCCCCTGACATTTGTTGATAAAAAGCAATATAGTCATACACAGTTTAAAATTAAATGCTGCATTTAAAACCAATAGAGCATATTCATTAGAGTTTTGTACATATATTTATTGATCTGATCACCAATGAATACATTTTAGAGCAACGTACAATGACAAATTTTGTACAGCAGTTTTCATAGTATTTCTGAATGTACCTTGATAGTATACAGTTATTTTAAATTTAGACTAACAATTCAGTGTTTTTGGGTGTCACATCTTTTTGTTCAATTTCCATCTGTCAATAGCTGGAGAAATATCTTAGTCTTATTTGTAGCAAGCTAACACATTATTTTATCCTTGATATTATTTGGAAAAAAATTAATTATCTTAAGGTGAAACAGGAGAAAAGAAAAAATATTTCAGCTGAGAAGACAATAACAGCCCCCTACCTACCCCAACATCTTATATAGTAGATTAATTTGCTAAGATTTTTTTTATTAATAGTTCGGTGAAATCTATAAACTGCAACTAAATTGGTATGATAAAACTCGTACTGTGAAAGATACTGTACTGATGAATGTATTTATAAAAATAAGAAGTATTGATAATGAGGCCTACAATTTTCTAGCTAAACTACTGATATAATAGGCAAAGAAACTTTCATTTGGATGCCAGGGCCAACACCCAGGTCATGATATTTATCAGAGATGGCTAGTAAACACAACACACACTTACTCATTAAACTAGAAAATTTAAATATTTGACATTTCGTGTTTTGGAAGGTTTTTATATTTGAAATTTTTCCAAAAGTTTGGTTTGGCCTTAATATTCCATATGATTCCATTTACCCACAGCAGTTCATATGTGACATGCATCAAACATGTGGTTAAAGGATTATAAATATCATTACATTTTGTAATATTTGCCATTAATGCATGACAGATACAGCTGTTTTTAAAATATAAAGATAATTTAAAAGCTTTTTTGTCATCAATAATGGAAAGATGCTAATATCATTAATGTCATAAGAAGATTCCTTGGGAATTTCTGTACATAATACTGATGGAAACTACTGACAGACCAGTACAGTGAAAAAGTACCGTGGTATATACCAATAAAGTAAAGAAAAAAATAGTATACCATGCAGAACTCAGAAATACCTCACATCTCTAGTAAGTTGTCATTTTAAAATTAAGTTACAACAAGATTATTTTGGTCAGTATTCACATTGTGATAATTAAAATAGAAATAAGCAAGTTTTATGACCATTATTTTGAGCACTCTCTCGCTCGATTGATCGATCAAGATATCTTATGATAGCTAGGTGATCCTAAATGAATGAAAGCTCTTTATGACTGTGTTTTCATCAGAGGAATTCATATGTCCATTTTGTCCCAATTGAAAATGGTGCCAAGCTGACATCCATTATGTCCACCTCAGCAGCTAAATTGAAAATCCTCGTTACTGCAGAATCTAGTGATGGTTTCAGCAATCAACAGTTAAAATGAAAAAATGGTCTAACCATGAATTCCTGCAAATTATTTTCACTCAGTAGAGTTTTGCATTTTCTTCCATTTGTCTATTTATCGTCCATTATCCATACTTTTATTTAAATAGCAAAACTACAAAATATTTAATGTTTGACATTCGTTTACTTATTAAACTAATGGTGCCCTTTTGTCTATAGCAATTCTTCAGTTTTAATAATTTGTTGACATTTCATCTGTTGGTTTCTTTATCATTTTTGTTTCTCTAGCATAGCTTCCAGACTCTTAAAGTTATCTCTTTAAAAATTGGTCCCCATACACGATAATGGTCCCCATGTGCCATTTGTTACACATAATTTTACGCAAATGTTACGCAAAAGTTTCAGTATTTTTTGTGCATTGTGGATTCATTATCCTCATTTCTTAGAAATATTCTTATTGCCACTTCTCCTGTTTAGATGGTCAGATTGACAAGATCAGTTGTCATGACTGGAGATTTTATGTGCAATTACTTATGGACAACGAAACTTCATTCATGAATTATTGTTTTTTTTCTTGTACTTATTTTGAAATTGTATCTACAGAATACCTTAGTTTTCATCTATCCATGGTGTCAGATTCAAGGTCAAAGGTCAAGAAACTGATTGTTGTCTGCACTGCACCCAAGAACATATCAACTCAGTTCATACAAGAAAATAGTTTTGTTACCAAATTTTGTATGTTGGAATTTCGCCAGAATATTTCAGATTTTGATACCAGCACAAACAAAATAAAATGAGAGAAGAAATTACTTTTCATGAATTCCTACCCAGATTCTTTTTGGCCAGTGAAGTTCACAGTACATTATGCAGTGATAGTAGAAAGTACATCATAAACCATACCAGAATTTACATAGTTATTAAATTATTGTGGTGAAAATTCTGCATTCTGAAGTAATTATGGAAATAATAATTTAAACAGGATTTTCTTTCTCAAAAATGGTCACTTGCAACAGTCTGATGTCTGTTTGACAACTCAGTACTTCCTCTGATTGGCTGATAGTTAATACCAATATTATGGGCATGTCAGCTGAAGTGACCTTGCATAATAGAATTGGTAGGAATCCATTATTTGTGTAAACATCATTTAATGACAATAAATGCCTATTATGAAGTCTGTTACTTTTGACTACAGTGCTATAAAAAATGTACACTTGGATTCCTGATAAGCATATATTTAGGATGGCATCCCTGACAACTCCACAATTATCAAAATGACTAGTTTTTCTGGGTTGAGACAATTTGAATTGTGCATTACGAAAAAGTTAAAGAATTTCCATCAATTTCACAAATGCCACATAAACATAAAACCTTGAAATATCACTTAGACTTTTATTGTCATAAAGAAATGTAATTTAAGTGTCAGTTCTTCTTAGTTACCCTTAAAATAAGGTTTCATTATATGCTCATTAGACATGTAGCTTATTCGGCTTGTCGAATACCACTCTGAGAAAACAGCTTATTGTGATTTGTATCCTTATAAGATGGATCCAGCAAACAACATTGACACTAGTCTGCTGTCACATAATATGCTGATGAACAAGAATCAGTTTTGTTTGTTCCACTGATTACTCTTAACAAACTGTAGAGATCCAGATCTGCTGGTACATTTTGTGATCCAACTTGTATGTATGTTCCTTTCACTTGTTTTATAACCAGTAAATATTCAGATAGGATCCTCTTTCATTAGTCAGATGTTGGGAAATATTTGACATGCTTTCTCTGTATTTTCTTGCAGGTGATTGTGCCCAAGGTAAAGGGAGAGAATCTTGGTATCGTGATTGTCGAGTCTGGCTGGGGTTCTATGGTCCCTACAGTGGTAGTTGCCAATATGGCCCCAGCAGGTCCAGCAGCCCGCTGTGGTCAGCTGAACATTGGAGATCAGATAATCTCAATAAATGGGATCAGCTTAGTGGGATTACCTCTCTCAACCTGCCAAAATTATATAAAGGTACAAAAAGGCATTACTAGATTTTCCTATTTCTTCAGGATTGTTACAGACTGAAATGTCCTGAAATTGATTTAGTTCAGGTTTAAAATTAAAACAAATGTAAACAAGACTGTTTGTATTTATGATTACCTAGACAAATACAGTGTATTAAAACAGATGTGAATTCAGTATTATTTTTACAGTACCAACTTTTTTAATGGTTGCTGCAAACCAAGCATTAAAGGCCTATTAAACAACGGTCCTTTTTTTTGAAAACAAAAGCATTATCCCTCCCCTGTCCACAAATTTAAAAACAAATTAAAATGTCATATTTTTTTGTATCCTGAAATTTTATATCTACCCCAAAAAAAATTTTTTTAAAAAATAGCTGTTAAAATTTTTAATATTCTTAGTAAATGGTAGAAATACATGGAATTTGCAGTTTGTTTTTACTGGTTGCACTGGCACAATTTTCGCACATTATTGGCTTTAACATGCTTTTCTCAAGGAAACACTGAGGCAGGTGACCCAACCCGGCCAGGGTAGGTATTGAATCTATAACCCTTAGGTTATGCGTCTGGCACTCCACTGACTGTGCTACTATTGATATAGATTGTCAAAAAAAAGCAGCAGCTGATTAGTCGTGTGAAAGATCAAATGCGTCTTGGAGACAACTAGTCAAATTGGTTTTGAATCCCCAGATAACCTTATTTTGGATGAAGTCTTTTTTGGTCCTAATAGTAGCATTAAAATAACTGTATTCTATAATATAATTCCTGAACCAGTCTAAGTGATTTAGCATGTATATGTCATTTGAGCAATTTATTTTGATGTTAAAGATAATCTTGATGTAATGAAATAGTATTGATATTGGAATTTGTTTGCATTGTCAGTTGCATCCATTATCAGTATCATGATCTAACTCATAGGCAACAACATGATATCAACCACAGTTGGTGAACTTAAAATGAATAATTATATCATTTCAAGCCACTAACAACGATTACTGGGTACTGTGTACATTTACATGCAACATAAATGGCACTGCATATACATGACATGTAGATATACGTTTACAAAAACAAAGAAAATTAAGCATCACAACTGCAGCCAGATTATATGTAAAAGAAAACACCAGAAAACATTATCATTTAAGAAGGTTTTATTCTTATTGCCAAACAAGGATATATAGCAACCTAGTTTACATTGCCAGGTAACGACATGCATTGAATTTGCCAGGTTCATAAATACATAATTATAGCGCTAGAAATATTAATTATTCAAAAACAGTATATTCAGTGAAAATATATTTTTCATTCATAAAAGAATTATCCAGAGAAAAAAGCACTGCCTTTTCATATCAGTTATTATGTTCCGTATATACTCACATATAAGCCTGTTCGCGTATAAGCCAACCCCACCCCCCACCCCACCCCTGAATTGGTAAAACTGTTATAAAGCGCATGACCCGCATATGAGCCAACCCATAATTTCTAGACTACCGGTATGTCACAAGATGCACAAAGTGAGTTCTGAATACATTTATTTAGGCAAATCACATTATTAAATAAAATGAAAGTAAGAGAGCTAATTTATATGTTGAAATAAAACATATCTGAAGTGTTAAGTTTTAATGGAAATTTAATTAATCCTCTTTCTAAAATCATGAAATATAAAAGTTCAATCACTTTTAGAATCCTTCAAAATCGAGCTCTGTATCAGATTCACCAAACAGTTCACGAAACTGCTTCTGCTATGGGCGTGCTTTCATCATATACGTCATCATTCTCAAGTATTGTGACAGTTTATAACTTTTAGCAGAAACCATGTCCACTACCATATCTCATTAAACAATACATCTAAAAGTCGGCATGTATTAGTAAAGTCATTGGCATTGTGCAACAAAACAAACCTATTATCCCTGAGGCATTTACCACAGATTATGCATCTGGTAGCTATTGTACAACACTCTACCGCTAACAAACCACTTCGCTTTGCAAACAACTAAACAACAGTAGTATATAAACTGTGGCTGCTGATTACCTCTAAAACACCTGTCAAAGAAATCCCACAAATTATATTGTTTTACAATTATTGACACTGACTTGTATATTGCACTGTTATTTACCCTTCCAAAGTATACAACAAACTCCTATGGAGCCTTTCGCTATTGTTCCTTTAAGACTGTCATACATGTATTTCTACTCTCTATCAAAATGTTTGTTGTATATACCTTCAGTATCTTAATTCTTTCATATTTACACTGAAATAAGCTAGTGTGCATTTGTACGATTCCGTATAGTTTAATAATTTATGATTAGCTGAGGGTTAAATACTTGACTGGAGATTACTAATATGGCAATTCTTTTGGAAAATACACGTACCACCTTGGCTCAAATAACACATATGGCTGCATTTTCTGGTGGATGGATATCTGTCAAATAGACGTCAAATACGTTAAAACATGTTTTTCATTCATTATCTTACCACCTAAATTAGAAAAAAAATATTTGCTTCACTTCACGACAGCACAACTCTTATGAGCCATGTGACATCATTAGGTGTGTGATCTCATCTTCGGTGATCGACAGAAACAATAAATACTGGAAATCGAGGGGAAAAAAGCTTTAAAAATTTCAGACTTGTACCTTGGCCTGCAGATAAACTGACCCACCTTCTTCCAGGCCTTATTTTTTTCTAAAATTTTTCGGCATATACACGAGTTTATACGGTACATAAATAGTATGTACATACAAAATACATACCAAAAAAAAGACTTGAAAATAATTTGCTTTAAGCAGCTAATGCAGTTATAACCTTTGGGTTTGGCTGAATCACAAATTGCACATCAAACAAGTTAAAATGGTCTGGCCATGTGAAAATTGACTGATCAATAATATTACAGGAACACAGTAAATATAGTTAATGAACAATTCCTTGGCATGCAAAAAATTGAGCTGTTAGATAGTATTGGTGATTGCAAGTTTAAATAAATATCTCATGCAACTACATCTAGACCGTGTTGATCTATAAAATGGTTAAAGAACGAAATTGATGACAGAAATAGCATATTGCCAGGATACCAAACCAACCAATTTGTGGCATACACTTTAAGATTTTAGCTGCCATTTTTAGCTGATGTTATGTCCTATGGCCATTATTTGTCATTTGTCACATGTCTTGCCATCAGGAATTGCTTGTTAGCTATTTTTGATTTGATTTCAGTAAAACTTGGAATATGGGTTTATATTATCATAATCTCAGACGGATTCAATAATGGGTGAGATCAATGCATATTAAAAAGGTGATCTTGCTCCAGACTTTTTAAAAATTTATCCATTATAAGGCCATATTTCTGGTTAGCCATATATCCCTTTTATTGATCCCTTTGTTATCAAAATTGGAATATATGCTTATATCTTTAAGATTTCAAATGAATGGGATCCATCTGTAATAATGAAAGTGATTTTATATCTGACTGACCTTGCTACCACTTTAGTGGCCATATTTCTAATCATGTTTTTATCAGACTTGGAATAAATGATCATCACAGATAATAAGTGAGATGGAAAAAAATGACATGTTGTTACCACTCTGCAGACTTTAAAGCCACAAGGCCACTGTTGTAAACATAATGTTGTATATGGAAAATCATCTGAATAATACTGAATCTTGAAAGATATTGGTCTTGAACATTGTTAGATGACATTAAAACTAGATCATAAAGATGTTTTGTCACATTATGAGCCATGTTATTTCTCACTTGAACTGAGAAACCAACCATTTTTCATGTGTATGATTTAATCCATTCCACTTAACAAAAGCAGTCCTACCTCTCTTAATTCCCTTTCTAATCATATATTGTGCCACATGCAAATGTTGTTGCTATTAGATTAGTCATTGATGGAATTTGTTGAATGTATGACACCACTGCTTTTGAAGCACTCCCAAGAAAGTACAGAATTACTACTTTGTTGACGTATTTAAAGGGAAGCAGCTCTTAATTCTATGCTTTAATTGAATATTAGAATGTCCTTTAAACCTAATATCTTGATTATTTCAAAGAATAGTTTATGTCAGTTTTATTAAACAGTTAATTTATTCCATGTAAACTTTATTTAGATTGGTAAAATGGTGAAATTAATAATCAGCGATACAATAGCCTTGCTGTCTTAAATATTTAAACATGTCGTTAGACCTTGGATGGGTTCAGTACAAGATCTGTGCATATAATTCATATTATATTATATCTGATTGGCTGAATTTGTTACTATTCTAGAAGCTATATTTGTGATTGTGTTATTATCAAACTTAGAATAAAAATGCTTCTATCATCAAGATCTTGTTATGTGTCAGTAATGAGTAAGATCCATGTATATTTTATGAGGTCATCTTGTATGTAATTGGATGAGTTTATTACCATTTGGGAAACCATAAGTCTAATCTGGGTTTATATAATCATCAGGATTGGATTATGGGCTTATATAACCAGATCTTGGACAGTTTTAAAAGTAAGCTTGGTCAGTACATATTAAGGAGGTAGTGTTGCATCTGATTAGAGAAGCTGTTACCACTCTTTAAGGCATATTTTTTATCTTTTGCATTTATTATTGTCAAGATCCTGGATGATTTAAATTAAGAATAAGAGACTCTGCATATTAGTTAATTAGTTGTTTTTTTAAAAGCAAATTTTCTGAATATTGGAATCAGCATAATATAAAAGTTTAGGATATAGTTTACATAGGCTATGTTCTTCCAGTATTTCTTGAGCGAGTTAAGTGAAATGGTCATTGGTCAAGTGAGTGATATCTGGTCCATTCTTGTTATTCACATAGGATCTCAACAAATTACAGCTTGCATGTGTTAAGGAATATTGTAGCAAGACAAACTTATCCATATGATGCAGATTTTTGCTTGTTCAGTACTTTTATTATTGTCTCACCTTCATTAACATACTGGTCCCTTATCTACCAGTAGAGTCAGTATCACCATCAGCAGCAGCATTGCTTTGTTTTTAAGTTTTCACAAGTCAGATACATGGGTGATACATCAATAATTGATGCAGGTGAGATATTGTGGAGAATACATTAATAATAGATGCAGGTGAGACACCTGGTTCCACAGAACATGTTTAAAGAATTGAACTCAATATTTTTTTAAAACAATGTTTACAGAATGTAAAGCATCAGACAGTGGTCAAGCTGACCGTGGTACCATGTCCCCCAGTGGTAGAGGTGCTAATTAAGAGGCCAGATGTTAAGTATCAGCTGGGATTCAGTGTACAGAATGGAGTGGTAATTTGCACATTTTATATAGATACATTTGTTATCATATTGATAAGAATATTTTTTTAATAACAAAATGCTCAGAATAGTGGCTTTTACATAGGGTGTCAGCAATACCTAGATATTACTGTAATTGCAGTCCAGCAAAATCATATCCAGTGCTAACATCATCTGCTCAGCAATCCTGTCAGATCCAAACAGTTTAATCTCTGTAATTAAATTGTAATTGTAATACTTTTATCATTCAGAATCACTATCTTTAATTGAAAATGTCAGTCCCATTGGTGTTTACATTATGTGGGTTAATTTCAGTCTCATTTTAAGCACCAATTACCATAAGGATTTTACGAATTTTGAGTTAGAGCTCAGCATTTTGAATTATGTTGTCAAAAAAATTCTGTAAAGTCTACATTTTCTGGGTTAAAATTTAGAACAGGAGTTTTGAATGTAGACAGATTAAAGAAATATGCTTTAGCACAAATATGGTAGTAGTAGGGGGCCCCCTGTGGCCAAGTGGTCTAAAGCGCTTTCCGTTACGGATCACTGCCATCTCACATCTGTCTGCGTGGGTTCGAGTCTAAGATTCGGCTCATGTAGTTATGTGAGAAAGCTTGCCAGTAGCTTCTCGTGGGTCGGTGGTTCTTTCTGGTAGTTTTCCCGGCTTCTTCCTCCACCAATAATACTGGCAGCTATGTATAGCCTATCGTGTGCTTAAAAACGGCGTTAAACCCTATTTTTAAAA
Source organism: Unio delphinus (assembly GCA_029339505.1). Classification (NCBI taxonomy): domain Eukaryota; kingdom Metazoa; phylum Mollusca; class Bivalvia; order Unionida; family Unionidae; genus Unio; species Unio delphinus. The sequence continues at coordinate 14,406,731 of JAQISU010000106.1, read as the reverse complement.
ACAAAATATGGTAGACTGATACATTGAATTTAGTTTCACTGTGTTGATAAAAAATCTGGTGAATAATGGGAAATCAGAAAATGAATGAAAAATGGAATCATAGAGTAAAAGGAAAAAGGAGGGTACAGATTATTTGTGAGATAAATTTATGTTTATGACTATGGCCAAAAATATTGAAGGATTTAAAGGTTGTAGAATTTAAGAAATTGATCCATTTATTCTCAGTGGACTTTAATTGTTACTGACCATATATGGGTATGTATAGACATTCAGGTAGATCCAATATGACTGTATAGATTTTAAGTCATCATGTTATCTATTTTAGACAGGCTTCATAGATTCCAAAAACTCATGCTTAGATTCCTAATAAACATGCTCATGGTCCAGTATCTTTGTATCACAAATTATCAGTCTGTCACCAATTGCTTTTTCCAACTTGTTCTTAAAAACCACTGGAACATTTTCAACCAGGCATGGTAGAGAGCATCCATGTCTAGACCGTTGTTTACATTATGCCAAACCACTTTCAAATATAGCTGCCACTACTGAAATTGGAAAACCTTTAAATGACTTTATGGTCAATGAAAAGAATTTGACAGAATTGAATAGAAAGCATACTTGAGATTTTCATTTAATGTAAATAATTATAACCCTCATCAAATACGGCCTTTGTTATTAAAATTTGAAAAACAATTGTATCTTTTCAAATAGTGCAGAACAGATTTTAATTGTCAAATGTGATTGTCATTACTTATAAACAATGAACAAAATTTGACAAACTTGAACAGAAAGCACCTAACTTGAGAATTTCAATTTTGTATAAATTGAAAATTTATACAAATAATACTAAGATGCCTTCAAGTGCGACTGTCATTACTATAAAAAAAAAAAAACAATGACAATTTGTGTAAAATGACTGAAGAGAATTTGACCAATTTTAACAGCAAAGCATCTTAGTACAAGGGGCATTCAAATGTGATCGGCCATTGGGTATGACAGCGTCTTAGCAAACAGGTATTTTATATATTTAGAAATGATGCAAATCTGACATCTAACATGACTTTACTAAAATAGAGGAGTCTTCCAACCACTTCTCAGCAATAATCACTGAACAGAATTATACTAAATTTCACAGAAAAATTTGTGGCATAAAGTGCTTTCATGTTGGTATAAATGATGCTGCTGCATCCTCTAATATGTTACAGAAAATGGAAAACAATTTTCACAACTTCTTAATTGACCACATGTTATAGGTTACATCTTCTCATGAAGGTCTTTAATGTATTTTTAGAGTATGATGATTGGCCATTTACTACGCCTTTTCTGACATTGAAAATGGAATAGGAACAAAGTTGTCAGGAAATATTTTGGTATAAATTATACAAATTGATGCTGATCTGCTTTCGAATGTTTCTGCCATTATTATTAATAGTTGAACCTTTTAATTACTTCTTAAATATACAACAAATTCTGTACAGAATTTGACCAGATTTGACACAAATAGTCCTGACATGATGGATTTCAAAACAAAATTAATGTAATCCATCATCAAGAGTACCTGATGTTTCTAAATATAAAATATTAGCATACATCATAACCCGTATTTCTTGCTGACTGTCTTTATATTAAGATTTTCATTAGAGTCAGGTGAGACCGCTGAGCCACAGCTTGAACCTCTGGTTCTATACCATCTTAGTCAAAGGCAGATATCAACATTTATTTATCTCACGAACAAACTTTTCTAATTATTTAAATTTTGCATGTCTTTTGATACCTTGTTGCATTAATTAATTCCTCAGTTTTATTGCTGATGTTAATTTCCAAGAAAAACCTAAAGCAAGTTATGTTTTTTTGATGGAGCATACATTAGTTGGAAGTAAGACATAGTGATCACTTTTCCAACAGCATTGTCAGGGGCAATGGTTACCTCAAAAGCTTGTCAAAGGTTTTGTTTGACGTTCTCTAAATCACTTCATAGATTCAAAATCAGCCTTAGCAGGATTCATATTGAAGTAAAATAGTTCACCCAAAGACATGTTTACTTGCCACATTTATTTTGGAGCCAAGATCTCAATCATAGAAAATTTGCCTCATTTACCTTCAAATCACAGTGACAATCATAGAAAATTTATGCTAAAGTTTAGATTGAACATTCAGTTTTTTAAATGGCTGTAACACTGAGTATTTGGTATGTCCCTGTGTTCATCATGCTTCAGAATATATGCTTATATCATGAAGATAAACATCAACAAGTTCAGTAATGAGCTAGATCCATGTGTCTGATTGTCTGAGTTTGTTACTATTCAGGAAGTGCATTTCTGATCCAATTTTGATGAAATTTTGAATATTTGCTGGTATCATCAAGTGATGAGTGAAATGCACACATTTTAATGAGGTAATTTTACATTCATTTAGCTTTGCCTGTTTCCAATCTGGAAGACTTATTTCTGATCCAGTTTTGATCTAATTTGAGATATCGGAATATATCAAGATATTGGACGGGTTCAATAATAAGTGAGATTTGCACATATTATTGGTGTAATCTTCTATCAGATTGGTTGGGCATTGTACCACCCTTAAACCATTTTTAAGATCTGAGTTTGACCTAACTTGGAAATATGTTTATATCATCAAGCTTTTGGACAATTTTGATAATACATAAGGAGATCTTGTATCTGTTTGCCTGAGAATATTACCACTCAGGGAGTCATAATTATGTTCATATTTTTGCTTGTATCATCAAGATATATGTTTTTAAAAAATGTATGACTAAGATCTATAAATATTGATAAGGTTATCCTGCATATGATCAGGCAAGCCTCGTATATTTTATGAGACTGTATTTATGTCCTGATTTTAACCCTTAAAGTGCTAGTTGTGACTTTAGTCATGCGGTCAGCTGATGTCTCATAGTGCTTGTCGTGACTTAAGTCATTTTCTTGGTAAGCAACAATGTACACATCTGTTACTTCAACTAGCCATGACTTCTTGTAAAACTATATTTGATTGGTTTAAAAATGCCTGGAACAAGCATTCCGTTGTACTTTACTATGTATTTATTGAAGTTTTACAAATACTCACTTTTGAGCATGTGGTACCTGAAAATAATTAAAATGGCCGACACTGAATTTGATGGTGATATCTTGCAACAAATACTGGCTTCTGATAGTGATGATAAAAATGATTTTGAAGAATTTGAGAAGGATTAAATTATTGGAGAAAGCGAAGTGTTGATGGAAATACCCATGAATGATTTTGAGCCATGAATTGATGTGGAACTGGAGTCTGATGTACATCCTCGCTTGACATGAAAAAGTGGCACGCCTGTGAAACCCCATTCACTGGTAATTCAAAATTAAATGTTAAGATGGTGAAAAATGAACCTGTGGACTATTTAAGGTCTTTTTTGAAACGAATTATTGCATCTGATAGTAGATCAAACAAATCGTTATGCAGATCAGAAAGTTCATGGGGCAGACTGGAAGAGAACAGCTGCATGAAGAAATGGCAACCTGTCACACCTGAGCATCTAAAACTTGGTCGCATTGATTATAGCAATGGGTTTGGTGCATACATCTTATTTTGATTCTTTACTGGGTTACTAATGATGTGATATCAAATGCATACTTCAGCAAAAAATGAGTATGGGATAGATTTCTAGCAATTCTACGCAATTTACACCTAGCAGACAATGAGAACAGTCAAGGTGACCCTTTACACAAACATTTATTACTGAATGGGGTGGGTGGGTCTAAACATACCTCTAGCATTCATGGAGAGGATGTTTACAAGACTGTCACCTTTTCTTTACCTGTGATTTTCACAATTTAGATATTACATTGTGACAGACATATAACATGTAAATGGTTGAACTACTAAAGAATATAACAATTCTTAGATATATTTAAACCTTTTCCATGGAAGAAAAAAAATACAGATAAAATACAATTGCAACTCTTCATTTGACCTGTATTTGCACCTGTACATGCAAATATGTTAAACTTACATGTGTCATGATGCTAATTTTAAAGTGTAGACATCTACAATCATTTTTCATATAGGGTTTGTGTATCTATTGTGTATAGTTATTGAAATACATGCAATTTAAAAACTGTGCAGTTTTCTTCTTTTTTTTCTTTTTCTTAAACAGTTCAGCACTGAGGGGTCCTATACTGCAAAACAAAGTAGCACTTTAATGGTTAATATTTAACACAACTGTGACCATTGAACTTTGAAACCCTAATCAATAAGGTTATTTCTTACTATAAGGATCAATAAAAATTAGTAATAGGCTGATGCTGTTAATGCTGCTAATGCTGAGATTGTTATGATACTGGATGAGTTTTAATAAGAATTGGTCTTGCATATGATATGGAGATTTTTTTATTACCCAGTTTATTATCATTGGGCAGGTACCAGAGTAACTGGATACCTGTTTGCATCTTAATTGAAATAATCTTGTAATTGCTTGGCTAAAATTGTTAACACTGTGGAGACTGAAGTCAAATCAGATTTTGTCACACTTTGCCTAATAAGTTTATAATGTCAGATTCTATAATAATTGCAATTTGAAAATGTCAGGCAAATGCTTTGCTTCAGATTGACTGTGTTTGTTGTCTCTCTAAATATAGAAATTATTTTTTTCATCGAATTTTAATAAAACTTGGTAAATTGGTTTAATCAAGAATGATTTTGGAGGATGTCAACCAAAAGCCAAACACTATGCATATTAATTATATCTTTAAAAAGAAGTATTTACAAGATATAGAATATTTGGTTAAATCAACATTATTTAAGATGGTTTCCATAGCTTTTGTTCTTACAGTACTACACATACCTGCTTAGTTAAATTGTCAACTTGTGCAAGACAGGTGAGCAGTAACAGGCCCATTGAGCCTCTTGTTTTACTTGCTTACATTTCCTAACCCCTTGATGGATTTTTTTTTATATATTTGGCATGATTAATGTTATATATTTTTTATTTAATTGTTGTTTTAATTTTTTTATTTTATTCCATTACATGCTGTTGTAATGTAATATTGTTTATTGGACTTTATATTTTTAGAATTAAGTTCAGTTCTGTCTGTGACTTTAAAAAAAAAAATTCTTTTATAAACACCTAATAATAGAAACACTGTATCTAGTGTGTGACCTTGATTCAGAACCAGTGATAGTTTTTGTAAGCAACTTTTTTTTTTATATAGTTTTAATTCTTTCTCAGAGTAAGAGTTATTAAGTGGAAGTCAAGGCCATGCCTGGATGATGTAATATTTATCATATAACAAACTTCTATTTCTGGATCTGTTTTGCATCATAGACTGATGTATTGAGAGAGAATTGTCATTTGTGCCTTTACACTGAAGAAGTCGAGTTGTTTTATGTTGTGACCAGTTTTTCGCTAATTTTTTTATTTTTGTCAAATTATTTTGAATTTCAAGTGAACAAAATTAATTCTTGGACAAGGACATTTATCAAAATTTATACAGGATTCAAAACCTGGAATAATATTGTCCTGTGATTCAACACGAGACTGTTGACACTGCAGCACTTTGCTGACTATTAATGATGTCGTCTTCCATTTTGGATTTCATCAGGATTCGAACTTAGATTCATTCAGAACATTGTATTACAAGGAGTTCTTTTTTTTAAATTCTTTATTTATATTTTTATTTGATTCGTAAAACCATAAGTTCTGTTTTCTCAATTTTCACTTGATGTTCTAGGAATAAATTTGTTACATTTTACAAAGCTTGTTGTCTTCACATTTTTCCTGCTAATTTTTGTAAGAGCCTAGACTTGTAACAGTAAGTATGAAGCTAAGCCACTTTAAGTGGTGACATTCATCCATGCCTTTTGGACCATGGGGTCAAAGTCACAGTTATGAGAGAGATGCATTTGAATTTTTTTTAACATTTTTTATGTTCTTTTCTTTCCCAAACTCTTGGATGGATTTTCTTCCTACTTAGGATGAATCATTATACACTTTAGACCTTAAAACTAACTTCAGAGTTTTACATTGTGAATCAATGCTTTGATTGTTTAATCATTCAATGCCTGATCTTGTTTTTATACAGTCACGAAGTAAGAAAGAATCCTATTGATTTTGGGGTCAAAATGTAAAAGGCAAAGGTAACTGTTGAAAGTGTTTTCTGCACAGTAACATTAGTTCTGTATCACAGACCTGGATGCACATTGTGGATGGTTAACACTTAGGCAAAGAAAGAAGCCTGTTGATTCTGGATTAGGTATGTTGAGGTCAAAGTCACTGATTTTGCCTTTACCATTTAGCATGAAGAATAAACTTTGAGATGTACGATAGATACCTTTGTTAGTGCAAAGTAGTTAGAGAACTTTGATGCATCTCTAAAGAGCAATGTTTTTGCAGATTTTTTTTCAGAAAAATAAGTTAGAAGCAAGAATATTCTGCTTTGCCCAAGATTTTTTGACCATACAAGACAGATTTGTAGCCTGAAAAAAGTTTTCATTAATTTTTTTTTGTCTTATTTTAGATCTGCAGTTTACTACGTGGTGGTATAGCTGAAAGAGGTGGTGTGCGTGTCGGACACAGAATCATAGAAATTAATAATCAGAGTGTAGTAGCTGTTCCTCATGAAAAAATTGTGTCATTATTAGCTAACTCTGTTGGAGAGGTGAGCATATTCAATGACGTTTTTGTGATGCCTAGGGTAATAATAATAATATGTATGTATGTGCAGCATATCTGCACAATCCAAGCTATATATTGCTAACAAAAGCCAAGTAGCATAGTGTGAAATGAAAACATTTGTTTTAAAAATCTTCAAGAAGACAAACTTTTTCAGTCAAAGTGAATATGCACCATGAGACCAAAGATACAAGGTAGAAATGTTGTGGAAACTTTGTAAAAAGGAATACAAAACACCACATTCAGATGAAACATTACATTGGATGCATCCATTGGTAGACCAAGAGGAACACACTCAGGTCATCATTGCATATATTGAACATTGCTGTATATTGTTTAATAATCAATGTTGCTCATCAGTTAACATGATTTTCTCTTGGACGAGATTGCATTAAAGAGCATCCCTCTTGGATGGTGGTCCTTCCAATAAGGCCAGCATTTTAATACAAAAAAAAGAAAACTTTTCCCATCAAGAGTGGGCACATAATAAGGTTTGCAGCTGGAAATGATATGGAAATTGTTGATTTCTAAATTCAACACATTTACATTTGTTACAAAATCCCCAAAGAGAGCTCAACCTGAATCCATACAAAAAGATAAGTTATCTAATTATACTTACTGATTTGTGTCATTGTGGCAGTCATATTTAAAGTCAGATAAACAGCATTTTCATTTAGGACTAACCAGTTGTCATAATTAATTTCTACGGATAACCCAATGTTGAAAAGGACTTTTCATTTAGGATTAACCAGTTGTCATAATTAATCTTCTGCTGATAACCCAATGTCGATATGACTTTTCATTTAGGATTAACCAGTTGTCATAATTAATCTTCTGCTGATAACCCTATATCAATATGACTTCATTTAGGACTAACCAGTTGTCATAATTAATTTCTGCTGATAACACTATGTCGATATGACTTTTCATTTAGGACTAACCAGTTATCATAATTAATCTTCTGTTGATGACACTATGTCGATATGACTTTTCATTTAGGACTAACCAGTTGTCATAATTAATCTTCTGCTGATAACCCAATGTCGATATGACTTTTCATTTAGGATTAACCAGTTGTCATAATTAATCTTCTGCTGATAACCCTATGTCGATATGACTTCATTTAGGACTAACCAGTTGTCATAATTAATTTCTGCTGATAACACTATGTCGATATGACTTTTCATTTAGGACTAACCAGTTGTCATAATTAATCTTCTGCTGATAACCCTATATCAATATGACTTCATTTAGGACTAACCAGTTGTCATAATTAATCTTCTGCTGATAACACTATGTCGATATGACTTTTCATTTAGGACTAACCAGTTGTCATAATTAATCTTCTGCTGATAACCCAATGTCGATATGACTTTTCATTTAGGATTAACCAGTTATCATAACTAATCTTCTGCTGATAACACTATGTAGATATGACTTTTCATTTAGGATTAACCAGTTGTCATAATTAATCTTCTGCTGATAACCCAATGTCGATATGACTTTTCATTTAGGACTAACCAGTTATCATAATTAATCTTCTGCTGATAACCCAATGTCGATATGACTTTTCATTTAGGACTAACCAGTTGTCATGATTAATCTTCTGCTGATGACACTATGTCGATATGACTTTTCATTTAGGATTAACCAGTTGTCATAATTAATTTCTGCAGATAACCCTATGTCAATATGACTTTTCATTTAGGATTAACCAGTTGTCATAATTAATCTTTGCTGATAACCCTATGTCGATATGACTTTTCATTTCAGAGGAGTAGCAGCAACCAAAGTTTTAAGATTGTGGTCATAATGGATGTCAGACAGGCAACTATTTCATTTAGTACTGACTATGATGTCATACAACATCGTCTGGTTATATGAAGCCATAATATTAACAGTGCCTTCCCAATCTTGTGCTAAGTTGGAGCAATCAACCAATTATTGGTTGAAAGGGTGTCATTGTGCATACAAAACTTTTTTTTAGGTTTTGTATTTTTATTAAATACTCAAAAAGCACATTGAACCTGGTGACCCATAGTGAGAAAATGAGACTGATGCAGAAAGATAATTATAGCCGGATGTATGTACACTGATTTAATAGACAAGGTTTTAAACTGGTTTTGCACTGTAATTGATCATTTGCAACCATTTTAAATAACATTGATATGACTTTGTCATAAAATGCATATGATTTGTAAAAGAAAATGTCAAATATTTACAATAAAATATGGTCGAAACAGCCAGTTTGAAGATCTTGTATAGTATAAAACCATTAGAGATTGTTTCAACACTTGGCAGTCAACCTGAAGAATTGCTGTGAATTCCTTTCAGAAATTAGAATGTCAATTCCTTCCATAAACTCGTGGTGTCTTCCTTGTTGACGTTTTGCAATAACTTATTACTTTGGTGGCAACTATAACACTTTTGCTGTGAATTCCTTTCAGAAATTAGAGTGTCAATTCCTTCCATAAACTCGTATTGTCTTCCTTGTTGACATTTTGCAATAACTTATTACTTTGGTGGCAACTATAACACTTTTGCTGTGAATTCCTTTCAGAAATTAGAGTGTCAATTCTTTCCATAAACTCGTGTTGTCTTCCTTGTTGACATTTTGCAATAACTTATTACTTTGGTGGCAACTATAACACTTTTAAACAAATTAGCAGCTTTTATAAAAATCAAAGCTATGTTTACGAAGAAAGTGATCTTTTCACCTTATGCACTAGTCATTGTCTGGTACTGTGTCCCATATTTATTTCCTTTCACTATGTGCTGGAAGCCAAAGGAATATATCATTTTTAAATCACACTTACTTGTACTGACAAATACTATGCTTCACATCTGTGATTTTGAATTTCTTGCAGTAATAATAGTCAGTAATTATCAAAGTAACTTTGCAATATCCGTCATCATTTGTTATATATATTTGCAGAATTAATTATACAGCGTTGTTTATTAGCTAACTTTAGTATCAGCTGACACTGTTTAAAACACAAATTTTGGATAATTTATTGAGATGTCTGGTTAAAAATGATTGAGTTAATTTGTACTAGAATGGCTCAAGTGCGACCAAAATAGATGTTCTGAGTGTAAGTAATGCTGATTTATAGAGTTGATTCAGGGGAGTTAAGTTTGATTGGAATACTACACATAAATTCAATAAAGAGACTTCTTTAAAAACAGTAAATCGGGTCATTTTATGGCAGAAGAAATCCTACTGGCCCAGAAATGAACTAAACTGTGTTGCATTCAATGTCTACATTTGGGAAAATAAAATGTTAAGGCATCTTTTTCTTTAATTTTCAGATTCATATGAAGACCATGCCTACTTCCATATTCCGGCTGCTTACTGGTCAAGAAACGCCTCACTTTTTATAGTATTTGTTTTATTTTACTTGTCATTGTCTCAGGTCTGATTCACTTTCACATAAAGACTGCCTTTCTGACGTATCACTACAAGTCTGATAGGACCTTAAAACAGCAAACATTCCTAAAGTTGAGTTAAAGTAGAGACTGCCAGTGCCATCTAGAACTTTTGGGGTCACTTAATATATTGACTGAGCAATTTTTGAGCACTTTAAAACAAAAGTGATCTGAGTCACTGGAATACCTGGGAGGAAATAATGTATTGGTATAGAGTTGTTGAAAAGCTATCCAAGTCATGTGGATGCATTTAAAGCAGAATGATCTGAATCAACTGGGTACTTGGTGTTGGAAAGGTGAATGTAGGAGCACAAGCATTTGTATGCTTTTAATGCAATTGCAATTTAATAGTTTTATTTCTTCTTCTTTTTCCTCCTCCATAATGATCCTTTTTAAAAAAGAGAATACTGAATAGTAATATAATTTAATTATCTTGATAATACTTAAATAATCTTTTACACAAAAGCATTGTAGTAATATGCTTAAATTACTGCATCCAGATGATTGCATGTCACAGTGGACCAAAACGGTAAAAGCTGAAGTTTCACATTGATAATATCAATGAAAGAAAATTTTTTCTGTAGTCAATGTTATTTCTTTCTTTTTCTATTAACCACTTTATGCACCAGAGTCCCCATAACATTTTGGCTTAGTTCTTTATCACTCCTGTAAGTTAGCTAAATGACAGTTAAGCACTTGATAAATATTTTCTCTAGCAAGATGCACACAAATCAGACAAATTGAAATAAACATTAAACACTGTTTGTATGCCCCCCACATGCACAACAGTTGTAGAGGGATAAGAAGGATATAGCATTCATCCATCCTTCACACCTTGTTTCTGTGTTTAGGCCATTAAAGGACATCATGAATACAATTCTGGTTCAAATTGTAAAGAAGCCCTTAGTTTAGATATCATTAAATGTTAGAAGCTAATATTATCTATTAAATGAAAGAAGTTATCTCAGTAGTCAATATTGTCTGGTTGTTATACTGTCAGTCATTTTATACTTCTGAGATACCAGAATATTTGTCATAATTTGTGTGCATCTTTTGGTGCCTTGACCAAATTCATAGAAGCAGTCTTTTTGTGTATGCTAGTTTATCACATGTATATATGGTATTAAATAATTATATTTAAACTTTGACAGTATCATTGATGGAATGTTTTGGATTGCACTTGTTTAAAACGGTTGAATGGTTGAATGCATTAGATACTATTTTGTATGGGTAGTACAATAACTGAAAGTGTATGTGAAAAGATATTGTTTCAGATCACATTGGAAAATGGCATGAGTTACAGCAGTTTTTTTATTTTCTTTCTCAAGCAGTTCATTTTCAGTTCATTTTCAGTTCATTGAGTAAAAAGATCATTGCAATAAAATGATCTGCTTACCTACATTTAATTATGGCAAAGCCTTTTAATCTTAAATTATCTTAGCTGGCATGTGTGTTAAAAATTCTATGACACACATATCCTATATCTAATTTCACCTCTCCCTCAATAACTTTGAGCAAAGGGGTCATTATCATCAACTGCAGCATAAACAAAGGTACAAGATAGCAAGAGAAACAACTCTGGTTAGGTTACTAGATCTTAAAAGTAAAAAATATTGATAACAATATTAATGACAAGACTTATAATGAGAAGAAGAAAAAAACAGTTGATATGCAGTGCAGTAAAACCTGTCAGGGAAGACCACCCCTTTTGCCAATAAAAAGTATTCTCTCTAGACAGCTGGTCTCTCATAACAAGATGATAGGTTATCAGAGTCAAAATTCAACTAAGCTTAAATGAAATATACCCACAATTACAGTACATGTGTTGTTTTTTTTAAATTCATATATTTTTTCTTTTAAATTGCAATAATTTCATCTCAAAATTATTTTATATAGCAATAATTAATTATTAGTTAATAAGTCATGTCAGATAATAACCACTTAATAAGTCATGTCAAATAATAGATAGTTAATAAATCATGTCAAATAATAGCCAGTTAATAAGTCATGTCAAATAATAGCCAGTTAATAAGTCATGTCAAATAATAGACAGTTAATAAGTCATGTCAAGTGAAATTTGTGTTTAGTTTTATCTTTTAAACAACTTTCAATGTAAATTTCACAAAAATGATGTGCTTTCTTGTATTCAGATATGAAAAATGTCATTCAGAGATGCCTGTGAATTTTTCTTCGAGAACCTAATATTTAATTACTTATTTAACTGTTTTGATCTCTGTCTTTCTGCTGTGTTGGTGGTACTGGTACAATCAATTAAAAGTTGAACTGCATTGTATTATCACATTTGTCTTTTGTATCAAATAAAAAAAAGAGTACAAATTTTCAAAATGTTAAAAGGCATGTTAATTCTGCCCACCTTTTAGCTAGTGGTCAGAATAGTGTGTAAAATTCAGCTTATTTCAATTGAACACTGTTAAGCACATCTAAAATAATCTAAGTATATGGCATTAATCAGTATCTTCATTTGCAAATGTGATCAATGAAAGCAAAGGAACCAAGTCAAAAACATACTGTGTGTATGAAAGCTTTCTTTTGTATATCAGGTTAATTATGGATAAACAAGTTCCAAAGTTTATAGTTAACTTACTATTTATGCATTTAGCTCACAGAGGTTTGCACAGTTATGAACATACATTTCACTACAACTTGCAAAGAAATCACAGCATCAGTATTTTACTAATGTAGCAATTTTCAAAAATTATTCACAGTGTGCTGTAATACTAGAAAGTATCCACAATCACATGCAAAAAGTGGTGATACTGTTTTCTTTGGTGCGCATGTCATGAATGCTGAAACCACTTGGAGCTAGGTCGGAAGCAATTTTTCAGAGACTGGATATTAAGAAATAATATCTGAAGAAAAGTGAAGATCTTTATTAGAAAAAGCATATTATGGACAATTATTTTCCCACTTTCACTTTTCAGTGTTGACAACCAGCCCTTAAATATTCAGAGATGCCTCAGTAGCTCACTCTTGTTATGCTGCAGTCTGTGATTTTGAACCCTTTGGTGTATGAGTTATCAAAAAGAGAGAGAGAGGTATATGAGATTTTAACAAGAATTAATCTTGATCTACATTTATGGCTAGAGTATTTATTTTTATTCACTTTCTCTTTCATACTCGTGTACAATGTATTTCCTATGTACCAAAACAATTCTTTTTATAATTATTTTTAGGGGCATTGTGTGGAGGGGGATCAATATATATATTCCTAAGTGTCATGCTGCTGCTTGTCGTTTATCCAAATGGATTGAGATACAAATTAATGGATTTTGATGTAATTAGATACAAAATACAATCAATGAATTGCACAGAATTGTACTCCTGAGTTTTCATTCTCAGCAACTTGCAGTGTTTGGAAGAGTTTTCTAAGCACACTGGTCCTCATAGAAGTCCACCTTTTTTGCAGTAAAAAAGTTAGCTGTTTAAATGGGGTGGCATCTCTAATTTGGTGTCATGCAAGGTGGCCTTGGAACACGACTCTCATGAGTCAATGTATTAAGTAGCTGACCCAATCTTTTATCTTTGCAATACGATACAATCAAATGACTTTCTTGAGGAAAAGAGGAGACTGTGATAAGATGATTGAGTCCAGTCTTTCTGTGATACTTTCAAAGTAGTTTATAGCATTTCTTGTTATGTATCTTGAAGATCCAATATACTCAAACCCGTTTTAAATTGCCACCTCAGGAACATGTTAAATATGGTCTTTTAGACAGGTGATTGTTTTACAGAGGTTCAATATTAATTCTTATCACCCTCTGTGCCAATGTTAGAATAGCTATACAAATGACACAGTTATGAGGGAGCCTTGTGATAAAGATTTTGAAAAGGCAATTTCCCGATAGTGCATTAAAATACAAGAAAATATATACTATTTAATGATGTAGAATCACATTGTTACTGATCCTTATGAGTTGGAACTAACAGAGGGTGAAATAAATCAAGCAGTATGGATATGTTTGAGATATACATTGAACTTAATAGTGTGGTTGTTAGCTGGCCTGAAGACCATTTTGTTTAATCCTGGGAAAATTGCAGAAGAAACAAAATTGGAATAAGTTTGATCTTTTATAATTTTATTTGAGAAGATTATGCTTTCCCAGTGATCACTTTTTCTGCGTAAAGTATACAGGTCAAATTTAAAATAAAATAGGTAGTAGAACTAGTGCATGAAACATTTTGACATTTATTACACCCCTAAATGAACAATCTATTGCTTGCCCAAGGGGACTCAACTCTGGTACTGGCAGTGTTGTATTGATACTCCAAAGTTATGCATTTCCATTATGAGACATATAATTTGCCATTCTTTAATATATTCTCTCTCTCTCTCTCTCTCTCTCTCTCTCTCTCTCTCTCTCTCTCTCTCTCTCTCTCTCTCTCTCTCTCTCTCTCTCTCTCTGAGATATATATATATATTATAAGAAGATATATTGTAACTTTGTTCTTGTGATGTTTCCTTTTTTGTTGTTCATAACAAACTACATTGAAAACAAAAAGGTTTAGATACATTGTCCCAAATTTATATGTGCAATATTAGGAAACTCCATTTAGTAAAGTACTTTTGGTATAGTATTTATGATTTGTGGTACATGTATATTAGTCATATATTTGTTGGTGTATAATGCATAATCGAAAGAGTCACATCAGATCTGCTGTTGCTTATTCCATTAGCAGATAAATGGGTCTGTGTTGCTCATTTTACCAATAATTTCATGCAGTCAGTTTTTTGTCTGCTGGCACAATTGAGATGTGATGCTACAGTTCCTTTTTGAATATACGTTATCTACTGGAGAATCAATGAATTTATGACAGACTTTCTTTTTTGTCAATGCTCTTTGTATGTTGTATCTGTTATTATATATACTTTTATGTGGTATATTATTAATCAGTGATTTTTGCTAATTGTCAAATTAATGCATGTACATGCTGTTGGTATCTATCGGTGTAAAGGTTTGAGAGATATATTGCTTTGTTCATGTTTGTGTGTACATTTGCATTTGAAATGGTTAATATTTAAATTTCTTTAAAATAAATATTCGTGAAAAATTGCTTTTGACAGAGGAAATAAATTGTGAATTTGTATTTATAATGTATTACTGCACCTCCAAAACCAATCATACATATAATTTCTACTCATCATTGTCATCCTCAACATGGAAATTGAATGTTTTACAGAGTCAGTTTTATCAGACTTGCTTGTTCTTTTCAATGTACAGATTTTTGTCAAATATTAATTGATAGTTCATGGATTGGGATAGATGCCAGATATAGTACATTGATTGAAGAGTTATGTATTTTATCCGTATTATGCCTTGGAAATAAATGCTTTTGTTCAGATTTTTTTGTTTCTTGTTACACTAAGCAGCTTTAAAGTCCTTAAGCTCCAGAATCCAACATTGGTTTGAATTCTCAAACAAGGATTCCTTAGGTGTTTGATATGAGTTGCAAGATGCATTTTGATGTTTAGCGGTAAAGAGGATTCGTCTGTTTCCATTTTTTGTATGTTTTACAATTTAGAAACGGGGTCTTTTGAAAGAATATGTGTAGAATTTTTCCTGCTGTGAGATTTATATATTTACTACACAAAATAATGTAATTATTACATTATCTACTGGTGTATCACACACACACACATAGACACACACAAATCTGTTCTTTTAAAATCCTTTTTAGAACAAACAGCATAGATTCTGTGTTCTTGACACATAATGCTGTGTCAGATCAAGGCTTGTTTTCAACACAGGAACTTATGCATTATGCAGCACAATTATTACATCAGTGTTGTGACATCATCCATTGTTTGCAAAGTGAATTGTAATTAATGTCACTTCAGTCAAAGTATAATTGCCTTTCTCCATTACACAAAGAAAGTAAAATTCTTTCCGAGTAACTATAGTAATATGATTAACAGAGTAGACATAGAACAAATATAAAAAGTCATGAAAATTATCAGCATGTTACGCAATGTTGTAAACTGGCTCCATAAACAACCTGATTCACAATTATGTTATGATCCTTACAACAATATTATTATAGAGTACAATATTATATATATATATATATATATATATATATATATATATATATATATATATATATATATATATATATATATATATATATATAATATGTGTGTGTGTGTGTATTAGCCAATCAAAATTTGACACAATTCATAATTTGACATTTGGTCTAATGCCTGCACATTAGCATCATTGATTCTTTGAAATAATGATTCTTGAGAAAATTTGCATACATGCAAACTGCTACAGCAATGGTATCAGCTGAAAATTTCCTTGACATTAGGTAAAATTGAAAATTTGTATTTCTTAGAACAGCCAATATATACAGATGTCAGTAAAATCTGTAAGGAAATGGACAACAATTGATAAAAAGGTGTTAGCTTACTGAACTTATGATGGCTTGCCATATGATTGGTCTGGGGTCTACTTGGATTATCAATAAGTAATATTTAATTGACGTTTGTTGGTAAGTCAGTGTCAAGAATGGCATTTAACTGATGAGTTCTTATTTCCAACTAGGGGGATCTAATTTAAAACAGTATAACAGCAGAATGCTATACTTATTGAAATTCACCTGTACCTGTAGACAGAGTTGTTAATGCCAACATTACAATACACATCATGTGATGAACTAAAAGTGATATTGTTTTCTCTAATGGAAACTGTCTGCTGACAGTGTTATCTGGTGGTGTATAGCTCGTGCACTGCTTAACCACCAAACAACATTACATAGAACCCTTCCTATGGAGAAGTCACTAATCCACTGTTGGTTGTTTTCTCTTTTACAATGAAATGGCTTTAACATCAGACACTTGCTGCAGTCACATCTTAGAAAGAAAATTGCATACAAATCTGTATATGATTCATGTGAATTTTCATTAAAAATATGCTTTGTGTACATACGTGACTTCATGTATATTAATTCTAAGTCACAGTCTGCATCGTTGCATGCCTATCATAATCATTTAATTATTATTATGGATTTCAAATTAGACATTTTCTTTGCATTCATGTATTTTTTTGTTTTCACTGCCGTTAGAATTGAAACCATTTAATATATCATCTTTTCCTTATTTGCGTGATTGCATACTCAGACAAAAGTAATGTAGTTACTTATCTGCATGATTCTTTTGTGATGTACTATATATATATATATATATATATATATATATATATATATATATATATATATATAATTCATGATATTGAATCATTCTATAGAACATCTGGTACATTTTCCTCTAGATCATCCTCATCTCCTGACTTTTGAAGGTGAAGAGAAATTTGTACAGTTGAAATAAAATTGAGTAAATGTTTGTGCCACAATATCTCATCCAGAAATAATTTTGTGTGCATGCATACTTCCCATAATCGAGTTGTAATAACTTTTGTTTATGATATGAACATATTTTGATGTGTATAATGTGCACCATGATTTTCAACCCAGAATGACATTTGGAAACAAAACCAACTGCTGTGTAACATTTATGTGATATATAACCCATTTCATGATCATTATGTTCCATTTTCATAGTTCTACAATAGTACATCTTTTTGGATAGTGGACTAATCATCATTTGTTGCACCACATTTCAGTTGTTTAAAATAAACCAGTGTTTGGCTGTTTCTCTGGTCTTTTCTGACAGTATGCAGCACCCAATCATGACCAGTAAATTGTTTTTAAAGGTAGAAAGAATAAATAAGTGGCAATACAGATCCAGTCTGTTGTATCAAATATTTCAAATTCCTCTTCTTTGTTGTCGCATAATAATAAGTTGATATATCCTTGTCGGTCATTCTTCTCCACTTTCTAATAGAAGACTCTCCCATTTCCCAGCATGATATAGCCAATAATAAAATAAAGTGACATTAAAACCAACAAAAAAATACCAAAGCTAAATTGGCTTTGTTACCTAATTACTTGTGAATGGGCAATGATGGTTTGTTTAATTTTCACACTATACAAGTTTCTTACATTATCCATGTTATTGTCATTTTTTGGACAATTTCATTCAAATTCAAGATCAAACACAGGATGATATGCAAATGTTTGTGTCGAGTATTTATACTTATTTGGGCATCATATTGTCTCTGAAATACATTTCAATGTCCAAGCTGGAATTAAGTAAATAAATCCATCATAATTATAATTTAAATGCCAAAGCTTTAGTTGATGTTTATTATCTTTAAAATCAACACAGTTAAACATTGATCACTGTATCATAACAAACAAGTATCAAAAACTGCCATTTAAGATGGGAAATAAAACATATGCAAAGTTACATTTCCAAAGATAGATAACAAAATTGTAAATGCACCTAGTCAAAGCATTGATTTGACATTAGGAACTTAAAAACTTAACTGCCACTGATTACCTTGAAAAGACCAAACTACATGTAGTTTGAATCAATGATGCATTGATCACTGTATGGTCACAACTAAATATCAGATAATGTTATTTAAGATGAGAACTAAGATCCAAGTTTACATTCCAGAAGAAAAAAAATATTTGCTTATTTCATATATTCACTTATTACATGCATTTTCTTTTATATGTGTCATTTGTTACCATAACAGATAAATCAGTCATGAAATAGACATCCCCTAAATGTGCCTCTGATGAGAACATAACACTCCTTGTAAAAGCTGAGTTCAGCAAATAATGCAATTAATATAAGAAGAAAAAAAAACAGTAACAGTTATCAAATATTGACCATTTATAGGTGGTAATCACATTTATAGGTGTGGTTATCATGTTTATAGGTGTGGTAATCATTTATAGGTGTGGTAAACACATTTATAGATGTGGTAATCATTAATAGGTGTGGTAATCACATTTATAGGTGTGGTAATCATATTTATAGGTATGGTAATCACATTTATATGTGTGGTAATCATATTTATAGGTGTGGTAATCGTGTTTATGTGTGGTAATCATGTTTATAGGTGTGGCAATCATGCTTATAGATGTGGTAATCATATTAATAGGTGTGGTAATCACATTTATATGTGGTAATCATATTTATAGGTGTGATAATTGTGTTTATGTGTGGTAATCATGTTTATAGGTGTGGCAGTCATGTTTATATGTGTGGTAATCACATTTATATGTGTGGTAATCACATTTATATGTGTGGTAATCATATTTATAGGTGTAGTAATCACATTTATAGGTGTGGCAATCATGTTTATATGTGTGGTAATCACATTTATAGGTGTGGCAATCATGTTTATATGTGTGGTAATCACATTTATATGTGTGGTAATCATATTTATAGGTGTGGTAATCACATTTATAGGTGTGGTAATCATATTTATTCTGCTGCAGTATGGTACTTTGCACAGCTTTAAACATGACAGAGTAGAATGTGTTGCAAGACTTATGAATATATATTTCTGGTTCAGTCACAGAACAAAAATTGATAAAATGATGTGAAATGAATTTACTTAAGTACCAGAAGCAATTAAAAAATATGAGGCTTATTAGCATTATTTAATTCTTTAATAAGGCTGTTTAACAATTTAGATACAATGTGACATTTAATATTTCACAAGGAGTGAATGTGACATGTAGATGTATTTAGTACCTTTCATCAGATCTCCTGGGGAAGGGGAAGGAATTCTACTGTAAAATGCTTACCCCCTCCAGAAAATAAGGTAAAAATAGTGCTTTACACACAGAATACAGTACATGCCACTAATATGTTTACTAATGATGCATAATTTTGTTTGTATTTAATACCCGTATTAAATTTTAATAAATGTGTATACTGTTTGGTTAAAAAAGTTCTCAAATATTACTTGAGATATAAAGCCAAACAGCTTGTCAATGAATAATGAAACAGTGTTAAACAATACTGGTGTATCAAGTGTATATTGAGATGTCATGGTTAATTTATTGATGTCAATGTTTTTTGTCATGCCTATGTGCCGCTTATATATCTGCTTATCTTTTGTTACTGTAATGACACGCCTGTAATGGGAAAACTACAACAACCAAAATCTGCTATAACATGAGCCAGCTGATCGTCTGTTCACTTTTCTTTCGAAATCAACTGCATGAACATTTTCTGGTGCAGTATGTGACAGCAGATATGAATTCATGCTGTTATGTACACCCTATTTCTTCAGTTACTGTTATTCCTTATAAATGACTTGCAGGATTACCATGAAGCTTAATACAGACTTTCATCATGAAAATCACAACTCTTCTGGAAAAGCTTGTCAAATTTTGTGATATGTGGTTGATGTTAAAGGAAAATGGTGATTATCTAACATCCAGTATGGTCACCCATGACAGCCATCTTGAAAATCTTGTTGCTACTCCTGATTGTAAAGTCTTATCAGTAAAGAAGTTTTCATCAGAAGACATTCTTGGTGTCTAGTTGGTGTTAAATAAAAATTGTGCAAATCTGATATACAATATGGCCATAATAATGGCCATCTTTAAAATCCTTGCTGGAAAGTCAAAAGCCATGGCAATTCACTAGAAGACATTTTATGAAATTTAAAAGAAAACAGTGCTGATATGATACCCATCATGGCCACCATGTCAACCATCTTGAAAACGTTGCCACTCTTAAATGGAAAGTCATATAGATATAGGGTTGACATGGGCTTTGCACCAAAAGATTAATTATGTTATCTGGTTGGTCCTGAATGAAAATGGTGCGAATCTTACCTCCATTAAGATTGCTACAAAATGACATATCGAAAATCGTTTTACTGATTCTCCTGAATAGACAATCATGCCAATGTGGGGGTTTTACCAAAAATCTTTTAATAGTGTCTAGTTTGTCCTAAATGCCACATTGGTTAAAATCTTGTCACTCAAAATTATGAGATGGTTTCAGTGCTTGGCAGTAAAAAGAACAAATGTTCCATCTTAAATTCTGGAAATATAGTTTTGGCTTGCAAGTAATAAAACATCTTTGTAAAAGCATCATGATTTTTTTCCAATTTGATTACATTAACAATTGAGAAGAACACTTCCACAAATTTCTGAATTTAAACTTCTGTTTTCTATGTGATATTAATTTTGCTGTGACATATATATTTGCCACAGATTCTACAATAATGTGATGGGTAGAAAGGGATGTCATACAGTGTGTATTCAAACATGATATAACAAAAGAACTTTAAGATAAGGAGTCACCTTGCTGTATGCATTGTCAGAAGAGTACAGGAGAATGCTGACATTTTATTTGCATGCCTTAGGGCTGTTCCATTTGAACATTAATGGTGTCCAGGGAAGTCAGTTTTTAAAAATATATGCCAGGGTATATTTATTTCACAGAGTTCATATTAAAATAAAAATAAAATTCTAAATTGTATCTATGGGTGAGTACCCCTCTTTAATGCCTTCCCTGGATCCCATGTATGTTTTAATGGAACAGGCCTTAGTTAAAGAACTTGTGTTTGAAAGAAAATGATGAGTATCAATTTGAATGGAGTCTAGTTTGAAATGTGATGGAAAGTACTCAACTGTTTGTATCAAAACTGATGATCCCAATGTGTGTGTGTGTGTGTGTGTGTGTGTGTATATATATATATATATATATATATATATATATATATATATATATATATTCACACACTCATGCAGCATATTACACATATTTTATGAATATGATATTTATTATATATAAATGCCTTTTAGTTATGATTCTAATCACTTATATGTAAGCTTCTTTTCTGCTTAATTTTTATATCGCATTATAAATTTCCAATTTGGATGATAGTATATAATAGAGCTATTTTAAAATAATTTTGCATTTATTTTCACTTTCTGTCAATCACTTGCTGTGCTTTAATATGTATAAGTGTTACTGTGTATCAGTTGTTTATTTGTGGAAACCATTTCTAAATAAATGGAAAAAACACTTAGAGATGTATACTAGTTATTTTTACACTATATTGAAAGGAAGGTAACAGTTCTACATTCATCATTTTGTCTAAACCATCCTTCATTCCATATTCAATTTAAAATGGATTGCTCAATGCAAGAAGAAAAAAAATTGCTAAAGCTTAAATTGTCATATAAAGAGTCAGCTAATTACTAGACCGCAAAAGCCTTTGGTGACTAAGTGTGATACTTTTGAGAGTGTGGTAGTTATCAGTAATGCTAGACATGGGGAGCTCTTTGCAACTAATAATAAAAAGACCCGAGAAGCTCTTACAGCATCTGATCTCATAGCCCCATGTTAAATATATTCCCACAAGATATTGTTTAAATTTCATTAGGAAATTAAAGTTAAGGTACTTCAACAAGTATAGGTGTAGGAATATGTTTTTCAGAACCAAGTGTACAAATGTATTAAACATTGGGGGTTTTTTTTGTTTTTTTAAAGTGTTTTGCTTTTTTAGAATGGGTACAGAATAGCAAAAAAGACAAAATCTTATTTTTTTAATCATATGGGAAATGAAATACATTTACATACTCTGTGAAAACCATGCTGCATATCCTGTAAATTTGAAGGTATGTTGCTTGGCACATGGCACAATGGTAACTTTGCAGTGATGATCAATATCTGATATTGATGATGGAGGTGGGAATAAGATATTTATATAATGATGTTGACTCAGGGTATGTATTTTGAAAAAGCATAAATTATTTTTTGGTTAGATTTGCTTAAAATGTTTTATATAACAGACTGATAGATGGATTATAATAGATCAGATACATGTGTTATTCATAAAAATTTTACCTAGAGGAGAGACATGTTATGAATACGACAATCGGTTATTTTAAAAAAAAATTGTTGTCAAAGCTAAATTGTCAGTTATCTTCAAAAATTTAATTGCATGAAAATAAAATTTATGGTACATACTTGCATCTAAAAATCCCCCCCCCACCCATCAGAAAACTTGTCTGAGAAAATTAAAACAATGCATATGTAACCACTTGTGACAAGGTCGGCACCAGGATTGATGGTGAGAATGGACACAAAAAAAGTGCATTTCATCCACAGATTGTTTAAACAAAACTATGTGTTACCAACTAAAGTAATAAATCATGCATAACAAAGGTTTTAAGTCAACACCTGTCACTTGTGAAAGCCACCATAAACAACAACTTTGACTATCCTTCATATTTGGACTTTTACTTGCTACCATAGATTCAGTATATTACCAAATATGGTCATCATGTAATTGGCCATTTGCATAAAATCAATGGACTTCATTAGTGATATCGATTTTAAGAAGATAAAGATTTTGTTTTCGCACATGGCTTATGGCCATGATTAGAAAAAGTGAAATTCATTAGTGCATTTCTAAAATAGTTTACACGCAATAGTTCTGAAGTTTTCCAGAAATAAAACTGGTGATTGATATCTTATGGTCATCCAATATGTACATGATAAGCAAATGATAGGTGGCACTAAACAGAAAATTACTGTTTTCACAGATGTCCTGATGGAGTGAGTAAATACCCACACTGCAACACGTATGTACCTTGCATCACCGTTTTAACTGTCGATCAAACCTTTGTCGACATTAATCATCATGTACATTAAAGATAGTATTCGATTTAACTGTTGATAAAAGACATTTCCTTGATTAAAACGATACATAGATTATACTTGAAAATAATTGCCCAATAGCACAAAAAAACTAAACTTGCAAGATAGCCAAATGATTGATTTCATTCCAAGAAAATTCTACTTGTTTATGTTGTTGGCATCCATTAGTCTCGAGAGGCAATGGAAGTGCGCCCATGAGAGATGTCCAGCTTGGTGGTTTTTCAGCATTCGTAGTGGCTATGTAGTCCAACATGGGGGTGGCAGTCCTTGCTGTACTCAAAAATTGAGTCTGGTGTGTGTTGGAGCTGCTTCTTCTTCCTATGAGATCGCTTTTCATCAGCTAGCAAGTGTAGCTTTTCTTCACCGGCCTTCATACTAATGATCAGAGTATGGCGCCAGCTGGCCCTGTCTGGATCAAGCTTTTCCCAGGTGTTAACATCAATATCAAGGGCTTTCATGTCGTGCTTGCAGACATCCTTGAAGCAGAGATGTGGCCATCTGCCAGAGGCAAGTTCTGAATGAAGAAGGTCTTTGGGGATCCATCTGTCATCCGTACGTGACCCAGCCATCTAATGCAATGTTGGCACATTCAAGCACCTTGTTGTTTGTTACTTGATTTCTCCAGGTGATCTTGAGAATGCATCGGAGACGAGCATGTGAAAGGCGCTCAGTCTTTTTTCTTCTGAGGCGTACACAGTCCAGATTTTACTGGCATACAGGAGAGTGCTTAGCACGCAGGCACTGTTCATGAAGATAAGTGTTTAGGGTCAGCGTATTGTTGTTCCACACTCTCTGTAACAACCTTGAGAGAGTTGTTGGTGCCTTTCCAATGTGCTTGTTGAGCTCATCATCGAGGGATAGGTTGATGGTGATGGTATGGTATGTGAACTGAATGACTACCCCCAAGTTCGTAGTTATTGATGGTGTTACTTGGGGGTCCACGTTCTGAGCCATCACATTTGTTTTCTTTAGGCTGATGGTCAGACCAAACCCACCGCATGCTTTAGCAAAGTGGTCCATCAAGTGCTGTAGCGCAGCTTCTGTGTGAGTGGCATGGGCAGCATCATCTGCTAAGAGCATGTCCCTGAAGGTTGCTTCATGCACTTTGCTCTTTGGCATTAGGCGTGCGAAGTTGAACAGTTTACCACCTGATTGCATGTGCAGGTAGATCCCTTCTGTGGATGTCCCAAAGGCATGTTTGAGCAGGACAGCAAAGAAGATGCAGAAGAGAATGGGGGCTAGGATACAGCCCTCTTTCACTCCACTGCAGAAGTTTGTGGAAGTCGGACGTTGAGCCATTGTACTGCACTGTGCCTTTCATGTCAACATTAAAGGACTGGATCATGCTTAGCAGCTTTGGAGGTCATCACATCTCACCAGGATTGTGAAGAGTCCGTTTCTGCTGATCAGATTGAACGTCCTGGTGAGGTCTATAAAGGCCAGGAAGAGGGATTTGTGTTGTTCTCTGTGTTTCTCCTTCAGTTTCCTGACAGAGAGGATCATGTCGACTGTGGATCTCTCTGCATGGAACATGCACTGTGACTCTGGATACACTCTGCCAGAAAGCGTCTACAGTCTGTTCATCATGATGTGTGCGAAGACTTTACCAACGATCCTGAAAAGGGATATGCCCCTGTAGAGTTTGCTGTCCCTTTTGTCACCTTTGTTCTTGTACAGGGTTACGATATTGGCGTCTCTCATGTCCTAAGTAACTGCACCCTCATCCCAGCACTGGCAGAGGAAGTCGTGCAGGTGTGTGAGCAGCACGTTTCAGCCGCACTTGATGACTTCTGTTGGGATGCCATCCTTCCCTGGGGCTTTACCTAAAGACAGTTTCTTTAAGGCCTTCTTTAGTTCTGCCACAGTAGGTTTCTCGTCCAGTTCGGCCATGAACAGGAGGCTATCAATGGTGTTGAGGTCATCGTTGGTCACGTGGTTCTCTCTGGAGTACAGTTCAGAGTAGTACTCCACCCAGTGCTACATCTGCTTGCCCTTTTCGTGGATGGTATTGCCTGCGAAGGCTTCAGTGGTGCCATCACTTTCTTCGTGGGACCCATTGCTTTCTTTGTGCCCTTGTACATGCCTCTAATATGTCCGATATATGCTGCTGACTGGATGCTTTGACAGAGCTGATGCTAGTATTCATCAGCGCACTGCCAGGCTAACCTCTGCACCTTGCTTCTTGAATAGTAGACCTGTATGGCTGTAGAGTTCTCTGGCAGGGGTGCCGTTTGAATTACAGGTGTTCACTGCGACGCTCTTCTATGACTGGCATGAGTATGGCGAAGTTAGCCTCAAACCAGTTGGTGTTCTTTGATGTGATCCAATCTCTCTTTGGCACTGCCGTTGAACGGTTCTGAATGAAACGTCTTGGAGAGAGCATACATGAATTCCACAGCCTTGTCTGGATATGTTGTCTTCTCACGTCAATGCGTGCTTTACCCTACTGACTAGAGCGATGTATCTTCTTTGCCTGAAGTTTCATTTTACAGCACATCAGCGAGTGGTAAGTGTCGCAGTAAGTGCTGTGTAAGGTATGGGTCAAAAGCACGCCCTTCATGGCACACCGTCAGTGTTTGGACCGGGGATGCTGAGGTCGTGGTATTACAATATCTCTAGGAGTCGCTGCCGGTTCTCATTCATCTTCCCAATGCTAAAATTGCCAAGACAGGAAGGCCAACAGTCATTATCAGCACTCACTCTAGCTTTTTAGTCGCCTAGTAATATCAAGTTCTCTTCCTTGGGAATTTTGTGAATGATCGAGTCTAATTCATCGTAAAACTCATCCTTGGTATCTGCTGTAGCACTTACAGTGGGAGCGTAAACGCTCATCAGATTGACAGGCATGGTTGTGGTGTGGAGGCAGATGGATAACAGTCATATGTTTCCTTGTGTGTAGAATTCTATCATCTGCAGCAGAGAGTTGCTGACGGCGAATCCAACACCAAGCTCTGGTTTCGTCAGCGCTCGTTCCTTGCCAGAAGAACGTGTAGTTCTCTTCTCTCAGAGACCTGGAATCTGGTAGCCGTGTCTCCTGTAGTGCGTGCGGTGGTGTCGATCTGGAGACTTGCAAGTTCGTCGTTGATGACGAAGTTTTTTGAACATCGCTGATTGCATCGTCCGGATATTCCAGGTACCTAGCTGGAGGATTGGATTTTCCTTGTTGGTTTTCGTTTGTTATTTCTGGATGCACTTGTTGCAGTCCGCTTTGTCAGGTGCTTGCGTACCTTAAGCCGTACGCGCCCATCAAGGCATACGAAATGTGGCAGGACGGTT
This sequence comes from Unio delphinus, assembly GCA_029339505.1. Classification (NCBI taxonomy): domain Eukaryota; kingdom Metazoa; phylum Mollusca; class Bivalvia; order Unionida; family Unionidae; genus Unio; species Unio delphinus. The sequence goes on along the minus strand of JAQISU010000106.1, from coordinate 14,379,798 downwards.
CCTTATTGTCTAAGGACTGCCCAGATTGAGGCAGGCAGTAGTTGTCCACTGAGACATATTTGTCTCTCCCACCGTTGGAAGCAACCCCTGGCATATGACTCTACGTCAATCGAGTGATGTCTTATAACCGGTAAACTGCTACTTCCCATGTTGTGTCGATGCAGTGAAGCGAACATCGAGTGTCATCTCCAGGGCGCAAGCCTGTGCAGGGAGATCTGAAGAATCAGTTGTTGCCCATGCAGCTGATTCCGCCTCTCCACACAGCTGTTTGATCCAAAGTAAAGGACACGCCGATACGTCATTGCACCGGCGACGTCGCGTTGCCTAGATGACACGGAAAAGAATGCTGAGAAGTCGCCTTAGGGACTCCGTCTCCAGATTTTTTTAGGGTTTACTTACTTAGCTTTTCCCATGAGATGTTATAGTCGCAAGGCAGCGAAGGTTTGAAGTCAGAGTTTGACTTCTCCTAGATGGGCGACCACCCAAGGTCATCCCTTCTCCAGTTCGTTTAAACAGGTTCCGCCGGACTTAGTTAAGCCATTCGCGATGGCCTGGAGCTGGATTTGTTTGTCACAGGCTCTATTAGATGCAAGCCGTTTGCGGTTTGCCATGATACGTGGGTACTTATCCACATCCACTCCGGCGATAACAACCATTGAAATCCACGTGTTTCTGTATCCATTTGTTTATGCGTATGTTTATTGATCGATGTATTTATTTATGAATGAATACAAATATGGTTAAAATTTAAATGTTTTACTTGAAGAAACCAATTAGAAAATTCACGCATTCGGTCTCGTGCGGTTGACAAGCACAAAATAATGCTACGTATTATTATATTCGTACGCACAGAATGAGAGGTGCCGTCATAATTATGCTGTAAGAACTATGTAACCGGGATTGTCGGAGGTCAAACCTATAGGATACGACTACCGACTAAGGAGAAGTTATAGCGGAAAAGGGAGAGCGTGAGCACGATCGTCACCGAGGACACCAAAGGCGATACGGAAGTGGCTATTACTGTCCCGACCTGTCAGTTTATGAGGGTTGAGATACTTTCGGACTTGGAGTGAGACCCCATGTTGACCACTGTACGGCAGGAAGAGATAGGGACGTTGCTGACCGGGTATTCAGATGTACTTACGGAAAGACCCTGGAGAACGTCACTTATCTAGTTCCGGTTAAAGCTAGAGGACGACCGGCTAGTTCAGCGGACACCCTACCCCTTGCCCTACGCAAAACAATCCCTACAGCTCTCCGGTAGCCCTGGTGCAGAAAAAGGATTGCGCACATCGAGATTGTGTCGACTACCGGAAGTTGAATCAGGTGATAAAATGTCAGGTGGATATGCTACCTGACCCAGAACATATTTTCGCTTCTTTCTCGAAGGCGAAAGTTTTGTCAAAGTTGGATTTGTCGAAGAGATTGGTAAATCCCTGTAAGATAGCGGATAGGGCAAAGCTCGCTTTTGCTACTCACGAAGGGACCTACCAATGGTTGGTCGTAATATTCGGAGTCCAGAATGTGCTCAGCATCTTCACTCGAATGATGCGGAAGCTGTTAGAGCCTTTTAGCGATAGGGGTGTCCAAAACTTCATGGATGATCTCTTGCTAGCTACAGAGACGTGAGGTAAACACCTCACTCTTCTAGCTGTCATTTTGGAGTGGCTACGAAAGGAGGGATTGACTGCTTGCCCTTCCAAATGTCACCTGGGTTTCCGAACTTTGGACTATTTGGGATACACCGTTAGTCAAGGCACGATGTCCCCCAAAAAGTCAAAGATGAAGCAGCTTGAAACCACCGCACGGTCCACCATGACTCTGATGTGAGGTCATTCCTTGGATTAGCAGATTATTACCGGAGGTATGTGGCCAATTCAGTCAGATTGCAGGACCGTTGTCTGACCTGACCAAGAAACGGGCCCCAGGTAAAGATATATGGACGGTTGCGTGCGAGCACGCTTTCCAAACGCTAAAGGATATGTTTACATCCGACGCGGTTGTCCTCCGACCAGATCTGTCCAAAGACTTCGTTCTTCGCACTGACGCATGCGACACAGGACTGGGAGCATTATTGTTACAAGAGCACGACAGGACGCTTTTCCCAGTCGCATACGGCAGTCGGAAATTGTCTGTTGCCGAGAAGAACTACTCCATACCGAAAAGGCTAATAATGCCGCGTCATATGTGTTTCGAAGCTCAGCTCTGCGAACAATAATGTGTCAAAGCCATTGTAGCATGGCCATATGAACTTGGTTACTGCAGTCTTATTTTGGCATCGCGCGATTCACAGGTAAGTGTTGAATTGCCTGTGTTGGCTTCAAAAGAACACATCAAGGGGCGGTCATAACTCCACCCTTGACAGACTGTCGGTGAGCGGGCAATGTCTGCTAATTATGTAAACCATGGGTGAATGGGCATCCACTCGGAGCTGAGCAAGACGTGGCCACCATTGAAATCACAAGCTTAAATCTAGTATCTTGAGAACTAACCAACAGTAGTCGCTTAACCAACTTGTGGAAAGTTATAAGCTACTGCAACGTCATTTGAAATTGGCTGAAAACTTTGCATTCTGGGAATTGCAAAGGAGCTTCCTACAGGTCAGTGACTTATTTGCTGCATTGTTGTAATATATTACGGCAAAGTAATTGTACTTTAATTATGTGCAGTATGTATACTTCATTACTAGAATCGTTTGTACGTAGAATTACCATTGTAGGAGTTTGATTCCTTTGAAGTATTTAGTTCATTTTTAGTGTTTGATCTACATGCATATTTTGAGATATGAGCAATGTTTATGTAAAGAATTAATGTTGTAATTCTCTATTTAGTAAACTACTTGCATTTATTCAGGAGATATTCTAGATTTGCTAATATTGAATTGAATTATAACTTTGTATAATGGTTGCAGTGTGCAACATTAGTTAATAGGGATATTTGACTATTTGTGTATATTTTGTAGGAGTACCATGAGTAAGGATATACCAACGCATGGGTATGTGGATATATGTGTACACTTTGTAGAAGTGCAATGTACGGAAATGCGTCCGATTATGTGATATTGTTCTGTATAATACGATTAAGAATCTATATATACCAATGTGATGTAATATATTTATATATGCATGATAAGCAGTTGATACCGTGTACACCATATCAGAAAGTATGAGTATTTTGATGTGCACGAATGCGTAACCAAAGAAGGTAATGGCTTATCTGATGCTAAGTTGTTGTTTAGTGTGAGTCTAGATAGGTAGATGAATATGATAATGTCCTTGTGTGTTCTTACATGAAGCTTTTATGAACCAGATGAGGTGTAGGAGATAGAGGGAAATACCCCAGTACATTTGGTCCCGAGTCTCTGGGAGACAAGCAAAGGAAAGGACGGAGGCAGAAGTTGATGGAGAAAGTATAATACAGATAAGTGTGAGCACAGAACATGAGGAGAATCTATCACACTACGTCAGATGATGAAATAGGCTGTCACATGGTGGAGTGAAAGACGAGTAATAAATAGAGTTTTAAAGATTGAATTTCATTTTGAGAAATGACTGTTATTGAATGGTATTAAATTGTTGTTATTTGAATTTGACATTTTGTGTATTCAGTAAATTAAATGTCCGCATATCTGACTAGGGGGCTGGGAGCTTTGCATTTCTCTATCACTAATTCAATTTCTAACAAAATTAGTCAGGGTTGGTCTTATGTAATACTTAAAAATAATACTGGTAGCACTCCACCCCAACCTTGTTAACGGGAACCTCTACAAAAACTATACAATTTAAATTGGTGATCAAGAAAGAAGGAACTCCTAACATATTATAGTATAACTCAGATTTGTAATAATATTATCACATAATTCAGTTGAATGCAGACATTGATGGAGAACATACTTGGTTTGCATTACCCAAAAGTTTAACGTCGTTTCCTTTGATGGTGACAGACAGACAGGCATTTCTAGCAATTCATGCATTAACTTGTATTATAATGAAATAGTTATAATGCAGCAAATGATTTACCATGTCTGTGTCCTTAAAAAAAATTGTCTCCATAATTTTGACATTTTAACGCCTCAGAAAAAGTAAGTACTATATCTTACCATGCGTAAGCTTGTGGCACACACACACACACACACACACACACACACACACACACACACACACATTCTCTTATTATGTTGTTGGAGTGAGTTTAAGGCCATCTTAAGCACATGATAGGCTATTGCAGCCAGCATATCACCTACCCACGAGAAACTGATGGCAAGCTTTCCCACATATCCAGGTTGGCAGAGCCTGAGACCCGAAACCACGCGGAGAAAAGGATTATCTGAAAAGGCATATAAGCTTTTGTCATTCGGGTCTTCTTTTGTTGTTATGCTGTAAGTTTTCAGTAAAATGTACTCGAGTAATACAAATATCCCAGTGTCTTTAGTCGGCGGAGAACATAAAGAAATATGGCGATGAATAGTGAAAGACAAGGTTGAATGAAGTGAGTAATTAACAAACAAAATCACACATTGAACAATATTTTTAAACATTTAAAGAACAATAAGTTAACCTGTCTGCGTACTATTTAGACCCGGAGATTTTTACATTCCTGTAAAACGTGCCAACTTGTATTGAATGGAGACATTTTTAAATGTGTAACAAATTAACATATCTTTGACAACTTACTTCTGCAGACTTTTCGAACAAAGATGATATTTTAAACTAGAGCTGAACTCAGTGTGTGTGCTAAAATGTTAACAAGGAAATTTGCAACTTGTAGGTTACTCAATGGTGGTTGTATTCTTTATTGTACTTCTGTACAAACTTATGGTCTTATCGTATGGCGTAAGCTATGGTCTGCTACAACAAAGGATATTTATTTTTGTAAATTATGAGAGAGAGAGAGAGAGAGAGAGAGAGAGAGAGAGAGAGAGAGAGAGAGAGAGAGAGAGAGAGAGAGAGAGAGAGATTTTGTATTTAATTAAAAATATTTCTACTGAACTAGCACATGTGTATACATGTACTTTCAGTCATCGTTTATTGTGTACATCGTATTTTGTGTGGGATGGGAGTTGGCACTTTAAAAAATATTATGAACTTCCGAAAGAGTGACATGTGTAAGGTGAGCTATTTTATATCTGCAGCATGCGCATTTGAAGGAATGTTGACATATTTCTATTTTACTTTCATGTATTGTGGCTGAATTTTTTTTTTTTTTTTTTTTTTTTTTTTGGGGGGGGGGGTATATTGTGTTTGTGAAAACCTCCCACTCCAAGCACAGTTCAGTTTTACCCATCACCCCTGCCGTGGTATGGCCGCCCACAAAAGATCGCCAGAGGCTTCTGTCCTGTGCCATCCCCTCAAGCTGACTCCAGGTGTGATCCATCTTAGTGATGTCCGCTTCAAGGTCGCGTCGCCAGGTGTTTCTTGGTCCTTCTTCTTTTACCTTGAGTGTTCCACCTCAATGCCTGTCTGGTAATATTGGTTGGCGGCTTACGTAGGGTGTGTCCTATCCAACCCCACCTTCTCTTCTTGATCTCATCCTCTCTCTCTCTCTCTCTCTCTCTCTCTCTCTCTCTCTCTCTCTCTCTCTCTCTCTCTCTCTCTCTCTCTCTCTCTCTCTATATATATATATATATATATATATATATATATATACATACATACATACATACATACATACATATTAAAATCTAATCTATCAACATAGACAATTATTAACTGTGTAATATATTGTTTGCCGAATAACAAGTCATTAGTCAGGTAGGCCCTAAACACAATTACCTTGGTAAACCACAAAATATAGATATGCATAATATATACTGATGGACAAAAACAAAAGCACACACAAATTAAATATACTTAACAGTATTGTGAACCTGGTGATTTTCTAACAGTGACTGAAACTGTAAAATCAATTATCCTGATCTTAAATGGCAAAACACCTGGAGCAGAGGCCATACCAGCAGAGGTTTACAAAACTGGAGGTTCGCACATGACTCTGGGAATTATACCCCAGGAGTACAAGAATGCATAGATTGTCTACTTGTACTAGCGGAGATGCAACAGACAATCATGCAGCAACCAGATGAGGCAAATCTTTCTGGAGAAGTACTAGACAGAATTATGCTGAATCGTGCATTTGCAATCTCTCTAAAATGTTTCATTGCAGAGCTGCACTTGTATGCGATTAACCATATTGATAATTTTAAATAAATACTACTGAAAGCGCGTTTGGTTAGATAGTTCATTATCATGTCATCTTAATTTTAAAAATGCGATATTTGAACCTTGATGGCTGTAAAGTATGGTTGCTTTTCTTATTGTGGTGGGGTGCTTCCAATTTATTTTAATTAATACAGAAGACCCACCCTGGCTCGTTTTTGTCAGAAATTGAAGTAGTGATAGAGAGTTGCAAAGCTCTGAGCTCCCGACAGTTAAATTAATGAATATACAAATTGAAAATTTAAATAACAACAATTTAATATAATTCAAGCAGTAATCTCTCAAATACAGTTCAGCTAATATCATATAACTCCACCAAGTGATCGCCTAGTTCATCCTGTGAATTGGTGTGTGAAATTTTCCCTTCTGTCATGAGTTCTACTCACGATATAAATTCTCAATCTTATTAAATACAAAACAATATAAAAAAACCAAAATAGTTAAATTTAAAATTGTAAGGTGTTGGTAACAGTAAAATATGAAGCTTCCCAATCAAAGGGAGATGTAAATGTTGTATGTTGATGATAAGATGTTGAAAATAAGGGACTGTATTTGCATTAGATAAAAATGCTCTAGGTGAAGACATACAAGTTATAGTTTCAAATAAAGATTTACTTCCTTCAGGAAATCTAAAATACAAGTGATTGGTATAGTATCAAAAAGTTACTTCATGTCATGTACATTATAGTACTTATCACGCGTAGGTTGCAGGTTGGAACACTCGGTCATAAAAAGTTTAACAGTGAATGGTTCATTGCAAGAAACGCAATCTGGTGGATCTTCACCTTTCAGTATGTGGGAATGGGTTATGTATGAATGACCAATTCTAATTCTTGCAATGATTACCTCCTCCCTACGGATAGTTATGTAGGAACGAGTCCATTCTCCCAGGGTTGGTTTGATGACATTAAGTTTGTTATTGACTGTATCATCCCATGATGCTTGCCACTTCTGGCGTAGGTAACTTTTGATACTAGGTTTAAAATCAGTAAATGGTAATTTAAAATCGGATGGTTCTTGGGATAGAGCCATCTTAGCAGCGCGGTCTGCTTTTTCATTACCTCTAATACTAATATGGCTAGGTAATCAACAGTATACTATATTGTAGGAGGTACTAAGCTCCGTATTTTCGACGAGGAGATTGACTAATGTTGGATTATCCAGTTTTATATTTTGTAGCGACTGAAGCACTGATAGTGAGTCACAGAAGATAATACTATTTAAAATACGTTTTTTGTTCGATAAATTTTAGAGCAAGGTCTGATTTCCGCTGAAATAAATGGACGCATCGTTTGGCAAACTATTTTTTTGTTATGTGTTTGCCACTAACGAAGGCCGCAACATCCTTTTCATCAACCTTTGATCCATCAGTATAAATTGTAGTGTAATTTGTAAAATTGTTGAGGAGTTCATGATAAGAGTTCTGGAAGATGGTAGGGTTTGTCTCAGATTTTTTACCATCGCGTAACGTAAAAATCACTGAGTTGCTTAAGGAGCCAAGGTGGTGTTTTCGAGACAAACGTTTTCTGCACTGTAGATAGATTAATTTTGATATTGTCAAGGCTGGATGATGTTCTGATGCCAAATGAAGGTATGACATTTGGTTTATTTTCATATAAAGTTTTGTATTTTGGTTGAAAAACAGCCGAAAAAGCAGGGTTCAGAGAGTTTGATCTTAATTTTAGAGCGCACTGTGCAGAAAGCATTTCACTGCGATGCGATAAAGGTGGTTCATTCGCTTCCGCGAGAAGGCTTTTACATGGAGATGTCTTAAATGCTCCCAGAGCGATTCTTATTACTTGATGATGAATTGGGTCAAGCATTTTCAAATATAACTTCCTAGCTGAACCATAGACAATGCATCCATAGTCTAGTATGGAGCGGATAAATGTTCTATACAATTTGAAAATGACTTTTCTTTTATCAGCACCCCAGTCAGTGTGCGCAATTACTTTAAGTAGATTTAAAGCTTTTAAACATTTAGCTTTCAAATTCTTGATGCGTGGAATAAAAGTCAGTTTTCCGTCGAAGATAGTACCCCAAAACTTTGTTTCCTCAACTACTGTAATAAGTGTTCCGTCCAGCGTGAGTTTAGGGTCAGCATGATGTCTTCGCAACTGACAGAAATGCATGCATACTGTTTTCGATTTTGAAAATTTAAAACCATTATTAATGGCCAAATTTTGGATCTTGTTGATATTTTGTTGCAGTTGCCTTTCTTTTGTATGCATGTGCTTTGATCGATAACAAATTAAAAAATCGTCAACATATAATAAGCAATCCACATTAGGAGCTCAACACTTGGTGATGCTATTGATTTTGATATTAAATAGCGTCACAGATAAAATACTGCTCTGGGGTACACCCATCTCTTGCTGGTGCATATCGGAGAGGGTAGAGCCCACTCGTACTCTGAATTCTCTGTCGGAGAGAAAATTTGATATCAAAGATGGCAGACGGCCTTTTAGACCCAGATCATGCAGGTCATTTAGTATCCCATACTTCCATGTTGTGTCATAGGCCTTTTGAAAATCAAAGAAAACTGCTACTAAATGTTCCTTCTTGATAAATGCATCGCGAATAAATGTTTCCAGTCTAACCAGATGATCGTTGGTACTACGACCAGAACGGAAGCCACTTTGGAAACGAGATATTAAATTGTTACTTTCCAAGTACTATACAAGCCGAGAATTAATCATTCGTTCCATTGTTTTGCACACACAGCTCGCCAGTGCAATGGGCCGATAGCTGTTAGGATCTTCAATATCTTTACCTGGTCTGGGAATTGGCGTGATAATTGGTAGTCCGTTGTGAAGTACACATGGAAGTCAAGATGGAACAACAATTTCGCAATTGCTTAATCATCTATTAATTATAAAAGTCGACATGTTAATTGGTAGTCCGTTGTGAAGTAAGTCAAGATAGAACAACAATTTCGCAATTGCTAATTCATCTATTAATTATAAAAGTCGACATGGTAATTGGTAGTCCGTTGTGAAGTAAGTCAAGATAGAACAACAATTTCGCAATTGCTAATTCATCCTTGTGTGAAATATCTTAGCCATCTACTTCAAAAGAATGATGTATGAAACTGTTTGTTGTTTGACACGCTTCCTGGTAAACAGAGTTAATTCTTTTTAGCTTGTTCGACGTGTGTCTTATAATATAAACTATTTATTTATTTGACCGCTCTGGTGACCAAGTAGTTAGACCGTCCGCTTCTGATGCATGAGGTCTCAGGTTCGAACCCTGGCCGAGTCAAACCAAATACTTATAAAATGGTACTAAGTTACTAACAGCTGCCTCACTAGGCGCTCAGCATTAAGAGGTTAGTGTTAGGACTGGTCCGCTTGGTTTTCAGGATAATATGACTGGGTGGACCATCTTTCTACATGTTTTTGGCATGATGCTTCAGTGCTAGGCTGCACTATAAACTGCCACACTGCTAACATCGAAGTGATATGATTGACATGGTTAAAGCTACGTTAAAAACCACAATCACATATTTTTTTTTTTTTATTTTTGTCATCGAATAATGCCTTGGGACACTCTAATTAGGACTTACAGCATTAAGGAGTCGGATTAGATGTCGACATATCATATCTAACACTTAAGATGCAATATAAGATGTTTTAGTCTGTTTGTTCTTGCATAAAGCTTACAGATCTGGCTTTTTAAAAGTTATTTCATATTTTCTATGCTGTCTGCAACTTACAACCCCACGTGCATCTTCTGGTTATAGAAAATTACTTTCTCTGGTGTTTTTTTTTTAAAAAAAAAACCTTAGATTAGTTTTTGTCCTGCTCGTATCTGTTTAATTTTAAGGAAATTTGTAGCTATAACTCGTTATCAATATAAATGGTAACAAAGGTTTGTCGCAAATTAAATTTATTATTATTATTATTATTATTATTATTATTATTATTATTATTATTGTTATTGTTGTTGTTCAAAATAGTTTGAAATTTGATTGAGTAAAAAAAAACAGACTGGTTTAAGATATGTTCTAGGTATGGAAAAGTTAAAGGCAAATTGAGTTTTGCAAAACTGGTACATCCTGATAACCTCATCATACTTCTATCTCCATCTGAGCTTTGTCCATTTCTTTTTTATTTAAATACTAGTAACTGAAAATTACCGAGTATTCTGATGTGTTTGATTACCTAATTGAAATTCGTTGAAGGAATATGGTGGTGTAACAAATGCAGTAGAAGAATTAGAGGACGAAGATACAGCTTGTTGTGATTATTTAAAAACAAAGTCTATAACGTTTTGTAAATGTTTTGCTAGCGCTTCAATCCTAAATTATCGACTTCATCAAAAGTACGACATCAAGAAAAGCCATGGAATAGTGAATTACGATCTTAATTGGAAATTAATACTTGAAACAGTTCATAGTTTGATGAAATGCAAGATACAAAACAATGATAGCAGCCGACACAATAGCAGTCCATGCTAGAAAGAAGTTATTGGTCACATTAGGTCGGACATTTAAAAAAATAGCGATAATGCGTGTAACTCCGGAATACCTTGCCTCCTTCGAAAACGTAGCATGGTCCTTGATGACAACATACATAAATATCCGCTGTAAGCAAAGGTTGTTCAAAGTCAACCAATTTAGCTGCCTGAGAAAATAGAAATACCACCAATAGTCAGTAATAAGCCATTTGGATGAAACGGCAAGTAATACTGGGGCTGTGAAATGACGAGTGCACACGACAAATACAAAGCAAATACTTTCCTCCTGCAGTGAATATAGTATTCACTATATGGGAGAAATAAAAATTTAGGTGTTGTGTACATACCCTAGAAGTTCTTTGTTGAATCAAAATATCTGATTTTAAAATGTACGAAAATAGACTGAACGGTTTTAACGAAGCATCTGGGAAGAAACCAACCTAAAGCAAAAACAAATAAACAAAACAAAATAGCACACCGACTATTGCAAGAAGAGTGTAAAGGGATTAAGAAATAGAATCGTATGTAATTGGCCATCTGAGACAGTTGAACAGTTTTCACAGAAAACAATCAAAATCGTCGGTTCAAATACCAATTTTTTTTTCTCGAAAAAATGAACGAATTGTACAGCTGCTTAATATACATATTTTGCCAGTAGTTGCAATAACTACTTAACATCGAATGACTAATAGTCGTTGCTCTGTGTATTGTAACTATTTATGAGGTTTAGTAGGTGATGGAGGAGAAACAAGTTGTGTCAGTGTTCTGTGGAGAAAAAAAACGATATATTGACCATTGACACCTCAAAAATAAAAAACGGCTAAAAAGAAATTCGTAACTGTTTGTCCGAGTGAGCAACAGAGGAGGCATCAACTGTACATCGTATTATAGACGTTGTGATAAGCTGTCATTTTAAAACTTGCTACCCATTTTATTTTCTTCCCATCTAGACATCATGCCTTGCATATGTTTACATTAATTGGTTTCTTCTTTCCAGCTTTTCTGATCAAAAATTTAACCGACGCATACAGAACAAGAGTGGGCAAATACGGTCCGCTGGCCGAAACCCGTTACCTGGTGTTTATTTTTTAATTTGCATAATATGACGTGGCTTGAAAAATTAGTATGAAACACACGAGCGTTCAAAACGCGAATCTCAATAACAGATATGATAGATGGAATATTTTCATCATTCGTCTTTTCTACAAAATATTTAAATCATATTTTTTTTCAAGGACCCTCTAAGGAATAGTAAGGTACATATTCAGCTGGACTTTTTAAAAAAATACCTACGGAAGATAAAAGTTTGTAAAGGCTTAGTTTGGTGTTTATGGCACAGACATTTATAACTTCAAAGAGAGCATACGGATCACACCTTGAATGCATGTCCATATATATCATATTCGGACAATTTGGCTGTTTGCTCACCTTTCCAAACCCGCACCAACCACCGCCACCTAAGGGCTGAAAATCAAGTATTAAACAGTGATGCTGAAACAAACGTTCACTACTTAATTAAATTTATACAGTTGCGTCTAACAGAACGGAAAAAGCGGCAAACGAAAAAGCATGAAATAACTGAATTATACATCTTATAATGCCAAGGCATTTTTGTACTACATCCGCCATCTTGAATTTCTCCACTGGTATCAAGCATTTCAACGGTGTACTTTTATTTCTAGTTTATTGTTAGAACATTTTCCCTCATTTTGGTGGTGATAGAACAGTTGTATTTATGCATTTTTGGTAGGGATTTATAGGTAAATGTTTATTCTTGAGAATATGAGTCCAGCGAGTGGTTGTCTGTGTGTATTATGGAGACAGTGCACAGTGAGTAATAAGGCCTTGGTGATGATGCAGAAGTGGAATCTGTCTTCGCGTACACGCTCCTCTGTTTAGTGTAGCCTCTCCAAAAAGTACCCGTAAATCTTTGACAAGAACTTCACCGTGAAGTCATGTTTGAAGTTTTTTTTTAAAGTTTAATATGTGGTTTGTACTGATTGTCACAGTGGAAAGGTCAGTACTGGGAAAAAACTGTAGAGAACACATAGTAAAATTAATTGTGTAAGTTCGTATGCGAACAACATGGGAGGCGAGAGTACTGAGCTATTCCGATGGCAGGATACGAAACCGCACCCTTTTCATCACGAGTTATGTGGTGTTGTGATATAGGAGGTATTTGTTTTTATTCAAATGTTTATTTTGATTCTTTTTCCGAAATAAAAATTACTTAAAAGCCATATTACATGTGCATTAAAAGAAAGACATGAAGACAAATCCCTTCTTCACTGTATGTATGTATGTATGTATGTATGTATGTATGTATGTATGTATGTATGTATGTATGTATGTATGATGTTATGTATGTATGTATCTGCGTGCTATACTCACAAAATGGTTTATGAAAGTCTTGCCTGATCTAGTTTCTCGACAAACAATACTCGGTAGGTTTGCTAAAACTTAATTTCATCTAGAGTGTAAGGATTAACTAAAAAATCTTACTTAGAGCCATGTGGTTTTCACAAAAAAATTTATCATTTTGAGATTTCAAACTAGAAATCATCATTGTCAATAACAAGTAATTTCAAATATTGGATTCAAATAAAGATTTTAGTAAATTATATACTTATTTGTTCAAACTTGAATATATCTGGTGGGCTCGTGTTATAATGATAGAAACTGAACACGTTTTTAAGCATTCACCACTCTGGTATGTGTGTCAACCGTGTCTTGTGTTCATTTTCTTCTCATGTAAAAAGAAAATTGGTCAATTTACCGACCCCACGCAAAGCACCAGAATTCAGCAAATAAGGAACAAATCTAAATGCTACTATTGTTGTGTTCCATACGAGTCTAATGTAAGTTGAGAGCGTGTATATGAGTGTATATCCTAACGAAATAACTGCAACCATTTATTTCGATTACTTTTTTAATAAGGAAAATTACACAATCATACGTATTAGCGTGTGATAAGGTAGTTCCCTCAAATGGTCGAGGACTGATAATTTCGACATACGTCCTACAACAGGCTTGATACTCGGTTCCGGTCGGGAAAACACATTAACTCATGACTTATCCTTCAACTTGAATTGCAAACTTCTAATTTCGTCTTTATATAATTTCTTAACTTGAATCATGGGAATACTATTAAACATGTTATTGGTTATACATATTTCGTTTCAAACCATAAATAGGAAGCTATAAAATGTTTTCGCCATCAAAGATAAAGGTATAAAAGCTGGAGTTAATCACCTACTCGAACGAGTCTGCAGTATTAGGCCGATTAAAGATTTTTTTAACGCGATCGTAAACAATATTAAGTTCAATATCAAATAAAACTTGTTAAAAGTTTTTTTTCTTCTTCTAAATGGTCACAAGGATCTCCGACAAAATGATCCAAATGGGGACTCGCGTTTGCTAAGGCCGTTAATGCATCCATTAGGTATTGATAGATAAAAACCTCTTAATGTGCATAATATTTACTAATGTTATGATGTACGAAATCTAATGTCAACATTTAGAATTCGCTCAGTTATTGTGCTTTAATTTTACTGACAGAAAATGTATAGCGTGGGCAAACGGAAGGTCTGGATATATTAAGAAATATAAATTTACAAACAATTTGTGATCAATGACAATTAAAAAATAAATGAAAAAGCAATGTATGAATGAAATAAAAACTAAAATTGTTCCGACATTTGAATATGGCCAAAGACATTTATTAAAAACAGGTATTTAGCGGCTTTGATTGTTTTTTTTTGGGCGAGGAGAGTAATATGTGTTTGTATCACTGGTGCACAAAACTACCTGGTTCCGTTCTGCTTAGGTATTTCGCCCCAAAAATTGTTGCTTCGTATATCGACAGTATTGGCAGAAACGCCACTGCCTTGCGGGGTGCCATGATGGTAAACAAAATTTCGATGCGTCTATTGGACCCCAATGTTGAATAGTCTCGAAAGATTTGAGGTACCTAAGGGGAAATGTATTAAAGGTGAGATCTTTAATGATATGCTTTGTAAAAAGAGGCAAATGTCTACAGTCAAAAGAGATATAAAATGATGTAATAGTGTCAACATCAGGAATTTGTCAACTTTAGATATTTTTTTTAAAAAAAAAAAGTCACCACTAGATTTCATAATCAACATTGGTATTAAGCCCCGCTTATGTAAAATGTCAAGAATTAAGGATTGTTTATTACAGTGTACAAAAGGTTGACACTGATGTATAATGTTTATGTCCATGTATGTGCTTGTTGTAACCTTCACCAATTGTTGAAAGATGTAAAATAAGCTAATGATAAGTTGTAAACAAAGGTTTTAGCTAACTTGTGTGTTATTTGTCAACATTTTTGTCGTTTTGCTGAAAGCTGAAACGTTTCTTGAGGTGAAATTTTACAAGAAGACTTAATTCAGAAAATCCTATAGAGAATCTAAAGATTTGTGTTACTGGCAATATGTGCCATATTTTATTGTGGAATGGCATAATGTTTTGCACAAGTGTAAAAGGGGATCATACCAGGATGGTCAAATTCCCAAGTGGTTTCTGATGAACCAATTAAAGTTTTTTCCACTTTCACTGGTCCTATTTGTATAGTGTAACAGTATCATTAACGTAGAACTTTAACGTCTTGTGCCATGTCTTCTATCAAGGCGGGTCAAATTTTAGAGTGCAGTCTTGGTTTGAAAAATGTAATTTCCTGGCATCATCTGTAAAAATTTCATGCCAGGATGTTTCATACGAAATTGTATATAATCTGGGCCAGTTTTATTAAACTGGTAGTGCACACAGTCCCATGCACAAAAAGGATTGGTCAACATGCACGTCAGGCAATGACCATCACATACATTGGGTTTCAACCCACTAAGAACTGGAGGGGTACTTGCATTCCAATGTTACCATACTGGTGCATCTCATTCACCAAGATGACTAAAAAGCATAACTCCTTACCAGAAAAACATCAAAGGAGTACAAAGATACTTCCACATCTGCATGCAAGACAACTTGCACAACATGTAATCCAGTTTCACAGTGATCTTTACATGAACTGTAACTGTTACAAGATTTGGTCGTACAGTGCATTTAGGTGCTGGACCAAAAGGTAGGTCTGGGACATGAAAATTGAAATACTACTTTTTGCAAGTAAATCAAGCTATTTTTCAATGGAGATGCATCCAAGAATGATAAAAATTCAGTCTCAACTGTCTGTGATGCAGCGTGGCGTACTTTTGTGACATGAAAGAAGTGGGTAGTGGACAATTCTCAAAATGCAATTTTGTCAATTTTTAGAAAAACATGGTCCTACTTAATTTCATGAAAATGAATAGTCTACAACTCTGGATTGTGCCAAAAAACGTTTATAGTTTCAGTTTTAATTAGGACAAACAATGAAAGCTATACCAAATCATGTGTCGTCAGCCTGATCAGGAATGTGCGTACCCTTTTCTCGAACCCATATTTATTTTCATGAAATCTAACAACTGTTGGGCATTCGTGACAACTTTCATGTTTGTATAAATTATTTCAACAAAATATTGCCATGCTTAATAAATACTATAAAATTGGAAATTTGTGAAACAACCCTGTATCATTGTTTACATCATTCTTTGTCATTATTTTGAATAGAGCTTTCTATGACTAAATTCGTACAGATATAATCTTGCCATGACACTGTACATTTAAACAAATTTGATACATAATTTGAAGATAAGACGAACACTATTTTTGCTCATCTGAATGAAAATCAATATATATATATATATATATATATATAAATATAAATATATATGAAATAACTTCTAGCAGTTACTAAAAAGAGTTTTGTACACTAACGCCATTGACCGACAATGGGGTCAATGTGCTGAATATTTGAGGGACAATTAGGCCTACCCACCGGCTATTGCAGATATGGCTGAAACGACCAGATAGGACTCTCGAATCGGGACTTCGTAAGGTAAATAGAGGTTACTCAGAAATATACATCGATATATTCCAAATTGTTGGAAACTTGAGACCTACCATGTTTATTAGTATTACCTCTTCTTAATGTATGAAAATAAAACTTAAAAATTTTCAACGCTTCACAAAATTACTTATATTTTCTTCCATGGGCCGCTTAATATCATAAACAAGTATCCAGATATGTATTCTGTTGGGTTCCAATGATTTTACATTCAAACGATCCAAATTTATCTCAAAATATGCCATAACAGCAGACCACTGTTCTGGAACCAAAGCAGCATCAGAAAACGGGAAGCCAGAAATGGTTATTTCCCCTGTCAGTCCTATACCTACAAAAGGGGCAATAGGTAACAAAATTTTAACAAGCACAGTGACTAGCCAAAAAGGATTATTAATCTTGGCCAGATGTATATTGTATTACACCAGATTAAACTGGCTGTTAAAATATCCCACAAAAATGAAAAGATTTTGCAAAATTTTATTGACATAAAAGATATATACATTTTCATACAAAATAAAAGATTAAAAATTACACTTTCTAAAATTGTACTAAATGCTACAGTCTGAAAAATTGGACTACAACAACCTACTTATCCAACCCCAGCGCTGATGTATCGAGTAGCACCAAGGCAGATCTCGAAGATTTTCTGGTCTAACACCATTAAGTACTTGACGATTCAGGTGCAGACCAGAACATAAAATAACCGGATCCACTTGATTTTAGAGTGATATATCAGTGAATCAGTAATGATGAAGTGGCTTTGACCCCAATGAAGGGACATATGTCAATGGCAATAGAAAAGGCCCCTCTTTTTAGACATTGCAAAACCTTATGGCAAACAGGAACATTTACAAATTATGATTTTTACCTATTGTCTTCACAACAAATATCTATTTAGAAAGTAAAATAACTTATTAAAATACAAAAAATACAATTTTGAAATATTTTCTAAATTTTTTCCCCAGAAATAAGGATGTTTTACCCTGCAGCATTTAATTTTGCTGCCTTCCCAAAAACAAAGACCAGATATGAAATAATCAAAAGTATGGAAATTTTAAATGGTAATAAGATTATGTAGATTATTACATTACAACCATGTGTAATATATCTTTCAGTTTAAAATATATCTTTTACCTCTAATGTTTTCTGGGTACTGTGCAATTTACAAATCCAAATCTTGCCAATATTTGGGGCTTTTTTTTAAAAAATATTTTTATATTTTTTTATATTCTATACTTATTTTTGTTGCTGTTCTTGAATTGTCAGGAAAATTGTTGCAAGTAAAGGAGGAATAAATTGCCTGACCATTATATTTTACTGTTACAAATTCTTTAATGTACCTGACCTACGTTTTCTAATAATAAAAAAATGAAACATTTTTCTAACCTTCTGTAGAAGTGCAAGTTAGATCTGTAAATAGCATAAACTTTTTTAAAAAAAAAAAAATTGTTATGAATTTTCAAAACAAAAATACATTTTAATAGCTAAAGGATTAATATTTGTCATGATTAAATTCCAATACAGTACCAAATTTACTAAAATATTCTCCCGTATTCTAGAATGGTTTCTTCTGATCTTGAAACTACATGATTTTGATTAGTCATGGACTTTGTGTGCCTCTTACATAAACATAGGCACTAGTAACAGATCCACAATATTCTATTATATATGTATGACCCAGCAAGTCAGAATAAGATGTATATGCCTCCTTTTTGTAGGCACAAAAATAGACCTAAGGTGTACAAACTACTGACATAAAAGAAAAACCACCTGTAGAGATAATTTGAATAGGTTTAAACTACTTGTACATCAATTAGCTGAAGGAAAAAAAAATCACAAGTTACATAAAAGTGTTGACAACTCTCCACACATAACTGAAATTCACAAGTAGGCAGATACCTCAAACTCTAGACTTGCTGGATTAAAACGTTTTCGAGACTGTGCCCAATCATGCTGAGCTAAAACAACTACAAATGTCATTAAAATTCGACCAAGTACCTTTGTCACTCTCAAAACTTCTCTCCAACCAAGCCAACACCAGATACAACTCAACATCAATCAAATCAAGTCCCATTATCACCATTTTGTCAAGAAAATCACAGTCACAGGGTTGGTTTTGTATGTCTTGTAAGCCTTTCCACTGCTAGGCAGTCTTGCACATAAATAAATAAGATGAATGAATGATGAATGGCTCACATAGTGAACGATATAAACACACACTTAGAATATTGTTCAAGAAAACATGAATACCAAGTATCCATTAGTAAACTAAACTTCTAAAAGCAAAAGAGATTCATGGTTTCTTTCGTTATATAAAAAAATAAAATGGTTAAAATGACTAATGTTTAGAAAAAACGGATGGTAAAGAAATTATTTTTTCTTAACAGGTTTACCATATTATACTTTCAACAAAAATGAGCAATTCTGAGGTGTGTATTTATACTGTTCAGCTCTCCACGGATACACTCCCGATTTACTCTGCATGCATTCAAATAACGATCACAGAAGAATGAGGTTTGATGTTTAGGATAATATCAGACTCCTTCGAGTTCTACACACATGCTTCCCTCAAGATCCATGCATGCAGGCAGAAGCTAGGTCCTTCAAACATTGTGATTTTAATTCTGGTATAGAACTGATCTTCATGAATTTTGAGCTGGAATACTTTGTCTTTACAGCCTGAAATAAAAGAAAACAAATAAAGTTCTACGTACTGCCTAAAGGAATGATGGAAGCTCATAGAGGAGCAACAGAGTTGCCGAGTATGAAACTGGCTTACATTATTAAACAAAATGTGCAAATTATTCCCAAATAATCCTTACCAAACTGCAATACAAGACGCACCATTTGAATAATGCAAAATATTACATGCATCTATAATACAACTCAAATGTTTCAAATCAACACATCACAAGATACATGTATTAATTTCCGTGTTAGCGTTCATCTTATTGGGGGTGGGGTTGGTGGGCATGTGGCAATAGGATGGTTTGTAGGTTTATTTTTAGTGCAGTAATACAAAGGTAGGTTACTGACTGCAGTTGTGCAGAGACACCTCATTGCAACTAGTAGAAAAGTGTGCAAATGTGTTTATCATTGCCTGTTGCATTTATGGCCAATATAAGGTTCCAATCGTATTTGGCTGGTTAAAGAAATCGAACCAACTAGTGTCACAAGTTTTGGAAAGGAATAGGCCTAGAGAGCATCTGGTATACATTTTACTCCTTGAAGATATCCTATCCTATCCATAATATATATAAAAATATCTTCCACAACATGCATTATAATATTGGGAAAGAAAACGGAACTGCAGAATATCAAATGCTTGTATTCATTCAGTAGGTTACATTATATTAAGCACGACATGAAGTGATCTTAAGAGTGAGAATATTTGTTGGAACAAATGTTTAGCATTGTCTAAAGCTAGTACAGGTAGATTATGTTCAACAGGAAAACAATGCCGCAATTCTTCCATCAATGGCTTAAAAATATTCCAGTGATAAAATCTTAATTTTCAAAACCTGTGCTTTTTGCTACCACTGAAACCAGTGTGCTTCCTCAGTCTTGGCCACCATGCCCAATGCTAACATTTGTGGTACACTGTGCAATGAGCACAATGTACATCTGTCTTTGATGGCTGAAAACACGACAAATGTTTGTTGTATTCCAAACCAAAATTCACTTCAGCACAACATATTTCTCTTTCCCATTCAAAGTTTCCTCTGACCAGTGCCACTCCATTTTTTTTGTTACAGTAGTCCCCCTCTTATACGGCCACCCCTGTTGCACCGGGAAAGTGGCCTTACAAGGCGGGTGGCCGTTCCAGAGGGGGGCTAAATTTATTATGAGAAGTACATGTATATGTAATGTAAGTAGTAAGAAAGCTACATACTTCAAAACATTAAATATCTTCGTCTAAATGAAACATTAATCAATAAAAGTTTTTTTTGTCATAATAACAAATTTATTTCAACTGAATATACGTTACTATTTTTGCTTTCTTGGCGTAAGTTTGATATGCGAGCGGGTATTGTTGTCATGCACCTTGCAAATAGATTCAAAAACGTCATATGCTGGCCGCTGGTCGCGTTAGCCGGGTGGCCTCTCGTGAGGGGTACTTTTGAACAGAAACTCGTTGGTGCCAACGAATTCTGGCCGTTTGGAGCGGGTGGCCGTTGGTCAGGGGGGCCATACAAGAGGGGGACTACAGTATATCTGGGCATTTATTTACTTGAGATACATTAGACCAAATGAGATAATTGCTGAAATTAAACTAAATTTGCCAGAAATCTGATGGAGCAGTAATATTTTGTAACCTACTGTGAGTTTGCTGGTTTCAGCCTTCGCAACAAGACTGGCAAGCTTTTGAATTGTTGGCATTATTTCCTCCTCCGAGTACGAACTGTAGTGGCTCAACGTGTCCGTCTGAAACAGATAAGACGATACCATATGACATTGGGAATATCAACCACTATCAGTATTTATGCAAACATATTGTTCTCAAACATTTATTTCTTGCAAATGAAAATGCTTGCCTTTTCAATATCAATCCCTCAGATTTAAAATATTTCACACACACTCATGCATACTAAATTCTTTGTATACCTCGTGCAAAACATAATTTGAGGCCGTTTTGGAAATAAAGCAAATCCTAAATGTTATACAAGACTAAGGAAGACATCTCAGCACCTATTTATGCATACGTTTTTAATTGGTGCTGAACCAGCATAACAAGTTGACAAAATATCACCATTGTTAATATGGTCCTATCAGTTAATTTTCAGAGGACTACTCCTCCAACACTTACCCACTTGGACCCATCAAGCAACTTCATAGCCAGGCAGAGTGCACCTGCTGCCACCATGGAGGGAAGGCATTGCACCATCTCATACTCAGTGATGGTCAGTTCCATTAGGTACTTGGCTAGTGTATGTTTGTTGGCATCAACCTTTATATTAGAAAGGAGTTGTTAGACATGTCAAAGTTTAGGTGAAGTTGTAATGACCAGATGAAAGCATGTACAACTTTTGTTTGAAATAAAGTTCATTTAAGACTATATATATAAAAAATATGCCTATGGGGACGTGTGCATACAGAATGTGGCAAGGAAAGAAAAAAAAAAGGTAAATCTCTTTCAGTTCCTTGTCTTTATTATTCAGGGTTAGTAGCAAATTTCTTTCAGAAATTTCAAGGGTTTTTCAAGGTTTTACAGGGTTCACAATCATGGTTTTCAAGGTGCATTATTACATTAATTTTAAAGGATACAGAAATGAACAATAAATAAGTTAATACTAACTGTACTTCATAGAGAAATATTCCTTGTAAAATTATTGCTTAAAAAGACCGTCAAGAATATGATTTCATTCTAATTACACTACATATCCCACATCTGTACAGTCACTGAATAATGTTTATTTTAAAGCCCACACTACACTATTTACAAAGTCCACAATATTTTATAGTAAATTTTTTTTTTGATCTTGTAGCTTGTTATCAACCTGGTTTTCAAGCCGTTAAACGAGACACAGTAGCCTGACATTTTATCAGCAAGTATGGCAAAATCTGACAACATGAATCCCCTTATCGGTAATATAAATATTATTTATCGGTAATTATAAATTATTTATATTACCAATAAGGGGAATTCATGTCAGAGATTTCGCCGTACTTTATTAATAAATGTCAGACTCCTGTGACGTCAGATTGGTGATTTTTTCTCTCTCAGCTGCATGGGATCGTACAGCACTATCCCATAGCAAGCAAATCAACATCTTTCTGACAATTTGCATTTTGCATAGCTGTCTAAGATCTCATTATTCAGAATTTATATTTTTTTTCGTCTAGCCACGCAGATGGAATCGGCAGACACCCCCTCCCATTTCAACGCGTACAATGATCCAAATTTAAATTGACTACATCTGGGCTTCGAATAACCGGAAGTTCAAAATGTACGACTGCGCAGTGGCGTGTTGTGGAAATTTCCGATCTGGAACAAATATTACAAGAAATCGTTTTTTT
The DNA here is from genome assembly GCA_029339505.1 of Unio delphinus. Taxonomy (NCBI): domain Eukaryota; kingdom Metazoa; phylum Mollusca; class Bivalvia; order Unionida; family Unionidae; genus Unio; species Unio delphinus. Next base: position 14,357,151 of record JAQISU010000106.1, on the reverse strand, counting down.
TTAAAAAAAAATTAAAATTTTTATATATAGTTTTTTTTTTCATACTGAAATCTGTAAAATGAAAAATATTTATAAATTCAAGAAAATCAAGGCTTTTCAAGGTACCCAGACAATATTTTGAATTTTCAAGGTGTTTTCAAAGCCTTGAGGGAAAATTCATTTTTCAAGGCCAGCTACGGACCCCGATTATTGCTATTATAAAAGTGTTGACGAATTTAATGCCTCTGCAGTGCCATAGAATTTATGGATCAAATATGAAAACATATGTGACATATGCAAGCAAACTTTGCCCAAAAAGTATTTCAAAATGTTTTCTTCAACAAACGTGAATTCTGTATAATCACTGACAGATCTAAATGAGCAGCAACTAACAATTTAACTACATGTAAAACTCATCTCTAGTGACTATTATGGCGAGACCAACTTTGTTGAGAGATCAAAAGAGACAAATCTTCAGATATCAATTTTAGGCAAAAAGGAGTTCTTTAAACAATGGTCCTATTATATTTACTTGCTCTGCATAATGTAACATTCCATTCCATCATATCCATTTAATTCTTGAACTAAGTGAGTACCGCACAGTACAGCCACAGGACAGCACTATGTTGCAAATACATTCCAAGAAAATGAAAGCTACCTTTTGTGAGTACACAATTAAGAGTGAAAAAATTATACAGTTAACATGCAATGGTGTAGCGACTGACATTGTTAATTCTATAAAATGAATACACATTAAAGCTGCGAACCACAATGAATTGACAATCATTGTACCTGTCCAGCCTTAGAGTTTCTTCTAAGGAAATGTAAACACAGAGGTTTTCCGAGACGAAAGTCCAGTGTTCTGAGGATGGTGCATTCCATACTCTGGATGTCCTTCTTGGTGTATGCATTGTCAGTGATGTACACAAAATCTGCCACCTCAGGGGCATACATTTCCTCGTACTTGGAAGCTATCAACATGGAAGTCACTCCCACTAGCTGTAGCTTGTTCCTCACAACTGGATGTATCTGTGACAATGAACAAGAGTTATTTTGAGATGACCAACTAGTCTACCCCGAAAGATGTACAATTTTTTGCTAATCCAAGTGGTAAAACACGCACCTAAGCATAAAAAGCAGTATCTATATTACTATTATAAACATTAAAAGCCCAAACTTAAGTCATTTCTACAACACTGTTGCTAATGTATTACAAGATATAATTATGGTTCCCTACAAGAAAAATTAATTTTGTACCATTAGCATGGATTTTCTGGTCAAAATACTTTACACTGGATTAGAACCAGATTGCAAACAAAACATTGAAAAATGTATTCACTTTAAATATCTACATGTTCAGTCTAATGAAGTTCAGATTCCATCCTTAATCTGATTTCTGCATTGCATCACTTGTTCTTATAAATTTCTAAAGTGGTGTTGAATAGACCTGTTCCTGATTAGATGTTTTAAACTTTAAAAAACACATCTCTATATATTTGCATCAACAAGTCTAATTAAAAAAGTCCATTTAGCTTGATAACCGGTGCCTTTTTCTTTACAGACTGGTCAGTTACCTATATTCTCAATATAACGAATCTAATGGAAAAATCTCAAATTAAACCAGTTTTCTTGGAAATGGGTCATGTAAACAATATAAAGGAAAGTACAAGACAATCCATTGAAGTTGATGATTATGCCAAAATTGACATTAAAAATAAATAATTGAAAATCACTAACAGCTGTCATTAAAACAACCAATAATGTTGTCAAATGTTTAAACTTATTCTTGAGGTGTATCTACTGCATTATCTAGTGACAGGTATTCCAATTATCTACAAATATTACCTGCAAGAACCTATCGATGATCGTGACTGTGAGAAAGAGTGTTTCCTGAAGCAATCGGAAGCGATGGTGAACTTGGCACAACCAGTCAATCAAGATTGCACGCATCTTGCCTGTGATTTCCTGACCTTCCAGGTAATTTGGCCTTACACTGTATTTTTTCTGAAAAACAAAGAACTTTCATTTAAAAATGAAATTGCATGTGCATTTAGAAGTATGTCTTATAGAGATTTTTGTACAATATGATTGGTAACTTTTCGTCATAACCTTCCCAAAGATGAATTGTTGCACTAATTCGGATTGGCATCACAAGGCCAAGAAGGCTGTTCAACGGAGTTAGCCTAGTAGTAATCTGTTACTAACACCATGCAATATTTCACAAAAGGAAAAAACGTACAATGATGAATCGCTGATCATTGCCTGCCAAAGCTATAATCCAAATCAAAAGTGGGTGGAATAAAATGCTATTGATAAAAAAGGAAAAAAAAAAGTTTAATGCCAAGGTTACTCTTGGGTATATATATATATATATTTATTAACAGTGGCAATATTATTCCTATAATGAAATCTCAAATAGTTTCCTAATCTTTTTTTTCACCCCACTCCATTGTTCTATAAAAGATAACATTTGGTTCTGATTTTCATAAATTATCACTTTTGACTAGGATTGAGCTGAAGTACTAAACAAATGGTGTAACTAGGAACCAAAGGAAAGGGAACAGTGTCCACATATTGTTCAATAATGGGGGCAAAAATTACAATTGGACAAAGAAAACTATTTTGGGTTTACAAAATTTCATTGGTTGCCAGGACACATGATGGATATCAACATCCCAGGTAACATCTACTTTTAACAACTTTGAAGTTATAGCAAACATTAATGATCTCAAGAATATGTACAAAGTGTAGGAATAAATGATTGTGGGTTATATCCTGGAATTAATTATTTAATTAACTCACCTCCAATATTCTCATATATTCATAAATATCATTGACATATTCACTGACTAGTTGAGGGTTATCTTTATCATTGGCATCAATGTCTTCAACTCTAAGAAGTGCTTTTGAGAATGCCTCTGGTTTGTCCTCACTTATGTCCATAGGGGCTGAGAACGATACACATGTTTTTGGTGGTTCTGCGATTATACCAGATACAACTATTTGCTGGGAAAAACTGGAGGCTGTTTTTGAAACATTTGACACTGAAGGTCCAACAAATTGAAAAGGCGCAAATTGATCTGGTTTTTCAACCACATTATTGCTGTCCACTTCCACTAAATTCTTCAGCGCGGATGTGGCCTTGGCTTTAGAGAGAGTTTTCTGCTTAGTTCCAGCTGTGGTCTGGATGATCTCTTTCCTTACTGCAGCTTTCTTGGATCCATCTAGTGTGATGGCAGATACTTTGTTGCCAATGTCACCCAAGGCAGCTCTGTGATTTGCTAATGCTGTGTTTGGTCGCTGCATCTTGCTGAGCATGATGACATCGGTGTTTTCTCGGTTAATGCTTACAGCCATCTTGGGATTGACCAACTGACTGATCTAAAAGGAACAATTGTTATGGATGTTAAAACTTTTATCCCACATTCTCAGAGTAAAAAGTGACATCTAAATAGTATTAGAATCATCAGCTCATAGATGGAATTTTTCACTGGTGGACTAATCGGATTGTTTAAAATTTCCAATTTTGTTGAATAAAGAAACGTTTCTGCAAGTTTTTATTATATTAAGAAATAGGTAGCGAGTCAGACATGGACTATAGTGTTTTTCTGTCTAATAATGTACAACTGTGCCTAAAACAGAAAAGGGTTTCTTTAACACTTTCATAATGGACTTAATAATCTAATGCATTGGTTTCATGCTGATCTACATCCATGTGCTTCAAAGCCAATTTTTTTTTTTTTTTTTTTTTAGTAAAGTTGCCATCGTTATGGTACACATTAGCTCGAAAAAGCTGTGCACTTACAGAAAACAGCACATTATAAGATAATTAACATGCAAGTTGATATTTGTTAAAAACTATGGTACTACTTTTCTAAAATATATGATCACATGGAAACATTCCAAATATTGCACAATGAACTACAATCAGTTAAAACTACTGGGTAATGCTCAACCAAGTTGTCAAATAATCTTTTGATCCAAATGATAGGCACAATAAAATATTTCTGTTTAAGTTCTAAAACATGCTGAATGTTTATAGCTCACACATCATACTCGCTTGGTATAAATAAATTAAATAAATTGTATAGTTTATGTTTTGCATTGTTCTTTTACCAACTTTGCTAGATAATCAGTAACAAAAATGTATTTTAATATTTGAAAAACACTGATTCAAATATTTAGAGTAATCATTTCAGTCACATACTAATTACATTGCAACTGCAACATCAGATCACTAGTTACTGTCAGGGTTCACTGACACAATGTTGTCCCTGGTAGGGTGTGCTGTCTACCCTTGTAAGCTGCAGAGTCTTAAATGTACAGTAGGGTTTGTGTACCAAAGTTAGGATCAATTTTCCACAGCCCATTTCTACTCCAGTATAAAATTCATAAATTCAAAGTGGAGCGCAGAAAAATACCTTCCGTTTTAAAGAATGTCTATAGAGAGACATCAACGTGCTTAAAACTGACCATGCAGCTATGTAGGCTCTGTACAGCTAAATATTGTTGTTATCAGATTGTCATTTAAATGACAATGTTTAACGTAGGACTAGTAATCATTATCTTCTGATCTCTTCCTTGTAATGCCAGTCAGTGTGAAAATCAAATTTAGGTTGGTTTCCAGAAAATAATGAAATGTGCCAATATTTAATTTAATTGGAATGGCTTTATTGTTTCTGTCAATGACAACCACATATATAATCCTTTCCAGGTTAATCAATTTTCTTTAATTTAAGCCACCAATACATATTAACTTTGCAGTTATGTGATATTTACCATCTAATTATCAGGATTTGTGTAAGCAGTAATTTAATGTCCTTAGGTTTGGAATTTCTTACTTTTAACAAAAACAGGATAATGTTGCAATATGATTTTCATTTTATAACTAGAATGAGAGGAAACTCTTGCATACAAAACATGGGTTTCATAAAGTTATGTGATAGTTTCTCGAAATTGGAAGTATCCATATTCACTGCTTCTGTGCAACCACTAGCAACAAGTGCCTTTGAAATGGAATACTGTACCAGTATGAAATGTTAACTTGCAAATTTGGCATTAAAAGTGAATAAAATAAAAATTTCATGTGGAAAATTATGACGTGTGGAGTTTCTATGTTTTAAACAAAATCTTGACATTTAATAATTCATCATATAAAATGTACTGTTGTGATTTTGTCTAGTTATCCTGTGCTACTAAACAGGCAGTGGAGTAACATTTGCATAGTATATTCTCCATTAAATAGCTTCACATAAATAAATTACACTATTATTTCAAGAGGAAGTACATGTATATGCAAAGTCTTTCTCAGTCAAGGTATATGATGTGTCAACTTCAGCCCATAAATTCTACAAACTGAATTTTTCCAGGTCACTAATGGGCTGAAAATAAAGCAATCCTTAATTTACCTCGTCACCAATGAATTTAATTTGGCCTATTTTTTTTTTTTTTAAATCTACATGTTTTATCACTTTTCTAGTACCATTTTCGAGGCATGGTAACAGTGATATCATCCATATCAGCAGGAACGGTCTAACTGGATTGCTATTTCTTCAAAATTGCTTTATATTGATTTAATGCTGATTTTGAATGTGGTGGACAACCATTCGAATATTTTGTTATTAACTAACCAATAACAATTACCAAAATCCGAATACTCAAATTTAAGATTACAGAATTCAATTTTAATATTTGTGCTAGACCCGAAAACACCCGCACATATCTTACCTCGAAGTTTTCATGAACTCCACCAAAAGTAACGGTCGTAGTTTCCATTTCTGCACCAATTATAATCCAAAATTTACTTTTGTCATTGGTAGCAATACAACTTTAATGTAAAATGGATTTTCGAGATTTTGAAAACTAATATAGTCATCCTTCAGTTTAGCGTCCACTACCTCCGTACTGATAACATGTAAATGGAAAAGTGAACAGGTCACTGCACGTCAAATGCGCCTACAGAAACACGTCTGGACGGGGAATTGGAAGTACAAGTACATAACGGATTAACAGTGCATTAATTTAACCCAACCAACTTGTTTTTGCTTAGAACAAAATTGAATAGCAAAATTATAAAAGAAATGGATATGCATGAAAATAAATTATAAACTATTTAAAACTTAAACCAGGGGAACTACTATGATCGAGAACAGACAAATTAGGTTCGAACTATTTGATAGCTTTTTGTTCCAAATTAAACCACAAATGCATACTTACAGAAGCTGCTTTAGTATTCAGAGCCATTTAGGATGATTCTTTTCTTTTCTTTTTGCAAAACGCCGTTTTTTTTTAGTTATGCACAATTAGCTGAAATTGATACTAAGTATCGTTCATTTAGTCAACATCATCTGTACGAGATCATTATTTGCTGCGGAACTCTTCAAATAAATCGCGGCTTGCATTTTATTGGTTTGTTTTAGCTCATAACATGATTTTGATTGGTCAATTTTGTTTATTTGTACGTAGCAACGCGTCCTAATACAAGTTTTACAATTTATAAAGCATAAACTTTAAACTGTATTATATCTTAGTTAAGGTAGAAAATAATTTTATTAAAATAAATATATAAAAAGAGATATCATTAGAAAAATTATTACCATTTCCCATCATGCAAGATTCAAGGTGTCAGCGCACATACTAATTCGCGCCTATCTACTTTCAGATTGCATGTAAACACATGCACAAGTTTTAAGTTTGGTATGCGAGGTCAGTTGGTAACTGGTCTACCCTGTGTATATAAATAGATATCGATATCGATTGTTCATTATGTATAGACACGTAATAAATTAGAAGTATGGGGTATTCAAGCAATTGTTCTATTATTTTACTCCATAATAATACGATAATAATAGTAATAAACAAAAACAAAAGAACAACAAATATTTTCCATTCTTTACGGGGAAATTATTACTGTCACATAGAGATGTATATTTTTGCTGTCATTGTTTGTATCTGTTTAACTGGAGCTTATTTAAAACTATCGTATAATACTTATTTTAAAAGATATAATATTGGCGACGATCCACGTGCAGCAAAAGGGCATATTTAATCCGTATGCTTTGCTGTAACTTTGTTAACTAATATCTAATGCAGAAAAAATAATTGTTATAAAGATGTTTCAGTGTATTTGAAATTGTGTTGAGTGAAAAAGAAGTAAAGTACATCAACAAGTGCAAAGTTTGCAGGTAGTTTTACATGAACACAACTTTATTAGCTTACATTGTCCTTTAACCTATTTTAATGCAGTGTTATAAACTCCATCTTATTGAGAGCATGCATCTATCACTGACACCGTGACCAAATTTATTTAAATTTAGCAGCACCAAAGTCACATATTTTTTTCTTCAAAATTCCTATTATTGTTTATGTGGATCTGTTGTTACTGATGTATAGAGGTGGTTCTTTGTTCTTATAATTGGTGAAAATGTACAATAAAAGCATACTTTATGTTATATTTCATAATTAAATCAGCATCCTCTACACTTTTAGTAATTAAATCAAAGTATTTCTGTTTTCTGTTTGGTAAATAAGCAAGTTTACTTTAACATTTGCAATGATCCTTTCAGAGAATCTTTGTTACTTTGTCTTGACCAATTTAAATTTTGTTAATAGAAAGAAAAAAACATCCTGAAACTCAAAGTCTTCTGTCTCTGATTATTTTTACTTCTAGAGATATAATATATTGAAGGATGCAATAACAGTACATTCAATGATTGAGGTTCTCCAGATTCACACTCCCAGTTAAGTTTTAAAAAATAGGTCAAACATTACAACAATATTTGTTTTATTATTTTGGAAACTATTTTAAAATTATCATGATATTTCATGATTTGATTCTTTTAGTTTTTTTTGAGAAAAAATGTATCTCCTGTCCAAAAGGGTTCTGGGAAATATAAGAATAGCTTTAGGAATGCTAACTTTATATCATTTTTGCTATGAATTTGAGTCTTCCATGTGCATTAAAGGTCACCAGCCATACTCTACCATTTTTCTTTTTATTTCAGATTTGCATTACATTATTAAATATAGTTATATATGCACAAAAGGAAATAAAAAAAATTATCAAGTGTAAAGAAGAAACAAAAATTTAATTACTCAGAATTGAAGTATACAACACTGATACTTCCCCATAGCTACAGTTTCCCATCTATACAGGAAGCCAAACAGATATGATGTAAATTATATCCCAACAGGACAAAAACACTATAAACTATGGATGGGGAACATTTAGATAAAACGATTGAAAATGAACTATTGTTCAGCCGTATATCGATATGCATATGCACAATGCGCTAGATTGTGTTACTTTAAAAACTGTTCCATTGTTTCAATTTATTTTCAAAATTCCCATTAATACAGGTAAAAAGGAATCAATGCTGGCTTCCCTATGTTGGCTGACTTTGTTAAAAAAAGAAAGAAATTTGCACACTTTAAAGAATCCAAAGGAATGAAAGTCAGACGACTTCATAAAAAAATAATTGGCACATTTAAAAGAATCCAAAAGTAAGTTTATATGGTTGGCTAGCTTTGTAATAAAATAACCTTTGTATTTGATATCCTGTCAGTAAGTTTAAGCAGAGTTTATTGCTCTCTGCCAGTTGTGTTTTAGGGCCTAACCGGAAATTGCCTCAGACATTCGCCTCGGTAAATAATATGCGAACAAATGGTTACAAGTAAAATAATTCAATAAATATCAAACGTTTTAAAAAAAAGTTTTTTTAAGAAATAATAATTTTATTTAATAATAAAAAATTTCATCTTAGAGCCGATATATACGGTACACAAAAAGTTTAAGCTTCACACACAATAATGAAACAAAGGGTACACTCCAGAGTCGAACCTACTACTTGATTCATGCCCGGATCCGGCAAATAGTACTTCCAAAATACTTAGATTCGGTACTCGGTGAAAATTATCTACTCTGTTTGGCCCTATTGTGTTTATTCATCACCCGGGCTTCTATTTGTTTGCCATATATAATTATATTTAAAACAAATGTTTCTTGATGTATATAGGGTAAATAGTATATGCAGCAATAACTTGTTTTAATAATGCTGTTTGTAACCCATATCTGGTTTTGGCACGCAGAAACTACTGATTGTTTACAGAGGTTGCTGAAAAATTTCATTTAAAAAAGTAGATTGTTTAAGTCTAATTAAACATTTTTATGTTGTGCATACATGATAAATATATATTTTTTATGACTATAATAATATTACACATTTGTGCTATTGACCTTTAATGTTGCTCTGCAGTATAAATTTGTAAAAGGAGTATAGGTACATGAGTGTCACAGGCAAAAGAAACATCATGCATGAACATCATCATGATATTGATATCCAAATATATCCAGCCTGTGTCATGATATCACAATGACATTGATATCCAAATATATCCAGCCTGTGTCATGATATCTCAATGACATCGATATCCAAATATATCCAGTCTGTGTCATGATATAATAATGACATTGATATCCAAATATATCCAGCCTAAGTAATGAAATCATGATGTTGATATCCAGATATATCCAGCCTGTGTCATGATATAATAATGACATTGATATCCAAATATATCCAGCTTGTGTCACGATGTAATGATTACATTGATTTCCATATACATGTATATCGATCCTGTGTATATGTACCCTTGAAAGTCATTGCTGTTGCCTATTGATTTTCCTTTATCTGTGTGACCTAGGCATTGTTTAAAGCACATTTGCAAGGCTTCCACATATCTATATATCTGATAAGTTGGGCGACTAAAATTTGATTAATTTTGGTTAAACCATTTTGTAGCTGCCTCTTATTCTCAGAGAGTTTTTATTGGCTTTGGAATATCATAAATTCTAATATGAATATATTTCCTTTGTTGTTAAAATGAGAAAAAGAGGTATACTTAAACCAGTCTTGAAAGACCACTGCTGTGAAAGACCACCTGTCTTGAGAGACCATGTCTTCAAAGCACAGATTGATTGATAACACAGTATTATCACCTGTCTTGAGAGACCATATTTTTGGGGGAGAATGGGTGATCTTTCAAGAAGGATCTACTTTATTTATTTTCAGCAATTATGGTTATTGGTTTTGGAGGCACCTATCTCCATCAAAAATACTCAGCATGATACAATCTTATGGTTGTATCATGTAAGTACATTTATATCCTGTAATACTAGGTCACCAGAATGAAATCTGTGTAATAAAGATATTTCCAATTTATTTATTATGTTATTATGAGAGGTGGTACATATTTAAAGATATATACATGTTTTTAAGTGTTTCATTTTTATTTATATAATTGCAACACTGAAAGTTGGTATTAAATTAGATGAAACAAATGTTCCTTGGAAATGATTACTTTTTTCTCTCTTATCTTATCACAATATTCCAAAGTATTTTAAATGAATGTCTTTCTTTTTCTTCTTTTTTTATGAATTTCATCAGATTACCTAGGAATAAATTAGGTTAAGGGAGGTAACTCTAAAATGCAATAAAATTTGACATCAATCCTGAATGTTATTATTTCCCTTGTTCTGTTCATGGCCAACATTTTTGAATAGTGTGCATGTGCATTAGATCATCAATGCAGGCATGCCTTAATTAAAGAGTAAGCAGGAAAACTTCATTCAGAATTTAGTTATATGCGAGGGTTGTGGTGATTATAATTAGTTTGGTTATACGTTACTAGTTACACACTTTGCTTATATATTGTGAGTAAGAATGGTTTGAATTGCATATATATATATATATATATATATATATATATATATATATATATATATATATATATATATAAATCTTAACCTGAATATAAACACCACTGTATTTTCATGTGTATAAAGGGTTAAGACAGATCTTTTGTTGCATTATCTCGGGTGAACTGTAACAGAGCTTGTTATGTAATGACGACACTGTATGCCATAACAGCTCATATATATATATATATATATATATATATATATATATATATATATATATATATATATATATATATATATATATATATGGGAATCAGTCACAAATTCATAATCGATAATCGGTTCCCCTTAACTAACTGATCATCGATTATAATCGGTTACTAAGAGCAAATTTTAATTTTTGTTAAACAGTTATATCTTTGATCAAGAGTTCAATATGTTTAAAAATGTACAGGAGTAATCTCTTTTAATGTCATGTATACTTTAACATGACAATAATATTACATTATGTGTTACTTTTGTTCTACAACTTTGTTAAATGAATGCAACTTTTTATGGCTGATCAGTCATATATAACTGACATACTGCTACAATCTCCCGAGATTCTTTCGTTCACATGTGCTGTGTCTATAATTTAAAGTATAGAAGGACATGTTTTTCTTGTTTTTCAATGTTTATAAATACTACAAAAGATGTTGCAATTTGACTGAAACAAATCAACAAAATGTGTTTAAATGTATTAACTCAACAATTTAACAGCTTGACCATGTAATAATGACTATATGTTCCTAATTATGAATAATAAGGTTTCATATTTGTAGTTGTGAGGGGAATTAATAAATTTCTGGTCAACTTTGGTGGCTGGGAGTTTTACTAATCTTTGTGCTTTGCATACACCTAAAAGGTAGTCTCCCTTTACACACAATCGATTATGGAGTTCACAATCGATTATCTGCCCAACCAACTGATGATCGATTATAATCGATAATTGGAACAACACTATATATATATATATAATGTTGGGAATCGTTAGTCTCGAGAGACGATGGAAATACACCCATGAGAATGTCCCGGTTGGTGGTTGTGCACAGTCTGTGGTGGCTATGTAGCTCAATATGGGACTGTCAGTCCTTGATATAACATGACAGTTCTATGTAATGTCAGGTTACTATGTCATAACAGATCAGATGACAGTTCTATGTAATGTCAGGTTACTATGTCATAACAGATCAGATGACAGTTCTATGTAATGTCAGGTTACTATGTCATAATAGATCAGATGACAGTTCTTTGTAATGTCAGGTTACTATGTCATAACTGATCAGATGACAGTTCTATGTAATGTCAGGTTACTATGTCATAACTGATCAGTATGTAATATCAGCACCATGTAATAACAGCTTTTATACTTTCAGCGACTACAAGCAGATAAGAGTAAAATATGGAAGATGTCAAGAGAAGATTAGAGTTTAGTAATGCAGGTGTACAGTGCCAGGTAAGTTTTGTACATGTATGGTAAATGAAAAAAGAAATTGAGTTTAGTAATAATGTAGGGAGTTGATTATCATGTTGCATTCAACTATTCTTGCTATATCTCACAGTAAATATTCATCGATTTCTCCTTTGATATTCGGTGTTTGCTTAAATCAGAATCAAACATGATGCAGCAGTGTACTTGTATGTACATTGTTAAAATTAAATAAAATTTTGGTGACAACATCCCACAGATTGATTCATTTAAAAAATTCTGTTGATAACTTATGTACCTGTATGGAATATTGCATGCCTTTGAGCTCATATTAGGTTAAATGTGTTGTACTTTAGAAATTTAAGTAGTATCGTTATTATGGTTTGACATGCAGCTCGGAAATATCATCAGTTCATATTTCAGTGACCTGTCTTTGAAATATTTGGTATGAGATGAAGAGAGTTTGTCGATAAAGCTTTAATGACAATGATGAATACACATTGCTAATTTTAAAAAATAAAAATGGATTGCAATGGAGATTTTTGTACAATTTGTTTTATAAAGAGAGCAGAGGTTTCAGACCAAGAGAATATTTTTTTCACCCATGCAACAGAGAAATCTAGTTGTTTTGCTAACCTTACTTTTCTTCTGTCAGACTGGTTATAACAGTCTGGTCATCTCATTCATGGTGTCCATGCAATAGGAACTACGTTAAAAAAGAGAGAAAAAAACTATTGTCTTCTACTGTATATGTTGGCATATAAGTTGATGCAAAGCATAAGTTGAATTCACTAATTTTGTAAATTTTTCATCCTTCATCCATTTATAAGTTGATTCAGAGCATAAGTCAAGGCCAGGTCAATAACTTATCTTCGTATTTTACAACAGTAACATTCGGTTTAATGAATATTAATGTTATCACTATGATGGTCCATATTACCAGCAATTGTAAAATTGCATCACCGATGCTAGCATGCTTGTGATATTACTCCTGTACAAGGCACTGCTATATTCTGTTATCTACTGAAACAGCTGAATAAACAGTCCATGCTTGTTTTAGATATGATATCCATTGCAACAAGAGCCACATGGCTGTGCATGCTATGTGCGTGTTAATTAAAGGTCAAAAGCATGGGTGGCCAACCCTTTCAGCAGCCGGGCCAGATTTTAGAAATGAGATTTCCTACCGGACCGTACAACCAATTTTTTTATGCTATTCAAAGCAAACAAGAAATACATTACTTTTTTGAAGAAAATATAACAAAACTGAGAATCAAACATATTTATTAGATTAGAGTTAGGTAATTTAAAAATAATAATAAAAAATAAACAATATAAAAAATTATAAATTTTAGTGAGACGTCTGATTTTGTTTGGCAGAACTAAGTGCGTCAATGTCGATATCAACTGAAGTTGTTGCTACATGCAAACAGTTTTCCAAATGCACATCAGTGATTCGTGTTCTCACTTGGATTTGATATATGCTTCATCTGACTAAAAAGCTGTTCACACGTGTAAGTGTTTCCAAATAGCGAAATCATCGATAGAGCATGTTTGTAAAATGCAGGATATTTCTCCTTGACCAAATATGTTTTGTAAAACTCTTCCAAACCAACCTGATGGAATTTCTCCTTTAACTTTGCATCACAACACATTTCACAATGTTCCATTTGTAAAAGTCCTGGTAATAAATTCACGTCTACGAAGAATGACATTGCAAATGCAGCAAAAAGCACACAATGCTTTTTAAAATCTTGAAATCGGTTTTCAAATTCAAGGTTCGAGTCGGATATCAACGAAGTGTATTTATCCGCCGCCCCCTGTATGACGTCTGGTTGCAATAACAATGTAGAAAAGTGTGTGAAGATTTTTGTCCTTAACTGTTGTTCCCAAAGCCCAAGTTTCATTCGGAATGCGGAAATAAGATCATACATGTTATTAATTAGTTGATCTTTCCCTTGTAGACGAGTATTAACATCATCTAGGTGGCTAACTATATCGACCAGAAACGCAAAGTTGCAAACAAACTCCTTGTCTTTAAACTGTGGGATACTTTTTGACTTGCTTGCAAAGAATGATTGTAGTTCTTGCTTCACTCTTTTCAACATTTTGGCATGGGTCAGCCATCTTACTTCTGCATAAAATGAAACGTCATTATACTCTGAATCCAAAGACTTGAGAAATTCTTGGAACTGACGGTGATTCAACCCCTTTGACTTAATAAAGTTCACTGTTTTGATGACCACCTTCATGATATGGTCCATTTTAAGGGACTTGGAACATAAATTCTCCTGATGAATAATGCAATGAAAATTTATCATCGAAGTATTACCAACTTTGTTATATCTGTGTTTTTATCCAATGCTTGAGTATAAAATATGAACTTGGATGCTTGAGTTTTCAAATTATCTTCAATATGTTTTCCAATGTCGTCTACACGCCTAGTAATAGTTTGACGAAACAGGCTTATTTTTGAGAAATCCTTTTTCTTTTCTGGACATAGAATTTCAGCGACACTCTCCAAACATTCCTTAACCGTTTCACCACCTGAATATGGCTTCGAATTTTTTGCTAGTATCATGGCTACTGCATAACTAGCTTTTACATAGCATGTTGACTCTTGAGCTGCTCTAGTAAATATATGATGTTGTGCAGAAAGTTTTCTTTTTAAGTCATTTACTTGGTCTTGTCGAAAATGCCCTTTTTACTTATCAAACTTATTTGCATGTTTAGCCTCGTGATGCCGTTTAATGTTACACTCTTTCAAGACAGAAACAGAATTATTGCATATCAAGCATATGGGCTTTGTTTTAAATTCCACGAAAAAATAGTTTATAGTTCATCTGTCTTGAAACTTCTCAATTCTTCTGTGACTTTTCTTCTTTGGTCCAACGTCTTTACTACTTGACGCCATTGTGGGTCTTCATTTTTAACTAAACAAATAAATAAATAAATAAAATGCCATCAGTAATACATAACTTTCTGACAAAAGGATGAGGTGCTTGTGGCGCATTGTAAAAAATCTGTAATGCCATAAGTATCTGATTCAGGCTAATTGATTAGTAAAATAAAAATAAAGTATGTAAATATAGTAAAATACTAAAGAAAGGCCTTGTATTTTTTTGTACTAATAAACTTAAAAGTAGGTACTCAGACAAAAGCCAGTGCTCAGCACGGTTGATAATTTGGTTAGATACCCATAATAAACACATAAAACATTCAAAAAGAGAAATCTACAAAATTAAAGCCAAGCATCATAGATTAATTTAAAAAAATAAAAGCTGGGTTTGCTTACCTTCACTGCACTTAAAAAGTAGACAGGACTCTGTATAGTAGACAGGATACTCGGTTACAGCAGCTTGTATTCTTATCAATATGCATTTAAACATCGATCGCAAAATCGCACAAGGCACGAGGCAATAATGCACGCAAGGGAAGCGACCACGCACCCGACAGCGTTGCGAGCTTGCCGCAGATTGAATGGTGCTCAGTGTTGTAACACTGCTGGTGGTCACACGACGCATCCCACCCCACATCCTGCAATACACATCCACGCAAGATCGACGCGCGCTCTTTTTAAAATCAGCTCAATGTTGTGATTGTTTCTTAACATGAATAAAGAAGAAATTGTCACGATATTTGAATCAATGTACTGAGATACTTCCATGGATGGGATATGATACGAACTACGCATGATGGAATGTTCTTTTGGTGGTTTTATGTACACTAAAAGAATTTTTTTTGAGCATATGACAGCTCTGCGGCCACAAGTTGACTCCCAGCGGGCCGCACACGGCCCTTGGGCCGCAGGTTGGCCACCCATGGTCTATAGCTTTAACCTGATTATTCCAGTTGAAACCGATCTTGAGTGCAAGATTCAACAGATGAGATAAATTCAGTGAGGCCAACAATAGGGAAGTGATGCTATCCTTAGGGAGATCAGATATGTGAAGAAAATTACAAGACAGAAAACAAAAGTTACAAATGAAAAAAAAACCAACACTTTTTATTATACTTTAACATCTTGATGAAATACTGTATCAAGGTTATACAAATTAACAGTTTTATAATATATATTATTTAACATGTCAATTATAATTGAAAGCACATCGATAATAAAATTAATTTTATTACCTGTAGAATTGTTCCACATTGCAATCACAAAAAATTAATATGAGTTTACTTAATCATCTTCAGTATCTGAAAATCCCTTGAAGTCTTGGACATCCATATCGGAATAAAAATTGGTGGCTGTCTCAGGGCTCAGATCATCAGAAATATTCTCACTATCGTCTGTCTCCATCTCATCATCCTCATCTGGCTTCTCTATCCTGCTGACAACCTCTGATTTAGCAAAGCCATTCACAATAGCTGATTCAGGTACCCTGTCCCTTGCATCCTGAACCTATTGTGCAACCTGGGAATATGTAGTGTGCCACATGTCCCGTGTTTGTGAATCTGTACTCACCTGCCATCATCCAATGTTCCCACAACTTCTGAAGCTCAGTTTTGAAACAATGATTAACGGAAATGTTTAATGGTTGTAATAACTTTATCATACCAGATGATGCCTTTGTCTTTGTGGTTTCAGTCTTCGCCTTTGTCTCTTCACTGATGTGTGCATGCATATAATTCATAATGAAAGAGTTCTTAGTGAGGACAGATGCAAAAGAGATCAATAATACCATATTGCCATTGTCTTTACAAAAATTAATAATTAATTGTTGGTGAGAAAATACAATAATTGATACATAAGCTTATTGTTATTAAAATGTGTACTGGTCTTTATAAAAAAATGGACAAAGGACTTCACACAACATACCTTTAAATATTATCGTTAATTAGTTCATCTTATAAAGTTTGTCACTGTAACAAAACACCATGTGCATTTAAAATGAGTTTGGAATCCCATTGATGTTTTCTTATGTAACAAAAATACTTCTCAGTACATGTTAAAGTGAAGACCTTGGTCACCTAGTATTTTTGTTTCCTTATAGTTATACAAATGTAAAATATAAAAATCTTGTCATTTTCTATCATAAATTTGAAAGTCATATGGACTCGGTTAAGTTGATTCGTATGTATACATATGCTTTCTTTTAAGTGTTTGTTCTGTTTTGACTTGGATACAAAAAGCAAATCTATTCAAAGATATGATATACCCTCTGTTATCTTTATTGTCTTATCCATATAAAAAAGTCTATTTCGACAATGGCTTCAATAGCACATTGACAGATTTTCATTTCCCTAAAGAGAGCCTCATTTCTCTATTGACAGCCTTGCTAATTTGACCATTTCTGTAGATTTTTTTTACCTTAATCTGGTTTCAACTGGAATAACCAAAGCACTAAGCAAGTTTAATTACTGTGTAAATATCACTGCATAGCCATGAGGTTCTTATGACAATGTACATCATGATTAAAACAAGAATGAATTGTTGATTTAGCAGTGTTTATTGATACTGGAATATAGTAGGGTCATAATACATGAGGATTATCAGAATTGTTAGGTAACTCAAAATACAGTCTTTTTTCTCTTTGCAAAAGCCACAAATAAAAACTGCCCTGAATAAAAGAAAGGTCTTGTACATGAACAATTTAGTTTTCATATCTCTCTCTCTCTCTCTCTCTTTCTCTCTCTCTCTCTCTCTCTCTCTCTCTCTCTATCTCTCTTACACGTGCACACGCTCATGCACATTAACTAAAATATGATTTCAAGTTCTTTATTTGTTTTATATTGCAATGAGATTATTGCTGCTGTAAAAATACAAGTTTCTTGACACTGTGGACTTGTATCATTGCGTACAATTTACGAATAAATAATATCCTTAACTAATACATGTTCAAACCAGCTAAATCTTTTTGTTAGTCCTACATGTAAGCCTTGACGCTGAAAGTCTTTTGTGCGCATTAAAACATAATAACATGTGATACATCTTACATGTAGGACTGTCATTTTGCCAAGAATACACACATAACAGCTACATGTACTTTAAATGCAGATGTGCTTTCACACTTGAGATAAAATCCTAATTTTTCGTACACAGGAAATTATTGATTATTTTGTTGTTTATGAAAAACTATATGAAATATAGTAGTTTAGTTTAAACCATATTTATTTGAGAAACTTTGTCAAATACAATTATAAACATATGATTTAAGGGATTCGTTAGAAAGCATAATCTACAGTATTTTAAAGATAATCACAGAACACTCAAGTTAGTATGGATTGCTTCCCATTGTAGGATCATATAGATCAATGAAAAAGCTATACCGGTAATCGCTTGTGTGTGTCCAACTAGAAAATCATATATCAATGGACCAGTTGCTAAAATGTTACAGGAAGAATGAAGTATGTTTAAAAAGGATGAATTAAACAAAATTATTTCATATCAGTTTTTAGGAACAAACAGATTGTTTTGAATTGGCACAGTACACTATAGAGTATAGACTAAGTGTGCTATGCGGCCAGGTGATTTCTTTTCACCAGTAATTGTTTTCTTTTATTTAATGTTTGAAAAATAAGAAAATACACAGAATGCAAGCTAAATAATGACAAAACTTATAAAAATGCAGTCATATTAGTTTCAAACAATTTATTGACATAGTAATTTAAGAAGAATTTGTACTTCTATGTGACCAGTTTTCGATTATGCCGATTATAGAGCAATTTTATTAGCATACCGGGTACCATAATCCATATATAAGTTTGTGATTTCAGTGACGTAATCCATATATATTTTTATGTGATTTCAGTGACATAATCCATATATAAGTTTATGTAATTTCATTGGCATAATCCATATATAAGTTTATGTGATTTCAGTGACATAATTCATATATAAGTTTATGTGATTTCAGTGACATAATCCATATATAAGTTTATGTGATTTCAGTGGCATAATTCATGTATAAACCAATTCGAATAAGATGAATACCTGACTCTCAAGTGAAAAAGTATCGCCTTATATGCTGGTGTTATAAAATCCATCAACATAAAAAAGATCAACATGTATAACAAAAAGAAGGTCACTCATAAACAACTTAATGTCCCACCGATATACACATCATAAAAAACATTTTGCAAATGAACTTAAGCGTTTTGGTGTTATTCTAGAAAACTATACACATCATGGCTAATTTTATTCTAATTGTAACCCTTTAGTGTAGATCAGCGTCATTGAATGTTGCTAAAGGTACCTAATTAGTTTTAAATACTTAGTGTGAAATGATGAAATTGGTACATTTAGCTACATTTAATGATGCTGACCTGAAATTTTACTGAGATACAAATGCAGTGCTGTGTGGAACGAACTATTCAAGAAAATGCTATTACAGACACACCGGCTATACACATCTCTGGCTACAAAAATCCAAACTCTCTCAAGAGTATCCACAACAACCAAAAATGTATTATGTCAGACCTGCATTCTTCAAACTTTGTTGAACACCCCCAATCCATTCAAATTGAATTAAACATTGTATTTGCAATTGAAAACTGTTTAACATTGAGAGTGGTTCATTAATGAGCCCACTTGCTATTCCACAAGAAGATTTCTATATAGCATATTGCACTTTTAATGGAAACACTTGCCATATATCGAAGGCAGTAAATATAAATTTCCAAGAATATCCTGAATTTGAAAACTCACATTTTTCACTCACTTTTTGAAAGCAGTGTACAATATTATACTATTGGCTACCATAGAACTTTTCCAAATTGGAACTGGCAAAAGTAAAAAGTTGGCCCTATAAAATATATGAATTATTCAGAGGTCTTGCTAGGATTTTAAAGTTAGGAGTTCAGAACTCCTATTTTAGGGACAAACAGGAGTTCCACCAGGAAAAGTTGCAGTCCCCTTCCAGAAGTGAATTGGGCATACCTGAAATGGCTGTATTTCCAGTGGTTGCCACAGAGTTTAATTTCTAACTTATTTACAGCACATACATGTGCCTTTGTTTGTCCTTTAGAGTGGGAGTGAATTGTCAGGTCAAGGAAAGGTCTTATTCCAAGCACTAAGTTAGGCATTACACATAGTGTTCCATGTGAAATGTCAGTTCTTGCAACTTCTAGCACTCAGTTGAATTTAATTACAGTCTTGTCATTTTGCCATTTAACCCCAAAATACTTCTGGTGAGCAAAAAATCCTATGAAATGATGTCTAACAAAGGAATTGGTGACCCGTGCTCTTTTGACAAGCTATCAGCTCGTGAATTGAAGGTTTATTTAAGAGATAGAGGTGCACACGTGTCAGGGAGAAAAGATTCCAGAGCAATGGACTTTAAACAGCTTATGGGATAGTGATTTGATTCATTTACCATCGTTCAGAACAGAAGATTTGTACAATTATCTTGTAATGAAGAGTTCAAGAACTTGATGAAAAATGATGAATACCAAGAAGCAGTTGAAGACTAAATTTTTTTTACGAAGACAGACATGCACTCAGTTGCATATCACACAATTTCCCCGGAGTGCGTGCATTGCTATATGAAGGCCTAGGTAATTCTGTCATTGCCAAACGATTCTAAGAAGAAAATTGATTTATTTATCGTTTTATTTTTGCGCACATTTATTGGGTAATATGCACATGTTTAGTAAATAGGCACATATAATTTTGCTTTGGTGTCCTTTTTGAGGAAAGTCGGCGTTCTTTTGAAATTTTGGAAATACACCCACCCCCACCCCCCAAAAAAAGAATTTGACCATATCCGGCCCTGTTGATACAGAGCTTCTATTCTGCCTCATAATAAAAATAAGTTATATCTGATGGAAAAGAATTTAAATTTCAGTACAATATTTAATTCCACAAAAGTTCATGATTATGCAGTGTATATAAATACCTTATTTTCCCATGTGTTGTCATAGTTTAATGTATGTGTATATATATATATATATATATATATATATATATATATATATATATATATATATATATATATATATATATATATATATATATATATACATACATACATACATAATACATACATACATACATACATACATACATACATAGATACAAAAGGACATGTAGCAAATTAAAAGACTATGTTTGCAAAATCAGTACTATCTATGTCCCTGTTGATTTGAATCCCAGCAAACAAGCACTCTCTTGCCATAACCCTGTTGATTTGAATCCCAGCACATCAGTAATCTCTCACTACAACAATGTTGATTTGAATCCCAGCACATCAGTAATCTCTCACTACAACAATGTTGATTTGAGTCCCAGCACATCAGTAATCTCTCACTACAACAATGTTATTTGAGTCCCAGAAAACTCCCTTGCTATAATTCTGCTCTTTGGAGTCCTAGCAAATATAGTACTCTAATGCTGTTCATTGGAGTACCAGCAAATGCAGTATTCCTTTGCTACAAGGGGTTGCATGGTTACTAGCTCACCAGAGGGCGTATCGGTGCAGCTCACTTCCTGATAGTTCAATAATTAGACTGAGATGGCAGACGTAGATCAAGAAAATTTGACAAACCGCTCACATTTTGCAAACATGATCGATATCTCACTATCTTAAAATGAAATTCTATCAATATTTGATAAATTGTTGTTACATCTTTATTTTTGTCACTAACTTGCACTGCAGCCAGGTTTTAAATAAATGTTTTCTGCACGTTTCAGATCTTCATTATCTTTCCATTACTACATTATGCACTAGTTTGTGTTATTTGATTGTGCAAAAGTGTATCGCTGCATAAAAAGTTCTTGCAATTTATCTCGCTTGAAGAATATTGAAAAGATGTTTATTTTTTTTACAGTTTTAATCATAGCAGTAAATTTATGTTGAATGACAACAAAATAGTTCTTACTTTTTAAAGTTTTTTTTATTATTGATTTAGACTGTTGCATTTCTATTAATGTTAATTATATTTTAAATGAAATAACTTTAGTTTCTTTTAAAATGCACAAATGTCGTCCATGCTTGAACAGACAGGCGCACGTACAAGTCTCCTTGATGATTATTCTAATTTTATTTCCTGGAACGGATGGAAATTTTAGAGTATATAATGTGGAGAAATATCAATGTTAGACCCTCTATGCATGTAAAGGACATTTGTGGTTCTCACCTATCTGCCTGTCTTTATGTATGTGTGTCTATCACATTTCATCTGATGCATTGGGTATGTATATCCTCGAATGAATGTGTTTGTATACGTATATTACATAAACGTACTTCAGGTGAAAAATGAATATAATTTAATACTAAGAAGGAGTGACCGATAGAAAAAAAATAAATATGAATATTTGTGAGTTTATTTATTATTGACTTGTAGGGCTTTTTCTTACAAGCAGTGTCATTTTTTTAAATAATACTGTTTGCGATTTTACATCCGGTCATGTGGATTAATATTAAACCAAAGTAGTAGGATGAAATCTATGAAATAATTGTATTTTTAAAACTTACATCTTTAATGCAAGGAAAGTTAAACAGAATTAAGCTAATTTTAATAAGGCTGTTCGAAATGAATTTGCAGGTGTCAATCTGAAATCTTGTTAAAGACCCTAGCAGATTTGAAAGTTATTGCATGTACCGTCCGATACTTGATGTTCAAAATTCTAACCGAAAATGAATCAAGATAAAACATTAACTTGAAAATTGTATAATTTGTACAGCCAAATATGAAACAATATTCCATCAGCATTAATTACACTCCTTTATCGATAGCAAATGTAATTATTGCTTTGTCAGATTCATCTGAATACATTAATATACTGTTCCATTTTTAAAATTTAAAAAAACGTTTCTGATTTAAAATATTTAGCATTACATATCAGCTGCTGGATTGAATTCGTATTATAATTTTCTTATCGAACTTGTGTAATAACGTTCTTAACTCGTGTTATAAACGAACTATAAGCCTTGTGAAAGTAACTGAGAAAGAAGGATATATCAACATATCAAAAATGCAAATTGTTGAGATTATTTTTCTTTAAAGTTATGTAGACAAAAAGGTGCAAGAAATGTTTAAAATTGGACAGCAAGGTGAAATGTTCCTACAAATGTGTCTGAAATTATAGATAGTGAATCTATATTATCAGGTATAATATAAATATGGACAGTGTATTTAATTTAATTAATTGACATTCTTAAAGTATGGAAAGGAAATATTTAATTATCTGATATAATGTAAGTATGGACACTGAATCTAATTATCTGATTTATTGTCTATAATTATTCTCCTAGTATGAACAAAATAAGTTTGACATACATAATTGATTCATTGGTTTTTTTCTTTGTTAACTTTATGTTTCGCTAATCAAGTGTAGAACAGTAAACTATCCGGAACTGGAGATTTTTTTGTGGGCATGCGCATTGGAGCTAAGGGAGGTAATTTTAGGCACTATGATCAGTAACTCCGTTGTAAACCTGAAACCCCCTATAGTTCATTGGATATCCTAGCAAATACAGTACTTTCTGACTATAACACTTCACTGGAGCACTAGTTCAAATAATTTGTCTAGAACCCCCCCCCCCCCCCCCTAGAGTATTATATCACTTTGTAACACATGATTCACACATTGTGAATATATGACCTACACAGGTACTTGGCAGAAGTGGAAATATAAGTTTGAAAAGCATCAAGGGAGTTCTATACCACACATGCACAATTTATTTACAGTAGGGAAGTTGACAGGCAACATGTTTACTCATGTCACTATGATCAAGACTTAATATATCCTGCAATTAGAAGTAGACTGTAAAAGCAAATAAGTGTTTCACTGTTGATGAAATCTAGCACTATTGTTTTACAGAGAATTGCACTTGTTATTTTTTCTGTTTTTTAACTTTAATGTCACATAAATTTTTCTTTGTGCACATCAGTTCAAAATATAATGTAAACATAGCTTAAAATGTGGGAGAATTGTAGAATTTATTTTATAGTAATGTATGATTGCATTTTTTGATAACATTGGTTTTTAAGCAATGTATGATTGCATTTTTTGATAAGGTTGGTTTTTAAGCAATGTATGATTGCATTTTTTTATAACATTGGTTTTAAATATGCTTATTGTTTAGAAGGCAAAGGATTGATTTTAAATATTGACATTTTTGAAATATTGGTGGTTCAGAATTAGAGTCACCTTACAAGTTTCAAGAAATATCCACAATTTTTCACGCCCAAATCCATCAAAATTCACAAAACTAAAACTTTCTTTGGAATGAATTTGTTTTAGAATCTGAGGTCATGGAAGGTTCTTTTTTCACAAAAAAGCCTATAATACAAGGAAACTAGCATTATCAACATGTATTTTATTTTGCATGTACTATATATACTGTTTAAACTTTAATATGTGTAATGTACATATTTGTTTGTTTCAAGTCTTTAACAGCTCTGGTGGCCTAGTAGTTAAAGCATCTGCCTCAGGAGGTTGAGGTGTGTATGTGTGATTTTGATTTTTAACGCTTAACAATCTTTTAATCATGTCAACACAATGTTTGCAGTGTGACAGTTTAAAGTAATGTATAGCACTGGGGCATTATGCCTCAGACATGTAACACGATGTCCCACTTAGTCACATTATCCTGACACCAGGCTGACCAGTCCTAACACTTAACCTCTTAATGCTGAATGCCGAGCAAGGCAGCTATTAGTACCATTTGTGTATGTCTTTGGTATGACTTGGCCAGGGTTTGAACCCAGGACTACCCACATCCAAGGTGGACACTAGCCACTAGGCCACTGGAGTGGTCAGAAATTAGATGGAGGTCTAACAATGAACACAGGGGCTCATATTGTTGCTTACAATTTAAGGATCAGCCAAATACAGTCAAACCTGTCTGCTGCAGCCACCCATAGGAAAAGGCAAAAGTGGTCTTGGTAGACTGGTGACTTTTGTTGTTAAGTTTTGCTCTCAAAGGTGGTTCTTGACAAATTTGTATACTAGTCTATGGAGTCAGTAGCATTATTATTATGCTACCAAGATATATGTATGTATTTTAGCATTTTAACAAAAAGACTGGAAGTTGAGGCAAGGAATTCATATAAACTATGTGGAATACACGAAGCAATGGATAAACTTGTCGCAAAATCGACACATCAGAATCAGTACGATTACATAAATGGTAATGGATGAAATATGTGGAGTGTCTTCTTTACAGTGGTGTACATTATGAGTGATTGAATGCACATATAGATTCAGAAAATTAGATCAGAGTCATCGAGAGGTCAGATTGTGATGGCCAAGAGTTAGGTACCTTGTGTTATATGGTGAGTGTATACATTAATTTACCCAGAATCAAGTGCCTGTGAGCTGCACATATCAGATATTCCACTAGAAATCTCTTTATCAGCAGTAGTTAAAAAATTTGAACAGAAATTTGACATAAAAGTAGTATCATCTAGATTGGTGACCATTGCTACAACAACAGTATACAATGGGATGAGGATACTAGTAGTAGAAAAGATGGAGATAAAAAAAGCATGATACATATAAGGCTTTCTAGCAAAAACGTGATACAAAAGCTGCATATGTAACTGAACATGCAGCAGATGTGGAAAGACATGGCATACATAATCCAAGTGTTCTACAAATCAAGAGACACAAGTTTAGATGAGAGAAGGTATATCAATTATGCAACGGAAATAACAATGAAAACAACAAACACAAAACCAATAACAGGAAGAAGAACAAACCTATACTATACAGGTTGTAAATTACTCAAATAGAGATGTAACCGAAACAACGGAAATACACACAAGATCAATAAATGATGAAATACAGCATCAGGAAAGAAAGCAGGACAAATGGCAGTAAGAAGGACCAACTCCAACACCAAGGAAAAAAGCAGAACACCAAAAACAAGTACAATATAGATTACAACATGTGCAACAACAGCAGCACTTACAATCAACCTTTACAACAACAGCAGCAGTTACAGTATAATCAACCTTCACAAATACAAAAGCAAGATGAAAGAAATACACTACAAGAAGATTAACCAATTCCATTAATAGCAGGAAAATTGCAAATAAAACAGGCAACAACTAAACAAGCAGGGCAGAATCATGAAGAAACACAATAGACACCGGCTCAAATGATATCCAACTTGTCAACAACAATGTCAATATAAACAACGTACATAAGGAGAGAAAGGGACAGAAAAAGGCTGAGAAAAAAGACAAAAAAGAGAGGAAGAAATGAGGAGGGAAGAAAATTATTTCCTAGAAGATGATGAATGCAAAGAATAAAAATAATTTAACAAAATACAAAAAAAAGAAGAAAAAAGATAAAAGATATAGTTTTTAAAAACAACAATTATACAATGAGCATAACAACACATACAATAAGACAAACATAAATAATTCAGGAGGGCTTTCCTACCTGGTCTGCAAAGGTCATATAGGAGAGATTACCTCCCCCCAAAAAAACTAACGAATATCGTCAGTGTTCGAATTCCATGGTACACATTTTGTGTTCAGATAGTGGGGTACATACTAGCAGATTCAGCAGGTGAGACATTCTGCATATACACCTGCCATTGATCTCAACTTTTTGTAGAGGAACTTGCACGTAAAAATCAACAATGAGTTGATGCTGCTGTCACTGCTACTGCTACTAGAAGATCTGTATCATGATGTCTGTCTGGAGTTTGTTTCTGCACAATAAATTCAATTCTCTGCAATTTACAGCTTCTAAACTATGTAAATAGCATATATTTTTGGTCAAGGAATAAGATTGTGGAAATCAAGATCAAAGGTCAAGATCACTGAATGAAGAAAAATAGATCCTGTACAGTAACATATTTATACATCACAGATTAAAACTTGTGCACATGGCTTGCATTTGTGAGTAAAGAAGAAGCCTTTCAGTTTTGGGGTTAAAGGTCAAGTTCACTGGCTGAGAAAAGAAAAAAATTGTAAATGGACTATAACTTTAGTTCCACTTCACAATCAAAACTCTGGATGACTTGCATTTTGGGTAAAAAAAACATATGCCCCTCAGTTTTTTAAGTTAAAGGTCAAGGTCATTAAGAGAAGAAGTTTAATGCACTGTGTCATTAGTTCTACTTCACAGACCTGGATCAATATTAGTGGATGGCTTTCATTAATATGTAATTAAGAATCTTATTGATTTTGGTATTGAAAGGTCAAATGTCAAGATTACTATTACATGAATTAAATTAAGGTTTCTTGACAATATCTTATATTACTTAGGCCAAGGTTTGTGGAGGGCTCACACCCATTTATGTATACCCAGCATGGACCTTAATGGTGTGTCTTATTTATTTCTTATTATATTCATTTAAATCCTAAAATATTCATCTAGTTTAAGTGGAAAGGAACTATTTTTTATTTAGGACCCTTTTTTGAACAAATTATGGTAATCAAACTCCTTGAATTTAGTTGATTCCAGAAATACATATCAAGGCTGGAGGAAAATTTTCTCCCCTTCTTCAAAATTTTCCGGATTCTCTTCCAGGTCTCACATATATTCGGACATACATCTTTGTGTGGCCCATGAGGCACCTCCAGAAGGAAGGTCTAGATATTCAGCAACTCAATTGACTTCTCTCATTGGGAGATAATGAACACTTCTTATGTCAGTATCGCATGCCTCAGGTAGCAGATTGCTCCCACCTGATTAGCTGGAGCACTGCAAAAGCAGGTTGTGCCCTCCCATTAGGGATGTAAATCACCATGATAGCAGGTTGTGCCCTCCTTTAAAGGAGGCTGAGCACCATACATAATACATATCAAATTGCTAAAAAATAGAATTAAAGGTTTGAAACAAAGGAAATGAAACTAATTTATGTTCATCATGTTGTTCTCACTTATCACCATAATGCAGGTCGGCAAAATAAAGTTAGAACATTTATTTAATACATTGAAATGATTTTATATGCCAAGTTATAGGAATATAATAAAAGTTGTTATATTTTGTCGTTTTGTACATGATGATCTTTTCTGACTTAGATGTTTTTGAGTCTAAGTCATGAAAGAGGAACATCTTTAGATTTAGAAAATGCATGTTTTATAATCAGAAATGTTCTTTAATTCCATTCAGTAATTGTCATATGTGAACCTTAAAAAATTTATTTCACCATGGAAAACCTTGGAAATGACTTGTATTAGAGAGGCAAAACACATCCGTGATGCACACAGAGATAAATCGGTTGTATATATGGTCTTTTTTTGTCTAAAACTCACTGGCCTTTCGTTATGCGAAGAGGGCAAGGACAGAGGTTTGCCATTTACCCTTGGGCTGTTCAGTTAAAGCTAAAGGACATAATTCTTGGACTCGGGTGGGTGAATTGCCCCACCTTTTCAACACCATAGAAATGGAAGAGTATTCTTGCAGTGCAAGGATACATCGGGGCCTCGAGTGGCTGAGTGGTCTAAAGCGCTTTCCATTACGGATCACTGCTGTCTCACCTGTGTCTGCGTGGGTTCGAGTCTAAGATTCAGCTAATGTAGTTAAGTGAGAAAGCTTTCCAGTAGCTTCTCGTAGTTCGGTGGTTCTTTCCTGACATTTTCCCACATTCTTCCTTCACCAATAATACTGGCCGCCATGTATAGCCTATCATGTACTGAAAAATGGCATTAAACCCTAAAACAATAACAACAACAACAACAACAACAAGGATACTTCACCAGAATAAGGGGCAGATGTGTTATGATCTTCTCAGACATGTCCATCACAGCATATATATGATAACATGGAGGCACACATGCACTTCTCTTGCATGGAGGTCTGCAACCTGAGACTTCATCTGGGCAGCCTCAGAGAATTTCATGATCACCACAGTACGGGCAAGATAAATGTATTCATGGACATCATGTCCAGAACAGACCAAGCCAAGTTTTCAGGTGGATTTGCTTGTTGCATCACCGAGGTGAGGAGAGCTACATCCAAGGACTGTGAAACTGAGTTGATTGTATATCTGCCCCTTAATAAGTTCCATTGATTATTTTCTTTTTTTTTCTTTGTAAGACCAAAAGATAAGTATCCACTAGCATGCTGCCATCTCGAACACACTTAAATTCTCTTGGGGCACAGAATAGGTTTATATTACACCTTGCGGGTTCTCGAGTTATCAGGGCGAGAGTTATCGAGGGAGCGGTGTATAGATGGATCTCCATTTATCCTCAGCCAACCCACCTAACTAAAATTCAGCTTTGCAGTCACAGCAGGTTAAGTAATTGCTTCTATTAAAACATAATTTTTTTTGTTTGTGGTGGGTGAAACTAATTATTGTGATACTTACCTGCCGCTATTGCCGAAAAGCCCTACTCCCACCTGCTTCAAAGCCCTACTCCCACCTGCTTTGACGTCTTGTGCAGTCGTCATCTGTGAAAAGATGACATGTAATTTCTACCTTCTGTGCACCATGTGAGAAACAGATTAGTGTGCAAAAGGTCATGCTGACTTTTTTCTACTATGTGAAAGAATGTATTCACAACGAAGTTAGTTGAGTTTTTGGCATAAAAATAGATTAGTGACAGGTACTTATTGCATAGTTAAAATTAGTTCCAGTCCTCCCACCAACTCCCCATTATTTGTGTGCATTGGATCATTGGTACCCTCCCCAAATCTCTGAGGTGGGAGTCAAGGATGTGGTAATGGATAGATGGACACATGGATGGTCAGACTGGGATCACATTCAATGCTTTTTCAAAAAATATGGAATCATGAAAAGCCACAATGTATTTCTTTTTAATCTAAAAAACAGTCTCATGCTTAGCAAGTTTATAAGTAAAAGAAACAAGTCATTTGAGAAGTATACTTTATTAGTCAGTGCATTCCTATCTTTTCAACCAAGGCGCAACACTGAAGATGTAATTGCAGCTTATATAATATTGTATGTGAATTTTTATTCATCATACATATTTTCATTGCTGTAGATGTTTATAGAGCAGAGCGATGAGGGATTTGTGCTTCGACTTTGTATCTGTCTCATCAGAAAATCTTGTTTTCTTCATTCATGTTTGAAAAGCAGTTTTTCTTGTCCTGTAATCTTTGGCGATATCGTCCATTTTGATAATTTGACAGCAGATGTTTTGTTTCTGCAGAAGGTTGGTGATGGATGGTTGGGGAATATTTGGTTATCACTGTGTTGCAAGTAATGTTTGAGGAGAGCTCAATAGCACAGTGCTGTGGACGTTTTCCTTTCAACATTGTTATGTATTTCTTTCTGCTGGTCTCAGCTTGGAAAGCTGTCCCATGATAAGTTAGTGATTTGTCTTGATTAAGAAAGCATTTACAAAATGTGTGCACAAAAACTTGACGGAATTTCTGTCCAAAGGCGCAGTACAGAATAAAGTTAATAGTACTGTTGAAAGTCACCATGAAATTTCTTAAGGATGATAACACTTGCCAGGGCAAGGTGGATTTGATTATTTCATAATTGATGGAGTACGCTACATTATAGATCAGTGCTGGGACCTGACAGATCATAAAAACTATCACCAGGGAAATGAGCATGATTGTAACATTGTTTTCTCTTGATTGACGCACATTCATATCCCGTTGTTGTTTTTGTGACCTCTTTACTGCTCGAATGAGAAATGTGTTAAGCACAGCCAGTGTTGTCAGTGGAATAACAAACATGATGAATAAGTACATCCACAGAAAATAAATCTCATTATAAATTTTGTTCGATCCTAGTTTAGTTTGTTCAAATGAAACAGTTATTTCCTTCTGATTTCCATCCATCACCTTTTCTGTTGTAACAGTTCTGTATTCAAACCATCGGCACAGATTGTAGATAAATGAAACTAATGACACCATGAAAATAACTATTCGAGCACGAGCTATTGTACACATGCTTGCTGCCCTTAGAGGATGACAGACAGCAATGTATCGCTCCACTGTGAATGAGACAGTAATCCACACAGTTGTTGTTTGGGACACTAGTGCTAAAGGATAGAAATATGCGACGATATATGGAAATATAGTTTTTGAATATTTAGCAGACAGTTGAGGTAATGTTATAAGAAAGAGGGTGCTAAGTAGTACCATCATATCCCAGAGCGCCAATGCTGTAAGAAAGCAGTTTGTTGAAGATTTCATTGTCCGTCTTGTTAAAACTGCAATGGTCAGCAAATTTCCGAATAGTCCAAGAAATATAACAGATATTCCAAGAACACCATTCAGGTAATATTCCACCAAAGTCACAGCTTCATTTGTAGACGGTTTGCTAGTGTTTTTGGTAAGAAGTGTCA
Source organism: Unio delphinus (assembly GCA_029339505.1). Lineage (NCBI taxonomy): Eukaryota > Metazoa > Mollusca > Bivalvia > Unionida > Unionidae > Unio > Unio delphinus. The sequence goes on along the minus strand of JAQISU010000106.1, from coordinate 14,325,829 downwards.
AGTTGTCTTTGTACCATTCCATATCCAGTGACTTGTTTAGATAGTTTTCACTGAGATTAATATAACTATTCATCTCAAGGATTGGATAAAACCTGAAATGGGCTGTGCAAATGTCTGTGATTAACTTGCAATCACACTGCTTCTTTCTTTGGTTTCTAGCTCACAGCATCGCAGAGTAAGACCTGGAAAAAAAAGAGAAACGTTTGTAAATTAATTATGTATTTTCCCATATATAACAATAAAAAAATCAAACTTAAGTTCAGTAGCAGAGATGACCGCTACAGGGGTGTAGTAGTTAGAGTGTCTGCCTCATATGCAGGAGGTCACAGCTTCGAACAACGGACGAGTCATACCAAAGAATTTTAAAAATGGTAGTAACAGCTCTATCGCTAGGTGCTGAGCATTGAGAAGTTATAGTGGTAGGACTGGTGTCAGGATAATGTGACAGGGTGGGACATGATGTTACATGTTTGTAACATGATGTCCCAGGGCTAGCAATCACTATAAACTGTAACACTGCAGACATATGACTGAAAGATTGTTAAAACTACGTTAAAAAGCCAAAATGCATGTGCATGCATACACACACACACGCACACACACATACACACAACCTGAGGTATATGGTTGTATGCTGGACCCATTTTAAATCCCAATCACATGCAGAAACACACACATACATATACACACAGACACTACTTGAGTTACATGGTTGTGTGCACAACCAAGTTTGATTACAGTTTTAGACCCTTAATCAGAAAACTATTTTGAACCGATTCTCAATTTCAGCTGCAAAACCTCAAATTGAAACATGATTCATATTGATAGAGTTAGCAATGCTATGGAAATTCGTACAGTTCGTTTATTAATTGTACCATTTGTGGTGAGGCTGACATTTTTTTTCTTTACCCACCCATACTCAACTATAGTAGAAAATATTTTCTAATGCACCAAAACTACATACAGACTTATCATGAAACAAAGTCAGCAGAAAAAATTGGACCAGTGTAATCATGGAATTTGTTTCTGAGATATTTTGGCTGAAAGCTACAGTATGCATTGTGTAATCCCAGTTATGGGAACAATCCCATGTGTTGTTAAATATTATAGGAACATTTTCCACACATTGTTCCATCATTAAATATTTGGGAGTGATAAAGAGGTATGGGATTCATTTGTAAACGATAAATTTATTTTGATTGGTGGAAAAAATGATTTTGTCAGGAGACATGTGATGATGCGCATTTGGTCATAAATGAAAATGGTGACAACTTGATATCCAGTATTTCTGTCATAGTGGCCAACTTGACAATCTTATTCTCTGAGATGGCCAAACTGGACCTGTCCAAACTTTCCCCAAGAACACTCGTAGGTGGCCTTGCAGTGTGCAAAATATTTTTAATGTTATTAAATTATGACTAAAATACAAATATTTTGAAAAATATGTAAACCAGCCATTCAATTGTAGATGAAATATTATTAAGCCTGTCCCAGATTCACCGTAATTAATTTCTTTTTTCTGCTAATAGAAATCATAGTTGATACAGAATTAGTGAAAAAATGGACTGTATTACAGAAATAGAAGTTTAGGAATTTTATGAAATATTTGGCAGAACAAAGCATGGTCACATTGCATCAAATTAGATAGCTGTGGTCACTTAACCGTTGCTTGAAAAGTGCATGATTAATTGTGATGAAAGGGAATCCCTCCCTCCTCATATGACAATTTGCTTATTAGAAAGAAAGCGTGTTATTCTGTATATTGCAAGGTGAAGGACAGCAAGTCTGTTGGTCAGTAAACTCAACTTTATAACTACATGTTTTAAGGTGTCAATTCAATAATGGATGCATGCATTATCAACTTTGGTCATTTTTTTATGTCAGTTTAGTAACTAACAAATAATAGATTGTTTGTGTTAGTGGCTGTTGATTAAATATGTTATCTTTATAGAATTATCATATTATAATCTTCGTACTACCTGCAGATGAAATTCCGACAGTGTCTAGTTTTCTCTGTGATGAATTTAAGTAAATTGGCCAAAGTACATGGTGAATTGAAGCAAGTGTTAATCTCAACCTCAAAAGAGTTGAAGTAAGGTCATTTTAAGTACTATGGATGGGAATCCAAGTTATATGAGGACATTACTTTTTCTTTGTATTCTGTATAAAACGTACATGTATTTGTTTTATACATACCCAACTATATTTTCAACTTGCCTTTTAGGGCTTCAAGGCTAGTGATTCAGTTCCACCCACTGGATAAAAATAATTCAATATGTGTGTTTGTATGGACAACTGATTTAAAAGGATGAGAAACCACATTTTTTATTGGCTAATAATTCAAAATTTGGAACTTTATTTGATATTGTGAACATCAGTTGACTAAAATCAGCAAAACTAAGAAAACAACACCTGCTTATTAGAACACATACCTCGTTATTCCAATAATCAATGCTTATGTTCTAAAACAGTTTTCATGCAACTAGCAGGAATTAAAGTTTTGGTTCCATGTGAGAATTTCATAAAAAAAATTGGTTGAAAGTGATGTTATGACAGTTTGAACATTGTTTAATAATAATGTTAATAATAAAAATAATAATAATAATAATAATAATAATAATAATAATAAGAAGAAGAAGAAGAAGAAGAAGAAGAAGAAGAAGAAGAATACTTTATAAATAGAGGGTGACTCATTTAGCAAAGGATTATTCCCTCTTGAGGCCCTAGTAAGGAGAGTATAACAATGTGCATTATATGAAAGATAGAAATAATTACTGTTAATTTTAATGTGTTTAGTATTAAAATACTAAATTCCATTATCTATTAGAAACACATACATGCTCATGATATCTCGTCTTAAATACTGTAATAGTTTACATTTTCCACATAACTATTACTTATTATATCATGATACTATACATCATTTAACAAAGAAAAATCAAGAGGATTTAGAATTGATAAATTACTGATAAATAGTTACAAAGTTCTTTTTGGCTTTCTCTGTTGTATGGTGTCAGAAATGAACAGGTATTATCATCAAGAGCATCCTTTTCAGACAAATGTCAATGGAAATTTAATTATTTAAAGTTCGAAATTAATCTATTATTATCAGTGGAGTTTTTGAATGGTTAAGTTGAGAATTTGTTAATTATAAATTTTTAAAATTGTATTTTGCAGAAAATATTTTTTTGCTATATTACGAACTATAAACTAATGATAACTTACATTTCCTTGAAAATTCACTCCAAATATCCCAAAATATTTTCACAATTTTTCTGAATGCTGATTTAAAATGTCATTCAGCCTCCTGTGCTCAGCATTCACTCTAGACTGACAGATACAGTGTGACTGGCTTTCTGATGTTCAGTGAACCACCTTGAAACTTTGTCTAACTTGACTGGTTCTACATCACAATAGTCTGTGTCATATATTGATTGACTTTCAGCGACAGTGTATTTTAACATCTTGTAGCAAAATAACAGTTTTAGTTAAGAATTTGATCCTCTCTAATGGGCTTTGTCAAACATATTCTCAGAACTTTCTAGAAGAACAATATTATTGTTTGTGTTTTTAACCTACAATTCCTAATATCCAAGTTGGAAACATTTGGCATGTTAGGCCAAAATAATAAAACATCTGGTTCTGGTTACATTGAAAAAATAATTGTGGTAGCTAGGTAGGTACAATCTTTTTTTTCATAGTTGGTCAGATTTAATTGAAGTATAATTTTGAAAAAAGAGACAGTCACATAATCTTTAATCATAGTTACATCCATTTGTTAAAATTTATTCTGTCTCAACATTTTGTTCCTTTTTTTTTCGCTCCAATTTTATTTTCTCCAAAAGAAATGTAGGGTTGGCAGGGAAACAGACATACTTTGGTCTGGGCATCCAATTTACTGTGATTTCTTGTTTAGATCTTCCTGACGGAGTTCTCACTTGACCTGTCTGGTTTTAGCAAGTTTATTGCATACCTCTATTAACTTAAGTGGTAAAAATGGCATAGACAAGTGTAATAACATGATGTTGACACAATTGGAAGTCTGCATGACAAACTGATACACAAGTTTTGTATCTCTTCATTAGAACTACATGTACTAAACAATTTATTTCATCCTGGTTTTCTGTGGGTCTTATTTCATTTTGGTTAAGGTAGGTAATAGTTGAGAGTGTCTGATAAACTGAGATGACCCAACGTTGCAGCCATTCCAGGTAAATAAATGTTTTCAGCATATTATTCTTTGCTACCTTTAAGCTGGAGATTTTTTTTATCACTGGAGGCTTCAAAACATTGTGGAGATAATATGGGAACAATCACTTTTTGATTTACTCGCATGACCCAAGAATGCCATTTATTAGCTATTTCACTAGTGGACAGGCAATACATGCAAACAGTGGTCAATACACAGATGCTTCCCGTTTAAAAACTTTAGGATATACATGTACATTAAAAACATTTCTTAATTTCTGAAAATAATAATTTGTTGTTTTTTTTTATTTTACAGCATAATCAACTTCTCATGCTTTTTCACAACATAGTGGTCATCTTTGGTGGTACATGTACTGTGATGTTAGCTTTTGACAACAAACACATTTTTATATTTTATTACTTTTACCTTCAAAAAGTTTGTTATGCCGCCACTGTGGTAGGATTGTTATTATGGTTGGGGTGGGGTGCTCCCAATATATTATTTATATTACTGTAGAAGTTACAAACAGGCTCAGATTTGTAGGAAGTGAAATTAACAATAGAGAGAGGTGTAGCTCAGATCCCCCAATTAGCAATGCTGACAGTTAAATTATTGAGTGCACAAAAAAATAAAATTAAAATGAATAACAATTTATTACAGTTAAATAGTCTAACAAAAATAATTTCCCAATCACTCTTCTTCCTCTCAACCAAGTCATAGCTTATTGCTTCATTTGATTTACAGTGTGAGATAGCTTTTCCACCTGTTCTTGTTTTCTACTCATCTGTATCTCTCCTATCCTGCCAATTCCTTCTCTCCTACCAACATCCCTCCTATTTCCTCCTTCACTGCTCCTTCTCCAATTTATCCTTCTCGACTCCTTTTCCAACTAGCCTTCGATTCACAATCGACTTTTCCACTAGCCTTTATTCCCTCACTCTCCTAGAGACTCGGGACTAAACTATACAGAAAGTCAGTACCCGACAAGCTTCCTGTGAAAACGCAAGGGCGTTAGCACATTTCCTTAGCCATCTTGTTTCACACTAACCAATAATCAATCATCAGATAAAGGCTATTACATTTTTCGGGAATGCAAAATTGCACATTGAAATGCCCATATGTTCTTGTATCATAAACATCGTAATAAAATCATACAGACATCAGTAAATTGCGTCACATCAGTATATATATTCATAATCTCATTATACTAAACAATATCACAGCAATCAGATGCATTTCTGTATATTGCACTCCTACAAAGTGTACACAAATATAAAAATATCCATGCTATGATATATCCTTACATCCATATTAACTAAGTTTACACATTATAACCATTTTCCAAAGTTACAATTCAATTCAACAGTTGCAAAATCTAGAATATCACATGAATAAATGCACTAGTTTAGAGTGAAGTAACCAAATAGTGAATTACAATATTAATTCTGACCATGAATCTACATAATTCTTTACATGATCATAGCTCATTTCTCAAATATGCTTGTAAATTCAGCACTACAAAGGTAATTCTTCTTACTAACAATTCTGTTGAATGAAGTATACATACTGCACATAATTACAATTACAATTACAATGCTGTAATCTTCTGCAACAGTTGAGCAAATATCTTGCTGACCTTTAAAAAGCTTTGTCTTAGAATTTCCTAAGCTTCCCCCACAAAATTTGAGAGGCTTCCCAGGAATATTGCTTTATATTTCAAACAGGATGTTTGGACAATTACCAAGTTTCTGCTAAAAAAATACTAAATTAAATTCAGATTGAAATAGTGACCACATCCTGTCTCAGTTCTGATTGGATGTAGATTCTACCCTATTCTATTCAACTTAGCAGAACAAAACCTGGTCCATCTGTCAACGTGGTGAGATTTATGATGCCTATAACGGTCCATTGTTCATGAACAATGCTTTCGTGTGTCCATGTGTAACTTTTCTCTCCCATAAAATCTAGGTTCTTGTACCTTTACAAAGAAGACCAACTATAGCTGTGGTGTCTAACATATATATGTGGCTTCTTACCATTTCTTTGTTTCCCTGACTTATGTAATTGCGGGCAGGGTCATGTGACACCATTGATGCATCATCATCAGACAGGTTCACAGAATTTAAATTATTAAAAATAGATGAGAAAATAGACTTTCTAAAAGCTTTTCTCGTTTTTAAATGTATCAAAGTTGATATTCCAGATTACATGGCTAAATATTCCACAAAACATCATCACTTGTAATCGAGGATAAAAAATTTACAATAATTTAGCAATACCAGACCTTGTATGGAATAATTTAAATGAAGTCTTTAGTATTCAGAAGCTAAATTATGGAACTCAATTTCTCCCCATATTCGATCTGCAAATTCAATTAAATACTTTAACAAAATGAACATGCCATATTTTAAACCTGCACATTAATACTAAACATGTTATAAATAAACAGCAATTATTGTTATCATTGTATTATTATACTCTCTATAAGAGGGGACAATAGTCCCTGACTAACGAGTCAACCTCTATAAATAAAGCATTATTATTATTATTATTATTATTATTATTATTATTATTATTATTATTATTATTATTATTAAATCATGTATATTTTTTAGTTGTTCTATACCTAAGAAATATTTGTAACTTGTTCTATTCCTCATGTTCATTAATTATGGATACATCTTGTCTGGAATTGAGTTACTTTACATTTCCTGTAGTGGAGGCCCCGAGTGGCTGAGTGGTCTAAACCATTCTCCTGTTTGGATCATTGCCATCTCACGTCTGTCTGCATGGGTTCGAGTCTAGGATTCGTCCAATGTGGGTATATGAGAAAGCTTGCCAGTAGCTTTTTGTGGGTCAGTAGTTCTTTCCGGAGGTTTACCCATGTTCTTCCTCCACCATTAATACTGGTCGCCATGTATAGCCTATCGTGTGCTGAAAAATGGCGTTAAACCTTACAACATTAGCTGTGTCATCTGTCAGAGCTAACTCCATCTCCAGGTTATGTTTATGTGGGGCTGAATTTCCTAACAAACAGAAGATTATTCTGTGTCCCACAGGACAGAGTAGACAAGTAAACAACAAGTTTCCTTGTAACATTTCTAGAAATTCTAGATCAGAGAACCTGGACTTTCCCAGGACTTTACTCTAGAGGACAGGGAACTTGAATTGTAGCGCAGTGTCTCTCCTACACGACAGACTACTGATTCTCCACCTTTACATTTGGCCAATCACATAAAAGGCTTTCAATCAAAGTTGCCTTGTGCATCATTCATTCTGTTGAAAAAATCAACCTCTGAGGTGTTCAGTCCAAGAAAAGATCCTTCTGTGAGGTATGTGATGCCAACTGAAGAATCTTCTGTAATTGGTGTAGAAGCAAATATATCAATCCTAGCAACATACATGACAGTAATGAGTTAGGTGTCCCAGGGGTGATTCAGGAATCTCCTGGTTGACCCTAATGGGAGGACATGTTTTTGTAATATGGTCAGTGTATTTTTCTCCTGCAAAAAAGAAGCAACTGTACAATTTGAATAGGCATGGTAAGCAATTTATCATTAAAAATTCTTTCCCTTATTACAGTTTAAGTAACTTGTTATTGAAAATGCTGACACCATCATTAAAAGAAAAACATTAAAAAAAGATGCAAAATTCATGAAGAGAAAACAAAAGAATCATTTGCATGCTCCATTTTGTTCTACTTTTTATATAAAAAAATCAATTTGGAATAGCATCACTAATAATAATTCCTCTTGAATAGTGTGAAGTGCCAAATTTCAGTCGATCTATTAATAAACCACTAGGTGGGACCAGATAGCCATTAGCTAGATTTATGAGACACGTCATGCCAAAAAGAGGGATCTGTATAGTAGGATGTGACTGTTGTACTAATTAAACGTTGTTTGTTCAGCAGCTGGGCTGACTGCTGGCGACATTTTACAGTTTCATTTCTCACGAAAAGTGTCAGAATTGAGAAAATGCAGAGATTCTGTTACTTAAAAACCTAGCATGTCATATTGACGATGACGTAAGCGACTTTTAGAGGAAAGCGGGAGAAAATACATTTGATTCTGATTGGTCACGGTTAAATAAAGGGTGTGTTTTCACACGAAAAATCTTTAGAACATAATACTGGCCTAGTGAAATTAAAGGCTAGTCTTGAAATTTCTCTGCAAGAGAGGAAGCCAGATGTAGAATTATTTAGTAAGACTCCGGATGTTATTTGAGAGAAATACATTCGTTAAGGAAGCATGGACGAAAACCGCCAAACCAATGGTTGAGTGATGCACCAAAACACACAAAGGTACTGTCACAATTCCCTGTATATTGTTGATGCAATTTATATGTTTGCTTAATTTACAGGTCTGCATGATTTCGTTTGATACATTTGTATAATTGATTTAATTTGATACATTTGTATAATAATGTGTTTTTGTATTATGAATCGGAAGTTCTAGCATGAATTCATTTGATACATTTGTATAATAATGTGGCTTTGAATTATGAGTTGGAATTCTTACCTTAATTCTTAGTTAAGAATGACGTAGTGTTAATTTATGTCGTAAAAACACTATGCTGAGTTATGGATAGGGAGTGTTACGTTAATTCTTGAATTTATCATATTGTTCGAATAATGATTGTGTTCTAAGAATTTAATGTATTACGTTAGTAAGGGGTTACAAGAATACATGTGAATTCACCGAATTTTGATTTCATAGATAATTTAGCAACAGTGTATACAATTCAACACCTCGCTATGTAGTACGTTAATGTATTAGGTCAAGGCAAAACGAATTAACAATTGGTTTAACTACATTCATTTGAGGACGTGTAGTTAATTACTAGCCGTAAAATTGTTATCACTGATAGAAATATCTGATTGTTCGAACCAGGAATAATGAAAAGTCTCAACTGTAACCATTGTAATGAGACTTAGCTTGTTTTAATTTTCTTTTGAAAGGAAGAAAATAGCTTTTAGGGAAGATCGTGAAGTTACGGGAATAGCAATGTAAACTTTCAAAAAAGAATTGGTAGAAATGGAAATTGCAGTGTACGCATGAGACAGTGGACAAGTTCGGAATCAAGCGGAAACATCCATGAGTGCAGATTATCTAGAGAGAAAAGGACTTATAGAACGACATTGAATTTAACAGTGAACGAGGATCAAGGGATAGCAGGTTATGAAAATTGAACAAAGCACTGACTTCAATTGTACCACTCGATCCTATGATGATTTTAAACTATCAGTAATAGAGCGGCTAATTTGTTTAATTCTATTTCAAATCGTATTGTAATTCGGTGAACATGTATTTCTAAACAGCGTGTATTCCTAATGAAAGGAAGTTTCATAATTGTGTATGTAATTGATTAAATTGTTTATTTATCTTTACGGGGGCTCAGAGTTGTTTGTTCAATATACCTGCTCAGTTTACCATATATATATTCTCTTACTCGAACCGGGCAATTATATCAAGGGCGGTCATCTCATAGATAATGAGTATCAACAGGGAGTGGGTTATAGTTATTATTATTATATGTTGTACAATACCCCTTGACAAAGTGGGACGTAACACTTACCCTTTGACAAGTGGGGCTTATACAATACTATACGAATAACACTCATAACCCGCGGGTAACCTGACAAATAGAATTAGTGATGCTGTGTTCATTCATTGCATCATGCTTTGAGTTTGTATGTATGTTTGTGTGCATGTATTCATGGATGTGTATGTATATATATATCTGTGTATGTATGTATGTAGGTATGAATGGATGGAATTAAACAGCATGTCAGCAAAAAACTTGCTATACATGGCAGATTCAAAGTTAAATTCTAAAATATAAATATCATAAATGCAAAAACGAAAGCTTTAGATAGATAAACATGGTCAAATAAATGTAAACATGTAATGATACTGCAAGATGAAAGATTAAAGGTAATGAAGCTAAAATTCATTATTCTTTAAACAAAAAAAAAAGAAGGTTAAGGTAAAAATACATATAATGTCCTTAAAATATATTTCTAATTTTAAGAATTGACCAAAACCAAAATACTGAGAAATTATTGATCCATAACAGAATTGAGAAATTATTGATCCATGCCAAAATATTGAGCAAATAATACTGACAAGGATTTGTGTTAGATTCGGTCAGAATATAAATTATGTAATATTAAGTCTATAAATGCATTTCAAAACACTATCATCACAACTCACAGGAAATAAGTTACAATAACATGCACAATGGGTTGAGTCCATCTTGTGTGTAAACAGGAAATGTTTATTATAAGGAAACTGATTGAATAAATTTCTGATAATTGCGGAGAACTTTATCTTTTTTGAAACGTTGTGCCTGAAGCAGATCGGTGCAGAGTCTCTAGTCTTACATCCTCGATGATAAGAATTTTTGACTGATTAATGAATAAAATATTGCAATATGATTTTCATAAATTTGACTCTTATGATAATTGTGTTTACAATAATATTTACATAAATGCAGATTTCTCTCAGTTTACCAGTAATTCTTTTTTGAAAATGGGTTACATTTCTGTTTCTGGTAATGTCTTTCCGTCTGTTCTTATAAGTTGAGTCCAAACTGCACTAACCCAGATCTGCTATTACACAATGTGCCAGCAGATATGAGTCTGTGCATTAGGAATAATCAGTAGAACAAACAACATAGACCCTGATTATCTGCAGATATGGTAGATCAGGATCTTTGTTCTTTGCACTTTCACCTGACTTATAAGCAAGTATAGATGGTAAATGAAAAGACAATTATTACTTGGTCTTTTTCTTCGTAATAATTAAAGACTTTCAAAACAATATAATTTTCAAGTAGTTTTGTGGATTAAAGTCAAAACATAGAATATTATAATATTTTTTGTCCTAAATTAAAGTTACAATGTTTAACAATTGGGTTATCATGAAAGTTAAGTCTGAAAGGATTAGTTTTGTTTTTGTGGGTTTGTTTTAGAACGTTATGTGCTTTACATTCATGCCAGGAAAAGGAATAGCAGCACATTAGATGCTCTTGGTTCTGGATTCCATGTACCAAATTCATCAATTTGTAAATTAAACTGAAGTCAGTAAATTATTATCTCATTGAATAATACAGAGTGCAAACTAAAAATGTCTCTATTTGTTATTCATTCAGTTTGAATTTTTTTTGGAACAGAAATCTGTGGAGTTTTATCCACTTCAGATTAAATGTAAAAACTGCATCTCTTTTGAGGCACCATTCCTAAATAGTTTTAGAAAAATCAACTATGTCTCACGGTAGATCACATTCAAATCATATTATTGATGTAATATGACAATGTCAGTTTAAATATCAGGATGTTTATTTATTACTAGATCACAAAAGATCTTTAGGCACTGAAAATGGCAAGATATTCTACATAATTAATGTGACAATTCGATTCTTTGGTTGACCAACAGTCAGTAACAGACTGATTGGATTTGACATTTGAGTAATTGCTACCAACTGACTGATTGGATTATACAGCACCCCACTCTAGGGTGGATGCATCAGTCATCAGAAATTTTGTTTCTGGTTCTTTATGTAGTTATATTCTTGAATGTTCTTAGATCACCATTTTAAAGTTGGACTTGCTGTTTTCTGACAGGAAGACCAAGAACCTAGTCTCTTTCCAGATAGCGATAGTGTATATTTGACTAAAACTGCTTGAAAAGTATTAATAAATAGACCAATAAGTGATGCTCTCGTACATAAATGGATGTCCTGACCAACAACTGATTGGCAGTGTTTATATTTTCGTGAACGTTTGCATCTGTACGGAATCAATACAGAATCATTGACTTAATAAGATGTCCAGAGAAGTTATTTCTCAGAGATGAGATAAGGTGAGAATTCGCATGATTAATAGTAAACCCTGGAGATACTGTATTATCTTTTCCAGTATTGAATCATACCAAAGACTTTATAAAATGGTACTAACAGCTGCCTCTCTAGGTGCTCAGCATTAGGTGTGACTGGTGTTAGGATAATGTGACTCAGGGTGGGACATGATGCTCTATATCTGCAGCATGATGCCTCAGTGCTAGACATTACTGTAATCTACTCCACTGCAGACATCGTAGTGATATGACTGAAAAATTGTTAAAGCTGTGTTAAAAATTCAAATCACACACTCTTTTCCCATTATAAATTTGTATTTTCAAGACACAAGATTGGGCACATGTTCATTGTAATGGAGTCCTGAGTGCAGTAAGAGCAACATATATCTTGAATATACATGTAGAATATTGTGAGGATCCTTGGTGCACTGGAAGTGTAAACAGATTTATAATGTATTCCATTCCACCGATATTTGAGATGTATATTTGAAACTTAGAATGTACAGCAGCACTGAAATATACAGCTTTCAGATCAATAGATGTGAAAAAACAGTTTTCCTTATTTAGTTACAAAACATCAGGATCACTATTTTGCTTAAAATGCTCAAAGGTGACAAAATCATTCAGTCTTAAAATTTATGACTGGTTATAATTTCCCATATGGGTTAGGTACAGTGAACAGATGTGAAATAAACTCCAATGAATAAAACATATAATAACTAAAAACACCTGACTTAGCATTTTATTTACATCACTTTGTATCAAAACATTCTATTCCTCAGAAAATTTAATGTCATGTATTAATTAATCTGCATTGATAAGGAAATTTGACAAACAACTGTTTATAAAATCCACATCATCATTTTCTGTTATACAAGAAAATTACATACTTTTGCAGCATTCAAATTTACTTGTAAGTTAAGTTGATTATCTCCCTGTTGAGGTGTGCAGTTTTAATACAAGTTTCATTAAGACAGTGGTTCTCAACCTTTGGGTCGCGACCCCGTCAAGGGTCGAACAACGATTTGCCAGGGGTCGCTTATACATTTTTACAGTTATGAACGAAATTAATTTTACGATTGGGTCGCCACAACATTTGGAATTGCATTAAAAGGGTCGCGGCACTAGAAAGGTTGAGAACTGCTGCATTAAGATGAACAAATTGTTTGGGGGTTATTATAAGGCTATTATCTGTTGAATCCTAAACACAATATGGTCTGGTGGGGCCCTCTCTATAGTGTCCCCTACCTCTGTCATTCTGTGGTTTGAAAGGGGCCTTGTAGTATCCCCTCTCTCTGCCCGTGTATGGTCTGGTGGAGCTCTCTAATATCCCCTACCTATGCCCCTGTATGGTCTGGTGTGCCCCTTCTATATTGTCCAGTACCTCAGTCCCTGTATGGCCTGGTGTTCCCCCTCTATATTGTCCAGTACCTCTGTCCCTGTATGGTCTGGTGTGCCCCCTCTATATTGTCCAGTACCTCTGTCCCTGTATGGTCTGGTGAGGCCTAGCCTAGTCAGCTTCAGCAGCCATCGTCATATGGAACAACCTCGGCTATTTCTGCGTGACAGTACCCTTTTGTTCTTTTGTTTAGTTCTCATCAGACCTCTGTGGTAACTTTAGGAGTCCCTTTTTGTTGCATTTTTTGTGAATTTTGTATTTGTTCACAATATTATCAGTGATACACTATGGTGTTGCTGCAGCCTTAAATCAGATAGGTTCAAGTCCCATGGTTAATCTTGTATAATTTTGATCAGTGTCAAATATATGAGCAACTGTAATTTCATTAGTCATTCTTTATCAAATAGGGTTTCATTCAGGTTTCCTGACATTGATATATTTGAAACAACTCCAAGCAGAATGCAGGAAATTGGTAGTGATTTCTCAGGGACAGCAATTAACATATTTTGTTCCCTATGCCAAATTTCATGATCTGTGACAGTGTGTTATAATGGTTAGGGTTAATACCCAATAATTCTTGCAAAAATGCTTTTTTTTTTTGGGGTGGGGGGTAAATTTATGCAAGACGCAGTCCAGTCTACCCTATTTCATTTACTATCCCCACCTTGTTTGTGGGTTGACCATCCATAAGATAATTTTTACAAGGGTTATCCTTTTGAATGCTAGTATGATAATCATACACTTTGTCAAAGAGGCAAGTGTTATCTTATTTGGCATTGCTTTTTAACTTTTCCAGTTTTAGGAGTTCTTTCCTTTTTTCAGTGAGGATGCTTCCACATGGGCTCCAAGTTTCATTATTATTGAACCCCATAAACTGAGACTTCTCTAAGTCACCCAATGTGAGTGGCATGCCATTGTCCATGTCAGCAGCCATATACCTGTGTTGAATTGTAAAGTTTGGGCAATTTTACTACAACAGCTTACGAGGATGGTGCGTAATTAATACTGAAACAGGATATTAATTGAATTTATACACTCACAATAAATGCCAACATCTGGGTTATTTCAATGAGTTTGGTATATATACTTATGTCCTGTCATACATCATAAGTGAGAGGATAAAAAGCTAGTTTTATATGACTGTGTTGCATAATTTTTTTTTTCTTTGAAGAGTACTGCTCTAGCAAGCACCATGGTGAAAATGCTACTTTATACATGTACATGCCAAGTCAAAGAATTATACAAAATAATGGTTCTGATCTGATATCCAGTATGGATGCCACAGTGGTCATCTTGAAGGTCTTTGAATCACTACATCTCCTGGATGGAAAGTTATATTAGCATGGGTATTGCATCCACAAGACAAATTATTTTTGTGTCGTTTAGTGTGTCCCAATAGAAAATAGATCTGTTTGGATATTGTGTCGTTTAGTGTGTCCCAATAGAAAATAGATCTGTTTGGATATTGTGTCGTTTAGTGTGTCCCAATAGAAAATAGATCTGTTTGGATATTGTGTCGTTTAGTGTGTCCCAATAGAAAATAGATCTGTTTGGATATTGTGTCGTTTAGTGTGTCCCAATAGAAAATAGATCTGTTTGGATATTGATAACTGACAGCCATAGCTGTCGTGAAAACGATTTTTTTCCCTCAGTTGTCTTATCAAAAGACTTCTTAAGGTTATTTGGTCTTTAAAAAAAAATGAATACTGACCTAATTTATAATATGGCCATCTTGAAAATCTTATGGCTGCTTTATCCTGAATTGATATTGACATGAGGTTTCCATCAGAAGACATTTTGTGATGTTTACTTGGTCCTAAATGAATATGGTGCCAACTTTATGACAATTATGGTGCCTTGATTAGACTCTTGCTAAAGCTGTTATGAATGGATGATAGTTATATTAGCATGGAGTTTTCAACACCAGACTTATTCTGGTGTCTTTTGTTGGTCCTGTATGGTTGCCACAGTGGGTTTGAATAGTCAGTAGTTTAAAAGAAGAACTGGACATGTCTTGAATTCCAGGAAAATTCATTTTACATAATAGTGCGTACGTACCATTGAGGTACTCTTGTTTTTGACTTTTTGACTTGTGCCCAAAGGGTCAATAAAAAGAATATATAAAATCCATTCCAGTCTTTGGAGTGTCTTACTTGTTGACACAATTGACTCCATTTTGACACTATTGACCCCTTTGTTGATCATATTTTCTAGAAACCTAAGGAGTCAGGTGCATTAATTCTTTGGCATATTATTATAGCTTTTAAGAATTTGAAAACTATAATTACAATGAAGAATATAATTGAGAAAATAGAGTACCGGGTATTTGGTGCATTTTTGACAACTAACCCTTGACCCTGTGACCTCTGGAGGCCATTAGGGTACCAGAAAACTATGGAAACCTTATTGCAAGTCTACCTATTATAGGGAAGGCACCAGATTTGATAGGTGTATCATGCATGGGAAAATAATCTTAACTTGCTTAGAATGTGTTATGCATACATAGGTAAAGTGTACATGCACATTTATATATAGAGACACTTAGATGAAACTGCTTTAAATAGCATAAACAAAATACAGCATTAAATTGAATGTATGAAACTGCACTAATGTTATTGAATACAGTTTCATGGCAATTTCAAAAACCTAATTTTACCATTTACTTTGCAATAACTATGAGCTATACTAAAGTCTTATCATAACTTGATCATAGGTTTTAAATTAATCAGAGGCTTTTGTTTTAGATTCATTGGATTGCAGTTAGTTATTAGAAAACCAGTCTGTAATTGTCAGCAATAAGGAAGTAATTTGGGGAAATGTTTTACAATGGCTAAATAGATACTATGGTTCTTTTGTTTCCCATATTTCATGTACTGTACCTACCATTAACTTTCATGCCATTTATTGTGTTAAGTCTCTTGATGAATGCTCAAATTTTTCTTTTCTACCACCAGCTATCATGTTCACTTTTGTATTACATGGGTCATCAAATAAAGTCATGGTAGCTTAGTTGGTAAAGCATTAGACTCATAATCCAAAGGAATGTGGGTTTGATACCCATCCAGGTATGTTGTCTCAGTGAGTCCTAGGAAAATGCATTTTGCTCACATTTTCTTGGCAATTTAGTCAATAATGTTTGAAGTGCAATTAAAACCATCAAAAACAAATCAAAAGAAGAAAAAAAACCCCAGAAAAAACAACGCCAAAAAAGCCAAAGAAAAAAACATCTACTACCTAAAGCCATCATAACAGTGTGAAATGGCACTTGTTGTTCTTGGCTTGTCCGACAAAGGGACCTTTGATGCCGTGATGGTTAGTACAGTTTGCATAATATGACCTTTATAAATTCATAGTTTAACATCAACGTTTATGTCTGTAATAATTGGTTGTGTAAGAGTTTATTCAGGAAAATTTAAAAATGTTTGCACTTGCCTGAGTGAATTAAGTTTATTGTTGAGATTTTTCAACTACCATCTTATAGATGCCTACTGGTTGAATCCTGATGCAAGCCAGGTAGGTCATTATTGCTCTGTCATCATATGGTGAACTAGCAGATCTCTGATATTTCTTATTTCTGATTAGAACAATAAAAACAACATAGACTCTGATGTGCTAATGCATCATGTGACGAATGTTAAGGGTCCATGTTTGCCAATGATTATCAACCTTTTATGTATGCTTAGCTGGTGTGTCAATACATTCATTTCCTTATTGTATTAAATTAAAAGGCCTATTTCTGTTTAATATCATTTGAGCAAATAATTGTTGTATGGTTGGTTATTCATTTCTTTTAATATGTCATTATAGTAATTTATTGTAAAAAAATATTGCTTTGTAAGAGAATATTACAATGTGTGTAGCATTTACCTGATTTTATGTCTGTCTAGTAGCTGTTGGCACAATTTCATGAAACCTTACATTTTGAAATAAAGTGGCTATTCAAATTTGCCTGCAATTGTGTGCTCTCTGTATCATTTGACACCAGGAACCATTTAAACCTTTATTATATACAATATTACAGTATATTTATTTTTATAGCATTCATTATTATCCTAGCGTGGGATGAAAAGTAAATTGTCAGCATGCAGAATATGAGAAATAATGGTAAAGACATTTTTTTTTTGTCAAAACAAATCCCTATGGTACAATAACTTGTGAGCAAATAAATCTTCCTTTGGAAATATAAAGTATTTAATTGCTTTAAAAATTATTTATAACCTCTGTAATCGAGACAGTTTGCTGATGTACACCAGCACAGGGACTCGTTGACATTATTTGTTTGCAAGGATGACCACTTCTGTCTATTAATAGGAACACCCTTGAATTTGAACTTTGGAGATAATTATGCCTTCTCATTAGCAGGTTTTGTTCTATGAAATTAAAATCATAACTCTTTTCTATTGACATTTTTCACAATATTAATTACAAAGAATTTACATCATGAACTGAAAAATTCGTATAAAAATGATTTTAAAATGTTGGAGTTATAAACATTTTATTTAGTATACTATAGATGGTGACAGTCAGTGCAACATGTAGGTGATTGATATAAGAATTGAATATCCTACAAACTTGGTATACCTATAAATACCAGATGTCTTACATCAAGAAATTGGTTGGCAGTTTGTAAGAATGGGTTAAAAATTAATTTGGAGTTTGTCATAGTGATAGCTTAATTTCAAAGCTGGTCAGGTTTAGCTTTATAACTCCAGAGATGGAGGCGGGGCCAATATTCTGTGGATTTTGGAAATTAAACACAGAATAGTATTTTTCCTTTTGGAAGAAATGAGAAGTCAAAGCTCATTCATTCACAGGACCTAGTTTATGTGGGGATGAATTTCCTCATGGACCAAAAATTACCGTTAGTCTTTATCCCATGGACTGAAAGAAAGAATTCTAAAATTTTTAGAGCCACTATGAGCCAAGGCATCATAGTTTGCTTGTCGATACCTTTCTGCACCATGGGAGAGCTTTGAATGCGGCAGCAGCTCTGACTACATGTGGATACAGATTCTATATCAGCTCTGTTGAACCAGATTTTGGTTATATCTGAATTGATGAATGAATCAAGAAAAGTTCCTGACTATGGTCCCTTTGCATTCTCTTGAACAGTTATTTGTTGATGCAACTGATTCAGGTTGTTGCGTTAAGGTTGGGACACATTTAGAAACAGAGGAGCTAACTTTTGTTATGTATATTTAATTTATATTTTTTGTTAGTTTTTCTTATTTTTTTTATTTCATTACGTGCTATTGAAATGCAGCATTGTATGTTAGACTTGACCTTGTCTAAAACCGAGTTCATTTGTGCTTGACCTGAATTTACTTTTTTAATTTTTTTTTGTTTGGAAACTAATACATGGCAAAATTATTCTCTATGTTTATGGGTTCAAAATCAGAATTATTATTAGCAGGAGTAAATATGTTTATTTGGGTCTATGTTTAGCATGCCTGCCAACCATTATGCTTTTGTTGTAATCATCATGCTTTTTTCACTAAATTATGCCTTATCCGTAACCGTAGATGGATTATGCATTTTCGATATATCCACCTTCCCAAGAAATCTGTTATTTAATTTTATTTTCTCATTTTTATTAACATTCGATCAATTTCACATACTGCATTTTAGAAAAGACAGCTTCTATAGTACTACAATAAGAGTACGCTTGTCCATGGACTTTCCTAACAGTATCATGTTCTTTTTAAAGCAACTTTCGACCTCTTATTCTGTTTTTAGCAGTTGTATGGCTTAGTGAGGAAAGAACAGACTGGTTTTCTACTTTCAATCCTTATGCGCAGATTCTTTGTTCTAATTCATATTTGATGAAGAACCAGTCTAAGGTATTTGGCGCTAGAAAGTATATTTTATTTTAGTAGATGCATATATAAAAGCAAAAAATATTCCTTTTCAATAATTTCACAGATGGATTAGAAAAAGGAAAGAAAATAAACGAAGCAAAAAAATAGCAGAATCCTCTAAATATTAAGACCCGAGGGCAGCATCACGTGATGTCTATTACAGGCAGTGTAAAGAATTTTAATATTTGGCACTAAAAGTCTTAAGATACATTCTAGTCCATGTGTGTGTAAAGCTAAAAGTGCTACATATGAAAACTTGAAGCAGTAAAGTATGTTAAAAGATGAGAGGAGCAAAGAAATCATTGTTCATTAAAATTTTAGCATGTTATATGTGGATTATGCTTTTTCTGCCTGGATTCCACTTTTTGACCACTTTGATTACGTTTTTTCCTTGTCAGGGGTTGGCATGTATCGTTTAGGTTTATAAATTTCCATAGTGTATTGACTATTTTGTAAACAGGATCATTCTAGAAGGTTATTAGGTAATGTTTTTCAAAAATAGAAAATGCTAATTGTGACTTGAGGTCAAGTAGAGAACTATGTAATCTTGAAACTGAGAGCATTTTGCAGTCGTGCTTTAAGATCTAGCACTTTGAAGTTGTATTATATGTTGTGTCTAAGTCAGGCCGAATTTTATATCTTCAATTTATTGAATTCAAGTGATTATTTTCTCTGGAAATACTAAAGTGCGCTGATAAAATTCTTTGACAGAGGTATTCACTGGAATTTATAGGGAATTCCTACCTGAAATTTTATTATTGTGATTCAGCAAAAGACTTTTGACATATCAACACTTTATATCAACACCTTCAAGTTATGGATTATTCAGGACTTTAAATTATTAGAACCTGTGTCTGTTTGTTTATTTGTTTGTTTGTTTAGGATTTTTAATGTAGCTTTAACAATTTTTCAGTCATGTCACTACGATGTCTGCTGTGAGGCAGTTTATAGTGATGTCTAGCACTGAGGCATCATGCTGCAGACTTGTAGCATGATGTCCCACCCAGTCACATTATTCTGACACCAGGCCGACCAGTCCTAACACTAACCTCTTAATGCAGAGCGTCAAACGAGGCAGCTGTTAGTACCATTTTTTTAAGCCATTGGTATGACTCTACCGGGGATCGAACCCATGACCTCCTGCTTCAGCGGCGGACGCTCTAACCACTAGGCCAACAGAGTGGTTGAACCTGTGTCTGTAATTCTTGGATTATTTTGGGATTTAATTCGCAATAGCATAGTTTTTTTCTTCTCATTTTCAATTTGTATTCATGGGAAATAAATTATTTGTTGAATTTTACAAAGCTTGATGCTTTCACTCTTTTTTTTATTACATATTTTAAGTTCATAGATGACTTGTAACAAATTATTTTGAAATGATGACCTTATCTCTGAAACCTTTGTCAAAAAATGACACTTACTGCTATGACATTTTGAATTAACCCATGAAATCTGCAAATGTTAATTAGAAATCACACATTATGTTAGATTTAAAAAGAAACATAATTCTCATTACACTGTAAATAATGATATATGACAACAAATAATTAAAATGTCAGCTGATGACAATACTTTAAGAATTAAACACCAGTTAAATAAATCTTGTCAAGTGAAGGTCATGTTTCAGTTTTATCTTTTAATTTGGCTTCAGTGTGATCATCATAGATGTGATATGCGCTCATGTTTTCACATGTGAAATATTCAATCAACTGTCAGATCAATGCATGCAAGCTTTTTCATGAGAAACTAATTAAGTGTGCTGTGTTATGATCGCCAACTTCGGCCCTGAATTGCATTTTCTTTAATGGATCACTCCCATCTCACCTCTGTCAGTGTGGGTTAAGTCTTGGATTCAGCCAATTTGTGGTTCTTACCTGGGTTTTCCCAGGTTCTTCCTTCACCGTTAAAACTCCACCATGTAAAGCCTGTCGTGTGCTGAAAAATGGCATTAAACCCCACAGCAACAACAACAACAAAAACAATGATCTCCAACTAATCTTGGGGAATTGCTCATTATATTATTACAATCAATTAAAAGTTGACCTCCGTTGTAATATCACAATAATTTGTTGCTGATTCTAGCTCCTGGGGTACAATTTGTTTTAATTTTTAAAAAAAAATTAAACAAATTATCAAAAAAAAAAGATTTGTGTATCTAATTAAACCAGTTTTGCTAAGTACTTACCGTATTTTCGCGCATATATCCCGCGGGTTATACCAGATTTTACAAACCCCGCAGGGGGGGGGTGTGCGGGTTATATAAGGGTGCGGGCTATATCACAATTTTTTTTACACATAATGATATTTCAACATATTGTTTGAAAAACGTAACTACATAACATATATTGTTCTAGTTTTGTTTTGCTAGGGTTGGATATTATGGCTACTACGGTGACTTTACAACAACTTACGGTATAGGGACCAAATCAACATTTCGGGATAAAAACTTAAAATTTCGTATCCGTCACGTTTTCATAATCAATATTTTCTGTTTTCAATCGAAATAACTACATTACCTAATTTTACCGCTGGGCCACGATCCACTGCTTCAGGTCAGCTTCAAGGTGAGGCCACTTTGCTTTAGGTCCGCGACGAGCACGTTTTCGTGGATTCATCTTCTCCAACGTTCCTTTTTCTTTTCTCCAACCTCGGATTACACTCTCATCAATATCAAATTTTGTGCCTGTGGCTCTATTGCCATGCACTTCAGCATACGCAATGGCAGTTAGCTTGAAGTCGGCTGTGTAAGACTTTCGTTTCGGCATTTTTTAAATTAAACAGAAAGAAATTATTTAAACTCGAATCTACACTTCACAAGAATACAAGATTATTTAAAAATGTCCGTGTTTATGTAGCCTGTAGTTGAGGCACAGCTCCTACGCACACAAGCACTGTGTACCGTGTTTTTCCTGACTTTTATTGAGCAAAGGTCGTCGGCTTACTTTGATGATGGCGCCGCTAAAGGCTCCAGTTGAAGGGTGAAACAAATACCTGTTTGTTATTGCTGCGGCAACTTCAGATAATTGTAGAACATTGAAACAGATTTGTTTTATTTGTTTAGTATATATCAGTGCTTCAAAGGTAATCAGTTCTCTTTGAAGTGTCAGCAAACGTATTTTTTCTTCTTCCATCTGGTATTTGTTTTTAAATTAGTGTCATCTGCTTGACTGTACTCATTTTACGTTTCCTCCTTCTGCGGATTCGGATTTTGACTAGTCAGTTGCATAAAGTAATAAGGCCAGATATCATCATTAGCGGATTATGATATAACAGTGCACTGTTAGTGTGGTTTGCCAGTATGAGACAAGGACTTGTTATTTTAACAATATATTCCAGTACATTGTTTCCTGTCATGGTGCCTTTGATTTTCTCTACTCCAAACGCAAGACTGTATATACGGTTTTTATCAGCCAAAATTGGTGTCGCCACAAATATCACCAGATGGTATATTTTGTCACCAAAACGGAAAACAGAATCGCAGTTTGCTACATCAGCGAAGCCCCGTGATCCTGTAATTGATTTCATTTCCGATTGTAGCTGTATAAATATATCTATGGTTGCGGGTTATACAAAGGTGCGGTTTATGCCAACGATTTTTTACCCAAAACCCCAAAACCCGCGGGCTATATGAGGGTGCGGATTATCTGCGTGTGCGGGATATATGCGCGAAAATACGGTAATTCACTACTACCAGTAATCATTATAATGTATATAATGTTTTAAAAAAGCTATCTACCTACCTTAATTTTAGAACCATTGCAAAAAAGCACAATAGTTTTTGGGCTTAAAACAATATATGCTGATTCATTATCAGATATGACTAGTGTTCCTAAAAATATTAGGAAACGTTTTGATTGGAAAGCATCATGCAGTCCCTGATTTATTGGTAAACAGTTCTAGTAATTGGCCATTAAGCACGTCAGGCAGGTGAGTTATCTCAGGTGCACTTGGCCTCTTGTTAGCTGTATTGAGTATCATCAATACTTTTTATCATTACTCAGCATATCTGAGTATCATTAATACATTTTATCATTGCCCAGCATATCTGAATATCATCAATATTTTATATTATTGCCCATCATATCTCAGTATCATCAATACTTTATATTATTGCCCATTATATCTGAGTATCATCAATACTTTATATTATTGCCCATCATATCTCAGTATCATCAATACTTTATATTTTTGCCATTCATATCTCAGTATCATCAATACTTTATATTTTTGCCCATCATATCTCAGTGTCATCAATACTTTATATTATTGTCCATTATATCTGAGTATCATCAATACTTTATATTATTGCCCATCATATCTCAGTATCATCAATACTTTATATTTTTGCCCATCATATCTCAGTATCATCAATATTTTATATTATTGCCCATTATATCTCAGTATCATCAATACTTTATATTATTGCCCATTATATCTCAGTATCATCAATATTTTATATTGCCCATCATATCTCAGTACCATCAATACTTTATATTATTGCCCATTATATCTCAGTATCATCAATATTTTATATTATTGCCCATTATATCTCAGTATCATCAATATTTTATATTATTGCCCATTATATCTCAGTATCATCAATAATTTATATTATTGCCCATTATATCTCAGTATCATCAATATTTTATATTATTGCCCATTATATCTCAGTATCATCAATACTTTATATTATTGCCCATCATATCTCAGTATCATCAATATTTTATTTTATTGCCCATTATATCTCAGTATCATCAATATTTTATATTATTGCCCATTATATCTCAGTATCATCAATATTTTATATTATTGCCCATTATATCTCAGTATCATCAATATTTTATATTATTGCCCATTATATCTCAGTATCATTGATACTTTTTATCATTGCTCTTTACATATCAGTATCATCCATACTTTTTATCATTGCTAATTTTTTTTATTACTGTTAATCATCCATACTTTTTATCATTGCTAATTATTTTTATTACTGTTAATCATCCATAATTTTTATCATTGCTCATTATTTTTATTACTGTTAATCATCCATACTTTTTATCATTGCTAATTATTTTTATTACTGTTAATCATCCATACTTTTTATCATTGCTAATTATTTTTATTACTGTTAATCATCCATACTTTTTATCATTGCTAATTATTTTTATTACTGTTAATCATCCATACTTTTTATCATTGTTAATTATTTTTATTACTGTTAATCATCCATAATTTTTATCATTGCTAATTATTTTTATTACTGTTAATCATCCATACTTTTTATCATTGCTAATTATTTTTATTACTGTTAATCATCCATACTTTTTATCATTGCTAATTATTTTTATTACTTTTAATCATCCATACTTTTTATCATTGTTAATTATTTTTATTACTGTTAATCATCCATACTTTTTATCATTGCTCATTATTTTTTTTACTGTTAATCATCCATACTTTTTATCATTGCTAATTGTTTTTATTACTGTTAATCATCCATACTTTTTATCATTGCTCATTATTTTTTTTACTGTTAATCATCCATACTTTTAAACATTGCTCAGCATACTATTAGGACTAAATTAGTTAGTTACAGCGGATGTTGTTTTTGTTGTTGTAGGGCTTGATGCCATTTTCCAGCATAGTGGCCAGTATAAATTGGTGGAGGAAGAACTCTGAAAACCCCAAGAAGGAACCACCATCCCATGAGAAGCTACTGGCACGCTTTCTCACATACCAACATTGCCCAAACCTGAGACACAAACCCAAGTAGATCCGTAATGGAGAGCATTTTAGACCACTCAGCCACTCTGTCATTTATTTACAGTGGTATTGAAGGTTTTAGAAGAGAATTCATTTTTATATAATTCTCTAACTGCTCTTGATAAATTTACTAATTATATATCTATCTTTATTTACTGTTGAATTTAGTTACCGATCCCTGCTAAAGATAGTGATATCCTAATGGGGTTAGGTTACAATTTAGGCTGAGGCAACTGAAACAATGAATTCATTATATTGGCTGGATTGTGTGTTTATAGACTTACAATAATCAGTGATAGCAAGTTTCCCTTAATAATCATTTAGTTTAGTGATGATTTGTTGTGAAATTTGAAGCTCTCTCATTAGGTGTAAAGTGCTTAAAATAGAGTTAAGTAGTTATAGTTCAATTGGAATTAATGAGATCAGAAGGATATTCTTTACAAGTAATTTCCCACTTAATATTACATTTTTGGAAATTCTGATAGACATTAAAGATTGTGTAGAAATATTGGCTATAACTTGGTTACAAGATTTAGGTTTTATCTTTTTTGGTATGTAGACTTGGGTTAGATAAAGGACTGCAGTGAACATAATTAGATCATAGGTTTAGGTCAACTCCAAGTCTAGAAAGGTCTTAAAAGGAATGCTTTCAGTAAAGTCCCCCTAGGATTTTTTATAAGCTCGGGTCAAATATAGTGCATGGAGCCATCATGTAGAACTAGAAGTATCAGAGGCCAATTACATGTGAAGAAAAAAAAAAACAACCTCAGGTGTGTCTAGTCTTTCCTCTCCCTAAGTGCAACTACATCAGATTATGTACTACAGGAACTAGAATTAGATACAAATGTATCTTTTTCTGAAACCATGAAAAATACACCACCACCACTTAAATAACAAAATTAGCCCAATAATAATACATTAGTATCATCAGTACTTTTATTGTTTTTCAGGAAGAGTAGTATTGATCTGAAAGAAATGGTTATGCAAATTGTTTTTAATTTGCTGTTGCTGGCACATTTGCAGTCCTTTTCTGTTGATGTTTGGGTTTATGGTAGAGAAGGATGAAGTATTGATAGTCTGATAGAAAATTTAAGACTGTTAATATACTGTTACAAATTGATGAGGATTTAAAAAAACATAATTTGGGACTGGACTTGTGTCAATATTCAGTCAATTTGATTGGAGAAAATTCTTACTTTACGGTGTGATCAGTCTAATATCTCAAGCCTGTACAAATGGCTTTTAGACATGTTGGTAAAATTTGGGTCTGGCACTCAAAGGTTTGGCCCTGCCATTTTGTACATTAAAGTTTTGATTCCCAGCCATCTTCTCTATTTATTGATAAGTGTTTTTCTTCAGGATTAATTTTAGATTCCCTCAGTCTGAATAGGTTGGCAAAGACCACTCCATTTTGGCTTAGGCCATTCAGGCTGTTGAGAGTGCTGGCATTTGTTGTTAGTCCTGCTTGTGATAAACCTAAAATTATAAAATACTGACTGAAACTATAGTCTATAAAGGACCCCCAGAGAACAAAAGATTTTATCCTTGTGAACATGTGTCCTTTACTGTAAACACTATAATTACGCGTGTGTCAATGTGTAAGTGTGTGAATATGTGTTTGATTGGGATTTAACATAGCTTAAAACATTTCTAGTCATATCACTATGATGTCTACAGTGTGGCAGTTTATAGTGATGATTAGCACTGGGAAATCTTGCTGCAGACATGTGGCATCATGTCTCACCCAGTCACAATATCCTAACACCATGCTTACCGGTCCTTACACTAACCTTTTAATGATGAGCACCAAGCAAGGCAGCTGCTAGTGCCATTTGTATAAGTCTTTAGTATGACTCTGCCAGGGTTTGGACCTGCAACCTCCTGCAGATACTCAAACCAATTAGACCACCAGAGTGGTCAGTACTATAAATATATAAATAATTAAAATTGGCATTGCCAGTAATGGGTCATAAGCAAATAGCCACTTATGTTGATGTGTTAGGAGAAAAACTAATGTAATTGCTATTTCTAAAATATCTCCTGTCAAAAATATAACACATCTAATCCTGTATTACTAATCTTTAGACTCCTATAGCTTATGATCACTTAGGTAAAGAGCCACAAGGGTCTTGGCTTAAGATGGATTGAAAACTGTCAAGAATATAAATATGATTAGACCTAGAACTGATTTCAGGTACATGTAGTCTTTTTTGCATGCTGGTATTTAACTGTGTGCCGTATGTTCTCAGTAATGTATTGAGCTATGGGGTCTATGATGGATAGAAACTTTGACCAAACTATTATCTAGCTGTTAGGTTCTTTCCCCATTTGGAAATTCTTTTGTAATTACAGACAACAAATGTTTGTCAAATGCTGATATACTTCTCAGTGTCAGTGTTATCCTTGTCAGTATCAGTGTTGTCCTTGTTAGTGTCAGTGTTATCCTTGTCAGTATCAGTGTTATCCTTATTAGTCTTATCCATTGCTGTGGTCAGATTTCCTTCATTGTACTTTATATACTGACTTATAAGAGTTGTCCAACTGTGGACTGCACAGACCAAAATCTGCTGTTGCCAAATTTGCCAGCAGATCTGGTTCTGTGTAGTTTGTTAGGAGTAATCATTATGCAGTGGCTGATGAGGGTCTCTGTTGTTTGCAGTTTGCCGCAACTTATAAGCAAATATATATGGTAGGTATTGCATATTGTCCAATTAATCTTGAATGGTAATCGATTGATCAGTCCAAGCATCAGGGGTTATGTTAAAGACATTCAGTTTAATCAGTTTGCAATCTGATATATGATGGATAGTGATAAGAACATATCGATGAAATGATGCAGTGTAAAAAGTTGGAACTCAAAGCCAAAATCATGGAGAATTCAATCACATGTTACAGGACTCAGTGCAGGATAGAATCACATCAAAAGTTTTAATTGTGACAGCATTATGGAATTAATTACACATTCAGTATAAAAAAAATACTTTAATGAGTTCATATTTAAGAAGAATTTGGGAATGTTTCTGCTTTTGTGCAGTGGTTTTAGACCATTGTTGGAATGGTCCAAGCATGTTCTGGCTGGATACTAGCATGTAAAGTATGGCAGAAAACTTCAGAGATGTTCTTTTAAAATGCAGATAACCTTTTTCAACAAAACACATTATTAAAGAAAAAAATATTGCAGCAAAAATATAAACTAATGAAAAATAGAAGACAAAGTTGGATTAAAATACTTTGTATACACTAACAAGACAAGTCCAACTGCAAACACCATTGACTGAGATTTGCCATTGCATACACTGGCAGATCTGGGTCTGTGCCATGTTTTAGGTGTAATATGTAGAACAAACAACATAGACCATAGACCTGATCTGTTGGTGCATTATGCTATGGCAGATAGGATCTGTTGTTGTTTGTTGTTGTTATTTTAAGGTTTAACGCCATTTTTCAGCACACGATAGGCTATACATGGCGGCCGGTATTAATGGTAGAGGAAGAACCCGGGAAAACCCCAAGAAAGAACCACTGACCTACGAGAAGCTACTGGCCAGCTTTCTCACATACCCACATTGGCCGAATCTGAGACTTGAGCCCATGCAGACAGAGGTGAGATGGAAGTGATCCATAACGGAGACCACTCGACCACTTGGGGTCCCTTTGTTGTTTGTAGTTTGACTTGTACGTTAATATATATGGTTGTCATAGAATAGCATAGTTTGCTTTGCAATGACATCTTGTCACTATAAATAGGTTAGAAAATTATTTTTAAAACATTTATTAACAAGCAGTTATCATAAATATGGTCTAATACAATTCTTTGTTACAAATTTGGATCTAAAATGGTTGCATGACGTCTCTTTTATTGTATATCTTGGAGATCCTATATTGCTTATTTGGATATAATACAGATGCAACATGTCTCTTTTATTGTTTATTTTGGATATCATATATTGCTTATCGGTATATAATACAGTTGCATCATGTCTCTTAAAATTTTATTATTTATCTTGAATTTCCTATTTTGAGTGTTTATATATAATACACTTGCACCATGTCTCATTTATTGCTTATCTTGGATATCCTATATTGCTTATTTGTTTATAATACAGTTGCATCATGTCTATTTTATTTTATTGTTTACCAAGATATCTCTTAGTGCTTATTACTCAAGATATCCCTCAGTGCTTATTACTCAAGATATTCCTTAGTATTTATTACTCAAGATATCCCTTAATGCTTATTACTTAGAAAAAAATCCAAGCTTACAACAGATAAAAATAATTCAGTTAAGTTTTAGAAACCAATGCCTTACAGATAAAAGTAAAAGTTCTTAAATAACAGTCATTAACTTTCACAGAGTATGGGGCTCTCTTAAATCATGATTGTAAATGTGTTTATAATTATTCCAAAATATTTGACCATCATTTTGTTTATTTACCCCCCCCCCTTTCAATACTTGTACAGAAGTCATAAAATTTTCAGTCGTTATTGTCACATTAAGGTTTCATACATAACGTGATTGATCATGATGAATTTCAACTACTGCATTCTGCTTGGCTTCTCTTGTGTATAGTTTTAAATTAAACTCTCTTATAAAAATGCAGGTAATTAGGAATAAATATTTTTTTAGTTTTGGCATAATAAAAAATTGAAATTTAAAGTGGCAGGTGTGCATATACAGTATTAAATAATGGGAATGATAAAAACACTAAAGATTTGAACTTACAAATAGTAAAGTACTAAATATGAGTAAACACTTAATCCGAATTCCATATAGCTAATAATCACGTAATATTTTAAATACTACATAATCAGAAAAGATTTATTATGAGTTTATAAAAAAATTACACCAGATAATGAGCTTTAAAATTCATGAGCATTTTTACAAATGCTGAAAACTTTGAATTCAATTTTTAAAAAGCAGCTGGAGAATGGTCAGAAGATAAGAGAAATCTTTCGTAGAATCTGAGGAAGTGAGAAAGTTTCAAGTACATTTTGTAAGGAAATCTACCCAGCAAAATTTAAAATATTAAATAAAATTTTAAAAGCTCTGATATTTAATGTATTGTCAGTTCACAGAAATCACAATTCATGTTTTACTTTTACTATTGTACAGCAAATATATTCTAAGTAAAAGTTTGGGAAATTTTGTACTTTAGAAGGAGGTGAAAATTGTATTTGACTTATCTATGTAAGCTTTCTCTTATAGCAAAAAATATAAGTGAAAATTAAAAATTTTTTTTACTTACAATAAATTTTGTTTTAAA
Organism: Unio delphinus; assembly: GCA_029339505.1. NCBI lineage: Eukaryota > Metazoa > Mollusca > Bivalvia > Unionida > Unionidae > Unio > Unio delphinus. Next base: position 14,295,497 of record JAQISU010000106.1, on the reverse strand, counting down.
TATTCCAATCACAATTTATAAAAAAAAAATTCTGCTTTGCAGCTAAAATGGTATGTGAAAGGTTGCATTTAGTGATTTCCAAATGTTATAATTTTGATTATTTTTAATGGAAGAAATATTTATCCTCAAGGGAGATATCAAATGCACAACATTTAGCGAACTTACATTTTGTAAATTATTTGAAGAGCATTTCCTCTCCGATCACACGAAACTCCCAGCCTGAGGATAATGTTTGGCTGAAGAAATAGCTGTAGATAATTGTTTTATTCCACTTCTTCAAGTGAAAGCGGTGTGTGAACAATCCACAGTTACTTAAGGTTCTATTGAGATCAATATCTATTCATATTTCTTGAAGTATCCAAACTATGCATTTATAAAAGTTTGCTTGTTTTCCCAGATTTTCTGGGCTCTCTGGTACAAGCAAGTGTCATTCATGATAACTACTTGCTTCAGTGGCTGGCTTGATAATATTGGATGTGTGGTTGGACCGAGAATTGCCTGTCAGATAGCTTCTAGAGACTTTGTATCATAGAACATTCTGATTACCATATATGCTCTCTTTTAAGTCGTCAAATTAGGCTAATGGAAAATTGCTTGGAAGTCATTGTACCGGTATTAGGATGTAATCATCAGTAGTCCTACAAAATGTGTTTCCTACTTGCATTTCATGCAAAAACAGCAAACTCCTCCAGGGGTTAATGTGTTGAAACTAGATTATTCAGCTATCACAAGCCCAAATATGTTTGAAATTGATGTAGAAAACCACTAGTTTTGGTGTTTAGAAAAACATAATTTAAGAAAAAAGAAATGTGCAACTTTTAGAAATTACTGCTTAAATAAAACAAGTTCATATGCGATGAGATTGCATGCATCAGCCATATGTTGTTCATTAACAATAGTTTGTTCTTTCTACTCCTCCCAGGGTAACTGGAGGAAGGTCATGAACATGGTATAATTTCATCTGAGGTCTGGTTGGTTCAAAATAAAAATGATGTCCTTAAGTTCTTACCATTTGCAGCCACCAAACGTTGTGCAGATATTGCACTTTCAATAAGTAAGATGATTATTGATTTTGGGGTTAAAAGGTCAGAGGTCAAGCTGACTGACTAAAAGAAGCAAAAAGGTCACCATACAATAGTAGTTATTCTACATAAAAGACTTAGTGGATGTCTTTTGCACTTAGGATAAGGAAGAAGCCTAATGATTTATGGTGCACAAAGATAAAAGGTCAGGGTCACTGTGACTGAAATTAAATGGTGTCTGCATAATGACATCACTTAATCTTACTGGGAGCCACAGTTACTAATCTCAGTTGGTAGAGTCTTGGATGTATGGTTTATGGACTAGATACCTACTCAAACTAGACTGGGTGTAGTTGTAAAAAACACTTACAGCCTATTTCCTTATCATAATACTGTTATAAAAGTTCTAATAGAACTAAAGAGAAAAAAGAATGAATATCATAATAGACGAGATCAAAATTTCTTGATGTCTTTTGCTTGGGGTAAAAAAGAAGCTATTGATTTTAGGGTCAAAATATTTAATGGCAAAGTATTTTTAAAGATATTAAACTCGTAGTAGGAATCTAATTTGACAATTACTTAAGATGTCCACATTTGGTCTAAAATATATTTTGTTAATGGCTTCATATTTTTTAAATTTTGAATTGTAATTATAACTTACATTTTTGTATGCAGGATTATGTGACCTAAGAAATGTTAATTCTATTTATAGAATTTGATGCCGAAGATTTTAAAAATGATGTGCATTATGGGAAGGTGATTATTCATCCTAAATGTGTTCAAATGTAACCATCATATTTAGCTGCGTAAAGTCAAGTCCAACTGCATACAACATAGACTCTAATCTGCCATCACATTATGTCCTGGTAGATCAGGGTCTGTATTGTTTAATCTTGGTAATAAGACCCATGAGGTATGCTTGACTTTTTCTTGTCTTCCTTGGTATTGCTGCTGTACGTATCTCCTTTACCAATATGCTTTAAAGGTGATTTTTTTTTTCTTTCTTTCCAAATCTACCACAGCAGAAATAACATCAGAGAGGAAAGGAATTTTTGATGTATTAAGTGGTTTTGATGATTTCACTAAAATAAGCAATAATTAAAACAAGGTAGAAAAAGCAAAGAAATAAAGCAGTTAATCCCAATTTGTACCATTCATCCAAGTTTTACAAATGTGCCTTTACAATGCTGGCTACCTAGACAACCCCAAATAGTTGATTCCTAGCATGGTTCATCTTTAAATAATGATTTCGCTTGGCAAATACTGGCTGATGATAGTGATGAAGGCAATTTATTTTTTTAAGTTTGGAAGCATATCAAATTGTTGGAGCTGGAAAAGTGTTGATGGAGATGCCAATGAGTGATTTTGAACCCTAAAATGGTGTTAAATAAGAGTCTGATGTTCATGCTGATTAGACTTAAACATATGGCATGATGGTTTCGTCTGTATTTCAAAATTAAATGCAGAAAAGCAGACTGACAAGCTGTGTCAAAATACATTTTAAAAGTGGAGTGCAATTTTTGTTTCTTTTTCTCGTCACAATTTAGCCCCATGTGATCATGGGATTCAAAACCATATAGCCCTTTCTTAAGGGTTAAGATAAATGTAATAAATAAGAATTTGAAGTGAAATTAAGAAGTAAAGATATCAGTTTGATTAAAACATGTACAACATGCCATTAATGGACTTATTAATGCTAATACTGCATGGAACGGTAAATAGTAGTCGATAAAGGACATAATTCAAGAAAGTCCAATGAACAACCTCAAATGAAACCTCATCATCATTCAGGTCAGGTCTTCAGCATGGAAATAACTGAAGTTAACATACTAAGAAATTCTCCAGCCTGCATTTCTTTCCCAAGGAATAAGTGGGTGGGGTGGTAGGGTCCTAGTGACTGACACCATCTTCTATTGTGCATTCATCTCTTAAACATTCTCCATGGTTGCTCATCTAGGTCTCTTTTCAGGGGCTTTGTTCAGGCATGATGGATGATCGATCATTTCTGTTGTGAGCGAAGAGTTACTGACTTTGTTTCTTTAGGATCCCTTCATATTCTAATCTGGTGAAATGAAGACACATCCTTTTTTCAAGAAAGGGGCAGTTGGGAGGGTTCTGAACAGTCAGTCTCCCACATTCAACTTCTGAATCATCCAAGGCACAAAATAATTTCATGTCATAATCAATCTCTCCCCATTATAAAGTTTCAGGACTCAGGACAGTTTGTCCCTCCACATCAGCAACCAAGAAATGAAAGTTGTATTTCTAATGTTGCAAGTGTGCATCAACAAAGTAAAGGATCAATAAATATATCATAGTCCTCAGAACTGGTTGGCACGCATGCCTCGTGTCTTTGCTTGGAGCTCTCAAACATGCTCTACTGGACAACCTCATAGGACATCAGCTCTGAGTTTGCCACATTACAGGAAAGAAGAACATTTTATTGGACAGTCTGTCTTAGTGAGTCAAAACAGACCTTATGGAATGGACTTATCACCACCCTGTAACAGAGACTCCTTTTCCTCACTATGGGGAAAGCCTCTAGTTGACTGTGATCAGGATCAACAATAGACTTCCCGTTTATGTCTCTCCAGTCTCAGACCTTTCTGACTGGTATTTCAAGTCTACATAAAATTAGAACTACTGCTTGTGTCATTTTCACAGCTGCTTTATGACCTCACAAGTACTAGTGAACTCTTAGACCTGCTGTTAATTCATAGATCATCCCAGGACTATTCCTCACAGGACTATTCCTCACAGGAACCCAGCAGCTCCTTCTCCACAAACAACTCACACATTCTCCACCTTCATGCTTGGCTCATCTCAAGCTAGCTATCCACTATAAAAAGTTTCATGGGTGTGTTGCTTCAGCATCCAGGATATATGATGGGAGGTGTATTATATGATTGGTGTAGTTGGAAATGTATTGATCCTAGCTTTCTCCCAGTAGCTACCATTAGTAATTTCCTTTGGTTCTTTTAGAGAACAAATGATATTCATTGTGATCTATTAAGCTGCCATTTCCAACACACATAAGTTCTCTGGGCTAACCAGTTGTTTGGATTCATATCTTGCAGATCTCATTAATTATTCAGGGACCAGTCTTCTGCTTTTTGGGGGCTGGGGTGGAACTAATTTTAATTATGCAGTACAAACCTATCACAATTTCCAGATGCCATCTTTCTTCCCTGCTTTTGATGCCCTAGTGTAATCATAATTTATTAAAATGATTTTTACCGTATTTTCCACCCTATAAGTCGCTCCTGGGTATAAGTCGTGGGAGGGGGAAATCCAGATAATTTTGGAAAATTCAACAGATAAGTCGCTCCTGTGGATAAGTCGCTATAATATAACCATTTTAAATCATACAACGTTATTGTGAAACTATCTTTTTTTTAATGCTCCATGGTATGAACGGTCCGTATTTATATACCGGTCAATTCCACAACCCGAGCGAACTTCAAAGGCACTTTATAAAACAATTGAATTTGTTCGCCAGCCTTCCAGTTTTTTTGTATTAATTACTTTGAAGTTCTCTCAAGAATGGTAATTGTCTTCAACATGACTTTTCATCTAGCAAGAGAAAACCATCATCCAAAAGTTTACACAAACTCCCTTTTTTAAAACTTTTTTTTTCATGAGAGTGGTGCCCGAGGTGTCCAGTTGGTCATAGATACTCATCTTTGTAAATCACTCACACACATCACCTATGTCTGCTCAAGTTTTAATCTTTGGTCTACCAGTGTGGATATGTGAGAAAGATTGTAATCAGCTTTCTATGGGTTGGTGGTTTGTCCTGAAGCCTTCGTCCTTCAGATATATTGGTTGCCATGTATCATGTGCTGACAAATGGTTGTAAACCACACAAAACCAAACCAATTATTAGAGTACTCACATTTAGAGATTGTGATATGGTCTAATATATTTCGTGCAATGCTTAATAATATTTGGCCTTGATGATCATTTCTTCACACCAGCATTGATCCTTGTTACAGAGGCCATTCACTAATAAAAAAATTGTTAATACATATTTTAAATGGTTAATTCCATGAGAAAGAGACTCTTCAAAAAAAGCAGTTTATCCATATAGTAATCTAAATGAAAATCTATGAGCACATATTCTTTTCCAGATAAATAAAATAATTCCTCTTGCTCCAACTAATTGACACAATTTCCAATATAACTCAAAAAACAACTATTAATTTAAAGCCCAGAGATTCTACTACCGTTAGCTTCCAAAACACAGCTATATATATATATATATATATATATATATATATATAATTCCCACGTAAACAAAAGGGGTCACATGATTCTGGAAGGTCATAGAATGAACGTACAATCATAAAAACACGTACACATGGAATGATCTAGAAGAAAAATCACCCACCTCTCACCCCCAAGAACTGAAAATAAAAAGATGTCCTTGGATTTAGCCAATCGTTTTAGAAGCTTGTTGACACTGACAAATAAAGTCTAGGTCAACCTGAATTTTCCAGAATAGATAACTTCCAATTAATGAATTTTAAACCCAAAAATGACAAATTTATAATTGACAATTATAAATAAATGATTTAAATCAAATAGACGTAACAATATATATATATATATATATATATATATATATATATATATATATATATATATATATATATATATATATATATATATTTATTTATTTATTTATTTATTTTTATATTTAAACCCTGAGGAGGGGAAGTGCTAGGGTTGGCAACGAAAAACAGAACCAGAAATACACAATACACACTTTTTTTAAAACCTTATTTTCACATATGCTACATGAGTGCTACACAAGGTCAGGCATGTCACATCTCAGTTCATTTCAATTGCTCTTCTGTGGCCCCAGTAATTGTGATTTAGTGATCTTCTGTCTGCTGTTGGACCATCCCAGAACCTTACCTTAAAGGAGGAACCTCCAGACTCAGTACAGTGGTTCTCTATTTCACAACAGTGCAAAGGGACACCATCGTCATGCTTCACTTATCTTGAATAGCCAAGAAAAGGTTTTTGTTCAAAGTTGCCAAGTCATCATTTAGCTCAGGAGACAATATATCTCTAAGGGGTATAATTCCAAATGATAAATATTTTGGGATTCGTGTGGAATAGCATAATAATCCTAACTATGCTTGAATTATTGCAGTGACTGATTCTCTTCTCTTCCTTTTTGGAAAAGAAACAGTGCTAGTTTATACTGTTATGGGCTTTTTGAGCAGCCCTATCCAAAGCTAACATTTTCAAAAGGCCCTGCCATCAAGACAGATTCATATTAGCAGACTTGATGAGGTATTTCCAGCTGCAGAGACTCGTGTCTCATTCTTTAATGCCTAAATTGAACCTTACTACCTCATGGGTCCATTTAACTAATTCAATTTTGGAAGATGTGATGAAAGCCATATTTTGGCACTCTCACACTACTTTCTTCTTTTTCCACTGCTCTTTAGCCTACCATTAAGCAAAGGCATTTTCTCAATGGTCCAATACGTGATAAACTCAAAATGTTATCTTGGCAGATTCTGTGATGATGAGTTTTCATTGCATTAGGTTTTTATTATCCATTTGTGGGATCATCAGCCTCCCAAACCAAACTGACAAATTCAGGAACGCATATTACTACTATTAAAATGTAGTTTGGGGTGGGTGGGTAACATGATTTTAATGATGTAATACATACATATGCCTATTGCCAGATTGACACCTCACTAATTTTGGCTGCTGCATTGAAAGAATGATAGCGAATAACATCAAAGTTACCCTGTTTCCAAGGATTGTTATGGAATCTTCTGGTTGAACCTAATGGGGTATTTTTGGAAGAGTATCACTTATGCAGTAACAACATGGAAGTATAGTATTATCCTTAAAGTTAGTTTTACCCTCTGTCCCCCTCTTTCCATCCCCACCCCATTTGTAAATGGGTAAATTTTCCAAAATTTTATTTTGGTAATATGCCTAAATTAGAGATTGTGCACAATTTCATGAAGCAAAAATGTTGATTTACATTGTGTTGGGTACTGATGTGCCATTATTCCCTCTATACACACAGACAGACAGATACACACTTATGGACACACACACACACACACACACACGCACGCACGCATGCACACACACACACTTCTGTCACTAATATGGTATACAAGAGTAAACAGGAAGTTTTTACTTGCTTTCATTTGTACAAATTCATTGAGACTGATCCAGCAGATACTTAGAAAAGGGCAACCACATCTTTGTAAATCTAATTGCAAAGTCAATAACACAATCAATTTGAATTGCTTCAAGAAAGGGCAGAATGACCATCCCCCAGATAACTAGATCTAGCTTGTACAGAGGGTATGGCATTTCGACTGCAATCCCAGATTGTAATTTGATATTCCAAGTTCAGTGTGTATAATGACTATTTCACTTGCTCGAAATAAGCATCCAACCTATTCTTGACTGAGATCTCACGATGCAAGGGTTTGATAAATGCTCTGTGACATGTTCAATGCTTCATTCATTTCTGTTATTATAGAATCTACTTTGGTGAAACATTTTTAAAGTGAATCTATAAAGACATCGCTCTCTTTATCAAACTATTTCTGGACATATTTTCTGTGATCAATGTTTGGAATATCATTTAACCTTCTGTTATAAGTAGATACCAATACCAATCAACCAATGAAAATTTCCATGTGTACGTGCATTTATAGGTCATCCTTTCATTATAATGATGTAAGACATTACCTGATCTCATCAGTCAATGAAGTCACTTTATCAATATTTGACATTACCTGATCTCATCAGTCAATGAAGTCACTTTATCAATATTTGGCATTACAGGAATAATTACACATTGCAGACATCATAGCACTATGACTGATTTAAAAAATAAAGCTATGTTAAAATCTCTCTCTCTCTCTCTCTCTCTCTCTCTCTCTCTCTCTCTCTCACACACACACACACACGCACACGCACACACACACATGCACGCATGCACACGCGAGAGAGAGAGAGAGACACACACACACACACACTTTTTTAAGTAGACCTTTGTATATTGGAGATCTCACCAAGCAACGAGATAGGTCTGATTCAAGGATTCCAGCAGTGGGATGTCAGTGGTATATATCAGGTTGTACCAGTAAATCAGGGTCTCTCCTTTTCTAATATGGATTTTAATTGAATGCTTTTCTAATATGGATTTTAATTGAATGCTTTTCTAATATGGATTTTAATTGAATGCTTTTCTAATATGGATTTTAATTGAATGCTTTTCTAATATGGATTTTAATTGAATGCTTTTCTAATATGGATTTTAATTGAATGCTTTTCTAATATGGATTTTAATTGAATGCTTTTCTAATATGGATTTTAATTGAATGCTTTTTTAATATGGATTTTAATTGAATGCTTTTCTAATATGGATTTTAATTGAATGCTTTTCTAATATGGATTTTAATTGAATGCTTTTCTAATATGGATTTTAATTGAATGCTTTTCTAATATGGATTTTAATTGAATGCTTTTCTAATATGGATTTTAATTGAATGCTTTTCTAATATGGATTTTAATTGAATGCTTTTCTAATATGGATTTTAATTGAATGCTTCTAATATGGATTTTAATTGAATGCCATTGATCTTGATCTGTTGGTATAATAGGACATAGTGGCAGATCTATGCTTACAAAGTTTTTGGTATCATCATAATCTTTATAAGAAGGGACCAAAACCATTGCCAAGGGACCAAAACCATTGCCAAGGGACCAAAACCATTGCCAATGGTAGGCAAGTTTCATTTAGCGAATTAAGGTCACTTTATACATTGAGGTAAACCATTTTTGATTCACCACATGTAACAATACATATAGTAAATATAAGTAGATCTTTAATTGCCATCTGATACAGAGAACAACATATGATTAATCTGTCAAAATTTCAAGGCAAAAGGTGGCAAACTCAGTCCAAAATCTGTTTTAAAAAGTTGGATAACCAAAATATTTCTAATGTAGGGTATTCTCAATGTAAAGCCTCGTATTTTGTTTGATTTTAATCCATGGAGTCCTTCAAAAGTTGGCAAGCAGAAACAAAATTTGTAATGGATGGGTCAGATGTACATGTGTAAGACTAGATGGAGGGGAGGGGGGCAGCCTAAAAAATATCCTGTAAGAAGGCCAAATTACTATCATACTAATAAGTAATACAGTGATAATTAAATTATAATTAGTTGATAATGAGTCACATTGAAGATATCAAGACATTCATAAACTTGAACTTTAAGGCATTACTCTGTTTGAGTATGGCAAAGTAGTTGAAAGTGCTTGCCTTGCTCAATCACTGCCATATCACCTATGTTCATGTGGGTTTGAGCTTGGCTTGTGTGGACATGTGGGTTTGAGTCTTGGGCTTGGCTTTTGTGGACATGTGGGAAAACTTGCGAATACCTTCCCATGGGGCAGCTGTATAATTTTAAACTTGTAGAATGACAATTGTTCTTGCTACACACATATCATTGTTGTTTGTGTGTTTGCCATTGCTCTTTAATAAAGATCTAACAATTGAAAGTCTTACTTTACTATAGTGAGTTTCCAATGTTTAGCTTGTGCATGCACTTTAGTGTATATTGCACACACATGACATAGAGTGTCTCTATGTCTCCTATACCCCAAATCAGCATAGTGATGCCTAGCCTATTTTCTGTTTTTGGATTGTGCTAAATGAGGTGGATATCTGGTCGTTTGATAATTTGGTAAATATAATTTAATGCCTCTTTGCCATGGACTTGTGCACAAAACCATGTGGCACACAGTCCAAGAAGATTCTTTTCACACAACAAGACCCTCTGGCTGCTAAAATCATTCCTCTACAATTGTGTCTCTACAGGTCAAGATGTTCAGTAATGTGTTCCTCCCTGTACTTTGAGACCTATGACCTCTGCCTCGAGTTGCTGGGTACATTCCCATAAGTGGTCTGGTAAACCTTTCCATTTGGATGCTGGATCTCAATGCTGTATCATCCTATGTGGGTTTCTCAATGCTGGATCATCCTAAGTGGTTTTCTGAATGCTGGATCATCCCATGTGGGTATCTCAGTGCTGTTTGTCCTGCGTGGTTATCTTAGCTGGAGTCTGGGCATACCGAATCCTATAAAGACAGTTAAAACTATTTAACAGAAAGCCTGGCTTTAAATCACAGTAGATTCTCATGCCGAGCTCTTCTCATCTACTTCATTCAGTGTGCTGAAGGAGGGGTCCAAGTGAATCCATTTGGATTGGTGTATATGCTGGAGTGGTCAAAATCTTCAGGCTTACACTTTCTATTTCAATATCATTATCAACAAAAACTTCTAAACATCTGCTGTGATGTTGCATGTCTTTCTAATATCTTTTGAAGTGATGATAAAACTGATATGTGTCTATAGTTATTTATGTCAGATAGATCTCACTTCTTATGTATTGGAGAATTATATTTGCCAGTTTTAGCCTGTTTGGAAAAATACCTGTGGAAATACTTAGATTGGAAATATACATAAGTGAAGGTAAATTAGTGTTTTAGATACCTGTTATCCTAGTGGGTACGTGTACTAGCTGTTGATAATTCAGGGAATTCATAGTTTTAGTCTTTGACTGGTTTCATAAGCAAATTGTAATTGAAGCCATCCATTAATGTGAACAAGAACTCAACCGCCCTTTTGTAAAAATCAGATTTTTCTTTGAAAGCTGTTGTTAGAAATTCTAAGTGTTTAATGAAATAGTTCATGTAAGGTTTCATGAAAAGACGTAATTTGATTTCATTAAGTTTTGGTTAAAGATAATGGATGTTTTGATGGTTTTGAGATCTATAACATGAAATATCTGAATTAATATTTCACTATCAGTTTATGATCAATGCTATTCAGTGACTCTTGAAACATTACCACATTTAAGTTTTGTCAGTAGCAGTTACAACATTATAGTTACTTTCATTGAAGGATTGCACTAGAGGGAATTCCATGGCCATCATCACTCATTGGGGTATCTTCATTTTGTTTTCTGTCATCACAGGGGTCATTCTGTGGCCATCATCACTCATTGTGGTATCAGCAATTTATTTTCAGTCATCACAGGAAGAATTACAATTAGTAGATTCATAAGATATTTGAAGTTTCTGGAAAAATGCATTTGGTTGTTAAACTTTTGGCCTCATCTTTATTGCTACATGTATTTTTTTAGTATTTGAGTGGAACATTTGGCAGCATTTGCCTTATGCCCATGTTGTAGACATCTGTGACACTGTATTTTACTTTTGTGTAGACATCTGTGACACTATTTTACTTGTGTGTAGACATTTGTGACACTGTATTTTACTTGTGTGTCTGCATGATTGCACATTATGCCGTGATTCAAAACAGAAGAAACATCTCCATGATTTCTGATGAAGGTTAGAACAGTTTCTATGGTCCCATATATGTCATCAATGTTTCTATACCTTTTAGAGATGTCATAGCTGTCCTTTAGTATTGGGAAAATGTTATTTACTGCATTACAAAAGTGGGATAAACTCTTCTTATTTAGATGAATTTTCTCTTTCTCCATTAAGTGTTCCAGGACTAATCCAGACTGGGTCATGAATCCATTTTCAATCATCCCCCCCCCCCACATCAACAATCTTGGGATGAAAACTATATTTCAAGCTTCACAAGGGTGCACTGACAGAGTAAAATGTTGATGCCTCAGAGTCTCTGCTGATAACTTGTCAATCAGATGTGCATCTATGTCAAGAAGACACTCATCCTCCATTTTTAAGCATCAAGGTCTAGAACCTCCTGAGCTAGGCAACCTAGGAGAACATTACCTTCTGAGCTGCCACATTCTGGGAAAGAAGAATGCAATATTGGATAGTCTGTCTAGGAGGACAGTCAATTCAGCCCTCACAGATGGAATAGTCTGTTTATTTCCATCTTTTCCAATGTTCTGACTGCTACTTCTAGATAAAGTCAGAATTTCTACAGTTGATATCATTCTTGGTGCCCCACTGTGACCATAGGGATCTTGGTTTAGCAAGCTTCTAGATCTGTTGATCAATCAACCCATATCCATATCACAGGAGATGGATCTTCTGTCACAACACAAGGACTACATCCCACACATTCTCCACCTTCATGATTAGCTAATCTTGAATGACCTGTCTGCTAGAATTTTTTTGGGTCAGGTTGCCAGGTCAAGAGTTTCTACATCCAAGGTTTATGATGCCAGGTGGAAGATCTTTTGTGATTCATGCTTTAGGAAATATGTTGCCATATTTACCACATATGTTAGGACACATATAAATAGTTTGTTTTTTTTCTTGTCCCAGAACTTATGGTGAATTTTTATAACCTGCTTCATGTGTCTTAAGACTTAGGAAATGAAATAAATTGTGTTAAATTTGCACCACCTCACCTTGCCACAACTGGCCACACTGCATGTTACAATAAAATAGATAAATAAAATGCTTATTTGATAATAAAATGAAAGAAACTAACCTTGTACTGTTATCAATTATTTACATTTTTGGTTGACATTAGCATGTTATTAAAGGAAAAATTGTATCCACAAGCTCTGTATAAGTAGCGCATGCATCCATAGTGTTATTGCTTTTGTCAGACAACACATTCGTCATTGACATGAATATTGAGAAACAAATCATGTTTTGTTGTCCTCAAAGGTTTGAATGTTATGAGAATGAAAACTGAATCCTGGACACACACACACACACACACAGTTACAGAGAAGAAAAACTCAAGTTAATGTAAGGATCATTGACACCTAGAAAATAATGAATGGGGATCTATCAGCAGTAATAATATCAAAGTTAGAATACGCCAGGATTAATTTGGAGGTTCTATCCACCGTAATGATAGCAAAATTAGAATACTCCAGGATTACTGTGGAAGTTCTATCCACAGTAATGATATCAAAGTTAGAATACTCCAGGATTACTGTGGAAGTTCTATCCATAGTACTGATATCAAAGTTAGAATACTCCAGGATTACTGTGGAAGTTCTATCCACAGTAATGATATCAAAGTTAGAATACTCCAGGATTACTGTGGAAGTTCTATCCACAGTAATGATATCAAAGTTAGAATACTCCAGGATTACTGTGGAAGTTCTATCCACAGTAATGATATCAAAAGTTAGAATACTCCAGGATTACTGTGGAAGTTCTATCCACAGTAATGATATCAAAGTTAGAATACTCCAGGATTACTTTGGAAGTTTTCCACTAAAGCTGTTTCTAATATGGGCAGTTGAGTTTTTACATCAACAAACATAAATCATTGTATATTGGACATTTAGATTCAAGGAAATGCTGTAATGGAAAATGGTACCAACAAAGAACATGATCACCTCCATTAAATTTTAGTCATATTGGCAATTTTATCTACAAAGCAAATATTAGGTTAGGTTTTGAATGTAGAATGTTAACAAACCCAATATAAAATTGTTTTTATTGTTTTTATTGTGGTATGTGTTGTTAGTGAGACTTCATTTGCAATATGGTTGTTGAGTATGGTTAAACAATATACAAAAAAGATGCTATTTTCATTGAAAATATTTAGAGGAGAGAAACCAGAATATTGAAAGATTTAAAAGCATTGACATATAGTGAAGGATTTTTTAAACTTTTAATTACCATCATTGAAATGTAGAAGAACTGTAAGAAATGTGATTCCCATTTTTCTGACAAAATAGTGTCGGTTTATTGGCTGCTCGATAGTTATTAAATATATTAATTTTGACTGACTTGTATGTGGATGGTAAGTAAATTTACTTTTCAGTCATAGTATTAATTAGATCCTTCAGAACACTAATATTTTCTGTAGTTAATCCCTGTAAGAACAGAACATAACACCTGTGCATTTATTATCTGTTAGCCTTTTTATAAAAAAAAAAAATGATGCATGTGTGGAAGGCAGCATTACTCCAGAAATGTAGCACATAAAAGCAAAAAAAAAAGCCAACCAACTTGTTGGTCTACTTGTGTTACCGGGACTAGTTGCAGTTGATAAACGTTTTGAAGGCAGGAAAAGTAACTAAACATTCTACCAAACTACAGCAAATTTGTTTTTGTTTTTAAAATGAGCCCAAAATTTTTTCTTTGCTGAAACTTCAAAGAAAACTCATCACCTTTGAAGCGTTGATCGTTCTGTAAAAAGTACTAAAGCAAATGGAAACAAAATCATTCTGAATCAATGTTCTACAATTATTTGATATTGCAGCTGCAATAAGAAAGACATCTGTTTGATCCTCCAAAGCTTTCCTTTAGTGGTAACTTCAATAACCAAAAAACTTTTCATCAAAGAAAGCTGACTACAATCTTCAATAAAAACAAACAGCCTTTCATCAGTGGAAATCAGCACCAATCTTAAATAAAAATAATGGAATCGGATAGATTGTTGCATTTTCTAAAGTGACTGGAACACATTTCCAAACCCAATATATCCAGTGGCTTCTGAGATGAAATAAATAAATTCCTTGTATGAGGGCCTCAAGGTAGATTAGTTCTTAGCTAATTGTGTTACCCTCTTTAAATAAAGTCATTATTATTATTATTATTATTATTATTATTATTATTATTATTATTATTATTATTATTATTATTTTTCAACCATGAAAGTTTCATTTTTGAGGAAAAAGAGTATGCTTATTGTCGCCATCAATGGTAGCATAAAACACAAATTTCCAGTCTTTTGAAACCGAAGATATATGACCATCAGGTTAGTTGCAAAAAAGGGTATCTTGCAAAGATGTTTGTATTTTTAAAAAAAAAATTGTTCAAGATTTTTTGCCATATACCATATTAATAGCCTCATCCCCTGGGTAGCCTTGGCAAAATGATACTGTTTCTAGCTGACCAAAATCTAGGTCACTTTAAGTACATGTAGAATGCAAAAAGCTTGCTTGCACCAACTTTAGTAAATTATTAAGTGACATTTGGATATAGATCAAAATGAGGACTACCATTTTTAAAAATAAATGTGTTTTTTGGTATTTTCAAACTGGATGTGTTAATAACACATGATTTATGCTTTAATTTCATTGATTTATTTTATACAATGGATTATGGGATTGACTACACAAATGTAAGTTGTCAATAAACAAGTGTTTTTTTTCCCCAGACTACCGGGTATATTGTCTTCATTGAAAACAAAAGCAGTTATTTTTGTGCTCACTTTTAGAACCTTACCATATTTTAGGTAAATGCATCATATTCTTCTTGTTTGGTTATAACACGGTTCGGTCTATAACACGGTCAAGTGATATGGACCCCAACTCGTGTGTTATAGCGGGGTCACACTGTATTTACAAGAAGTATGTAAAAGGGTCAGCTGTGCACAGTTAAGAAGGATTTCCTGTGCATATAGTGGAACAGCAAAGTTTAGCTATGTGCGTATACATCTTGTTATATGTGCATATACATCTTGTTATATGTGCATATACATCTTGTTATATGTGCATATACATCTTGTTATATGTGCGTATACATCTTGTTATATGTGCATATACATCTTGTTATATGTGCGTATACATCTTGTTATATGTGCGTATACATCTTGTTATATGTGCGTATACATCTTGTTATATGTGCAAATACATCTTGTTATATGTGCATATACATCTTGTTATATGTGCATATACATCTTGTTATATGTGCATATACATCTTGTTATATGTGCATATACATCTTGTTATATGTGCGAATACATCTTGTTATATGTGCATATACATCTTGTTATATGTGCGTATACATCTTGTTATATGTGCATATACATCTTGTTATATGTGCGTATACATCTTGTTATATGTGCATATACATCTTGTTATATGTGCATATACATCTTGTTATATGTGCGTATACATCTTGTTATATGTGCATATACATCTTGTTATATGTGCATATACATCTTGTTATATGTGCATATACATCTTGTTATATGTGCGAATACATCTTGTTATATGTGCATATACATCTTGTTATATGTGCGTATACATCTTGTTATATGTGCGAATACATCTTGTTATATGTGCGTATACATCTTGTTATATGTGCATATATATCTTGTTATATGTGCGTATACATCTTGTTATATGTGCGTATACATCTTGTTATATGTGCGTATACATCTTGTTATATGTGCGAATACATCTTGTTATATGTGCATATACATCTTGTTATATGTGCATATACATCTTGTTATATGTGCATATACATCTTGTTATATGTGCATATACATCTTGTTATATGTGCATATACATCTTGTTATATGTGCATATACATCTTGTTATATGTGCATATACATCTTGTTATATGTGCGTATACATCTTGTTATATGTGCATATACATCTTGTTATATGTGCGTATACATCTTGTTATATGTGCATATACATCTTGTTATATGTGCGTATACATCTTGTTATATGTGCATATACATCTTGTTATATGTGCATATACATCTTGTTATATGTGCATATACATCTTGTTATATGTGCGTATACATTTTGTTACCTTCTTGTTGCTACTGTTCTTGAACAGAAAGTCATATTTACATGAAGTTTTCACCAGAAGACTTCTTTTAATGTCAGGTTGGTCATAGATGAGTCATTTCAGCATCAGGTTTTTTGCCACATGACTTCTTATGGTGTCTAGAGGTGATCAGAGTAGCTAACTTTAATTTTTTTAAAATATCACTTAAGGAAAGTCATATTAATATACAGTTTTCTCTGAAGATTTTTCATGTGATATTTTGATGGTACTAAGTGAAAATGGTATGAATCATATATATATATATATATATATATATATATATATATATATATATATCCACCATGGCATGTATCTTGCAAATCGTGTTATTGCTACACTTCTTTAAGCAGAGTCATATTGACCCAGGGTTTTCACCAGAAATTGATTCTAATGGTAATGATGTGGACCTGGATTTGAAATATGACCATTATCGTTGACATCCAGAAAATGTTCTTGTTATTTTTCCTTTTAAATAGTTTTGACCAGAAGGCTTCTTATGGCATCAAGTTTGTCCTGAATGATAAAAATGCTGATTTTACATGCAATGCAACCACAATAGTCACCATCTTTAAAATGTTGCTGTTGCTAACTCTGCCATAATGTTGGTCATAACATATGGTTTTCGCCATGAGGGTTCTTTTCATAAATAATAATAATAATAATAATAATAATAATAATAATAATAATAATAATAAATAATAATATAAAATAGTAATAATAATAATAATAAAAATAATAATAATAATAAATAATGATAATAATAATAATAAATAAATAATAATAATAATAATAATAATGATAATAATAATAATAATAATAATAATAAAGACTTTATTTAGAGAAGGGATGTTACGGAATAATCTACCTTGAGACCTTGTAGCTATTTATATACAACACATACAGTATATGCACCCTAATATAAACAAGTTGGGTTGGTCTGAAATGAAAATTGTGCCCTGCTGGCATCCAATATAGGAGCTACAATGAAAATATTGAAAATCTTGTCATGAATGTTCCTAATGGATGATTATATATTAGCATGGTTTTTTTATCAAAATTCTTGCAAAGGTGTCTAATTTGTCCTAAAATTCAAAATGACTGTCACAGAGGCTAATTTGAAAATTGTATCGTTGAAGAGTACCGTATGCTTTCACCACTTAACAGTTAAAAAAGAAGAAAGGGTTTTACCTTACTTTCCTGTAGATTCTATTAGGACAATAGCATGTTTGTCACAATTTAGGGAATTTTCTTTCAAATTTTGTTTCACAGTCCATCCCTCTTACTTCTTGAGAATCATTAAATATATTGCCATGCAACTTGGTATGATTTTTGTATCATGACAGTCCATCCCTCCCACTTCTTTACAATCATTCAGTATATTTACATAAACTTGGTATGATTTTTGTATCATGACAGTCCATCCCTCCCACTTCTTTACAATCATTCAGAATATTTACATAAACTTGGTATGCTTTTGTATCATGACAGTCCATCCCTCCCACTTCTTTACAGTCATTCAGTATATTTACATAAACTTGGTATGCTTTTGTATCATGACAGTCCATCCCTCTCACTTCTTTACAATCATTCAGTATATTTAGATAAACTTGGTATGCTTTTGTATCATGACAGACAATTTAGGGATGATTATATATTAGCCCACTTCTTTACAATCATTCAATATACATGTAGTGACATACAACTTGGTATGCTTTTGTATCATGACAGACCATCCCTCTCACTTCTTTACAATCATTCAGTATATTTAGATAAACTTGGTATGCTTTTGTATCATGACAGACCATCCCTCCCACTTCTTTACAATCATTCAATATACATGTAGTGACATACAACTTGGTATGCTTTTGTATCATGACAGACCATCCCTCTCACTTCTTTACAATCATTCAGTATAGTGACATAAAACTTGGTATGCTTTTGTATCAAGACAGACCATCCCTCCCACTTCTTTACAATCATTCAATATACATGTAGTGACATACAACTTGGTATGCTTTTGTATCATGACAGACCATCCCTCTCACTTCTTTACAATCATTCAGTATAGTGACATAAAACTTGGTATGCTTTTGTATCATGACAGACCATCCCTCTCACTTCTTTACAATCATTCAGTATAGTGACATAAAACTTGGTATCATGACATGACTTTTTACCCATATACTATTAGCTTTGTCAGTTTAGTACTTGAAGAGTTTGATTACAATTTGTTTCTCTGTCACTGTCTTCTGCAATTAGTATGTCCAATACTGTTTCAGATATATTTTTAAGATTTAGATTGCATTTGGGGGTGTATTGGGTAAGCCCTTACTTACTGATATTTAAGTCTATTATGCATTTAATTTTCTTGAACAAAAATGTTGATTTAGTTTTGTATTGTAAAACATATATGTCCAAATAAAGAAATTACCCGCCCAAGATGCTGTTGGTGTGATGGCAGACCCTAATCAGTGCTCTTTTTAGAGCGAGACTTAATGGACACTTAATTAAGCAGATGGTGTAAATGGCATGTAGCAGTGTTAGCTGCATCAACATTGATCAAATTGATCATATTCACTGTATTACTCATGTGTCTGGATTGCATGATGACCTTTGCTGTATTAGTGGAAAAGAAAGCAACCATAATCTCTTTACAAACAATCATTAATGTCTCAGATGATGATAAGAAATGAATTAAATGGTATAATTAATCAAGTCAGGATTCTGAGCAGGGCAGGGATAATGGAATAGGTGGCACATATGCTTATACATTAATGTATCAGGTGCATTTGTGTGTGTGTATGAGAGAGAGAGAGAGAGAGAGAGAGAGAGAGACAGAGAGACAGACAGAGAGAGAGAGAGAGAGAGAGAGAGAGAGAGTCATATTTATTGGCTTCAGTTTCAGTCATTATCATAGGCCTTTGCAAAACATCCAAATAACAAAATGAAATTTTTTCTTGCAATGCCCTTTATTCAATGTCTTTTCTTCTTCACATTATTGATAAACACATTGCATTTACAACATAATAATGACGATTTCATTTATGCTAAGACTTGTATGGGTCACAAAATCAGTACAGCATTTGCCGTGGTTACAGGATTTACCTTGTCCTCTGCTTGTTCTGTTAGTATGTGATGATGTGAAAACAGATTATTGCCACTAGCATACAGCTATAAACACATTAATCCCTGGAGGTTTTTGCTATTTTCGCATGAAATGCGAGTAGGAAACACAATTTGGAGACTATTTCTGAATACATCCTAATACATCGATTTCCAAGCAATATTCTGTTAGACAAATGGCTAAGCGTGCTAAAGAAATGTTTTTCATAAAGACGTTACAGTGAAGTACATGGCACAATCACATTACTGCCTCAATATAACACTGTCCACACAAGTCAAAGAGACCTTATACTGAAGTACATGACACAAGCACAGTATACTGCCTCAATATAACACTGTTCATGGAAGTCATAGAGACCTTATAGTGAAGTACATAGCACAAGCACAGTACGGCCTCAATATAACACTCTCCATGCAAGTCATAGAGACCTTATAGTGAAGTACATGACATATGCACAGTACTGCCTCAAGATAAAACTGTTCATGGAAGTCATAGAGAACTTATAGTGAAGTACATGGCACAAGCACAGTACTGCCTCAATATAACACTGTCCACACAAGTCAAAGAGACTTTATAGTGAAGTACATGACATAAGCACAGTACTGTCTCAATATAAAACTGTTCATCGAAGTCATAGAGACCTTATAGTGAAGTACATGGCACAAGCACAGTACTGCCTCAATATAACACTGTCCACACAAGTCAGAGACCTTATAGTGAAGTACATGGCACAAGTACAGTACTGCCTCAATATAACACTGTCCACACAAGTCAGAGACCTTATAGTGAAGTACATGGCACAAGCACAGTACTGCCTCAATATAACACTGTCCACACAAGTCAAAGAGACTTTATAGTGAAGTACATGGCACAAGCACAGTACTGCCTCAATATAACACTGTTCATGGAAGTCATAGAGACCTTATAGTGAAATACATGGCACAAGCACAGTACTGCCTCAAGATAAAACTGTTCATGGAAGTCATAGAGACCTTATAGTGAAGTACATGGCACAAGCACAGTACTGCCTCAATATAACACTGTCCACACAAGTCAGAGACCTTATAGTGAAGTACATGGCACAAGTACAGTACGGGCTCAGTATAACACTATTCATTGTAGTTTTAGAGTATGCTACCTTATAATGAGAGCAAATTATAATGTAGTACATAATTACATATACCACGTGGTGAAATGGGATCCATGACTGACCGGAATCCTGTTAAAATAAAGAATTTTACATTGAGAGCAATAATATGATGTATATATAGTTATTTTAATTAATCATATTACATAAAGGGTATTGAGAGAATTTTTGGACTAATTTCACCTATCAGTGAATCATTATTATTATTATTATTATTATTATTATTATTATTATTATTATTATTATTATTATTATTATTGTTGTTGTTGTTGTTGTTGTTGTTGTTGCTATTATTATGGTGTGTGTGTATATTGGTAATTTGGAGTTTTAACATAGTTTTAACAATTGTCAAGTCATATCACTGTGATGTATGGAGTGTGGCAGTTTATAATGATGTCTACAGTGATGCTGCAGACATGTAGTATCATGTTCCACCTATAGGTAGTCACATTATCTGAGACCAGACTAACCAGTCCTAACACTAACCTCTTAATGCTGACTGCATGGTCTAGTCTCATTTTTAAAGAAAACATAAATGTGTAACATGAAACTAATTTGCCTAACAGGATGCATTTGCAAGATCAAAGGCTTTGTCGAGTACAGGTTGTTTTTACTTAGTTTGTTAATTGGTGCCTTTCTACATTTTAATGTAAATACATGTATGCATGTATATAATCATTTTTAATACAGGTATTATGCCTTTTTAGATCTTTTGGTGAAGGCTAATTCTGAAATTACAAATTTTCCAGATTTATATATTCATATTCAACTACCTTCAAAATCCATGTTGGATATATCAGTTTGATGCAGGTAAATTTATAAAATGTCAATTTCAAAATGGAATTTACCTGTATATAAAATGTCAATTTCAAAATGGTTGTCAGACTGTAAATGTTGCTTTGTTTATGCAAGAGTAAACAGGTGCACATAGGAAATTTTAAAAGTTAAGAAAATTTTTATTTTTTGGGCTGTCAGAATTACATGTACCTCTAATGTCTTGTCTGCATTAGATGGGTGTCCTTAGTGGCATGGGTCAGTTGATTGTTATCCCCATTTGTTTCTGTTATAAAGGGATATTAAATTAGGCCTTTACATTTTTCTGTCTTTTCACCTTCTCTGTCTGCCTCACATTTTATCTTCTGTATAAAAACTCTCCTAATTATTACTATCTTGTAGCCAAATTTGTCAGTCAACTCCATCTTGCCTTGACCTTAACTGTGTTTGATCATCAGAATTGGTTCCATTTAATTTAATTTCTGCACAATAACTCATTGTTTGATTTCAAATAAATTTGGTATGCAGCTTGATATTGATAAAAACTCACCTTGGTTTAAGTGTCAATACTTCCAATGTCTGTAGCATTGACGTTATGCATGATACACTAAAGTGGGTGGTATTATAGAAAGGTAGACAGATTTAGCTCTACATAGACACCAACTAATCTGGACATTTTAGTTACACTACAAAATTCAGAGGGGAAAACCTAATTTTTGGGACCCTTTTTTTCTACCACAAATTCGCCCATGGTTGGAATCCGATTTTGTGGCAGAGTGGTCTGAAGTGCACACAGACAGGTGAACCTGTGCAAAAAAGTAGAATAAGGTGGACTTTTTGATATATTGTCTTCTCCATATGAAAATAATGGGTCTGAAGAAGAAAAAAACCCCACCAACTTTTCACCTTCTGCGCATGTGCCCGCAAACTAACCAATGGAAAATGGTTTATTTTAGCACAACTAGGCATCAAGCTAATGTAAAATTGCTTGGAAGTCAATGTATTAGGATGTATTCAGAAATAGTCCCAAAATGTGTTTCCTACTGGCATTTCATGCGAAAACAGCAAAAACTTCCAGGGGTTATTGGGTTAAGAAATTTTTCTGGTAGCCTAATACTGATGAGATTTGGCTGAGTTGGTTTGTCTGTGTTGCTGAGTTAGATTTTAAGACTGCTACCATGTCCTTTTGCCGTTAGAATCCCTGTTGATTGGCTTCCTTTCCGTTCTGCACAATAACTCCCTCAGTTCTTGTAGGATTTTGATTCAGATTTTTTCAGCTTGGTGCTACTGCTTCTTCTGCTTAGCATTGTATCACAACAATATTCATTGGAGGCTTGAAAATGGACCTATCAAACACCAAGCAAACATTATTTGTTCTCACACTATTTCAACAGGCAGATAGTGAATGGCTCCATCCACATTTATGGGTAAACATTTGAGTGCCTTCTTTGCTGGGCATGCTGCTTTTCTTGTAGGAACCATTACTTGCAGTGCTATTGTTTATCATGTATTCTATATTATACTGAAATTTGCTATTGTTTATCATGTTTTCAATATAAGTTTGTAATTTGTATTCAAAACTGCTGACTATGCAAAGACACAGCCATAGTTTTATCAGTCTAGATTTTGTCAGCCCTCTCTATGTTGCCAGAAGCAATAAATACATTGGTCTCTGACCAGAACAAATGTTGAGGTCACGAAAAAGTAAAGATTGTTCAAAAGGCATTTTAAACAGATATATTTCAAATATCTATGAAATTCATTTTTATGATTTTATAATAATTGTTGGTGATGGCATTCTTTTACAGTGGTAAACATCAAACGGTAAATTGGTTTTGAGTGATATTAAATCAAATTGTGTATTAGTTAATAAAATAAATTAATGTATAATTTGCAGTACTTGATGTTCTTATCAGTACATATTGAAACCATTTATTGTTGTTGCTGCATAGTTACAAACTGTAAAGTTTTTCTATGACTTTCCTTTTATCTATTCTTATAAAAAGTGCATTAAAATAATAAAACCCATAAATAATGACCCAAAATTACCATACACTGTGGGAACAACTATATTGCGGTATTTGTCTAACTTAGGTTTGGTAGCTCGTTTGTGTTATAATCAACAAAGATTTTGACTTACCTATCAGAAGGAATGTCTTATGCTTACAATGGCCGGACATTTCAACAAAAAAGAAGGGCTTCAGTGAATAAATGGAACACACTTATGTCAGTTAAGTTAAAATCCATGAATAACTGGTAAAAAAATAATATCTAACTTTTCCTAAATTTTAAATGCAGTGCTGGCAAAGAAATGAGCTATATCACCACACGGCTGATGTTTCAGAACAAAATGTCCCATGTTGGCAATTGTCACATTGTGCCCATACCTAACAAGATAAATACAACAGTTTGAAAATTCCTCAGCTGATGACTCTCCTCAAAATTAATGTCATCAGAATCATCTACATAATATGCAGATGGACCTGGTTTAGTAGAAGAACAGATTCTAATCCCAGGTGATTTCTTCCAAAATTCTGGGGATGTAGGTCTAAAGTAATCTCTGTTACGGATCACTGCCATCTCACCTCTGTCTGTGTGGGTTCGGCTAATGCAGTTATGTGAGAAAGCTTGCCATTAGCTTCTTGTGGGTCAGTGGTTCTTTCCGGGGGTTTTCTCGGGTTCTTCCTCCACCAAAAATACTGGCTGCCAAGTATAGCCTATCTTGTGCTGAAAAATGGCATTAAACCCTACAACTACAACAACAACAACATCCCCTAAATATCTCTTTATCTTTAAAGTTCCGTGTACCTCAAACTTCCATCCCATAGACAATTCATAATGAGAGAATACTTTCTGTTTTCCTGGAGTTAAGAACTTAATGTGTTTCCACAGAAACCTTTGACCATTTTTGCAAGGAAGAATACTTAAAACATTTAATTTCATCTGGATA
Organism: Unio delphinus; assembly: GCA_029339505.1. Classification (NCBI taxonomy): domain Eukaryota; kingdom Metazoa; phylum Mollusca; class Bivalvia; order Unionida; family Unionidae; genus Unio; species Unio delphinus. The sequence goes on along the minus strand of JAQISU010000106.1, from coordinate 14,270,937 downwards.
AGACACACTTCTTATTTAGTTAAGTCAATCAGGATTAAATTCATCTAACTGCTGAAAACTAACACATACATATCCAGGTTTGAGTATCGGTGGTTTCTTAACCTGGAAAGTCTTGTCTAATGACACTTATTTCAACTTGCCCAAAAATGTCTGCATCAAGTTTTGTTGCTGCTTAAATCAAAATTTGCCTTGCTCCTAAGTTGTCTATGTGTCTAACCATTATCAAAATGGATTCTAATTAAAAATCAATCATGCCCCAAACCAGGGATATTAAAACCACTGTAGTCTAATGATTTAATATGTTACCTAGCCATTGGTATTCTAATGATTTAATATGTTACCTAACCCATTGGTAGTCTAATGATTTAATATGTTACCTAGCCATTGGTAAGTTTAATTTGTCACACTGACTATGGCAAAATGTGCTGTGAGAACATCTACAAAATTCACATAGTTATACACATTGAATGATTCTTTCATTATAGCACATTGAAGGATTCTTATATTATAGAATAGTGAATGATTCTTTCATTATAGCACATTGAGTGGTTCTTTCATTATAGCACATTGAAGGATTCTTATATTATAGAATACTGAATGATTCATTCATTATAGCACATTGAGTGATTCTTTCATTATAGCACATTGAGTGATTCTTTCATTATAGCACATTGAGTGATTCTTTTATTATAGCACATTGAAGGATTTTTTCATTATAGCACATTGAGTGATTCTTTCATTATAGCACATTGAGTGATTCTTTCATTATAGCACATTGAGTGATTTTTTCATTATAGCACATTGAGTGATTCTTTCATTATAGCACATTGAGTGATTTTTTCATTATAGCACATTGAGTGATTCTTTCATTATAGCACATTGAGTGATTCTTTCATTATAGCACATTCAGTGATTCTTTCATTATAGCACATTGAGTGATTCTTTCATTATAGCACATTGAGTGATTCTTTCATTATAGCACATTGAAATGATTCTTTCATTATAGCACATTGAGTGATTCTTTCATTATAGCACATTGAGTGATTCTTTCATTATAGCACATTGAGTGATTCTTTCATTATAGCACATTGAGTGATTCTTTCATTATAGCACATTGAGTGCTTCTTTCATTATAGCACATTGAGTGATTCTTTCATTATAGCACATTGAGTGATTCTTTCATTATAGCACATTAGCAAATAAAAAACCCACAACAATAAAATGAGGTTGCCTTACTTAGGAACAGAAAGAGTTATAGAGTGCTGAAATGTTTTTTGAAGCTTTTTATATAATTAAAACAATCACACTATTTAATTTCAATGAAGAAATAAAAAACTAAACAATTAAGTACATGTAGATGGACACTACCAGCACATTATGAAGTGGCAGAGCATGGTCTGTATTGTTTGCAATTGAAATTGACATATAAGCAAATATATATGGTATATATTTACTTTGAATTCAAGCACCACATATAATTGTATTGTGATGATGTGCCTTTTAGCACACACACACACACACACATACATACATACATACATATATAAACACATTTACAAACATTTACATAGAATGAAAATTAGTAAAAATTCAATTTCTTCTTCAATTCACCACAAATTGTATTCTTCCTGCTATTTTGCGTTTTACAATATCTTCTTGGAAATTGTTACAAGTGGATTTTGTATGATATTTTAATTCTGACAATAAAGTATTTATTGAGTGAATTAAATTGCATGATTTGTAACTGCAGCTGTTTACCCCCAAATTGACCTGGCTGCAACTTTGAGCTGTTTGCATACAGTTCAGTCTATTGGTAATGAGGGATAAAAGTGATTTGTCTGCGAAATGTAAATTAAATTGAATTGAAGGTCCAAAATGAACTTAATTGGGATGTTGATTTGTCTTAGATATTGATAAAAAAAATACATTAGATATGTTTGTAACACATGTAAATTGGATTACATGGGAGTTTGGTTAACAAATTGAAAGTTCAGTGTGATGCCCATGAGCAAGCTGTCTTGAGTAGATACATTTATAGATTGAATTAGAAATAATAACTTTATTTGAGACCGCAGTCAGTAGACATATTTTCAATTTAGGCAGGTGATAAATGCACAGTTTCATAAAATTGCTCAGTACCTACAAATAATATGCAAGTGACAAGGCATAAAACTGTCTTCTTTAGCTGATAATAAGAATGGCAAAATATATACTTACAGTTTGACATCCTGAATTTCCTCAAAATGTACTTTCTGAGTTTTGCAAATCCGAATGACATAAGCCATGTCATGAGTTCTCAAGCTTCATTACACATTTCAAAACTATACTGTAATTTTGACTTTGTTCCAAGTGCAATTCCATTCTCCTACTACAATCAAAAATTAAATAAACATTAGATTCCATAGTGTCTTTTTGATAATTGCAATTGAAAGACATACATTTTTCCCGCATTATGATATCTATCATTAATTGTGATAACAGAAACATACTTGTGATGTTAACACACTTCTCCCTTGCCGATTAATTCTTTATTTTTCATGTAGAGATAAATCCAGTCCATAATCATGAAATTACGTAAAATTGACAAATATTTCAAAATCTATTTTTTCCAGATCAAATGGAAAAGTTGTTGCAATATGCATTCATTCACAATATGACTCCAAATTTCAATTTTAAGTACAGTGGAACCCCGCTATAACGCGCCCCGCCATAACGCAAATTCGGATATAACGCGGTCGTAGCATGGCTCCCGAAATTTCGTATATTCATTCACACATGGAGAAAACAAATTTGGAGAAAAGTAAAAAAAAAAAACAAAACAAGAAATTAACTTCATTTTGAGCATGAGATTAGTTGTGACTTTTAAAATAATATGATCGTGGCATGGTTCCTAAAATTTGAAATTCATTTACATGTATTTTTATCGGACCGTGAAAATATTTGTTTAACGTACGAGAAATAGTGTGTAAAACGTTTATTATAATTTGGTGGAAGAATTCGCGTATGACTTTTAATAATAAACGATCGGAACTTAACAATTTATCCAGGTTCTTTAAGTGATTTTGGAAAAGTGATCGTGTATGAATTCTAAAATAATACGATATATATAACGTACGAGAAATAGTGTGTACAACGCTTGGCTTCTGAAATTTATCAATTTGAACAGGTTGTGGTGAAGCTCCATATTTTACTCTAGAAGAGAAAACTGGTTTCATTATGTTTTTGAATTGTTAAGCCGAAGTAAACATTATCGGAAGTGTTACTTATTACGGATCCATGAGTAAAGCCAGTAAATCGTCTTTGTGATTGTCTTCCATGAATTCTGTATACAGTCGTTGCTCAAACAATAGCCGACATGGGCTTCTTGTTTAACTGCAATCACAGCCAAGCAGCAGACAAAGCTGTGGTTGATACAAGAGTCGCACAATTTAATAAACATCAAAGGCCGAAAGCCGCCAACATGTATGCTGTGCTTGGCGGTGTGATCAAACAGCAAACAGTTAAAATATATAATATCCACTTTATTATCTGTAAATTAAAAGGGTATGAAATTGTACATCCGTTCAGCTTAATTTTGTTTTATATAAAAAGTGATTCGTAACCATTGCAGGCCTTCATTACTTAGTTATCGAGCTTTATCTGTGTACGTTGTTTGCTTATATAAAAAAATATTTTACTGTTATGGAAAAGCAAGTTAAAAAACGCAAGTCGTTTTCTGCTAAAGAGAAACTGTATGCCCTAGATCAACTAAAGAAGGGCAAACAACAAACTCAGCTTGCCAGAGATCTAGGAATCAGCGAGTCCACTTTGTGAGGGTGTAAAACAGATGAAGGAGAGCTCCGTAGTCTACCCAACATTCTTGAAGAGGAAACTGGTTTACAGCGTAAAAGGGTTAAGTTAGCTATTGACAATGTCCTAGATTCAGCTTTGTACCAATGGTTTGTACAAGCTCGCTCAGAAGGTGTTCCGATTTCTGGCCCAATTCTGAAAGCCCAAGCAGAGAAATTTGATCGCCGTATCAATGGAGATGATTCCAAATTTAAGGCGAGTAATGGCTGGCTAGACAGATTCAAGAAAAGGCATGCTATCAGCCAAGTTCTTGTGTCTGGGGAAATCCGCTTCGCTGACAAAGAGGCTGCCAATTCCTACCCGATTGGGCTTAAAAAGTTGCTGGAGGACACAGCCGACCAAGTTTACAACTGCGATGAGACTGGTTTATGTTATAAAATGTTACCCGATCGCACCCTTGCAACCAAGACTGACAGTCACAAACGAGAAGGTTTCAAGAAGAGGAAGGACAGAGTGACTCTCTTATTTTGTGTGAACAAGTCTGGCAGCCACAAAGTCAGACCTCTGATGATTGGAAAATCGAAAGCTCCCAGATGTTTTCATCATGTAAATATGAAGGCACTTCCATTTCAGTACACCAACAGCAAGAATGCTTGGATGAATAGCTCCATATTTGATGACTGGTTTCACAAAACATTCGTTCCAGATGTTCGGGCTCATTTACGAAAACTCAAGCTGGAGGAAAAAGCTCTCCTCCTGCTGGATAATTGCCCTGCCCACCCCCCAGCGGAAAATCTTGTCAGCAGTGATGGCAAGATCAAAGTTTCGTACCTCCCGAAATCCAGCCACTTGACCAAGGCATAATTTCCGTATTTAAACAAAATTATCGCCGTGAAATGATAAAGGGAATGGTAGCAGATAATAACGCATCCGTCGACACATCATTGGCATTACTAAACTTAAGAGAAGTATGTGACCTTGGAGGTAAAGCCTGGGATGCTATCACTGCACGCTGCATTGAACGATGCTGGATAAAGGGTCTTGGGCCAGCTTTTACGCCCTCGACACAAAATGATAGTGACGATGAGCTTGAATTTACAGGATTCACCGAAGACAACGTACCTTTAGCAGAAGAAGCACTCAAAAAATATGAGCACAGTCATCATGATATCCTTAACTGGTATTCAGTAGATGACATCTGCCCTATATACGAACACATATCAGATGACGAAATTGTCACAAATGTCAGCAGGAAGAAGGAAGCTGCACAATTAGTCCGAGTTTCCTCTGACCCTTGCCACCCCATTTTTTATATTTGGTTTTTTATGTTGGGGTGTAGGGTCAGAGCGCATCCGCTATCAAAAAGTTGGAATTCGCCGACACCAGCTGGTGTCGCCATGGGGTACTCGCCTACTGACAGGCCTAGAAAATTTTAATGACTTTATATTGGGTCATACTTACATTAAATCGATAGGGAAATAATTTATCTTCTCATAAATTGCAAATATAACACTGATTGTGTATTTAATCCCTTGTCGGACGAGACGAAATTACAGCGTTGATGAATTTTGACCTCGATCGCACTATTTGCATTGCTAGTCATGTGACTAGCCAAATCTCGCAGCCGATATGCATAACACGTCACAGGTCAAATAGTCACGTGATAACAATCAGAACCTGAAACCAGTGACGATAATGATAACGATGACAATGGCACCCCAACTCCCCCACCAAAAGTGTCTGAAGCAGTAGCACATTTAGAAGCAACTTTAAGGTGGCTGGAAACACAAGATGTTGACAGCATCAAAGTCCTTCAATTAAGAAACATTCTTGACTTTGCTAGAACCCAACAGTTCACGGCAAAGAAGCAAACGTCATTGGATATATTTTTCAAGAAATGATGAAATTTAAATTTGGAACCACACTGACTTTGCACTTTGCGCAACGATTGATTTAGCAGTTTTCACATGTTTCTTTTGATGTTCACAAAATCTGAAATAAAAGTTATTTGCATGCTGAAATCATGCGTTGATTGTTAATTATTCTTGCAGTTGTCGCATATGATAAAATTTTAGCGGTATGAAATTTGCACAGACATCGTATGTAGACCCGGGAATAGCTGCATGCAATGACCGTACGATATCAGACGGCAAGTAAATGGTTTCAATACTTTGTTCATCCTATATTTTACACGACGAATTCAGACTATTACAAAATTATTGAATATTTTAAATCTGTATGATTTTCAATGAAATTTCATGCATTATGGATGAACTGCATGCCACGACGGCACGGTAGTATACGGTGTTGATACACTTTTCATGATATAGCGATAGTCTGGTATTATCGGTCAATCTGTATTATCGTTCAAACAAATAAAAATTAGTAAATGTTTTTGATGCACAGTAATAACCTATAAATATATTAGCCATCGATTATTTTGAATATATCTTAATGCATTCCAGTTAATATTCTTCTTGTGATAAGCCGACTTTTGATCATTGTACATGTATACACGTATATGTTCTCGGAAAAAAGTTAAATATTGTAAAACCCCGCATTAACGTGACCCCGCTTTTAACGCGGACCGATTTTATGGACCCCGATCATCGCGTTATAGCGGGGTTCCACTGTAGTCCAAAAACGCCATTTTTTCCCAAAAGGTATGTATAGCGTGTGCGACTTAGTTCAAATTTTTCTGGGCAGATTTAAGTGCATATTAAAAATGTTGTGTAATGATGAATTTGCAGTTGTTTGTTTTTTGGGAATACAGCATACATTCAGTGACTTTGTTTCTTGTAGTGTATTTTGTTTACATAATTAAGCCGTAAGTAGAATAAGGAAATGACCATATAATATAAAGGTTATTCGGGGAAATATGAACTCATTTTGCTGGATGGACATACATGTACTGCACTTCCAAGGACGTGCTATATTTCCATCCATAAAACGCATTCATATTTTCCCATAGAGATGCAGTAACCAATAAATACTGGAGTCATTAGGAATGTTGAGTGGTTGCATCTTAATGAGTATAATAGGCTGATAAATCAGCCCCACACCTGTAATGATATTGACTGGTGGTTTAAAGATTGATATTGCCATTTGCTTTAAAATCTGTAGCCACCTTTGTCTGCACACATCAGTACATTATTTTATACACCTACTTTTATTTCTCACAGCTATTGAGCTACCTTAATCAGAAATTAGGGCTCTTTTGGCGATATGTATATACTATTTCCAGATTGAATCCTGTGTTTGGCAACTTTTAAATACATATGGAATAACACAACCCTGTCCTGTGTGTGTGGCCATCTTTAAAAATGCTATGAATCTGGCATGTGGTCATCTTTCACATTTTGTTATGACTACTTTTTCTCAACATATGACAATAACGACTGGGAATTTTACAACTAAAAGACATTCATATAAAATAAAGGTACTTCAGAATGAAATTTTTGACAATCAGGCAGGTAGCTTGTAAAATTACTTACTAAAGAACAATGAAGTAGTTTTGGTGTATTTGACATTCTCATCAAAATCAGAGATGGATTCAATACTTGGAAGGTAAATGAAGTCATTGACTACTCTGAGATTTGTGAAAGAAATGGACTAATCTGGGAATTCCTGAAAGAAATGGACTAATCTGGGATTCCAGGAAGAAACGGTCTACTCTGGGATTCCTGGAAAAAATAGACTATTCTGATATTCCTGGAAAAAAATGGATTAATCTGGATTCTTGGAAGAAATGGACTGTTCTGGAATTCTTCGAAGAAATGGATTACTCTGGGATTCTTGGATAAAAGTAGATTGCTCAGAAATTCATGGAAGAAATGGTTTAATCTGGGATTCAAGGAAGAAATGGACTACTCTGGGAATCTTGGAAGTAATGGACTACTCTGGGATTCCATGAAATTGTTTTGTCCTTTTGTTACCCATTTTCTGCACTTTCTACTTTGCCCTTTGATATTAGACAGTGTGAAATTTCGTTGTTTTCAAGGTCTTTCTCAATGGCTATATAGATCTTTAATGTCTGCCCAATGGCTATATAGATCTTTAATGTCTGCCCAATGGCTATATAGATCTTTAATGTCTGCCCAATGGCTATATAGATCTTCAATGTCTGCCCAATGGCCAAATAGATCTTTAATGTCTGCCCAATGCAATATAGATCTTCAGTGTCTGCCCAATGGCTATATAGATCTTTATAATGTCTGCCCAATGGCTATATAGATCTTCAATATCTGCCCAGTGGCTATATAGATCTTCAATGCCTGCCCAATGGCAATATAGATCTTCAATGTCTGCCCAGTGGCTATATAGATCTTCAATGTCTGCCCAATGGCTATATAGATCTTTAATGTCTGCCCAATGGCTATATAGATCTTTAATGTCTGCCCAATGGCTATATAGATCTTTAATGTCTGCCCAATGGCTATATAAATCTTCATATAATGGTCATGATCTGATTTCATTATTGTGAACTTTTGTGACCTTACCATTGTAGACTGGGACAAAAATGCACCAAATTTGTTGATCGTATTACTTAATTTGATCAGTTTAATAATGATTTGTTTGGTCTGGATGGCAATACTGTTTGACTTAAGTGCATCTAACAAATAATGAAATTTTGTCCCCCTCTCTTGCATTAATTGCATTTGCTTTCCACTTTACATTTTTTCAAATGAATATCTTTTGTTATCAAAATATACCATTACAAAGAATTATTGTGTGGTAAGGTTGTTTTAATAATGCACTTAGTGTATGTTAAGGTGAGCTATTATTGTGTTAATTAGGTTTACCATACTTGAACTTTCAAAATGAGGACACTGGAGAGTGGGTGTTATCTGCATCAGTATCTGGATAGAGATTTAATGATCAAAAAAAGATGACATGTCTGGGATAAAGTGGATGCATGGCAACCCTTGTGTTAATAATACATTTATTATCACTCCACATTCTTATTGTAATCAATCTAGAAGGAAATTTGGTTTTCTTCAAGGAAAAGTCTAAGTGTTTTTTGTCAGCACAGGGATTTTCTTTGCTCAACATGCCTTTATTTCCCCAAATGTTTTAGAAAACTGAAAAGGTTAGTATTAAAATACTACAAAAAGAGTATTTCTATGTAGGTCCAATGTGTTACTTATCAGAGCATGTTTTGTTGCTTTCATACACATCCTGATGCAATCTCTCACTAGATGCTATGAATGTTTTCTCTTCCAGTGTGTTATTTTTTTGTCTTCTGAAATGCCAGCATTTCTTCCAGAGCTCCAGATAAGGCCCCCCCCCCAAATAAAATATGTTTCCTAACGCTTCAAGTACTGCATGGGCTAAAACAACTTGATTGGTCGGCAGCAAAAACTAGGGACAGTCAGCCGACTGGTAACAGCCATATTGTTTTTTTTTTGGAATAAGAATTTAATAAGCTGGAACTTTTACTCCCTAGTTTGGTTTGTTTGGTTTTTATGGGGTTTAACGCCATTTTTCAGCACACGATTGACTATACATAGCAGCCAGTATTATTGGTGGAGGAAGAACCAGGAAAAACCCCCGGAAAGAACCACCAACCCACGAGAAGCTACTGGCAAGCTTTCTCACATACCTAACTACATTAGCCGAATCTTTAGACTTGAACTCAACGCAGAGGTGAGATGGCATTGATCCGTAACGGATAGCACTTTAGACCACTCAGCCACTTGGTTCTCCTCCTAGTTTGGAACTGATTGTGCTTTTTTGAAATTTGATTTAAAAAATAAAATAAAAACTGCAAAACGGAAAACTTAGGACACCAGACGTGATTTTATTGTTAAGATATGTATCATGTCTTGAAGAATATATCTTATAGCTTAGTGACCAAGTGTAACTCAGTGCATCTTTGATTATATGACACAATTTTTTGTGATCTAAAAATTCTTGTCATTTCAAATGTCCATAGAACATTCAGAATTTGCTCTCATAGAATATGAAATGTACTTGTGTATAAAAAAAAGTCTGCAGACTGCAAACACCCAGGTCTGCTATCACATAATGTGCCAGCAGATCTTGGTCTTTACTACAGTTTGACAGGAATAATCAGTAGAACAAATAACACAGAATCTGATCTGCAGATACATTATGCTACATCAGATCAGGATTTTTGTCGTCTGCAGTTTGACTTATAAACAGTTTATACATGTATATGGTAATTTATAATGATCATACAAAACTGGCTTAGTACAATTGGCAGGAACAGTCTGTGTGCTAAAAAAAATTGAAAAAACTCATTGTCAAGTTTTTTCATGTGTTTTTAGAATTTTCTTTTGCATATAATTTGCAAATATTCTGCTTATTCTGTGCTTTCTGATTGGTTTGTTTCATTTCAGTGAATTAATAATGATAATGAGTTTTTATCTGATAAACGTGAAAGGTTGAATTTAATGTTCCCAGCAATGGTAGGCTAATACACATGCTTATTGAGATCAAAATTAAGTTAGTGTTTTGGATTTATTTTATTAGAAAGAGAAGATGTATTCATTATATGATTCAATTTAAAATGTCAGACTGTGATGAATATTTTCGTACAGGAAAATGTAATTTAATGTCAGCAATAGGCTTGCCCGCTGCTATTGTGTATGTATTATGCTTTCTGGGACAGAAACTACTTGTGTTAGATGTTGAGATTTCATCCTCCCATAGGTTGCTTTCTAAAAGTTGACCCTATGACCTGTGCATGCCACGTTTTACTCATCAATTTTCTGGACCGCTTCATGTTTAGGAGATGCCTTTGCTTTGCATCTCACAGTTCAAATTCTGTATTTTTAATATATGCATTATATGTTTATGAAATTTTAGGTTATTTTTTTCTTCAAATCTTTGCCATTGAGGTTACTGTGTTACACAGTGGGTTAGAGTAACTTTTTAATTGTGACTTAATTTATTCAAGTTCATATATGGGTTTCAGGTAGGTATTTAGTCTCCATATCCTTGCCTCCATTTCCTTCATTTTGTTGAGATACAAATCAATGTCTTTCTTTCCTGTATAGCTAACGTATGCTGAGTTTATGTTGTGGAAAGGGGTCTCACACCATCATTTATATATGCTAGGGGAGCACAACCCATGGCCCCTGGAATCCAGGAAAACAAGTCACAGGAAAAAAAGTCACAGAAAAAAAGTCACAGGAAAAAAAGTCACAATGAAAAAGAGCCCTAGGAAAAAAAGTCACAGGATAAAAATAAGTGAGAATATCACACAAATTTAGACACCATAAATAATATATTACGATGGAGATAATTTTAAATAAAATTCAAATATATACACTCAGAAAAATTTCAACTTGTAATGAAAACTAAATCCAATAGAACAATTATCTAGCTTATAATAACATTAAACGTTTGGCTGAAACCAGTATGTTGAATTGTTTAACAATCCCAGGCTACAAAGGGACATTACATCATAAAAATCTTTTGTTCTGCCAATGTAACAAATTAGTGTCTTACTTGGCTTCAGACCTATATTCATCTATTCCATATTGTATTCAATGAAGCAAATGCAATATTTATTTCATTATTTGTTCACATTAGGTTGACATTTTTTTGGATATGTATCTATTTGATTTTTATGTAAAGTTTTCTCTATAGTAATATAGTATGTACTGTACCAAAATTTGTGTTATATTCCCGTTTTTAACCTGTGATTTTTAAAAATGAAAATTTATATATTTACTCTGAACTGTGACTTTTTTCCTACCCAAAACTGTGACTTTTTTTCCGCAGAGTGTGACTTTTTTCCTGTGACTTTTTTTCCTAGCCGAAATTGACTTTTTTCCCGTGACTTTTTTTCCTGTGACTTTTTTTCCGCGCACCGGCCCCTGAAGCCATCTTAAATACCTTGGAAGTGTTCCTATGTTATCTAGTTGGTTGTAAATGAAAATATACCATCATGATGGCCATTTAAAAAATATTGTCTCGAATCCTCTTGAATGACGTTTTCACCAATAGACTTCTTGTGATGCCTAGTTGGTTCTGAATGAAAATGATCCTAATTATAAATCCAATATGGCTGCTATGATGACTGTTGTGAAAATTATTCTGTTTCTGTGCTTCCAGAATGGATGGTTGTATTGATATAGAGTTTTCACCAAAATACTTCTAATGATAGTAAATAGTACCAATCTGACATCCAATGTGTCAACCAAAAGAACTAATTTAAAAATCTTGCTATTGCTAAATAATACAAGAGGTTTTCAGCACTCAACAGTTGAAAAAAGAAATGGTCTTGACCTGAATTCCTGGAAATTCTGTTTACCCAGGAGATTATCAGTCCCTTCAAACGTCTGATATTTTTATCTGTGCAAGTAACTATTTAAGTTAAATGGAATTGTCTGAAAAAGCAATTAGTAATGAAGATTTAGTGTGCTCTTAACTTTAGAGCTTCATAAAGGTAAAATGACAGTGAGCAGTATTGTTTAGTATTTTATAAGGTAATATGACAGTTATTAGTATCATGTTTAGTATTTAATAATATAATATGACAGTTATTTGTTTTGTGTTTAGTATTTAATAATATAATATGACAGTTATTAGTTTTGTGTTTAGTATTTAATAAGGTAATATGACAGTTATTAGTTTTGTGTTTAGTATTTAATAATATAATATGACAGTTATTAGTATCATGTTTAGTATTTAATAATATAATATGACAGTTATTAGTTTTGTGTTTAGTATTTAATAATATAATATGACAGTTATTAGTTTTGTGTTTAGTATTTAATAATATAATATGACAGTTATTAGTATCATGTTTAGTATTTAATAATATAATATGACAGTTATTAGTTTTGTATTTAGTATTTAATAATATAATATGACAGTTATTAGTTTTGTGTTTAGTATTTAATAAGGTAATATGACAGTTATTAGTATCATGTTTAGTATTTAATAATATAATATGACAGTTATTAGTTTTGTATTTAGTATTTAATAATATAATATGACAGTTATTAGTTTTGTGTTTAGTATTTAATAATATAATATGACAGTTATTAGTATTGTGTTTAGTATTTAATAAGGTAATATGACAGTTATTAGTATTGTGTTTAGTATTTAATAATATAATATGACAGTTATTAGTATTCTGTTTAATTTTTATAAGGTCTTCACTTACATTCACAGGCTGCATGGAAGCTATATGCAGAAGTTGTTAACAGTGTGAAGAAACAGAGATCAACTGGTGCTGGTCTGGATATTATAGGTGCTGGATCTACAGAGGTGAGTCTTGAAAGTTCATTTCTAATTGAATTTAAATGTTGATCAGTCTTGCACATGCTTTGCATTCAACTGCATCCTCTAGTAATCTTTGTCAGATGTTTTGCTCAGTGGAAACTTGGCTGGAACAGAGCTGACTGGTCTGGACATTTCACATATAAAGGCAGTGGCTGACTTTCATCAATCTATGACAGGTGTCAGTTAGTTTCTGCTTGGTTGTGATTCAGACTCACATAATCAACTCAGAATCTATTGAGGAGGGGCTCATGCACTTAGCATACTATGATCATTTTCCACCCAGTCTTGTTTTGGGGATGTGCTCATGGTCTTGTCAGTGACTGGCCAATAGGTGCCCAGGTTCAATCCTGTTTTAAATAAATCATAACTGTAATCTGTTTAATTATATTGGTGTCATTACTATATAGATTTTTTGGGGCATAATATAGTATCCAATGATCTAATGTAAGATACAGGGATAAGCATCTTCCTCTTTGTTTGGAATATAGGTGTTAATAATAATTTCATATACATGTATAAACTTAGCATTTCTAATTAGAAATCCAGTGAAATACATACAAAGGAGGGCATTTGGGTTAGCCAGTTGGTGCTCCTGTGGTGAAACCTGTCAGCTTGTTAAGGATACAGCCAGCCAGTAGTTGAAGAGCCCTGTCTCAACTACTGGCAGCTAGGGGTGGCATCAGAAAGACTGTCAACCTTGTCAGAATTCAAAGGAAAAAGTTTGGTTGTTAGGCCAGCTGAGTCCTCCTCAGGTCATCTCAGAATTGTGTTTTTTACGCATTTAGAAATGTTTTAGCAATGTTGATGCAATGTGTACTGGGAGCTTTATTATTGATTCTTTTGTGCCTTTGTTGAGTCTGACATAGACAGCTTTGTTTGTATTTGGGCTTGAAATTTACAAATCAAAGCACTCCTTGACAGTGCAACGGTGGTTTTAGCCTTTTCATTGAGGATCTTCAGGCCATATCAAAGGAGGGCAATAACATCAAAGGGTGGTACCATTCTTTCAAATTGACTAAAAGGCAAGTAGCTTGTCATGTTGATGGTTTCCATAGCAACACAAGTTTTTCAAGCTGGATTTTGGATGTGCAAAAGATGTTTATTACTCATTTATTGCCATTTAGTCCTCACAGAAATCAACGTTTGTCCAACAAACAGGGTAGAACTGGCCGAAATTGCATTGGTTACTGATTGATTGCATTATATAACTAAGTGTCATGGAAGTTATGAAACACTACAGCATTAATTTTGTAAAATTATGTACCATGCTATATATATATATATATATATATATATATGTGGGTGTTATATTGCAAAATATTTTTTCTGATCATATGAAGGTTTCAGCTGTTTAATACATCGAAAATGGTGAAGTCTACTCTCAGGCTGAGGTTGGGCTCATCCTTGTCCGGAATAAAATCTCTTGGAGCCCTACATTAGTGCCAGGACAAGTGCATATCACCTATTCTAGAGACAATATCAAAAGTACAGAATTAAATAGAGCATACATTGTCTGAACAAGGATATTGAGACTTCATCACTATAATAGCACCAATTTGGGCGCTTATCAATTTACCCTGCTATGTTAATCACAGGATGTTATTCATTTAATGGCATCAATATCCTGCCACTATGGGGACCAAATTCCTAATATGGCTTCTCAAGACTTGCTCAACACAAGTCCATCACAGTTGATCAGGAAATGAGATCAGGCAAATTTTTACTCTTAGAGTCATCTGCAAAATTGTTCAAACAGGTGCAACCCCAGTCCTGTTGCCAAACTCCTTCTAGACCATCTCCTAACTCATCAAGTCCATAGTGTCCAGTTCGTTGCAGACCCAAGAGGATGTTTTCTAACCTTCCTTCCTTTCCTACTGCAGGAAAGTGGGTGGGGACAGCCCAAGCAATTTAACCTCTTTTCTGCTGGACATCCTCTTCCCACATGTCCCAGTAGGTGTTTGCCAAAGCCTCTTCTACTCAGAACATGGTCAAGCATAATGGTCAAGCATAATGATGATGAGTGCGTCCTCTCCATCATAACAAGGGTTATCAACTCCATTTTCTGGAACAGCTCCCACTCTCTAGGACCCCCATTTTTCTTCCCCAGTCTGATATGGTGAAATTGTGGGAAAGAGGCATTTGCTGAAAGGTGCATTTGAGAGGGTCTTGAATGAAGAGTTTTCCTCCCACTCCCCAATCTTCCTGATTGACAATAAATGCATGAAATTTTGATTCATAATTGATCTTTCCCATCTTAACCAGTTTCTCTTTGGAGGAATCATTCAAATTGGAGAGAACCTCCTCAATCCAGAATATTCTTCATGTGTTCGATGTCTCCATCAATCTTCAGGATGGTCTCTTGCACATCCCAATTATTTCTTCCACACCACAAATATCGCCATAGACCAGAAGCTTTTCCATTTTGTGATTCAACTGTTCAGCATTGCAAGGAAGGATGCATTGACAGAATAAGAAGCCATTGTGTCATGTTTCCTCACAAACATGTCCATTGTAGCATATCTACAATATCACTGAGGCACACATGCAACTTATCTCACTTTGGTTTGGAAATCTAGTGTGTCACATTCTGGGAAAGATGAACATATTTGGAGATGGCCTGTCCAGCACATAATGGTCTCTTCACCACTCATTTACAGAATCCCTATTATTTTTTTTGGGAAGACTTCTAGTGAACCTGTTTGTGACCAGACTCGACAACAAACTTCCCTTTTACAAGCCTCCTGTCCTGGTTGATCAGAGAATAGTAGATGCATTCAGCTTACAGTGGAATGACCTATTGGGTTTTGCCTTCCCATCTACTACCAGAAGTTCAGCAGAAAGTCAATACTTTCACTGCTCAGATATCCCCATTGCCCCACTGTGGCACCCGCTATCATGGTTCAGTGATCTCCTAGACCTGTTCATCAATTAATCCAAGTCTCTACCTCAAAAGAGGGATCTCCTGTTGCAATACTAGGGCTCTCCTCCACAACAGCCCAAACATTCTCCACCTTCATTTTTGGCTCATCTCAAGCGATCTCTCAGTCAGAGCAAGTTTTTGGGTCAAGTTGCCATTTGCATCATTCAGGTCAGGGGAGCTGCTACATCCAAAGTCTATGATAATAGATACAGAATCTTTTGTGATTGGTGCAGTAGGAACATGGTGTTCCTATCTGACCCTCTATAACTTTCATTGATAATTTCGTTTTGTTCCTCTATGAGACCAAAAGATGTTCATTATCCACTATCAAGGGCTACTGTGCAGCCACCTCCATCACACTTAAATTCTCACTGGGCACTTTGCACCTTGTCAATCTTATTAAGTATTTTGAGCTCCAGAGACCTACTTTATGCTCTCTTATGCCCATATGGAATCTGTATGTTTTATGGTCATTAACCCAGCTGCGTGTGAACCACTGAGTGAAGCATTCTTTCAAAGCCTCACACTCTAACTGTATTCCTGCTTGCTTTAGCTTCTGCAAGATGAAGAAGTGAGAGTCATGCTTTGTCTTGATACTGACTGTCTCTGCATTACAGTGGGTTGGACCCTCCCTAATGGGAGGGTGAGCATGGCAACATCACCTTTCTCATTAGGAGGCAGAGCACTGCAACAATGGTTTGTACCATCCCATTAGTGAGGGGGAACACTGCAATCATGGGTTACACCCTCTGGTTTTGGTGGAGGATTGCCACAACAGTGGATGTCTCCCTCCCATTATGGAGGTCGAACACTAAAACACATCTGGTATGCGTTATTTTCTCTCTGGGGCCCATTGTTCTGGTAGAAAAATGGCTCACAGAGACATCAACTTCTTTTTTTCTTCTCTTTTTGACCAGATTGAGAGCATCAGCCTCCTCACCTAACTGAAAATGTCAGCTACATAGCATCACATTAACTGCTTCCATTTAGAACTAATTTTAATTTGGAATACTTACCTGCTGCTGTTGCCAAATGCCTTTTTCCCACACGACTCTGATGTCTTGTTTAATAATTGTCTGTAGAAAAGCTACCATGTAATGTGTACCTTTTGTGCAAGACCATGTGACATTTAGAGTGGTGTGCAAAAGATCATATTGACTTATCTCTGATGCTGTATTCACATCAAACAGACAGTGAATTTTCAGCAAATATATAGGTTAACTGCACCATAGTTGCAGGTAAGTATTGCATAATATAAAATTAGTTTTAACCCCCCCCCCAAACGACATGTTACTGAACAGATAAAAAAATGAAATAATGCAAATTGACTACATTGCACAGGAATATAAGACTAATTGACTGTGTTTCATGCCAAACAAGTGACAAGTTTTTAACAGAGCAAGGGTAGAGTATTTTAATGGCAGTGTTGGAATGTATGTTTGGGCTATCATGGGTATTTAAACTTTAACACACTAAATTAAACATATTTAAATAAGGACAGAACAATTTCTTGTTGGGGATAGGGTGTGGAAGGAGCTGCCCATAGTGTGGATGGGACAAACAAAATTCTTTTTATGCATCAGCAGGAACCAGTTCCAATTATAAGGGAATCTGGATTACCATCACTATGACTACCAGTAATAACTCAAGCACCGATGTCAACACCCAGCTGCTTTTTATCAGATTTCAAAACCTAAATAGCAACAATTTCATTGCCCATGGCACTATTATTATAGTATTCACAGATACTTTGAGAGGTGACTCAGCATCAGCCTTTTGTCCAATCATCTGTTAAGACAAATTTGTTTTTGTTACTCCTCCTAAACTACTTGGAAGATTGCTAGGACTTGTTTTTAGTTCTGTTTAGTTATGATTTGAGAGAAAAAGTGCTCTTTGACTTTATGACTAAATTTGTGGAATTATTATGAAGTCATTTAGAGACATTTTGGATTATATCATTGTGATACATCAAGACTGTTAGCACATCAACAAAATATATCAGAATATATAAGGTTGGAATTCATTTGGACTACCAAGAGAATTCATTTGGAATACTCTTTTCTTTTGGGTTTGTGAGATAACATTTAGGACTTTTTGGAATTGAATTTACAATACTGTAAGATCTGTTTAACTTTACACTTGTATTCAAGGGAAATCAGTTATATTTTGAATTTAAAACAACTTTGTTTTTTATTTATTTTTCTTTTATTTAGTTCAAGACCATAGAGTCATAACATTTTAAAATGGAGCTGATCTGAGTATTGCAACCATCTTAACTTAATTATTGTTACTCTCATATAAAGTTATTACAGTATGGGTTTTCAACATGGAGACATCTTTTGGTATCTGATCAGTTCTAAATGGAACTGATGAATATCTGAAATGAAAAAAATGGTCACCATGGAGGCTATGTTAAAAATTGTGTTTCTTCTTCTGAGTTGGTGGTCATACTGTTATGGAGTTGTCATTTCTTATGAATATTAACCTGTCCTTAATGAAAGGTCAGTAGTCTTTTTCCAGTATAGCTGGCATTATAACCATCTTGAATACGTTACATCTACTCTTGAATGGATGATTGTATTTACATGCAGTTTTTGCAAAAGACTTCTAAGGCCAAACAAAAAAAAAAGAAAAGAAAATGGAATGAAAAATTCTATACACATGTATATGATGCAGTGATGGTGGAATGACACTATAAGCATTCATTCATATAGGCATATTTTAAATGGAAAATTAATTTTTTTTATGCACTTCCAGAAAATTGGTTGCGATGCTTTACTTATATGTCTATACTGGATTTATTTGCTCAATTGTATTTTCCCAGATATTCTGACTTTTTCTTCCTTTATTGATAGTTTCAGTGCCTGTGATTTTCATATGCTAACATCTTAAGTTTCAGTTATACCATAGCTTTTGCTTTTTACTTGTTTAAAATGCCCGTCATATGACAAGAAGTTGCCCTCCTTTTGTGTATTTACCAGAAGATTCCAGAACTGAATTACCCCTGGAAACACCATATTTTAGAATGGCATGTGTGTGTTGGGCAGTGTGCATGGCTGTGATGTCTATAGTGTAGATGTTGAAGAAGATAAGCAATTAACTTTTTAAGTATCTATTTGCAGCACAATTCTTAGTAGACTTTTTGACTAATGGAGTTTTCTCTCAGTTATTATAGTTCCCAGAAGAGTTATTGTATTTGTGAATCTGTGAACAGTTTCTATGGTTTGCTTTTATCCTTCATTTCCCCTTCATGGGCATTAATGATCAGAGGAGTAACAAGTTTGCTTGCTAGGGTAGGTATTTTTCTAATTTTCCCAATTCTTTTATAAACGTGATCTTTGGATTTACCTTTATTCATGTTATTATTCTTTATGAATCATTCTAATTTGCATTTCTATATTGTGAGGTTGAGAGGTTGAACCTCGGATAAGTTATGCTAGAGACTTATAAAAATTGTACAATCAGTTGCATCACTTGGTGCATCTGGTCGGCCTAGTATCAGGATAATGTGACCGTGTGAAACATGATGCTACATGACTGTAGCAGGATGCCCCAGTGCTAAATATCACTTTAAAATGCATGCAATATGCATGGTTTTCGAACACAGGTTCCCTTTCAGGTTTAAATTCTGATTTTTATTCTTGATTGTTACTTGTTGTGTTAATAATTGAACATATTGTGCTTTTCCTAATTTTATTAATCTCTTGCTTTTTTGCTAATTTTAATATGCTCTAGCATTTTTGCTAATTTTGATAATCTCTTGTTTTTCTTTTAAGCCTGGTTGATATCATTACTTTAGTATTTATTCTGTCCTGCATTAAGCATTGCTTCTATTTATTTTTCAAAGGAAAAATAAAAAATAAATTAATAAATTAAATTATATTTATTGAGAAACCCCAGGTTAGTGACTTGCTAAATCATGATAATTAGTGAACACTTAATTGGTACATGCATTCATTGTGTACCTTTCCGTTGTACAGAAGTTGGATAAATAAATACTTTCCAGGTGGTAACAATGTCTACTGGTAAGCAGGGTATGGGTAGGTGTGTTCACAGGAAACCCCCCCTGGGACACGCTCCACTTGTTTATCATGCAGTCATAGTGTGAGAGGACAGACTATAGAATTTTGATCAAGGTGTATGCCTTAATTTCACTTGGACCAATCATAAGTACATGTAGTGGTTTCAGTTTTTTTTTCCTTAGACAATCATTTCTTTCATCAGTCAGAATCTCTGACTTACATTATATAACTCTTCTCTTTGAAGAATGACTGTTTGACATGGATTGGACATTCAGCTGTCTCTTTCTCAAAACTGTGCTATGATATTCCAGGTCAATTGTATTGAGTCAGAAAGCTGGAAGTTTTAACACTGACATGGGAAAAATTAAGACGGTTAAAATGACCCTACACAAAGACTTCAGTTTAAAAGTGATAAAATCTTAATGCTCAATGCATTCAACTTAAAGGTTCAATTCAAAATTCAACACTTCACAACTTCTTGCCTAGAAATGAAGAAGTTAGTGTGGTTAATGAACATATTTCTAGACAAAATTTGAACCTTTGTTTCAATCTTTGGACTTTTTCATTTTCTAGGATGAGACCTTGAAACCTTGAAATGACAAAACTATTCAATATTTTGACCAAATTTTACACAAAATCTTTTAGTTTTGTATACATGATGCTGATCTATTAAGTTTAAATTTAAAAATTAAATTTAAAAATGGAAAATTCTCAAATGATTTCTTCTTATTCGCTGAACCGCTCTGGTGACCTAATGGTTAAAGCCTCTGCGTCATATGCAGGAGGTCATGGGTTCAATCCCCAGCCAAGTCATACCATGACTTACAAATATGGTACTAACAGCTGCCTCGCTTGAGGTTCAGCATTAAGAGGTTAGTGTTAGGAATGGTCGACCTGGTGTCAAGATAATGTGACTGGGTGGGACATCATGCTACATGTCTGCAGCATAATTCCCCAGTGCTAGACATCACTATAAACTGCCTTACTGCAGACATAATAGTGATATGATTGAAAAATTGTTAAAGCTACGTTAAAATCGCTGAACAGAATTTGGGCAGTTTTTACAGGAAACATACTGGCATTAATTCCTTACAGATTTTGGTAACTGATAGTGATTTTCTCTCAAGAGTGGCAACCATTACTGAACTAAATACGTCTCATTCATTGGGCTTGTTTAAGGCATGTTTGGACCAAAACTGGCAAGAGCTATAATTTGATGCATTAGTTCAATTTACAAACTTAATGTCACTGTAGCATACATGCCAACCATTACGCTTTTGGCGTAATCATTATGCTTTTTCCCACTAAATTCCGCGTTACGCGTTAACGTTTATAGATTACGCTTTTTCGATATATCCATCTTGCAAAAAAAAATTTTTTTTCGTTTTTATTAGCATTACTTTATTTTTTACATACTGTTTTATTTTTAATTAAAAAATACCCCGCTTCTACATAACTACGATATACGAGTATACTTGTCCGTGGACTTTCCTAATATTCATGTTCTATTTATAGCAACTATCATGTTACTAAGATACTTTCAAACTTTCGACCTCATATTCTATTTATAGCGGCTTAGTGAGGAGAGAACAGACTGGTTTCTATTTTGTTTAAATCATTATGCACATACTCTTTGTTCTAATTTTGTATAGTGCAGAACCAGTCTAAAAGTTTTTTTGCGCTAAAAAGTATTAAAAAATTCTCAATGCGTTTATGAGTGCAAAAAATATCTCTTAAATAATTTCACAGATGGGTTAGAAAAAGTCAATAATAAACAAAGCAAAATGTAATCAATCCTCCAAACACGACGAGGGCATCATCACGTGACGTCTAATCATTGGCGCTAAATGGCTTCAGATGTTAAGATGGATTCTAGTCTTTGTGTATGTTAGAGCACATTTTTTCCCCAAAAAATTTCGCAGATGGATCAGAAAAAAGCAAAACAACGAGTCTTCCAAAAATTCAAAGATGAATATATGAATGGCATAATACAGCGTTCCATTCTAGGACAGCATAATGCTCATTGCAGACTGCGGAAACGATTTTAGCATTGGTCATGGTGGTAAATTTGATGTGGAAAAACACGTGAAAACAAGGAAACACATCGAATTAGCTCGCCTTACGAACTCTAATACTAAGGTAACTTCTTATTTACCGAGGTTTTAATAGAACACAGACTACCATTAGCGGTAGCAGACAACGTTGGTCCCTTGTTGAAGCAGATGTTTCCTGATTCGAAAATTGCGGGAAAATATGCTTGTGCAAGAACAAAATCATCTCATATTGTTCGGTGCCTAGCAGAAGATACTTCACTTAAAATTGCAGAAGCAATGAAAATTGGGCCGTTTAGTATTGCCACAGACGGGAGTTGTGATTATGATGTTAAAAAGTTGTACCCAGTATGTGTTAGATACTTTGACAGTGAAAAAGGCAAAGTCATGAGTGTTCTTCTTTCTTTACCAGAATTAACAGTAGATTCCACTGGACAAAACATTTTTGATTTGCTTGACAATGTTTTGAAGAAACATGACATAAGTTGGCAGAACTGTATGGGGTTTGCAGCTGATAATGCATCAGTGATGACTGGAATTCATAAAGGAGTTGCATCCTATATTTTGAAAATGTCTCCATCAGTGTTCATAACAGGTTGCCCCTGTCATTTGATGCACCTTGCTGGTAAGGCTGCTGATAAATTAGAAGTAGATATTGGCCATTTATTAATAGATATCTACTATTATTTGGAGAAAAATAGTAAAAGGAAACAGGCTCTAAAGTTGTTACAAGATCAGTTTGATCTTGAAGACTATAAAGTTATAAAGCATGTGTGTACAAGATGGTTATCCCTTGGCAAATGTGTTAGCCATTTACTTGAGCTTTGGGATGCATTACAAGCATTCTTTCAAACTGAAAGTGAATCTGCACAGAGAAAACATGGTGGAAAAGTGAAGAAGAGTGGTACAAAAGCAGAATCTGTTATTGCAAGTAAGAAGAGAACAAGAGATGAAAGTATAGACAGACATACTAACAATAAAGAGATTGGTGTAGCAGAAAGAAAGAAATTTAAATCCATGGAATTTTTATTTGAGAGGCCTCTATCTATCCAGCTAGAGGGCCTCCAGGCTCAGACCATGACTGTGAAAGATAAATCTTTTGACATAAAATTTCATCAGCCATCTGGATCAGGTTCTTCAGAGTATGAATCTGTTAAAAAGCATACTGGATCTTCTCATACTTCCAAGGGCAAAACTAGCATGTGAGATGGTTTACAAAAAGCTTAATGATCCAGTTACAAAACTGTACTGCTTGTTTATGAAGAGTGCCATTCCATTGTTTGATGCAGCAAATGTCTTGCAGAAAGAAGAACCATGCATTCATATTATGCACAAGATTCTGTCAAACCAGTTGTCAGATTTGCTAATAAGGTTTATTAAGCCAGAAATCATCGCATCAGCCAAACTTTTAACTGATATTGACTTTCATGACCATGCAAACCAGAAAGATAATGAAGATCTAGCTATTGGTGCAGAAGCAAGAGAATTCATAGAACACAATTCTACTCTTCCTGTGATTACATGCTCCATAAATTCCCATATGGAGATGAACTGCTTTTAAATGCTTCAGTTGCTTATGTAAATGAGAGACAGTCAAAAAGCTTCAAAAGTGTTAGATTCTTTGTCAAGAGATATCCCTTTCTATTGCCACCCTTGTCTAACTTGGATCATCTGGAAGAAGAATTCCTGAAGTATCAAGTTGGGATTCTACCTGACAATATACTTAATGCAGATACAGTTGATGTGCAATGGCACCTTATTTCCCAGCTAAAAGACTCTATCACTGGAAGAAATAAATTTCCTCTTCTTTGTCAGGTTATGAAAGGAATATTGGTTCTTTACCATTCTAATGCTGACTGTGAGAGATTGTTCAGTGTTGTTAACAAAAATAAAACTGAATTCAGGTCCAGGCTAAGTAACCCAGTAATGAGTGCTCTACTGGTATGCAAAACATTCATGGCCTCAGCTGGTACAAAATGTTTTGAAATGCAACATGACAATCTGTTGCTTTCTAAAGCTAAAGTGCTACATATGAACACTTGAACCATTAATGAATGATAAAAGACGAGAAAAGCAAATAAATCATTGTTAATTGTAATTGTAGTATGTTATATGTGGATTACTCTTTTTCTGCTTGGATTCCTCTTTTTGACCACTTGGATTACACTTTTTCCTCGTCAGGGGTTGGCATGTATGCTGTAGTGTGATATAATTCTATTTCATCTTAATGAACTAAAGAACCTTCTGTTTAAGGAAATTCGCTAAAATCCTGTCAAAGAATTCAACCATCAATAAAACGACTACATCCTTTATCTTTATGGTTGACTCAGTTTTCTCCATGTGTAGTACATTAAATTAAGATGTTATTTTGTTTGTTTAATAAGGAACATTTTAATGGAGAGATTAAAAGCACAATCTTTTTTTCTGATGGAAAGATGTGATTCAATACAGCTGTACATGTAATGCCAATGCATCATCAAATAAGACAATGTTGGCTAAAACATGGACAGATCATCAAATAAGACCATGTTGGCTAAAACTTGGACAGATCATCAAATAAGACCATGTTGGCTAAAACATGGACAGATCATCAAATAAGACCATGTTGGCTAAAACAATGGTCAGATCATCAAATAAGACCATGTTGGCTAAAACATGGACAGATCTATAAACAACCTTGTCACAAAAATCATGGAATTTAATTTTATCAGATATGACTGAAGCATATGGCATCAAGATCTTACAAGTTTATATAAATGATGCTGATTTTGTGTCAAATATGGCTGTAGTTACTAAAAATAAACCCCCATTAACAAGTTCTTAAAACCAGCTCAACAAGAGTTTGATTAAAATTTGCTAAATGCAAACTGGTATGAAGATCTACAAATGAGTTGCCTATCCTGCCTAAAGTAAAAAAAAAACATTAAAGAACTTCTCAATGAACTAATGAACAGACTTAATTAACTACTTTGGCATGAAGACCTTTCATGTTTATGCAAAGAATGCTGATCCATCATTAAATATAGCCACTGTTATTAAAACTGAAAAACCGGTAAAGACTTCTCTAAAACTCCCAAGCAGACTTAGTGCGAAGATTTTTAGTCTTGCACAAAAAAATACAAATCCACAGTTCAGTGTGTATATTGTTTCATTTCAGAGATTTTTCTTGATTAATTTAATTCTTTTGTCAAACTCATTTCCTATTTTTGATAAGTTTGAAGCATTTTAAAGAATATCTCTTGCAATGTGTTGTTTTGTATCTTTTAAAAAAATAAAAATGCAAATTTTATCAATGAAATTCATTTTCTGACTTTGTTTGTATTTCTTTAAAAATCGGCATAAATTTAAAAATTGTATATACATGCATAACATTACATGAATTGTAGAACTGCTGTTAGACTTTAAAGAATATAAAAAATCATGAAGAAATTATATAGGTACATTATTTTTTGGTTGATTTTTCTTACAGAAAGCAGCTCAGTCTTTGGACTGGCTCTGTACGTTTTGACAGACTGGCAAGATTAATTATTTGGCACATCGGTTCTTTCTTCAGACTAAATGCAGCTGTAATTGTCTTTGTGGTATAATGTAATTCAGTTTCATTCTAATGAACTGAAATACTTCTTGTCTGATGGAGTTTGCAGGCTTCTATTAAAACCTACAGTAAAATGGCTACATTCTTGTCCTAGTAGTTGACTCAATATGTCTGTCACTTTAAATTCAATTTATATTCTTTATTTGGTAAAGGGACTCTTTTGCATAGAGAATAAAAGAATAATACATGTACAAAACTTGTTTTCACACACACACACACACACACACACACACACACACTCACACACACACACACACAACTATTCCAACAGTTTGTGATGGATTGCCATGAAATTGGGTAAATCTGATAGTAAACATGGTAAATGTTACTGTAAACTTACTTGGTAAATATTTTGGTAAACGGTAAATATTCTGTTATGTGCTAAATTCTGGTGGCCATCATGGTAGGTGTGTTATTATGGTTTGGGTGGGGTGCTCCCAATATTTTATTTACATTACAGAAGCCCCACCAGGCTTAATTTTGTAGGAAGTGAAATTAGTGAATACCATCAGACTTAGTTAATATTTTAGTGAACACCTGAAGATGTACATGTTGACACAAATCACTTTTCTTTCGACTGCTATTTTGGTCCAATAGCCTGCATTTGATGCGGGAGGTTGCAGGTTTCTAACCCCAACCCAGTCATACCAAAGTCTTTAAGATGGTACTTACAGCGGAATTTTGAGGTCGTGGGTTAGATCTTCGGCTGAGTCATATCAAGGACTTGCACAAATGATACAGCTGCAGCACTTAGTGCTCAGCATCAAGAAGTTAGTGTTCACCCTGGTGTCAGGATAATGTGACTGGGTGGGACACAATGCTGCATGTCTGTGGCATGGTGCCCAGTGCTAGACATCACCATCAACTGCCCCACTGCAGACATCGTAGCGATATGACTAACTGTTAAAGCTATGTTAAAAATTGAAATCACACACACACACACACACACACACACACACACGCTGCTTTCACAGCATTAAATGTTTGAGTTATGCCCTTTTTCCCACATAGCATTGTATGATACAATTTTGTTAGTGTAACTGGTAACACATTTTATAATTGATTACCATGAAACTTGGTACCAGTGAATAATTTGTTCATCATCTTCAGATTGTGTTTTGAAATATTGCTTTGCTCTTGCAATTTTTGTTAGAGTGATTTCATAGATTAATTTGTGATACAATCCTTGTTGTTGCAACTAGTCATACTTTATTTCATAATTTCCATGAAACTTAGTAAATATTAAAGCCATCAACTAAAGATGTGCTTAATTTTAAATCACTTTGCTCAACTAATTTTGTTAGAGTTACTGCCCTTTTTGTCTTTTAATTTTAAATCACATTTGCTTCCACTTGTTAGAGCTACTGCCATTTTTGTCCTGTAGCTTCAAATATTGCATAGTCTCATTAGTGCAGCTATTAATAATGTTTGTCTTGCAAATTTAGCTCTACTGGCCTGGTGTATGTCATCCGATTGTCCGTTAGCACAGGTATATTATCATTACTAAACTATTGGGAGGCATGCCATGAAACTTCACATACACATTCATCTGATTGGTTGTTGGGCCTCTAATATGGCTGCTACTGCCATCGTGAAAATCTTATTAATTCTCCCAGTAATAGATGGTCATATCAGCATGGTGTTTTCATAACAAGAATTTGTATGATGTCATTTTGGTCCTAATTGAAAAAGTGCATCTGGTCTGGCATTTAATATTGCCACCATCTTAAAAATCTAGTTGCAACTTATTGTGAATGGAAAGAATGTGGTTTTCAGCAGTGGACTTTTTATGATGCTTCATAACTAAAATGTCATATCAAATATGGCCATCATGGTTTAAAATCTTGTTATGGCTACTTTACATAACTGGACATACATATATTAAGATGGAGATTTCACTGGAAGACTTCTTGCGATGTTTAGCTGGCACTATAAGAGATATATCAATATAATAATAGCAAGCAAGTGCAACATTAGTTTTACACGTCAAAAAGCTGTTGATTTTCCAAACTAAAAGTGACTAATTCTTTGGATATATTAGGCATGTTTTGACACGACTGGCAAGAGTGTTTTTGCTGCATTAGCTCTACTTGAGCTAAATATAGTTATTGTCTTTATGGTGTGATAATAATTCAATTTAATCCTAATGAACTGAAGTACCTCATTAATAAAGTAGATTAATGATATCCTTCAATGAAACCACTACATCCTTGCCTGACTCAATATTCTCCATGTATGGCACTTGATATTAAATTTATGTTTTTTTTTTTTTTGCGCAACAAAGAATATCTCAACTCTTTCAACCACAGCACAGTTATCCATATCACTGCTACTGTGCCCTTGCAACACTACTTGTTTGGAAATTTTTGTAAACATCATGCACATGCATTCACCTTAATTTCTCTTTTTATTTCGAATAGTAATCCATGAAATTTTCACCTATTCCAAATGAATTTGTCTACAGGTACACAGTGATGTATTTTTTTCCTATTTGTCCAAGTCTTTCACAATTTATTTATACACTATTTTAAACAAATATGTGCAACATTGTTAGGAATATCATGTAATCAGCACTTAGTTCCATTAAAATAAACCAGAAAAATTTATTGCAATATGGATTGAAATAATTTGTACATATTGTACATATATTTACTTAGCATTGTTCACATCCAGGTTTTGGTTCAGATCAAACTTTGTTCAATTAATACATTTTGCAGGTTGATACCATGTTTTGTTCGGTGATACCAATAATACAATATTCATTTTTGGGCATATGGATTGCTTTCATTTGCAATGTCCATGTACAGTTTCTCTGTAAATAATAAATGAAAAAAACTTGATTTCTCGTTTTTCTTTGTCAGTGTTTGTTCTAGGTCCAGGATTCAGTCCACTAAAATCATTGATTTAGAAAGGCTGAAGATGATTGTTCCAATCTGCTAGATTGGCAGAAACTCTATCATTTTTGCTATCAGCATCCTCTTTTCTGATGATTCAATCTAAAAAAACTTCAATGTCCGATTCTAAATCTCGTAAATTATCCAACTGCCAAACATACTCGGCATCTTCAATATTTTCGAGATCAAACCTGAGAAACTTATGTTTCACATGTTAAGGCATGGACGAATAATTCTTAAGTAAACAAGTTTATTTACCCTTCCACTTGACCTAGCTTGCAGTTAGCATTTTCTAGAAATAATGTCTGCTTGTTGGTCTGTGTATTTGTCTGTCTTTTGGATTTTTAACATACCTTTAAAAACATTTGAGTCATATGACTGATGTTTGCAGTGTAAAAATTCAACATAGCTTTAAAAAAAATCAGTCTTATAACTGTGATGTTTGCAGTGTAAAAATATATTGTGTATTTATATTTTTATGAATTAATTAATTTATCCAGGGATAAAATATAATTTATATGCATGAAAACTTCATTAAATATAAAAGATGAATACCTTTAAAATACACAATGCAAACAAAGAAGCATTATTTCCAGTGCTCTTTCACATGTACATGCTTAGTTTAAATAACACATATTATATAGGTTCCATAGGCACTTTTTTATTGTACATATAAAAAAATCTTAGGCATAATGGGGGCATGTTCTGTCACAGCACACTCCACCAGCCCAGCTATGAATTTTTGTGTTGCGTAGGAATGCCTCAGGAAGAGAGACTTGTGGGAGTTTGTTGGGTTGTGAAGTGTGTCCAACACCTGTATTTGGAGCTGCAATAGGCTGATACGAGGTATATAGGGACCCAGATAATCGAAACTCGATGAGTCTGATCCTGAGGATGCCATGGCAACAAGCATCAGCCAATACTCCATACATGTATTGTACGAAGCAGGTATGAAGTATATATGGGCATAATAGTCAAGTATATTTAAGTACTTAAACAAATTGGGGTTCAAAAGCCAGGTTGTGAATGCACGATACTTGGCAATGGCCCATTGTTCCATAGGAATCTTCAGGAAGAGAAACTAGCAAGTTTGTAGGGTTGTGAAGAGTGTCCAACACTGGTATATGGAGTTGCAAGGGCTGATATGAGAAACTCAATGAGTCTGATCCTGAGGATTGCCATAATAACAAACATCAGCCGATACTCCATACATGGACGATGGGAAGCGTGTATGAAGTATATGGCCTACTAGTTAAGAATAATAATGTTCTGATAAATTTGGGTTCAAAAGCAAAGCTGTGAATGCAGGAACCTGGGCAATGCACCCAAGAACAGAACTGGAACAGTATGCCATGCAAGAAAATGCCCCAAATAAATGACATAGTGGATGGAGGGGAGGAGGGTATTTTTTTCTGTGGATAATTTAAGTTAAAAGCAGCATCAACACTGAAAAACACGCAAATCTACAGTCATCCCAGATTTTATATGACTGACTCGAATCACGAGCTCCAACTCAGCCATCTGATTGGTTCTGCATGACAGCATATCTAAATTATACAATTATGATTATAAGTTTTTTTCATTTATTATTTCCAGAGAAACTGTACACGGACATAGCAATTATTAGCATATACCGGCTACAATGACATCATGTCTGGCAGATCAACCATAGCAGACAAAGAGGGGCCCAACTTGGGGCCAGAGAAGAATGCACAGTGTGTAACTTAAACTATATTTAATCAATTAAATTACAATTTCTGTTATCCATGCATTGCGAAACTTGTTATAATTTTTAGCCAGTTGTTTCTATAGCATTGGAAGAAAGCACAAGTTTCATCATTTTGTCTTGAACTGGGCAAATTAAGTATGAGCTGTCATATTCACCTTAAAACATCTTGAACAACAATGCAGTTACAGTTAAAGATGACAAAATATTGAAATACATACTCTTGCATGCCACCAGAAGTTTATTGTTATCAGTCTATCCAACTTATATCCTCTTTGTCAAAGGTTGGCCAGTTTTCACCAAAAGATCAGAAGACAAGACAACCACCTTTTATTTCTTTATTACTTCCAACACCTCACAACATCCTGCATTTGGCCTTAAACTCCCAGAATTCAAACAAAAAAGTAATCAGTTTTTTGTTTGTTGTATTCACATGTTAACTATTATTTAGCAATTTTGCATTGTTTCACCAATTATTGTACTTTTGGAACATTTTCAGTCACCAGTTGACTGGTTCTTGCTGGTTTTCCAGATTTTGGCAAACTGACAGTAGTGTCACACACACACACCCTCCCTTGTACATGTGCCCATTGCAAGAGTACATCAAAAGAACAACTTTAGCTTTCATTATTATGCTCTGAAAAATGCCCTCCATTTGGAAAGTGGAACATCACTGTTGTTGTAGTTGTTTAGGGTTTAACACCTTTTTTCAGTACACAATAGGCTATACGTGTACATGGTGGCCATTATAACTGGTAGAAGAAGAACCCGGGAAAACCATGGAAAGAATCACCAACCAACAAGAAGTACAGGCAAGCTTTCTTACATATTCATGTTAGCCAAGCCCAAGACTCTAATCCTACGCAGACTTAGCTGAGATGGCAGTGATCCAGAACGGTGAGCGATTTAGACCACTTGGCCACTCAAGGCCCCAAAATAACACTGGAGGCTTTAATTAGAGAATATATAGTAGGTGATGGAGCCACAGCAGTCAGACATATTCATAATAAATACAATTAAGTACAAGTAATGATGATGATGGCCTGAAAGATAAATTGATATCTCATTCAATTTTATCCCGAAACTTAAACTGATCTGTACATTTACTTGAAATTTTTTATAATACTGAAGTTGCCATCAGCTCTGAACATGTATGTTCTTCATGACATTATATATGAAATGCAGTCAAACTTGGCTCTCAAAAACATATAACCAAACATTAAGATCAGAACACTGTTTCACAAATATTCTAACAGAACATTGTTACTTGAATATGTTTTTGGTTTAAACTGGTGAGTAGCAGTACCTACAAGCAGACAGCAGTGACTTGGTCTGACCAAGGATTGGTATAGCTTGGCAAAAAGAGGTAAGGAAGGCAAAATGTAAATCTTTGCAACACTGAGTAAAGTGTTTTGTCCAAAGACAAACCACAGTAGCCGATCCTGGCAGATCTGAAGTTAAGATTTAAACCCGCACCATTTTGGTCTGGAATCAGGCAAGCTAACCATTGAGAAACTAAGGTCCTTATTTTCCTATGATCAACCTTTAGAACTATATGTATATCAATATGTTTGGTCATACTGAGTTTGTGATAATAAAAAAACAAGGTACAAGACTGTAAACCATAAAAACTATAATAAGATACAGTTTTTGGAATTTAAGCATTTTTCTTGGTTTTTGCCGATATGCCAGAATCAGGAAAATGTTCTGCCTTCATAAACACACATACAGCATGCGATGTTACAATTACATAACATGAGTATGGTAACAGCAGGGATAGACTGAATTTTACACTCTTATTATATCTTGATTTATTTGGTGGGTGATTGATTATGGCGCAATTCCATTTTAAACCATCAAACTATATAGAAATATTAATACTGGATGAAAGAATGAAGCCACATAAAAACAGCTACTACTTTTAAAGTAATTGACTGTATTTTCCAGGTCTGTCCCTATAAATTGAATTTCTGCCAGTCAAGTGACATTTATGCACAGATTTAGCAAAACCTATTTGATTTGATGTAACATAATGTTAATTTAAGTCAATGGTAACTGATAATGCTACAAAATGTATATAATGGATTCACCTCCTGCAGCTGGAATAAATTTAACAAAATTTGTTGGTAATCTTAAAGTGCAGTATTGTCTATTTAATGCTTTAGAAAAGAGAAGAAAAGAAGAGATCATTATTGAGTTTGGATGTACCAAGAATCCTTCTCTCTTGAATCCCTTTGCAAGGCTGTACTAGGGAGTGTCCAAGCAGATACAAAATGAGTAAAAGTAATTTGTTTAACTTATCTAGAAGATATATCGGTAACCTTAAATATGGTTTTAAAAATCTGTGGCAGTTAATCTCTACAAAGTCCCCTTGCTTAATATTAAATTTCTCTAAAGACTTGTATAATTAGACAGGTACAGTAAAACCTGTCTTGAAAGATCACTGCTATGTGAGACCACCTGTCTTGAAAGACCACATTCTAAATGCACAAATATATTCATTATATAGCATTATAACCTGTTATGAGAGACCACCTGTCTTGAGAGACCATATTTTTTTGGAAAAATACGTGGTCTTACAAGACAGGCTCTACTGTATATAAAATTATAGGTAATGTTGCCATGTGGCCTTGGCAAATATGGTCTGTAATAAACGTGATCCTTCTAGACATTATATGTATGGTAGTGATGCATATGTATGTAAAGTTTAATACTGTCAGATACTGAAAGTAATACCTCAATAAATAAGCGGAGAGCAAAATATGACACTAAATTCGGTCATTAATACATTATGTGGTGGTGATATTAAGTGCACTATATGATAAGACGTATTGGTTTTGATAAGTTCACTATAGGATAGACTTATTGTTTTTGATAAGTGCACTTTATATAGACTTGTTTTTGATAAGTGCACTTTATGATAAGACATTGTTTTTGATAAGTGCACTTTATGATAAGACTTACTGTTTTTGGTAAGTGCTCTATATGATAAGACTTATTGTTTTTGATAAGTGCACATTATGATAAGACATTGTTTTTTGATAAGTGCACTTTATGATAAGACTTACTGTTTT
This sequence comes from Unio delphinus, assembly GCA_029339505.1. Classification (NCBI taxonomy): domain Eukaryota; kingdom Metazoa; phylum Mollusca; class Bivalvia; order Unionida; family Unionidae; genus Unio; species Unio delphinus. Next base: position 14,237,605 of record JAQISU010000106.1, on the reverse strand, counting down.
GATGAGTGCACTATATATGATAAGACTTATTGTTTTGTTAAGTGCTCTATATGATAAGACATTGTTTTTGATAAGTGCACTATATGATAAGACTTATTGTTTTGATGAGTGCACTATATATGATAAGACTTATTGTTTTGGTAAGTGCTCTATATGATAAGACTTATTGTTTTTGATAAGTGCACTTTATGATAAGACTTATTGTTTTGATGAGTGCACAATATGATAAGACTTATTGTTTTGATAAGTGCACTATATGATAAGACTTATTGTTTTGATAAGTGCACTATATGATAAGACTTATTGTTTTTGATAAGTGCACTATATGATAAGACTTATTGTTTTGATGAGTGCACTATATGATAAGACTTATTGTTTTGATAAGTGCACTATATGATAAGACTTATTGTTTTGATGAGTGCACTTTATGATAAGACTTATTGTTTTGATGAGTGCACTATATATGATAAGACTTATTGTTTTGGTAAGTGCACTATATGATAAGACTTATTGTTTTGATGAGTGCACTATATATGATAAGACTTATTGTTTTGGTAAGTGCTCTATATGATAAGACTTATTGTTTTTGATAAGTGCACTTTATGATAAGACTTATTGTTTTGATAAGTGCACTATATGATAAGACTTATTGTTTTTGATAAGTGCACTATATGATAAGACTTATTGTTTTGATGAGTGCACTATATGATAAGACTTATTGTTTTGATAAGTGCACTATATGATAAGCCTTATTGTTTTGATGAGTGCACTTTATGATAAGACTTATTGTTTTTGATGAGTGCACTTTATGATAAGACTTATTGTTTTGATGAGTGCACTATATGATAAGACTTATTGTTTTGATGAGTGCACTTTATGATAAGACTTATTGTTTTTGATGAGTGCACTTTATGATAAGACTTATTGTTTTGATGAGTGCTCTATATGATAAGACATTGTTTTTTGATAAGTGCACTGTATGATAAGACTTATTGTTTTGATAAGTGCACTATATGATAAGACTTATTGTTTTTTGATAAGTGCACTTATATAGGCTTATTGTTTTTTTTTATAAGTGCACTATACGATAAGACTTATTGATTTTGAGAAGTGCACTATATGATAAGACATTGTTTTTGATAAGTGCACTATATGATAAGACATTGTTTTTGATAAGTGCACTTTATGATAAGACTTATTGTTTTGATGAGTGCACTATATGATAAGACTTATTGTTTTTTGATAAGTGCACTATATGATAAGACTTATTGTTTTGATGAGTGCACTATATGATAAGACATTGTTTTGATGAGTGCACTATATGATAAGACTTATTGTTTTGATGAGTGCACTATATAAGACTTATTGTTTTTTGATAAGTGCACTTTATGATAAGACATTGTTTTTTGATAAGTGCACTGTATGATAAGACTTATTGTTTTGATAAGTGCACTATATGATAAGACTTATTGTTTTTTGATAAGTGCACTTATATAGGCTTATTGTTTTTTTTTTATAAGTGCACTATACGATAAGACTTATTGATTTTGAGAAGTACACTATATGATAAGACATTGTTTTTGATAAGTTCACTTTATATAGATTTTTTGTTTTTGATAAGTGCACTATATGATAAGGCTTATTGTTTTTTTGATAAGTGCACTATATGATAAGACATTGTTTTTGATAAGTGCACCATATGATAAGACATTGTTTTTGATAAGTGCACTATATGATGATAAGACTTATTGGTTTTTTAGAAGTGCACTTTATGATAGACTTATTGTTTTTGATAAGTGCACAATATGATAAGACATATTGGTTTTGATAAGTGCACTATATGATAAGACTTATTGTTTTGATGAGTGCACTATATGATAAGACATTGTTTTTGATAAGTGCACTATATGATGATAAGACTTATTGGTTTATTAGAAGTGCACTTTATGATAGACTTATTGTTTTTGATAAGTGCACAATATGATAAGACATATTGGTTTTGATAAGTGCACTATATGATAAGACTTATTGTTTTGATGAGTGCACTATATGATAAGACATTGTTTTTTGATAAGTGCACTGTATGATAAGACTTATTGTTTTTGATAAGTGCACTATATGATAAGACTTATTGTTTTTTGATAAGTGCACTTATTTAGGCTTATTGTTTTATTTTTTACAAGTGCACTATACGATAAGACTTATTGATTTTGAGAAGTGCACTATATGATAAGACATTGTTTTTGATAAGTGCATTATATGATAAGACATTGTTTTTGATAAGTGCACTTTATGATAAGACTTATTGTTTTGATGAGTGCACTATATGATAAGACTTATTGTTTTGATGAGTGCTCTATATGATAAGACTTATTGTTTTGATAAGTGCTCTATATGATAAGACTTATTGTTTTGATAAGTGCTCAATATGATAAGACTTATTGTTTTGATAAGTGCACAATATGATAAGACGTATTGATTTTGAGAAGTGCACTATATGATAAGACTTATTGATTTTATAAGTGAACTTTATGATAAGACTTATTGTTTTGATGAGTGTACTATATGATAAGACTTATTGTTTTGATGAGTGCACTATATGATAAGACTTATTGTTTTGATAAGTGCTCTATATGATAAGACTTTTTGTTTTGATAAGTGCACAATATGATAAGATGTATTGATTTTGAGAAGTGCACTATATGATAAGACTTATTGATTTTATAAGTGAACTTTATGATAAGACTTATTGTTTTGATAAGTGCACTTATAAAAAGGGTACTAACAGCAGCTTTACTTGGCACTCGGCATTAAGAGGGAGGGACATCATGCTTCAAGTCTATGGTATGATGCCCAAGTGCTAGACATCACCATAAACTGCCACAATGCAGACATCATAGCAATATGACTGAATTTTTTTTTAAGCTGTTAAAAATCCCAATCACACACATGCACACACTTAACATAGGTAAAAAAATCTATGGAAGTAATATAAACCATGGTTTGTACAAACTTGAAAAATTCTTGAATTTGAGGGGTTGTCTTAAAACAATCACCATGGATTTGTTAGAAAAAGCAATTTGGATTTGTAATTGGTGAAAAAAAACATTGGGCTAATAAGAACTAATTCTCTTCAATGGACTTTTTGTTTTAGTATGCATTAGTTTCTTTAATTTAGTTTATGCAAATAATAATGGAAGGATTGGGAATGATTGCTTGAGTTGGATATTAAGTATGACATAAGTAGAAACCAGCTGTGTCAAGTTTCGTAATTTAACTATAAAACTATCAAACTTGCATCAATATTCTGACTTAGAGCCATAGATAAAAAGGTAGAGTGACAAGTTGATAAGTGTAGGTTCCAGACCTATGATTATATTTCTGACATTTTTCAAAGCCAACTTGACGATTACTAGACTTGACCTGACTGTGCATGCATTATTGGATTCACAATACAATGCAACTTTTTTTATGCTAATTAAGGTGTGGAACCCTGAGATGTGATTGGCACAAGTTTTGGTCAGTACCAATTGTTGGATGGTGATGATGAGTTTGAGTGAGGCATTGGCTAGGATTTCCCCACTGCAGAAAACTAAAGGGGTCGTGAGAGGTTTTCCTAATAAAGCAATACAAAATATAAATAAAAACATTTTTAAAAAATAGACCATTTGAAATTTTGATTGGCAATGTAGCTCTTAAATTTTCTGTTTGAGCAAAACAAATGCATTTTTGGAATTGATCTTACACAGGGCTCATTCAAAACTAAATTATAGTTTAATCTGTTCTGCAAATTGTTGTTGGCTCATCCCAGGAAGATCACTGATGGTGTGTCATAGAGGCTGAAGGATCCATTTAGGGAAGGGTAGAACATAAGGCTTTGCAGCAGATTTCCTGGAGACTGTTGTTTATGTTATTTTTGATGGAATTGCCCATTAACTTTTCGAGTGTTTGTTGGAACAGAATGGTTCTGTGTTAATGTAGAATGAAACATAACTGATCTGGCTCCAAAAGTGATCATAGATTTTGTAGCTGTTTAATCAGCAAAGTTTGCCAATAAGATCTTAGTACTAAGGTCAGTTTCGAAATGATTGTTGATACAACTTTAGATTTATTCATTTAAAAATGCTATTTTCAGTATTTAATTAAATGTGACTTTTTTATGCACCTGCATAAAGCTTAAATGTATAAAATGTTATAACGTTGTTGCATATTTGTTAGTCTTTTATTTTGCACTATGATTAAATCTAAACTCATCATATTTAGGTGATTTTTAACATTGACTATATGAAATCTCTGCCATTAAGATGGATAAGTAACTTTGAACTTACAACTTTACTCAATTAATTAAACCCCAACAACTAGAGTAACAGATAAATGTGCTATAATTATTGATCATGTCTATACTAATAAACCTGAAAACATAAGTGAAATTAATGTGCCAGTGTATGCACTGAGTGACCACTACCCAGTCTGTATAACTAGACATGTTATGAAATCATCTAAAAATGGTCAACACATTGAAATACAATACAGGGACTTTAAACACTGTGATGAGGAAATGTTCTTATATAATTTAGTTTGCAGACCCTTCCAATCAGTCTGCAATATAGCTGATGTCAACACTGCCTTAAACAAATGGTATCGATGTGCAGCCTTAGACAAGCATGCCATAATTTAAACACAAAGGATAAACACCAAAGTACACCCAAGTGAATTACTTGAGATCAGTGAGGCTAGGTATCTAAGAGATAATTTCCACAAGAAGAAAGATGTAAAAGCTATAGAAAGTGGAGGAATATAACTAAGCACCTGATAGATAAGGCAAAAGAGAACTACTTTAAAGAAGCTATTGATGAAAGTAAGAGTACGGAAGACATTGTGGAAGCATCTAAAATAGCTGAACCCACCCAAGAATAGATATTTTCCTCCTAGATGTAAGCAAAATGATGATAGTGCAAGACATTGTGAAAATATTCAACAATTTCTTAATAAGCATCACCAGTAACAGTATTCAGAACCAGACTAACATCCCAATTGAACCTGATGCTCGTCTATTATTTATAAGAGCTGGTATTCTCGATGATAATTATTTTTCAATAGCTAATGTTAGTGAAGCTGATGTTTTTGACATGCTAATTAAGGTGAATATTAAAAAATCCTCTGGATTGGATGGTATTGGTCCACAAATTCTTAAAATTGCTGCACCAGTAATAACAAAGTCACTAACACATATCATAAACTTAAATATAATGAGGGGTAATTTTCCAGAAACACTGAAATGTGCCAAGGTTACACCTATCTTTAAGGAAAAATGAGGATCCAGAGGATTACAGACCAATATCAATTCTATCAGTATTGTTTGAAAAGCTTGTAGCCATTCAGGTCTATACATTTTTTGAAACATACTCTTTATTTCATAAAGCACGATCAGGATTTTGAAAGTACCACTCATGCCAAACAAAACTTACCAGATTAATTGATCTTTGATTGAAGGAAATGTATAATGGTCATATGACTGGATTTGTTTTCCTTGACTTCAAGAAAGCCTTTGACCTTGTTGATCATGAAATTCTGCTGCAAAAGTTGAACTATTACAGGTTCAACAATCCTTCTTTAAACTGGTTTATATCATAACTAAACCAAAGCTCTCATTAAGTAAGCACTGGCACTTTTTATCTCTAAAACTTGAACTGTTCATTCAGGGGTCGCTCAAGACTCAGTTTTGGGCCTTCTTCACTTCCTTATCTATATCAATGATCTGATGATACAGACGTTTGCAGATGATACAACCTTGTATACATCTAGTTCTGATACTGAAGTTATCCAAACAAGATTAAACTCAGACCTTATTAGAGTCCGAAAACTAGGCAGAACAAAATAGGATGGTAATTAATGAAGGTAAAACAAAATGTATGATTTGGGGACATCACAAAAGATACAAAAGCCAGGGAACCCACAACTATGTCTTGCAATAAATAATGATTTATTAGAAAATGTCAAACATGAAAGGCTTGTAGGTGTGTCAGTAGATAATAGTTTATTATGGAATGACCATATTGATAAGCTTTGTAAAACACTATCATCCAAAATTGCCCTTCTCAGCAGAATCAAGAAATATTTAACTATGGAAATGTGCAATCCATAAAAAGTCATATATTCTTACTGTTTAAATGTCTGGGGAAACTCTCTAACTGTGCTAAATCTGAGCTTGACAGGATTTATTAACTTCATAAATGAGCAGCACACATAATTTTAGATGCATCTGTTGATCATCCCTCAAAAGCATTGTTTACAGAACTCAAATAGTTCACAATATATGACAGGATAGATTTTCACAAGGCAGTTCTTTTATATAAATGTCTACATGGAACTGCACCAGAGTATTTTTAGGACTTATTCAGGAATTTTTCAAGACAATACCAGTTGAGATCAATATCACATGGAAACCTAGCACAAAACCCAAAGTTTCCACTACTTGTAAAATCTGCTGAAAATATTACAGTATTTAAGAAGAGATATCATGAGCGGGTATGTGTTTTTAACAGATAATGTAATTTTAATATTTTAATTCTAAACATGTTAAAATAAATAAACAGTAATTATTGCTATCTTCATATAATGTGCATTGTTATACTCTCCATAAGAGGGCCCCAAGGGAGAACAGTCCTTGGCTAATGAGTCACCTATTCACCTACCGTATTTTCCGGCCTATATAGGTCGATGCGGAGTATAAGTCGAATTGACCAATTTTGTAAATTTTCCATCCCTCGTCCATATATAAGTCGATTTGGAGTATAAGACGAGGCCAGGTCAATAACTTGGCTTTGTATTTTATACTACCGTTAGTAACTTCCGGTTGCATGAATATTGATCAATGAATATTGATGGTATCGTCGTATGATATTCCATATTACAAAAGTTGTAAACCAAAAATAAATAAAAATACTTTTAATTATACTTTAACCTATCAGTGAAATGCAGTATCAAATTTACACAAATGTACAGTTTTATAATACATATTGCATGAAAAGAGTATCAACACCGTGTACTCACCAGCGAATCTTGTTACATACATTGAATCCATAATACAAATATTTCCATCGAAAATATCCACACACGGATGTAAATATTCAATAATTTTGTCACAGATCATTATGTGACTGAATTCAATGAAAAGAAAATAACAAAAATTACGTAACGGGTGTACGTAACGAATTATGAAATAGTACTTGTCCGTAGATTAAATAATGGAAGTTAAAGTGTATTCTTATAATAACTACATGTACGTCTCAGGATCTTTCTGTCTCTGAATTCAGTCGTTGTAAATTTCAGCACTTTTTCCCACCCAAGCTGTTAGTCAAAGTCCTTTGAACTTGTCGCCTAGCTAGCCCAGCTATTGCGTCATGTTCTTTTGATGTACTCTAATAAATACACCAGGTAGAACTGGCTGTATTTTAACCACGGTTTATGTCACTGTACTAAAGCAATGAAAACAATGCCCATGGCTAAATTCATTATTTAAATCTAGAGAAGGGAGTGGGCATCATTTCCTGTTGTACTTAATCCCATTGATATTAAACACGAGTAGTGTAATTGATGCGGATTAATGATAAAGAACAATTGGGTACCGGCAATATGATAACTAGTATCGGTAGCTAAAGCCAATATCAAGGTCGAAACAATTGCGGCAACTGGCTTTGATTGTTGTTGGAAACCAAAATACCAATTTTTCAACAACCGGTATAATCAAAGAGAGACACCGAAATGTCAGCTGGTTAAGAATAAATATAGGTGAAGTGTTGACATTACAATTTGCTTTAAACTGAATTGCGAAACTAAAAATCATGGATTACTGATGATCTATGAGTATTGGTAGTCCATCTATATATCTGATTTTAGTGTAGTTTAAACCTAAGGTAATTTATTTGAGAAACTTTGTCAAATACAATTAGAACATATGATTTGGGGGATTCAGTAGAATGCATGATCTACATTATTTTATAAATAATCATAGAACGCTCGAGTTAATATGGATTACATCCCTTTGTAGTATCAATTGGATCAATTAAAAAAAAGCTATGCCGGTAATTGCTCACGTGTGTCCAACATTATACTGTAAAATCAAATATTAATGGACCAGGTATTTCATATCATTGTTTTTTAGGAACAAACAATATGCTTTGAATTAGTACAGTACACTATAGAGTATAGACCAGACCGTAAGTGTGCTATGCGACCCGGTGAAGTTTTTACCGGTAATTGTTTTCTTTTCTTTTCTGTTTGAGAAATAAGAAAAAACACGCAGAATGCAAAATAAATAATGACAAAACTTACAAATATAAATGCAGTCATATTATTTTACGACAATTTATTGACATAGTAATTTAACAATAATTTGTACTTCTATGTGACCTGTTTTCGATTATGCCGATTATAGAGCAATATCAATAGCATACCGGATACTGTAATCCATATATAAGTCGATGCAATTTCAAAGACGAAATCCATATATAAGTCGATTCAGAGTATAAGACGAAGACCGAACTTTCAAGTAAAAAAGTCTCGACTTATACGCCGGAAAATACGGTACTATAAATAAAGCATTATTATTATTGTTATTATTATTATTATTATTATTATTATTATTATTATTATTATTATTATTATTATTCTCTACCTTTATCAGACATTGTAGATAGCTTAAAGTGAGAAAGAAGATACTGATTTTGGCCTTGAAAATTGTTTCAGCACAAATTGTTTCCAAACTTCATGGTGGCTTGCACTTGGGGTAAAGAAAAGAGCAAACACCATGGTGATTAAAAGGTCAAGGGTCAAGATCACTGCTGCTCAAAATGAAAAGAAATGGTTTCAGCACAAAAGGTTTGATTTTTGATGCCATAACTTCTCAAAAATACACTTGAGTAAATGGGAGGTATATTACTAGTAACTGTGGGGTTAAAAAAGTGTGTGTGTGCGTGTCTGTGTGCGTGAGTGCACACATGCATGCATGTGCACACACATGTGTTCAGTGTCACATTAGGCACAACCTTGGATACATAGGGTTGGATAAGTTTAGGTCTTCTAAAATAAAAATTAATATAAAAGACAAAAAAAGTAAAATCCTTGGAGAACAATTTTTTTTATTATTATATAGATAATACTCTTTACAACATCCAAGGTGTTTCCGAGTCACTGGGTGTTCTGAAGTGCTCACTGTTATGGATCACTGCCATTTCACCTCTGTGTGAGTTTGAACCTCGGATTTGGCCAGTGTGGACTTGCTAATAGCTCGATGGTCATTGGTTCTAACCAGGGTTTTCCCTGGTTCTTCCTCCACCATTACAAATACTGGCTGCCATGTATAGCCTTTCTTGTGCTGAAAAACTCTACAACAACATCTAAGGCTTTATCAGCTGGAACTCTGTACCAGGATAAATTGTGACCGCTTCTGTGTCAGTGGATTATGACAATAACAATTTCAGTTCTAAACTTTATACCATAACCAAAATTTTTGAATGTCTGGCAGTTAAAGTAAGGAAGAGGCTTAGTAAGTTTAAGATAATTCAAGACTTTGCAAGTTTACCAAAACTCTTGGTCTTTGAGATCCATCAGTCAATAATCTTGAGTCAACCATCATGTACTTGTGTCTGGAGTGAATTCCTGGTTTGGACAGTAGAGCATCTGACTTTTTGAGCAACTTGGGTTGTTTTTGTATCCCTTTGGTCTCATAATTTTCTCATGCCTTGACTGAAGCATAGTGTTGGTGTAATTATTTACAGACTGATATTTTTTTTGTATATATATATATAAGAACCTTTATAAGTGAAAATGCTGCCTTATACAAAAACAAAATCAGAATTGATCATTTATAAATTTAAGTATCCAAGAAAGGTTACTTTTTTTAAATTACAAACCATGAAAATCAATACCATTGAAAAGATGAAAATCAATACCATTGAATAGATAAAAATCAATACCATTGAATAGATAAAAATCAATACCATTGAATAGATAAATTTAGTTTTGTCTCTGTTAACACATTAACCCATGGAGGTGTTTGCTGTTTTCGCATGAAATGCCAGTAGGAAACACATTTTGGGGACTATTTCTGAATACATCCTAATACATTGACTTCCGAGCAGTATTCCATTAGACCAATGCCTAGTTGTGCAAAAAAAGTTTTCCATTGGTTAGTTTGCTGTCGGATGTTCAGTATGATTGTAATGTTGCAAAATAGTCTTATTTTGCCATCATCCATTGCAATATTCTTTGTTGCAGACTTTAAAAGAAAAATATTGGAATTTAAAGGTTTACCACTGTATAAGGAAATTTGCAAATTATTCAGGCAGTTATTAACAAGGAAATACTCTCATAATTCCCTGTCTTACAAAATGTGGTAATCATGCAAGTTAACATTTTCATCCATGTCTTCAGAGTAATCCAAGGTATTCTTTTGAAAATGTATGTAAGATCATTTATGAATAAAATTAGGATTTGGCTTTGGTTTTCATGATTGATTGATTGATTGATATTTAACGGCGCTCCAGCACTTTTAGACTATTTAGCGCCATACAACAGGTTGTATTTAAACATAGTTAAAAATACTAAAGGTTTAATATCGACCTGCAATATAAAAAACCAAATAGTTCAATATAAAATGATAAGTTGTTGGTAACAGTAAAATATGAAGCTTCCCAATCAGTGGGAGATGTAAATGGTGTATGTTGATGAAAAGATGTTGCAAAATAATGGGCGGTATTTGCATTAAATAAAAATGCACTAGGTGATGACATAAAAGTTAAAGTTTAAGATAAAGATTTACTTCCTTCAGGAAATCAAAAATACAAGTGATAGATACAGTATCAGAAAGTTCCTTCATGTCATGTACATTATAGTACTTATCACGTGTAGGTTGCAGGTCGGAACACTCGGTCATAAAGTGTTTAACAGTGAATAGTTCATTGCAAGAGACGCACTCTGGTGGATCTTCACCTTTTAGTATGTGGGAGTGGGTTATGTATGAATGACCGATTCTGATTCTTGCAATGAGTCTCCTCCCTACGGATAGTTCTGTAGGAAGGAGTCCATTCCCCCAGGTTTGGTTTGATGGCCTGAAGTTTGTTGTTGACAGCATGATCCCATGACGTTTGCCACTTCTGATGCAGGTACCTTTTGATACAAGGTTTAAAATCAGTAAACGGTAATTTAAAATCTGATGGTTCTTGGGATAGAGCCATCTTAGCAGCCCGGTCTGCTTCTTCATTACGTCTAATACCAATATGGCTAGGTATCCAACAGTATACCATATTGTAGGAGGTACTCCGAGTTTTTGACGAGTATATTGACTATTAATGGATTATCCAGTTTTTTTATTGTGTAGTGACTGAAGCACTGATAAAGAGTCACAGAAGATAATGGTATTTGAAATGCGTTTCTCTTCGATAAATTTCAGAGCAAGGTCTATTGCTCTGATTTCCGCTGAAAATATGGATGCATCATTTGGCAAGCGCACTTTGGTTATGTGCTTGCCACTAACGAAGGCTGCAGCATCCTTTTCATCAACCTTTGATCCATCAGTATAAAATTTAGTGTAATTTGTAAAATCGTTGAGAAGTTCATGATAAGAGTTCAGAAATATGGAAGGGTTTGTCTCAGATTTATTCCCATCGTGTAACGTAAAAATCACTTTGGGTTGCTTAAGGAGCCAAGGTGGCTTTGGTTTTCAGTTTATTTCTTGTTTATTATTTCCATTTTTTCCCAGATGGACAGTATAAAAGCTTTGTACGTGATTTAGTTGCTCTTGATTCTGACCTTTGCATAGGCTTCATATTTAGTAGCAGAATATGTTTGTCATTTTAGGAGTGTGGGGAGAAGGGGCAGTAAGTAAAATGGGAATGCCACATGCAGAACAGAAATCATGTTATCTATGTTAGCATGTTGTATGACCATCCATAAATCATGCCATTCTATGTTAGCACATTGTCAGGACATCCATTAATCATGCCATTCTATGTTAGCATGTTGTCTGGCCATCCATAAATCATACCATTATATGTTAGCATGTTGTCTGGCCGTCCCGAATGCCATTCTATATTAGTATGTTGTCAGGCCATCCATAAATGCATTATACTTTAGCATGTTGTCAGGCCATCTAGAAATCATGCCATTCTATGTTACATGCTGTCAGACCTTCCATAAATCATGCCATTCTATGTTAGCATGTTGTCAGGACATCCATTAATCATGCCATTCTATGTTAGCATGTTGTCAGGCCATCCATAAATCATGCCATTTTATGTTAGCATGTTGTCTGGCCATCCCGAAATGCCATTCTATTTTAGTATGTTGTCAGGCCATCCATAAATGCATTATACTTTAGCATGTTGTCAGGACATCCAGAAATCGTGCCATTCTATGTTACATGCTGTCAGACCATCCATAAATCATGCCATTCTATGTTAGCATGTTGTCAGGACATCCATAAATCATGCCATTCTATGTTAGCATGTTGTCTGGCTTTCCATAAATCATGTCATTATATGTTACATGTTGTCTGGCCATCCAGAGATCATGCCATTCTATGTTAGCATATTGTCAGGCCATCCAGAGATCATGCCATTCTATGTTAGCATGTTGTCTGGCCATCCAGAGATCATGCCATTCTATGTTAGCATATTGTCAGGCCATCCAGAGATCATGCCATTCTATGTTAGCATGTTGTCAGGCCATCTGGAAATCATTTTGTTATGTTAGCATGTTGTCAGGCCATTCATAAATCATGCCATTCTATGTTACATGTTGTCAGACCACCCAGAAATCATGCCATTCTATATGTTAGCATGTTGTCAGGCCATTCATAAATCATGCCATTCTATGTTACATGTTGTCAGACCACCCAGAAATCATGCCATTCTATATGTTAGCATGTTGTTAGGCCATCCATAAAACATGCCATTATGTTAGCATGTTGTCAGGCCATTCATAAATCATGCATTCTATGTTAGCATGTTGTCTGGCCATCCATAAATCATGCCATTATATGTTAGAATGTTGTCTGGCCATCCATAAGTCATGCCATTATATATTAGCATGTTGTCTGGCCATCCATATTGTCAGGGGGACACTATTTTGAAGTTTAATAGGGGCTTTATGGGTAATATTGAAGTAACAAATGCCAGTATCCAATACAGGTGTCAACACTTTATCAATACAAATCAACTATATAAACATGAGCATGTGCTTTTTGTCTTTCAATTAATCTGTTTCATGGCTAAAAATCATGAAAACTGTGGGTTGGTTTGTAATAAATTACAATATAGAGAATTAATCTAAATATTCTATTTAGTGTGATACATTTTCAATTTAGTGTGATAAATATTCAATCCAATGTGTTAAATATTTAATATAGTGTGATAAATATTCAATTTAGTGTGATAAATATTCAATTCAGCATGTTAAATATTCATTTTACCGTATATATTCGCATATAAGCCCATTCACGTATAAGCCGATCCCCACTCCCGCCCCCAAACTGAATTGGTAAAACTGTTATAAAGTGCATGACCCTCGTATAAGCTGACCCATAATTTCTAAACTACCGGTAGATCACAATATGCACAAAGTGAGTTTTGAATATATTTATTTAGGCAAATCGCGTTATTAAATAAAATGAAAGTAAAAAAGCTAACTTATATGTTGAAATAAAAACAATTCTAAAGTGTTAAGTCTTAATGGAAATTTAATTAATCCTCATTCTAAAATCATGAATAATAAAAGTTCAATTACTTTTAGAATCCTTCAAAATCGAGCTCTGTATCAGACTTGCCAAACAGTTCACGAAACTCGGCTTCTGTTACGGGCGTGCTTTCATCATATACATCATCATTGTCATCATGATCATCTGATAGTCCGGTTCTTAAAATGAGAACACCACCTGGCTGATGCAACAAATTTCGAATCTGCCAACTTATATTTATAACTTTTTGCCATCTGCATAGCACGTAGACGAATTGCTGCCATTGCTGTACTTGCTTATCGTTCACAAAAAAATTCTTGTGCTGCAGCACAGTTGTTATTTGCTTCTGCATATTCAGTAATGTTACATTTGAATGCTGCATCATAAGCAGAACACATTCTTTTACTTCCAATACTATTCATTTTATCTGATAGAATTAAATATAAACTTCTAGAGAGATTAAACTGAGATAATTTCTTATAGTGGTAGTATACTATTTATATACCTTATCCTGTAATTATTTCCATGTGTGGTTGGTTATCAATTTGTATTTGATAATTATTTATCATTTTTGTTTATTTGTGTGGGTTTTTTTTAAACTACAAGTAGTGTGATTCAATTGATCAAAATATGATTGGTTTCAGCGCGTACTTTATTCAAGTATTGTGACAGTTTATAACTTTGAGCAGAAACCATTCCCACTACCATATCTCATTAAACAATACATCTGAGAGTCGGCATGTATTAGTAAAGTCATTGGCATTGTGCAACAAAATAAACCTATTATCCCCGAGGCATTTACCACAGATTAAGCATATGGTAGCTATGGTACAACACTCTACCGCTAACAATCCACTTTGCTTTACAAACAATTAAACAACAGTAGTATATAAACTGTGGCTGCTGATTACTTCTAAAACACCTGTCAAAGACATCCCACAGATTATATTGTTTTACAATTATTCATGCTGACTTGTATATTCAATGTTATTTACCCTTCCTAAGTGTGCGCACAACGAACCTCTATGGAGCCTCTCACTTTTGTTCCTATAAGACTATCGTACATGTATTTCTACTCTTGATCATAATGTTTGTCGTACATGTATATACATTCAGTATCGTAATTCTTTTATTGTATTACATAGATTCTTTTCATATTTACATAGAAATAAGCTAGCGTGCATTTGTACGATACTGTAGAGTTTAATGATTACTGATTAGCTGAGGATTTAATACTTGACTAGAGATTACTAATATGGTGGTTCTTTTTGGAAAATACACATATTTCCGTGGTTGAAATAACACGTATGGCTGTATTTTCTGGTGGATGGACATCTGTCAAATAGATGTCAAGTACGTTAAAACATGTTTTTCATTCATTATCCAACCCTTTAAGTTAGAAAAAAAAATATTTGTTTCACTTCACGACAGGACAAATCTTATGAGCCATGTGGCATCATTAGGCATGTGATCTCATCTTCGGCGATTGACAGAAACAATAAATACTGGAAATCAAGGGAAAAAAGCAGTATAAATTTCAGACTTGGACCTTGACCCGCAAATAAGCCGACCCCCCCTTTCTTCCAGGCCTTATTTTTTCCTAAATTGTTTGGCTTATACACGAGTATATACAGTAGTATGATAAATATTCAATTCAGTGTGTTAAATATTCAATTTAGTGTAATAAATATTCAATTTAGTGTGATAAATATTTAATTTAGTTTGATAAATATTCAATTTGGTGTGATAAATATTCAATCCAATGTGTTAAATATTCAATTCAGTGTGTTAAATATTCAATTTAGTGTGATAAATATTTAATTTATTTTGATAAATATTCAATTTGGTGTGATAAATATTTAATTCAGTGTGTTAAATATTCAATTTAGCTGATAAATATTAAAATACTACTTAATTGGCTAACAATAATTAGTGTGACTTCATAATTCCTTTAAAGACTTCTGTGGTGGAGATCATTGTGCTAATTTGCATAGGTAAAATTCCCAAAATCGGAAAACCCCAAAAGTTAAAATAAAAATATGCAAGACATGTGTTAAAGAACAAAAGTTATTACATCATTGTCTTGAATGAAAAATGTATAAAAGATTGTTGGCAAATTTGTAAATGGTGGCAAAATTTTGTTGAAGTCGGATTTTATTTTATATTTAAACCACAAAGCATAATTAAAATATTTTATCTGTCAGTTGTTGCAATAGTGTTCAGGTGTGTTGAATTTTTAAGGTAATTCAGGAAGAAATAAGTGTCACTTTTTGGATCATGTGTAATGACCCCTTTGAGTTCGTAAAGCACACTTTATAGTGTCTAAAACAAACCCAACACTGCTCAGATCCAACACTGCTCAAACCCAACACTGCTCAGGAATATTGTAGGTATTCTCTATGATAATTGGCTGTATTAACTGCCCAAAGGATTTTGAGAGTTAATTAAAAGCAGGATGTTTTTACTGTTTATACATGCTACTTATTATGGGTATATCTTGAGGTGGTGTATTTTATTCTCAGAAGATTTCTGATAATTGTGTTTTTCAAAACAGGACTGTCAGGGAATTTGGGAGTAAAAGATTGTGCTTTAAGTTTGACATGGTGTTATGGCAGTAGTTAAGGTATTGGACTTGTCAGTAGGAGATTGCAGGTTTGATCCAAACAATAAGAGATCAGCCTGAAATGGTTATAGTTATTGGGCAGGGTACAATTTACTTGCCACTGCATTATAGTTTGGCTTTGGTGAGACTGGTGCTATGCAAGTGTTGCTTTGCCATGACTTGAACCCATTTCTCCAGTTCCATCAAGCAGAGATCAAATTTAACTACCCACCATGAGGGATGGAACAGCCCCTTCTCCAGTCCTTTAGGGCTGACAGCAAGTTGCATCCTCCTATGAAGGATGAGCTGTAACCAGTTCAGTCCAGATGGTAGTGAAAGTCACACTCTCAGCTTAGGGGGAATAATAGTTCCCTCTGCTGGCATATAGTTCAGTATTGGCTGAGAGTGAGTTGCACCAATCCAACCTTGATGGAAGAGCAGCACCCTTTCAATTCCTGAAGCAGGATCAAGGAAACAGGATCAAGGAAACAGAATCAAGGAAACAGGATCAAGCCACACAGAAAATATAGTGCTAAAATTCAAGCCCAACAGAGTTGCTATATTGGTCACAAAACAGAGGCTGTGCATCAGTCACCAGTCACTAGTGATTGGAAACAACTTTGTATGGCAATGGGGCCAAGGCCACCCCCCCCCCCTTCAAACCCATGATCTCCTGCATCCAAGGTGGACATTCTAACCACTTGAACCACCGGAGTGGTCATCAGTCCTTCTTGATTCTCAGGTTTTTAGTAGCATCAGTTTTGTTCATGATCATGTACATGTACCTTGAATAAAGTTTATGGAGGGTTTTCATTTAGGATGTGGAAAAGTCTCATTGATTTGGGATTCTAAAAGTTAAAGGTCAAGTTGATTGTGGCTCAAAGAAACATTAGTATTTTTAGAATAGAATGTTTTTCAAGAGGATGTTAGTTGAGCAAACTTTGTGAATGGCTTACTCTTAAGGTAATCAATTCTAACTGTCCAAAGTCATATATATGGTAAATCTAATAAAAAAGAAATGGATTCTTCTCATTCAGTTTGATTCAAGAGTGCATACTTTGAGAAAAAGATAGATGTCATGGAAACACAGTGGTCAATATCCTCCAATCTGAACCATGACTACTGGTGCCAACCAAAAGAACTAGTTAACATAGAGGTCACCGTACAATATGCTTGACCCAATACTCAGGAGTAGAATAGCAGATCATTAGAAACTAATCTGCCATAATTATTAATAGCAGTCCTTGGTTTCTTGGGTTATTGGACCACAGTGATCTTCACAGTGATATTCATTATATCTGCTATGTTAAAATAACGCCAGGACCACTCCGGTGGCCTTGTGGTTAGAGCATCTGCCTCGGACGTAGGAAGTCGTGGGTTTAATCCCTGGTTAAGTCATACCAAAGACTTCTGATAATGTTACTAACAGCTGCCTCAATTAAAGCGCTCAGCATTAAGAGGTTAGTGTTGGAACTGGTTGGCCTGGTGTCAGGATATTGTGACTGGGTGGGACGTGATGCTACATGTCTGCAGCATGATGCCCCAGTGCTAGACATCGCTTTAAAATGCCACACTAAAGACATCATAATGATATGACTGAAAATCTGTTAAAACCATGTTAAACAACCAAATCACACACACAAACACACATTGTGCTATTATGTCATCTCTTAACTTTTCCTTTTAGTTCTTCCGCAGATATTCAACAGACTTCTTACATAACTTGCACTTTGGGGTTTTGAGAGCAGCTTATAATTTTTTAGTCAAAAGGTCAAAGGTGAAGGTTACTCGCTGAAAGAGAAAAGATAGTTCTGCACATTAACATTAGTTATATATCACAAACATGGAATAAACTCGTTAAGGAAGAAATCTGTCAATTTGGGGAATAATAGATGAAAGTTCAAGGTTACAGTGACTGGAAGATAAAGGGTTTCTATAGAAATATTTTTGTTCTCCACCATCGTAACCTTCACCAAAGTCTATGGATGATTACATGTTGTGTAAAAAATAAGACTTGAACTTGGGTTAAAAAATTGAAAGATCATGGTCTCGTCAAACAATAATTTCCAGAACAGTAAGGTTGTCATTATATCTAATCATATTTCTTGTTGAAACTGGACCCAAACATGTACAATTTGTTAAATCATAATTTTGTTCTACTTAAGTGAATGTTATCAATGTTATCAGATATGTTTCAGTCTCTTTATTATGGCTATTATTGTCATTTTCCATGTAAAGAATCTCTTATGTAAACC
Organism: Unio delphinus; assembly: GCA_029339505.1. NCBI lineage: Eukaryota > Metazoa > Mollusca > Bivalvia > Unionida > Unionidae > Unio > Unio delphinus. The sequence goes on along the minus strand of JAQISU010000106.1, from coordinate 14,219,013 downwards.
AAAAATGTTCCTTCAGTGATTTTTTAAAACCATGTTTCTTGATAGATCCTGGAACTGAAGTCATTATGGGAACATTGCAGTTCAGAGCGTGTGGTTGTGGCAACCACTTCCTGTCAGGCTCTTGTGGAATTGGTGTACGGTGGTTATGCAGAGTTTACCTATATTCTGAATGGGTTTCTTAACCAGGTCCCAACTGCCAGGTAAGCATCTTCTTATATATGTTCTGTAAATCAAGTTAAATATTTTTAAATTGATTTTTTTTCTACTTTTAAATTACTTCAATAAATAAATTAAGATTTTTGAAGCATGAGTGATGGAAATGAATGGTCTAGACTCTTTGAAGAGAAAAAAGATCAAATTATTTGTATTTCTATTCATTTTCTTTCCAGATTTATTAATATTACTTGCTTTATTATCTTTCATTTTTCTTGCCTCAAATTTGTTTTTACTACAGTCAATCCATTACAAGTATATTTACAATTTGTCATCTCATTTTAAACAATTTTTTTTACAAATATTTTGCCCATCTTTGGTGCCTCCAAATGGTTTTTATTGGTTATTTATTTGCTCACTTGTAAAGAATGGTATAGAACAAAGTATTATTGCTTTCTGTTTGATAAGTATAAATACTTACCATTTGATAAGTATAAATACCTACCATTTAATAAGTATGAATACCTACCATTTGATAGGTATAAATACTTACCATTTGATGAATATAAATATCTACCATTTGATAAATATAAATACTTACCATTTGATAAGTATAAATATAAATACCTACCATTTGATAAGTATAAATACTTACCATTTGATAAGTATAAATATAAATACCTACCATTTGATAAGTATAATACTTACCATTTGACAAGTATAAATACTTACCATTTGATTAGTATAAATACTTACCATTTGATAAATATAAATACTTACCATTTGATAAGTATAAATACCTACCATTTGATAAGTATGAATACTTACCATTTGATAAGTCCATGGAATAATCCTGTCTCAGATGAACCATCATTTAATAATTTTGACAGTGACATTGGTGGCATTACATCATTGATCTTTAGTTTGAAAATAACACCAATCTGTTGAAGAGTGCCAGCACTGTTGCTAAGAATATAATAAAAGACTATCCAGTGAGTGTTTACTATTTTTGTAAATTTAATTATGTTCAGGGTCTATACATGTATGTCTATACATATGTCTGTGTTCATGGTGGATCCATGAAAGGTGGGTATGGCCAATACAAGTGTGCTAACCCAATTCAGGAGAACTGTGTGCTGTCTATACGTATGTGTGCGGGTTTCACATGCTATCTGCCAGTCTGTTCATCTACATGGATATGGAAGATAATGTAAACATCAAGGCCGTACAAAGGCAAAACTGCTAATTTGTAAATTTGTGGGCATGGTGGTTCCATGAAGGGTGTGAGCAGTCTATACAAGTGTGGTCCAATCCAAGAATTTGAGATAACTGTATGGTTTGTCAGTGGACACATTTGCAAAGTTTTTACAAATATTTATGAATCATACAAATAACTAAGTCATATGTTTGTTCCAATTGATTGTTGTTTCAGTTGAGTACAATTTGGGTCATTTTGATTACACGAGATATGAATCTTATTTTGATTACAGGAGATTTTTTGAATCTTATTTTCATTATATGAGATTATTTGAATATTACTTTAATTACGAGTGATTTTATGAATCTCAGTGTCATACATTTGAATATATGATTTGTTTTGTTTTCTTATTTGTGTCTTTTTGGATTAGAGTAATTGAATGAGACATATATTTTAGAGCATTAAATAATCAATGTAATTGTAGTATATATATATATATATATATATATATATATATATATATATATATATATATATATATATATATATATATATATATATATATATATATATATATATATATATATATATATATAATTTTTTAAAAATATTAACCCATTCCATAAAATTCCATCTTTCATCACATTGTATTGTGTCATAATTTGATCCACGCATCCATTTAGGTCTATCCTGTTAAGAAAACAAACCCCTAATATGTTTGGTTTGATATTGTTTTTCTGTTCTTAGGGGTTATACCATTAAAATCTATTATACTCAAAATTTCATCTCAGCATAAACCATTAATGTTCGGTAATGGAATATTAGTCATGTTCTTCGATTTTTATTTTCAGTAATGACTTTTTGATAATAGGTCTCTTTAGCCTGTGTAACAGGTTTTATTAAAACAATTTTATTTCCTAAAATTGTATACTATAGCAGCCAAATAATTCTGGAGTAATTCAGCCTGTGTTTGATGGGCATGCTTTATTCAATGCATTATTAAGGGTCTTGTTGATTGATTACATTTATAAACTTGTCTGTCTATGTACTATCCTTTTTATAATACAGTTGATGGGGAGGTAAAATGATATTGCCACTGAGTCGTACATTTTTCTTAATGTAAATATAAATTACATTCAACTTCTTTCAGTATTCTGGACCACTCCGGTTGCCTAGTTGTTGCAGCATCCGCCGCAGTAGCGGTTAGTCGTGGGTTTGATCCCTGGCCGAGTCATACCAATGACTTACAAAAATTGGTACTGACAGCTGCCTTGCTTGGCGCTCAGCATTAAGAGGCTAGTGTTAGGACTGGGCAGCCTGGTGTCAGGATAATGTGACTGAGTGGGACATCATGCTACATGTCTGCAGCATGATGTCCCAGTGCTAGATATCTCTATAAACTGCCTCACTGTAGACATCGTAGCAATATGACTGAAAAATTGTTAAAGTTATGTTAAAAATCTTAATCACACACACACACACACACACACACACACACACACACACAAATTCCCCTGAAGCTAAACATGTTTGTACAGAAATTACATTGAATATGAGTTTTAGCAATCAAATTGGTGGTGATGAAGGTGTGTCCTCTCTGCCCATCTATCTACATTAAGCACAGCACCAATCCAAAATGCTCAAACTCAATTCAGGTCAAATATTTGCTCATACTGAATTGAATGCTCATATATAAAATAATAAAAAATAATAATTCACAAGAAAATGCTGAAGGTAATATAATATCTTTAAAATGGCTCCTATAATATTAACCTGCACATGCGCCAATTCTGACGCAGTTCAGAATTCACTAACTATTACATCCATTCTTTAAGTACCACTTTAAGACTTTCAGAAAGGAAGGCTTGAGAGCTGCCAATTAAGATACATCCTTTCAAAACTAGATAATTGAAGCTTGTAATGCATGAGAAAGGATGCTAATAATAATAATGATAAACTAAACTACATATTAATGGATTTGAATTAGAAACACGCAACTAATAAAACCAGGATGGAGAAGGTGTCATTTTTCCAAAATTTGAATATTTTATATTGATCAGCCTTCAATCCTCCAATTTCTACAACTGTAGACTTTTAAACCAGAAATTTGAATTTTTAATTGTTGTTCAAAATATTGAAATCATAATAACAAAAAGACCTAACTAATGACTTCTCAAAGATATCTCAATGAAAATTGCTTCAGTGCTTTGGACTGTATAATTAGAAGCAGTGTCTTGTGCAACTTCTGTCACTTCCAAATTTATATGAATAGAATGGGAAAAAAAATTGAAATAAAAATACCAAGCTTTGCTTTTAGTGATCATTTATCCTAGATATGCATATAATTGCCCCAAAAATAATTAACTTCAAAAACATTGATGAGGATAGGCTTCTTACAGATCTGCGGATCTGCTTCATGAACCTTTGAGTGATGTTGAATAGGAAACAGGCTGTAATCCTGATCTTGAAAAATGGTACATCTCTTTTATTTTAAAGTTAGAAAACCTTGTTCACCCTGAAAAATAAACTTGACAAATAATGGTGTAAACATAGTTGGTTTACCCTGGGGAAAAAAATGCACAACATTCATGAGGCAAGTTTCGTTAGCGGAAAGGTTGGGTTAATTATAAATACTTGAAAAAGAAAATAAAATGTGATGGAGGAGGCAGAAATAAATTTTTACATCATCATTATCATCATCATCATCATCAGCAGCAGCAGCAGCATCCCAACATTTTGTTAGGGCACCATAGTCAACTTTACAGCCAAATTCTCTCCATCTTTCCCTGTTTTCTATTGCCGTTTGGGAATCTCCAATTTCCCATGCCTGTCCTTTCCTAGATGTTGTCTTTCCACCTCTTTTTCTGTCTGCCTTTTCTTCTGCACCCAAGTTCTTGCTATAGCATCTCATTTCGAAGGTTCAAATTAAATCTTTTTTTGTAGACCTGCTGTTAGTGTCCATGTTTTACAAGTATACAAAAAGATGGATATGATAATCGAGTGCATCAGCCATATTTTGGAACAAAAATAATAAGTGTTGGTATCTTTCCATATTGGTCTCAACCTTGTTATTGTTGCTGTTGTCTGGACAATCCTGCAAAGCAGTTCTGGTTTGGAGCCCTTATATGTGATAATTGATCCCAAGCACTTGAAACTTAATTGTGACGCTTTCCATTTTGTGTCCTCTGACATTTATTTCTGCACTGATGCTGTTGGTTATAGTTTGTCATCAGTTTTGGTTTTTTAATCTCCTTACCAGAAGCAAGTAATAAAAAATATTAATCTATTACAGAAGTACAACAGTAAAACCTGTCTTAAGAGACCACTTCTACTGCAAAATCATTGCAAGAAATTGTTTACATTAAACCCAACAAGCATTCGATTTTCCAAAATATAAATTAATCTCCCTAAACTGTAAAATCAAATAAAGTGAAAGAAATAATTATAACTTATATTGTATGAATTATGAGAGTATTATCCTGAATGTACTATCAATTTCATAGTAATCCAGAAATGATCCAGAAGTATTCCAAATTAAGGTTCTAATGTGCTCATATGCTATTCTTGCACCACTGATAGAACACAGTTCTAAAAATGCAAGTTTTTACATCAAGGTAAATTCCATGAAAGTAGGATATCTCTAAAGTCCTTTAAAGTTTCATATATCAGTTATCCAATTGTCCATGAATAATTTCACTATTTGATTCAGCATGCTACTGTCTATTTAGACTGAATGTATTGCAGTGCAATTTCAATGAACAAATTATAAATAAATCAAATTTCCTTTCATCTCTTACAGGACTGAATATAACTTGAAGAATTAATAATGCAGTGCTTTAAATCTGAATCACTAAAAAGATTTGCAAATATTTAAATCATTTTTTCAAAATGTTTTGGCCATCAACAATACTGTTATTCAATAAGTGGCAGACGCAACCTATTCACAGTAATCCTGAGAATCACATGTACTCTTCTTGTTACTAGCCCACCATAGAATTAAAGAATTAGATAATAAATGTCACTAATCCAGATAACTTAACTAAAAACTATAATATTGAATAATGTAAAATACAAATATCTGTTACAAAATGCAGAAGTTTTTAACAAATGAACTTTCATGTAAGCTTTGTGAGGAAAATTTTACTCTGAAAATTTTAAGGAAAACTTGAATGCAAGTTCTATTTTAAAGGTCTGTTATGACCTTTGATTGTTGAAACTTTCAGTAATATGTAACTGATAATTATTCTAAGTATTGAGACAAATGAATATCAAGACCTATTTAACTGATAATTAATCTAAGATTGAGACAAATGAATATCGAGACCTATTTAACTGATAATTAATCAAAGTATTGAGACAAATGAATATCAAGACCTATTTATATGGACTCGAGTAAGAAAGGAGTAAAGGGTGATCCCTGTAACTTCAGGACATTTTCAGTCTTACATTACCTTGTTGGCTAATAAGACCAAGTTAAATACCATCCAGACCAAGTTAAATACCATCCAGACCAAGTTAAATACCATTTAGACCATGTTAAATACCATCCAGACCAAGTTAAATACCATACAGACCAAGCTATCAAACCAAGTTAAATACCCTTCAAACCACTTTAAATATGTTCCAAAATAAATTAACATGGGTTTCAGAATTTTTAAACAAATTTTCAAGGAATGTAGAGATCAACGAAATTGTATTTTCTGTTTGCAATGTGTTGGAGTATGAGTCTCACTTTGTATTAGAATGCTACTGTTATTTGCCCATAGGAAAGAAGTATGTGAACTCTTAATGTTTGAAAGGCCCAAGTGTGCTGGAATTCATTAAGTTAATAAATGTCATGAAATTGACTGAAAGTTAAAAAAAAATAATGAATTTTGTCCAGTCAGTGCATTCTGATTGTAATAATATGATTAATATTACTTAAAATGACATAAAATTAATTATTATTTATATTATTATTATTATTATTATTATTATTATTATTATTATTATTATTATTATTTCCTTTTATATAACTTTTTTTTAATTTTGTCTGTATTTGATTAGCTGTTTAATACATGCCTTACTGTTGGTGATATTTCTTGTGATACTGCTATATGTAATAAGAAAAGTGTTTTCAAATACTGTGTTCAAATACTGATATGACTGAATTTTAAAAAAAGCTACATTAAAAGTCCAAATTGCACACACACACACACACACGCACGCACACACACACACACACACACACACACACACACACACACACACACACACACACACACACACACACACACACACACACACACACACACACACACACACACACACACACACACACACACACACACACACACACACACACACACACACACACACACACACACACACACACACACACACACACACACACACACACACACACACACACACACACACACACACACACACACACACACACACACACACACACACACACACACACACACACACACACACACACACACACACACACACACACACACACACACACACACACACACACACACACACACACACACACACACACACACACACACACACACACACACACACACACACACACACACACACACACACACACACACACACACACACACACACACACACACACACACACACACACACACACACACACACACACACACACACACACACACACACACACACACACACACACACACACACACACACACACACACACACACACACACACACACACACACACACACACACACACACACACACACACACACACACACACACACACACACACACACACACACACACACACACACACACACACACCGTTAATGACCCATTTTGTCTTCTTAAAGAGCTTGTATTTAAGCACATGTATGTGTTTCAACAAACATTCTATTTGTATTTTATAGGTGACACATTAACATATAATTATTTTGTCTTGTACTTCATACATTTGCAGGTCTGTATAATTATGTTTCTGCATATTTCTGTATTTACATATTTCTGTGTGTATTTACATGTTTCTGTGTATATTTACATATTTCTGTGTGTATTTACATATTTCTGTGTGTATTTACATATTTCTGTATTTACATATTTCTGTATTTACATATTTCTGTGTGTATTTACATATTTCTGTATTTACATATTTCTGTATTTACATATTTCTGTGTGTATTTACATATTTCTGTATTTACATATTTCTGTGTGTATTTACATATTCATGCATATTTCAGTGATATAGATATTTGAATGATTCTTGCCAACCATATGTGGTGGCCTTACATTTTTGAAATATAAAAGCAAGTAAAGGGACTACAATATGTTGTAACAACAAACATAACGATTTACCTATTTACTGAATGTACATGAAAATACTTATTATTGTTGCTTTATTGTTACCATTATGCTTCTATGATTTACTGGTTTCCTGTCAAACTAATTAGTTACTTTTAACAATAATTTTTTCTTTCAGAAAATTATGCTTTTTTTTTACCTGACAACAGTCATTGATGCCATTTAGCTGGTTTAAAAATTTGATGAATAGATCACAGAATGCTGATGTACTATCTTGAAAATATGCAACTCCCAACAAGGTCAGAGGTTGACATTTTATTGGATCAGGTCAACAAATAAGTCTTGGAAAATGAAAATAAAGTTAGTTTTGCAATTATTAATTTTCTTAATATGAACAAAGGCTTAAATTTGTTTTTAAGATATCACATGCTGAGACACTGCAACACAAACATGTGGTGTGAATACATAGCTAGCATTTATAGTAAGTACGTGGTCCCTGTCTCAATCATAAGTTTGTATGGTTTTTGACAAGTCCAGGAGATGAGCTGTCATACTTCTTTTGTCTTGATAAAGTTTATTTTGTAAGGATTGCACTCTCATTTGATGCTTAGCTGGTCATTCAGACATCTTGACATTTGAGTGAAGACAAACGACAACAATAGATTCTTAAATACAAGTATGTAATTATTTGTATTGATGGAAAATCAGTTGAGTGAAGCTCAAGAATAATGTTTTGTTGGTTTCTGTCTGCAGAGTATGAAAAACAAGGCTGAATGCCTGGTTAGGAATTGATAGGAAAAAGTTCAGTGCTTCATTTATGTAAATTGAATAGCATCAATCATTGTTAATAATTTACCTTAAAAGCTAGACTATTTTTATGGTGAATCAGCTGTGCTTGCAGTGTCAAGTTTTTATTGTTTCCTTGTGTGCCATTTGGGTTATTAAAGCACCAAGTAAGTTTAATTTCAAAATAATCTTTTACATTATATTTTCAGAAATGTTGCAGTTAAAATAAGTTTCCAAGTTTAAAGTCAGTTTGTTTAGCTCTTGTTTAATACAAAATTGGAATTTGGGATTAAAAGTTGTGTTGGTTTTCAGAACTGAGTGGTTTCTTTTTACTGGCAAAAACAAATGAGAGAAGCAACAATTCAGAACTCCATCATAATTGTGATCTTGATGTGATTCTGGTATATAGAAGACTCAGTTTTAAAGGGTTTCACTGTGTATGTATATACACACACTATGTGTGGTAGAAAAGGTAATTTGCAACATTGAGGGTACAAATCAATCATGAATACAGACTAGAGCTGTTCAGTTAGGTCTATAAGGATTATGTTTCTTTGTAGCAAACCTTATTTAACAGTAATTAGTCACAATGTCTAAAATGTTGCTTAGAGCACATTGGAACCATGGCAGTTTGGGCAGCTTCTTCAATCCTCTATAGATGTATTAATAATTCATACGCTTTGGATGCTATTCAATAATTATTGTTTAAGCCAATTAGGGCAACCATAATCACACCTTTCTCCCTTTTTAAATTTATTTTTGCAAATTACAGTGATCAGTTCTATAATAAGGCCCTTTCAATAGGCTTCCATCCCAGAGATGGCCAGAGGTCACTCATCTAGTAAGGCTATTTTGATATATTCATGTGTAAGATGTGTACCAACAAAATAGTCCAAAAAAGGAGAAGTGACAAGTGAAGTCTGAAAGGAGAAGTGATAAGTAGAGAGTAAAATCTGGAAAGTCCAAGAAGGACAAGGCAGTTGAAAAAGGAAGACTCGAGGAAATAGGAAATATTGGAATACGATGGAGAGAAAGTGATGCAATCAGTCATGGACAGTGCGCTTTTTTCAACACTCGTTATGATGATGAAATAATCCAAACTAGACACTGCTATTAAATCCTGTTGATATCATTAAAGTTTAATTGAAATTACCACTATTAATTTGTTTGATTAAATTTGTTGTTTTTCTTGTCTAAAAGTGCTCTTGTTTGCATAATTTCTTCCCAATAATTTTTGTCCAGTTCTCTGTTGATTTTTTATCTTTCAGTCACATCGGGTCATACTATCGAGGGAGGTCATTCTCTAGATAACATAGCTAAATCCAATTAACTACCCCTCTTACTAAGAGGGAGACATTACACTGCTGTTACCTGCTATTGGTTAGTTGGCATTGCACACTAAGGGAGGCGACTTTGAAATCCAATAGATGTCACTAGGACAAGGCTCTGAAATTTTGTAAGATTATAGGTTAACTTAGCAGAACCATGATTTGTGAAGATGGATTAGTCTAAAATGTATCAGTTCCTAATTGTTCTAAAATGTATAAAATCCTGATTGTTCTAAAACTTGTAAGCCATCTCGCAATATTATTATTGGCACAGCTCTATATAAAGAATTAGACACAAAAACCTATTTCCGAATGTTTTTTAATATGTCAGTGTAGAAAGTATTGCATTGCACAACTTGTCATTATTGGAACAATTCATCTGGAAACTCTTATTCCATTAAAGTTTTCACCATATCAGCTACATTGGACACTGCTTTATCTGTCATACAAGTCATTTTGCATAAATTTAAAAATATTAAAGTCTGTGCTCTGGCAGAAAGTGTACACAGCTATTTAAAGATTGGACTTGCTTTCAGAAGTGTCAATATATCGTGGTTTAGGTGGACTACAATGGTAAAATTGCTTCTGGTATTTATTAATAAGCAAAAAACTGAGGTTCCAGTCATTATCGGACATACTCATTATTTAAAGTAACATTGCCTTGTGACTGTTAATGGCTGTAAAACACCTTTATTTATTGAAAAATATTAAGTATGAAATTACTGATATTACAGGGACACAAAATAGTTTAGTTTCCGCGATTTTACACTAAGTACCTAATCTTTCCCATTTTGGATTTTACAGTCTATTGGTTTTCTTGTCTCTATTAATTGGTAATGACATCAACAGCATTTCCTGTAATTCCTTGGTTTTTGGGGCAATTTCATGATGGTCACTGCGACATAGGAGGTGGTGTTTACTATGGAATGAAGCTGGCCATTGTGGAACTATGAGTTGGTTTTTATGCTGTCAGTGTCTACTCAGAAGTGAAACAAAAATTAACATGAAAAAACTAGAGGAAACCATGACAACCTTTCTGACATCAGCCAGTTTTTGTTGATTAAAATTTGGAAAGCATAAGGATTGATCACACACACACACAAATGCATTTGGAGTCACTCTTTATCTATCAGAGAATGACTTTTCTGATCAAACCTCATAAGCTCCCTACAAATAAAGCAATGCATCAGTTCGGATAATAAAAGCAATCTTGTATGCTAAATTTTAAAGTCAAATTAAAAAATACCACCATTCTTGTTTCTGGAGACTATGTTCAGACAGTATCAGGCTGTGATTTAATCACATTCCAGAAGTTTTAATGAATCAGGGCTTCCAGAAATGCAGAAGAAGCACTTTGAGCATATAACAATAGAGTCAGCCAATTCTTCTCATGCTAGAAGCACTATGAGCATATAACAAAAGAGTCAGTCAATTCTTCTCATGCTAGAAGAAGCACTATGAGCATATAACAATAGAGTCAGTCAATTTTTCTCATGCTAGAAGAAGCACTATGAGTATATAACAATCGAGTCAACCAATTCTTCTCATGCTAGAAGAAGCACTATGAGTATATAACAATAGAGTCAGCCAATTCTTCTCATGCTAGAAGAAGCACTATGAGCACATAACAATAGTCAGTCAATTCTTCTCATGCTAGAAGAAGCACTATGAGCACATAACAATAGTCAGTCAATTCTTCTCATGCTAGAAGAAGCACTATGAGCACATAACAATAGAGTAAGCCAATTCCTCTCATGCTAGAAGAACCACTATGAGCATATGACAATAGAGTAGGCCAATTCTTCTCATGCTAGAAGATATTTTGTGTCAAGCTGATCCTAGGCAAGGTTATGAATTTTTCCATTTTCTCTTTAGTAAATAAAACTTTGAATTCAGTACAAAATCACACAAAATTCTTTGAAATAGAATCAGGACTAATTTCTCCATATATATTGTGTTGCCTTGGAGATTTAATAATTTAAAAACGAATGCATTTTGGGAACAAATTTGATGTCACATTCAACAAATTGTCAGCATAGTAGCCTAATGTCCTGTTGTTACAGTTTAAAGAGCTTCATGAACACACACGGGGATAAATTTAAGGTAATCCCAGAAAGTAAACCAAAGATTGGGAAACTTTTCCAATTCCAACCAAATAAACTTGAAAATTCTGCTAATTTCTTTGCATTGGAATACTACAGAAATCATCTTTCAAATCAGCAGAAGCAAAGAAACAATTTTTGGGGATGAGATCTAAAATCTTTTTAATATGTTTCTTGCTTGTGATGTTCTTACTGAACAAATTCATTGATATGTTTCCAGTTGATATTTTGATATTTTGATTGGAATTTCCGAATTTGTTTGAGTACAGAAGAAAAAAAGTTGGAAAAACAAGGTGATTGTGATCCAAGACAGATGAAACTATTGCTTGGATAGATGACCCTTATTTCATTACTGTTAATGGTTCTATGGAAAAAAAGTGATTGGAGAGTCATGGATTAAAATTCTGTTTGGTCCTCTAGACAGTGGGTAAAATCCATATATCACTTGTGAAACTTCCATATAGTAATAGTACTTATGTTTCCATGCAAAATATATAAACAGTTTTTATTCGAGGCCTCGTTTTTTGGTTACTGGCATAAGCAGGTTAACTCCTGGCATTCTGTTATTGGTACCCATAACTGGTCTGAGCATTGTTGGGTTTACACCAATATCTAGCTGGCTGGCTGTTACCTTGACTGCGTAATGACTTCACCTCCCTTTGCATCACAGCCTCTTCCAAGACTCTTGTAAACCTGCTTGTACATTACTTCCACAAGAGAAAAAAAATGTCACATCTTTTAACTAATTTAGCTATGTTATCTCCATTAAACCATAGATGATATTGGGATATTTAGATGCATATTGCAAAGATGTAAATATTTTCATGTTAAATTTAGACATAAAGTATCTCAGTCAAGGGGCCCCGAGTGGCAGAGTGGTCTAAAGCACTCTCCGTTACAGATCACTGCCATTTCACCTCTGTCTGCATGGGTTCGAGTCTCAGATTCAACCAATGTGGGTATGAGAGAAAGCTTGCCAGTAGCTTCTCATGGGTTGGTGGTTATTTCTGGGGTTTTTCCTGGTTTCTTCCTCAACCATTAATACTGGCCATCAAATATAGCCTATCATGTGCTGAAAAATGGCAATAAACCCTACCACAACAACAACAACATCTTCAATGAAATTACTGATATTGCACTTACACAATGACCCATATTGATGTTTGATGATGGTGTCATGAACCATAATGATGTTTGATCATGATGTCATGAATCATGCTGATGTTTGATTATAGTGTCATGAAGCATAAAGATGTTTGATCATGATGTCATGATCATATTGATGTTTGATCATAACCCATATTGATGTTTGATCATGGTGTCATTAACCATATTGATGTTTGATCATGATGTCATAAACCATATTCATGTTTGATCATAGTGTCATGAAACATAATGATGTTTGATCATTATGTCATGAATCATGTTGATGTTTGATCATGGCATCATGAACCATATTGCTTTTTTTATCATGAACCATATTAATGTTTGATCATGAACCATATTGATGTTTGATCATGGTGTCCTGAACCATATTGATGTTTGATCTTGGTGTCCTGAACCATATTGATGTTTGATCATGGTGTCCTGAACCATATTGATGTTTGATCATGGTGTCATGAACCATATGGATGTTTGATCATGATGTCATAAACCATATTGATGTTTGATCATAGTGTCATGAAACATAATGATGTTTGATCATTATGTCATGAATCATGTTGATGTTTGATCATGGCATCATGAACCATATTGCTTTTTTATCATGAACCATATTAATGTTTGATCATGAACCATATTGATGTTTGATCATGGTGTCCTGAACCATATTGATGTTTGATCATGGTGTCCTGAACCATATTGATGTTTGATCATGGTGTCATGAACCATATTGATGTTTGATCATGATGTCATAAACCATATTGATGTTTGATCATGTTGTCATGAACCATATTGATGTTTGATCATGGTGTCATGAACCATATTGATGTTTGATCATGGTGTCATGAACCATATTGATGTTTGATCATAAGCCATATTCATTCTTGATCATGGTGTCATGAACCTTATTGATGTTTGATTATGATGTCCTGAACCATATTAATGTTTGATCATGGTGTCCTGAACCATATTGATGTTTGATCATGGTGTCATGAACATATTGATGTTTGATCATGATGTCATAAACCATATTGATATTTGATCATGGTGTCATGAACCATATTGATGTTTGATCATGATGTCATAAACTATATTAATGTTTGATCATGGTGTCATGAACCTTATTGATGTTTGATCATGGTGTCCTGAACCATATTGATGTTTGATCATGATGTCAGAAACCATATTGATGTTTGATCATGGTGTCATGAACCATATTGATGTTTGGTCATGATGTCATGAACCATATTGATGTTTGATCATGGTGTCATGAACCATATTGATGTTTAATCATGGTGTCATGAACCATATTGATGTTTGATGGTAAGCCATATTCATTCTTAATCATGGTGTCATGAACCTTATTGATATTTGATTATGATGTCCTGAATCATATTAATGTTTGATCATGGTCTCATGAACCATATTGATGTTTGATTATTATGTCCTGAACCAAATTAATCTTTGATCATGGTGTCATGAACCATATTTATGTTTGATCATGGTGTCATGAACCTTGTTGATGTTTGATCATGGTGTCATGAACCATATTGATGTTTGATCATGATGTCATAAACCATATTGATCTTTAATCATGGTGTCATGAACCATACTGAAGTTTGATCATGGTGTCATGAACCATATTGATGTTTGATCATGATGTCATAAACCATATTGATGTTTGATCATGGTGTCATGAACCATATTGATGTTTGATCATGGTGTCATGAACCATATTGATGTTTGATCATGGTGTCATGAACCATATTGATGTTTGATCATAAGCCATATTCATTCTTGATCATGGTGTCATGAACCTTATTGATGTTTGATTATGATGTCCTGAACCATATTAATGTTTGATCATGGTGTCCTGAACCATATTGATGTTTGATCATGATGTCCTGAACCAAATTGATGTTTGATCATGATGTCATAAACCATATTGATGTTTGATCATGGTGTCATGAACCATATTGATGTTTGATCATGATGTCATAAACTATATTGGTGTTTGATCATGGTGTCATGAACCATATTGATGTTTGATCATGGTGTCCTGAACCATATTGATGTTTGATCATGATGTCATAAACCATATTGATGTTTGATCATGGTGTCATGAACCATATTGATGTTTGGTCATGATGTCATAAACAATATTGATGTTTGATCATGGTGTCATGAACCATATTGATGTTTGATCATGGTGTTATGAACCATATTGATGTTTGATGGTAAGCCATATTCATTCTTAATCATGGTGTTATGAACTCTATTGATATTTGATTTTGTTGTCCTGAATCATATTAATGTTTGATCATGGTCTCATGAACCATATTGATGTTTGATTATTATGTCCTGAACCAAATTAATGTTTGATAATGGTGTCATGAACCGTATTTATGTTTGATCATGGTGTCATGAACCATATTGATGTTTGATCATGATGTCATAAACCATATTGATGTTTAATCATGGTGTCATGAACCATACTGAAGTTTGATCATGATGTCATAAACCATATTGATGTTTGATCATGGTGTTATGAACCATATTGATGTTTGATCATGGTCTCATGAACCATATTGATATTTGATCATGATGTCATAAACCATATTGATGTTTAATCATGGTGTCATGAACCAAATTGATGTTTGATCATGATGTCATAAACCATATTGATGTTTGATCATGGTGTCATGAACCATATTGATGTTTGATCATGGTCTCATGAACCATATTGATGTTTGATCATGTCATAAACCATATTGATGTTTGATCATGGTGTCATGAACCATATTGAAGTTTGATCATGATGTCTTAAACCATATTGATGTTTGATCACGGTGTCATGAACCATATTGATGTTTGATCATGGTGTCATGAACCATATTGATGTTTGATCATGGTGTGATTAACCATATTGATGTTTGATCATAAGCCATATTCATTCTTGATCATGGTGTCATGAACCTTATTGATGTTTGATTATGATGTCCTGAACCATATTTTGTTTGATCATGGTGTCCTGAACCATATTGATATTTGATCATGGTGTCATGAACCATTTTGATGTTTGATTATTATGTCCTGAACCAAATTAATGTTTGATCATGGTGTCATGAACCATATTTATGTTTGATCATGGTGTCATGAACCATATTGATGTTTGATCATGATGTCATAAACCATATTGATGTTTGATCATGGTGTCATGAACCATATTGAAGTTTGATGATGATGTCATAAACCATATTGATTTTTGATCACGGTGTCATGAACCATATTGATGTTTGATCATGGTGTCATGAACCATATTGATGTTTGATCACGGTGTCATGAACTATATTGATGTTTGATCATAAGCCATATTCATTCTTTATCATGGTGTCATGAACCTTGTTGATGTTTGATTATGATGTCCTGAACCATATTAATGTTTGATCATGGTGTCCTGAACCATATTGATGTTTGATCATGGTGTCATGAA
This sequence comes from Unio delphinus, assembly GCA_029339505.1. Taxonomy (NCBI): domain Eukaryota; kingdom Metazoa; phylum Mollusca; class Bivalvia; order Unionida; family Unionidae; genus Unio; species Unio delphinus. Next base: position 14,202,492 of record JAQISU010000106.1, on the reverse strand, counting down.
CCATATTGATGTTTGATCATGATGCCATAAACCATATTGATATTTGATCATGGTGTCATGAACCATATTGATGTTTGATCATGATGTCATAAACTATATTGGTGTTTGATCATGGTGTCATGAACCATATTGATGTTTGATCATGGTGTCATGAACCATATTGATGTTTGATCATGATGTCATAAACCATATTGATGTTTGATCATGGTGTCATGAACCATATTGATGTTTGGTCATGATGTCATAAACAATATTGATGTTTGATCATGGTGTCATGAACCATATTGATGTTTGATCATGGTGTTATGAACCATAATGATGTTTGATGGTAAGCCATATTCATTCTTAATCATGTTGTCATGAACCCTATTGATATTTGATTATGATGTCCTGAATCATATTAATGTTTAATCATGGTCTCATGAACCATATTGATGTTTGATTATTATGTCCTGAACCAAATTAATGTTTGATCATGGTGTCATGAACTATATTTATGTTTGATCATGGTGTCCTGAACCATATTGATGTTTGATCATGGTGTCCTGAACCATATTGATGTTTGATCATGATGTCAGAAACCATATTGATGTTTGATCATGGTGTCATGAACCATATTGATGTTCGGTCATGATGTCATAAACCGTATTGATGTTTGATCATGGTGTCATGAACCATATTGATGTTTGATCATTGTGTTATGAACCATATTGATGTTTGATGGTAAGCCATATTCATTCTTAATCATGGTGTTATGAACTCTATTGATATTTGATTTTGATGTCCTGAATCATATTAATGTTTGATCATGGTGTCATGAACCATATTGATGTTTGATTATTATGTCCTGAACCAAATTAATATTTGATAATGGTGTCATGAACCATATTTATGTTTGATCATGGTGTCATGAACCATATTGATGTTTGATCATGATGTCATAAACCATATTGATGTTTAATCATAGTGTCATGAACCAAATTGATGTTTGATCATGATGTCATAAACCATATTGATATTTGATCATGGTGTCATGAACCATATTGATGTTTGATCATGGTTTCATGAACCATATTGATGTTTGATCATGATGTCATAAACCATATTGATGTTTAATCATGGTGTCATGAACCAAATTGATGTTTGATCATGATGTCATAAACCATATTGATGTTTGATCATGGTGTCCTGAACCATATTGATGTTTGATCATGGTCTCATGAACCATATTGATGTTTGATCATGATGTTATAAACCATATTGATGTTTGATCATGGTGTCATGAACCATATTGAAGTTTGATCATGATGTCTTAAACTGTATTGATGTTTGATCATGGTGTCATGAACCATATTGATGTTTGATCATGGTGTCATGAACCATATTGATGTTTGATCATGGTGTCATTAACCATATTGATGTTTGATCATAAGCCATATTCATTCTTGATCATGGTGTCATGAACCTTATTGATGTTTGATTATGATGTCCTGAACCATATTTTGTTTGATCATGGTGTCCTGAACCATATTGATGTTTGATCATGGTGTCATGAACCATATTGATGTTTGATCATGATGTCATAAACCATATTGATATTTGATCATGGTGTCATGAACCATATTGATGTTTGATTATTATGTCCTGAAGCTAATTAATGTTTGATCATGGTGTCATGAACCATATTTATGTTTGATCATGGTGTCATGAACCATATTGATGTTTGATCATGATGTCATAAACCGTATTGATGTTTAATCATGGTGTCATGAACCAAATTGATGTTTGATCATGATGTCATAAACCATATTAATGTTTGATCATGGTGTCATGAACCATATTGATGTTTGATCATGGTGTCATGAACCATATTGATGTTTGATCATGATGTCATAAACCATTTTGATAATTGATCATGGTGTCATGAACCATATTGAAGTTTGATCATGATGTCATAAACCATATTGATTTTTGATCACGGTGTCATGAACCATATTGATGTTTGATCATGGTGTCATGAACCATATTGATGTTTGATCATGGTGTCATGAACCATATTGATGTTTGATCATAAGCCATATTCATTCTTGGTCATGGTGTCATGAACCTTATTGATGTTTGATTATGATGTCCTGAACCATATTAATGTTTGATCATGGTGTCCTGAACCATATTGATGTTTGATCATGGTGTCATGAACCATATTGATGTTTGATCATGATGTCATAAACCATATTGATATTTGATCATGGTGTCATGAACCATATTGATGTTTGATCATGATGTCATAAACCATATTGGTGTTTGATCATGGTGTCATGAACCATATTGATGTTTGATCATGGTGTCATGAACCATATTGATGTTTGATCATGATGTCATAAACCATATTGATGTTTGATCATGGTGTCATGAACCATATTGATGTTTGGTCATGGTGTTATGAACCATAATGATGTTTGATGGTAAGCCATATTCATTCTTAATCATGGTGTCATGAACGCTATTGATATTTGATTATGATGTCCTGAATCATATTAATGTTTAATCATGGTCTCATGAACCATATTGATGTTTGATTATTATGTCCTGAACCAAATTAATGTTTGATAATGGTGTCCTGAATCATATTGACATTTGATCATGGTTTCATGAACCATATAGATGTTTGATGATAAGCTATACTGATTTTTGATCATGGAGACAGTTGGTCATAGAAATAGTTTCTTGAAAAATCCAAGTTCTATGAGTCTGGTTTTTAGTTCTGCATGGCAGCACATCTTTTAGCAGTATATAAGTAGTGCTGGTCAATATTGAAAAATTACTGTAGGAAGGAAGTATTTGGCACTTAGTGCATATAAAGGAAACAACTGATCCAAGTCTGGTAGTCTTTGACTGGAGTCTTGAAAATATGAGTGAACACCCTGAACTTATGGAAAAACTGGAAAAACTTAATAACTAAAACCACATTGAGATGGATTGTGGCACAGTTAAAAAAAAAATGAAGATTGCAGCCATGACACTTTCCAACATTCTTAATAACTTGACAAGAACAACTTGTCTATTTGATCTTCTATTAGTAATGCATTAGGATATTATTCATGCATTGTTCGTACATGTTACATTTGCAGAAGTCTGTTGTAAGAAAATTAAAACGAAAATCCCAATGTTAGAAATAAAATCTGACTGACCAAGCAAACAAAAAATTAAACAGAATCTTGGTAAGTAACAATGAGTATAAATAAATGGGCAGAACAATTTATAACCAGTCATTACCACAGAGTAAATAAGCATTAAAGCTAAACAATTTATAACCAATCATTACTGCAGTCTGTGATTGCTTTCCAATTAAGTTTAAAATATACGTATTTGAAAACAAAAATGTAATTTGCCTGGCATAGGAATAGAATTTTGGATATATCACCACAACACACAAAATCAGACTTGAACCAAATTGTTTCAAATGACCCTGACCTTGTCTGGAGGGTGGAGGTGTTTGGAAATGAAAGACCACTGTTTATTGGTTCTTTGGTCCAGATATAAAGATGATCCCTCAGAGAATTATGTACTTTTGACCATAGATACAGACTTTACCAAACATAGACAAAAAAAAATCAACTTGAGGAGGAAACATTAGCTTACATTATATATACGTAAAATCTCCAACATTTTTGTCCAGTTTCCAGTAATTTTTGAGCAGATTAGGAGAAGTTACTGGAAATGCATACAAGATAATTCCTCCAAACCATAAATATACACAAAAACCTTAATATTCCACGAAAACCTTAATATTCCACGAAAACCTTAATATTCCACCAAATCCTTAATATTCCACGAAAGTTAGGTCAAATGTAGTGGTCATTCTTGTAGAGCTGTACCAGAAATATGGATTGAGCAGATGCAGTTTGGAGGAAAAAGTCAATGGTGGAAGCCTTTTTGGTCCTACATAGAGTTACAGTGTTTTGTCAATTTGCACAGCTGTTGACCAAGTGATTTGATTTAACGAAACTGCCTGTCTATTATGAAATAATGTGACTGCTTGGAAGCCTGGTACTGTGTAGATCAATGTAGCTGAGTGTAATTATTTATCAATTGTAATATAATCAACACCAGCATTTGTCTTGAGTCTCTTGACCTAGATTAAATGATCATTGACATCAGTTATAAATTATAGGAGTTTATTATAATAAGAAACTAGTTAGATTTGCAACTCGTGAAATAAATAGGTATTTATCATGTACAGTATAAGCCTTTCTTGGGGACACCTGTCGCCAATAGTAACAATCAGTATGTTACTACATTCTCATGTTCTCACAATAGTATACAGTCACTAATCGTGTTAGACACCAATTTCCTGAAACCTTCAATCTACTAAGTACAGTAATTGTTTAGGCTAGAATGAAAATAAAGATATATATCAGTTATTAAAAAAAATTATTTTGTCATGCTGAGAAATTAATTAAATTTGGAAACATTGAAACCAGATTTATTTCTTGAAATAGATATGACTTTATCAGTTCGGGGACCGTGAGTGGCCAAGTGGTCTAAAGCGCTTTCCATTACGGATCACTTCTGTCTCACCTCTGTGTGTATTCGAGTCTAAGATTCGGCTAATGTAGTTATGTGAGAAAGCTTGCCAGTAGCCTCTCATGGGTCAGTGGTTCTTTCCGGTGGTTTTCCCGGGTTCTTCCTCCACCAATAATGCTGGCCACCATGTAAAGCCTATCATTTGCTGAAAAATGGCATTAAACTCAAAAACAACAACAACAACTTTATAATTCATTATTTCTTAATTATTAGCTCTGAAACCTTGATTCTCAGCACATACAATCTTGAATTAAGAAAAGCTAATTACAATTTAAATTAAGAAAAGCTGAGTACAATTAAAATTAAGAAAAGCTAATTACAATTAAATTAAGAAAAGTGAACACTGACCACACTTAGTCGTACCAAACCACATTAGTAATTGATTCCAAAATTGCTGAAAAATATGCATATGTAGCATATCAGCAATATCTAGTATTGTTCTATTTACAACAACAACAACATTGTCTAGTATTGTTCTATTTAGCTGAAGATACTTCACTTAAAATAGCAGAAGCCATGAAAATTGGGCTTTTTATTATTGCCACAGATGGGAGTAGGGATGATGATGACAAAACGTTGTACCCAGTCCCTATCCGATAATTTGGCATGGAAAAGGGCAAAGTCACAAGTGTTCTTCTGTTACCAGAATGAGCAGTACCGGTAGATTCCAAATGAGAAAGCATTTTTGATTTGCTTGATAATGTTTTGAAAAAACCTGACATAAATTGGTAGAAAGTTTTGAGCTGTTCATCAGTGATGAATTCATAAAGGAGTTGTTGAAACCAGTTGGAACAGTCTGTTGGACATTTTGAAAATAAATGTTATTTAAACCAAAAAAAGAATAACTTCATTAGAAAAAGCACATACAAATTTTTGTATTATCGATGAGAGTGTAAAATGAAGATTCAGGCATTATAAAGTGTGGTCTATGTTTGTGGACCTCGTTGTGCACGAGTTATCGAGGGAGAGGTGTACTTTTTGACTTGTGATAGAACTTTTTGGACTGGACTTAATTCACGATACTATGAGATCTTTTTTTAAATTTTCACTTTGTATTATAGTGAAATAAATATTTGCACTGCCTCTTTTTTTACTTTTGTTTTGAAAACTTTTTTATTGCATAAACCCTCAAAATGTTGTCAGCCTCTGAGTAAATAAAGTCTCAGAGACTGAATCAGGATAGAAAGAAGACCGAACACAAACATACAACAATAGTTGCAAGAAGCAGAAGACCCAAAGAAGTAAAAACAATAATTAAAATTATAGTGAAGCTGCAAATTAAAGTGCATGCAATGACATTATGCAGGGCAAGGGTGATGTTTCTTTTATTTTGTTTGATGTAGCATGTGCAATCAGTGTTTGAATGGAAATGCTGATTGAACTCTGAACAGCTTTTTGCTGGCATAGGAAAGAATACTCCATAACCCTTTACATTGAATTTATTATTATTATTATTATTATTATTATTATTATTATTATTATTATTATTATTATTATTACATGTATTGTTATTATTATTATTATTATTATTATTATTATTATTAAAAAATTAAAACAAATTTTATTATTATTATTATTATTATTATTATTATTATTATTATTATTATTATTATTATCCTGCTACAATCTTTTCATAATACATTTTCAATATTTCCTTCCTCACATAATCTTTAGCAGACCAGAAGAGCTTATGGGATTGTCTGTTGCTGGTTGTACTTTGAACCATCCAATAGCACAAGTTAGTTACTGGTGCTCCTCCTAAACTGCTTGAAGAATTCAGATGAAACTTTACACACCCTCTCATCCCATGGTCAAGTTGGTTCTAAATGAAAATTTAGCTTAGACATCTAATATTACCACTGCAGTGGCCATCTTGAAAATCTTGTCATTGCTACTGGGTAATTTCACCACAAGACATTTTCCTAAGACTTTTTCTGTTATATATATATTTTAATTTATAGGTATTGACTTTGAAGTCTGAAATAAAGAATTCGTATCTTATATATCTTATCTTATCTTCTTATCTTATCTAAGATTCCTAGTTAGTTCTACATGAAAATGGTGCCGATGTGTGGTTTAGTATGACCATCATGAAACTCTTATTGTTACTATTCCCACATAGATGGACTTGACCGGTTTCCAATTAAGATTTGTATTATGTCTTCTTATATTCAATGAAAATGTTGCTGATCCCGTTCGGCTGCCACAGTGGCCATCTTAAAGATCTTGTCACTCAGTTCCCCTACATAGATGGTCATAAGTGATAATGGTTCCAATCTGACATCCAAAATTACCACCATGGCAGAAACCTGAACAAATATTATCGCAATTCTATTTAAACAGAAGGTCCATTGGCATAGACTTTTAAACAGTTGACTTTTATGATTTCCAGTTAGTGTCAAATGAAGATGGTGGTGATCTGGTTCCAATATGGCTACCACAGTTGCCATCTTGAATATCATTTTTTTTGTTGTTGTTACTACTTCTGAATGGAAAGTCAGTTTCTAAAACATGTTTTTAAATTTACTGATCCCAAATGTATGGATATATCTGCATGGAGTTTTCAGCAGTTGATTTCTTATGGTACCTACTTGGTTTAAAATGAAAGTAGTGCCAGTAGTTTATCCGTTATGGCTGCTACAACAACTCTCATAAAATCTTGTTGTTACTACTTCTCTGAATGAATGATCATTGTGACATTGGATTTTCACAAAAAAAACACTTTTAGCAATGTCTGCTTGTCCTACATGAAAACATGGTCAGGCTGACATCCAGTGTGCTGTCCACAGCAGTTAATTTGACAATCTTGTTATTGCTGAAGAATAACATGGATGGTTTAAACACTTTGCAGTTAAAGCAAAAAATTTATCTTGAGTTCCTGGACATCTGTTTTCATCTGTTGTGTATAAGTTCCTTCAAGGGACTCCTGTTTATATATATTGTAGTTTCTGCAATTAGGTGGCATCAATTGGTACTACTTGTACATATTTTATTCTTTATCTCTATCCATCAATCAGGTCAGAGCAATTATAATCTTCATATAAATAACCAGTGATTTATGTACACAGCGCCTTTTATTATTTTTAATACACTTCTACTATTCTGACCCCAATACAAATCACCTGCATTTTACTATTTCTCTTGTACATTTTTAATTTTTGTTTTGCTTTTGTAAATTATTTCATAATTAGCTGTAGAACTTAATCTGTTTAATGTAGCTGATAAAAAAAATATTCCTTAATATGAAGGAATAAAGCATGGATATATTTTTTATATTCTGTTATATATATATGTTTGAAATGAAGTGATGTGTTATGTGATTTGTATGTCTGAATATACAAATAGTGCTTTCTCTGACCGAATTAAAATATTAGTTGTTCTTGAACTCTGTAACATGCTGTGATCAGATTTTCTTCGATTAGTCTGGAAAGGCTTTGAAACAGTGCTAATATTATGTTACACGTCTATAATTAGATAAAATAATCTTCAAGCTTTGCATGCGATTGCAACTTAATGCCTTTTTATAGAAAGTATTGTTTGAATTTTCTCTTTTCCATTAAAATAGAGATATAAATAATTTTGTCTGCAATTAATTTCAAGCAGATTACCAATAGATTCTCAGTGAAATTGCATATAAGACATTTAGACTTGACTTTTGATGAAAAAAGATTTGGTTTGATCAAAGGCCAGCCATTCTAATTGTTTTGAGAGAAAATGTCTGGCAACAATAGACCAGAATTTGGAATCAAGGATCTTGATGTACATTTCACAGTATTGGTATTACCATGAACAACTGTCAAAAAGTACCCACACCATTCCACTTTATGCAGGTCCAGACAGTCAAACTACTGGTGACTTGCTCAACAGAATGGGTCCATCAGGGTAGCTATTCACCAATGTGCTATCTCCCTACCTACCTCTGATAAATTTCTTCAGTTGAGATTCATAGGAAACAAAATCACATGATTCCGATGTCCAGTTTTAATTCATAAACATTTTCCTCTGGCACATAGAACATTATTTTTTCAGTTCTGAGCATAGATGCAAATACTTTTTTCTTCTGACAATCCTCCTTTGAAAATTATTTTTATACTGAAAAGTATTTTTTGAATATGGTGTAATCCATTACGTCCATAAAAGCCTTAGTTAAGTTAGTCAATAAAGAACTGGGTTCAGTTTTAGAAAACTTGACATGTCCCTCCAGTATTTGTTTTCTTTTGTCCATTCATTGACGTGTTTTTTCCCACTTTTTCAGGACAAATACTATTTTACAAACCATATTTTCAATGCTTTGATGGTACTACCAATTTCTTTGCAATGGTGACATACTTTGCCCCACATAGATAATTGTTCGTAGTGATTTCTTTCAACTGTTTTGTTATAACTTTCGATATACAAATATCTTTTTAAAATCACATGAGTTTGCAGATGACAGTTTGGCATAGTTTGTAAACCACTCTGATATAGGGAATCAAAACCTGGAAATTGAAATCCAACTACATCTTTCACCATTGTTGTGTGTAAGTCAGACGTGCAACCTGTTGCAACTGCTCTGGTGGCCTAGTGGTAAGAGCGTCCGCCGCATAAGTGGGATGTCATGGGTTCGATCTACAGCCGAGTCATACCAAAGACTTAAAAAAATGGTACTAATACAGCTGCCTCGCTTGACGCTCAGCATTAAGAGGTTAGTGTTAGGACTGGTCAGCCTGGTGTCAGGATAATGTGACTGGGTGGGACATTATGCTACATTTCTGCGGCATGATGCTCCAGTGTTAGACGTCACTATAAACTGCCTCACTGCAGACATTGTAGCGATATGACTGAAAAATTGTTTAAAGATACGTTAAAAAAATCATAATAAAAAAAAAAATTGTCGCCTGCAGGCCAATTCAGCTAGTGATATATTTTTATCTGTTTATTTGATCACAGGATGTAGCTTGAAAAATTGCTTCTCCAGTCCATGCCTTGAAGGTAGCTGAAAATACATGGTGTAAATCATGAGTCCAAATAAAATGTGGCATAAGGAATAATTCTTTTGTACTTATAAATATATAGCACGTAACTGTACATGGATTGCCATGCAGTGTATTAATTTTAGAAATTATTCTTTGATCCCAAAGTAAGATGCCCCAAATCAAGATAGTTACGGTGCGCCTGGAAGCTGTATGATGGTAAGGCATTTTTAAATAACACAAATAAACTATAATAATTATATTACTTGATAACTTGTCTCACTTCATGTCTCTTTCCTTTTTTTTAAAGAAATGAAACATGCCTGAGAGAGAGAGAGAGAGAGAGAGAGAGAGAGAGAGAGAGAGAGAGAGAATCTGTACAGCTAAAGAAATCTTGCTTCATATAAATGTGTTCTTGAGACTTTCAGAAGATCTGTTTGAGTTGACATTTTAATCAAAGAACTGTGATATAAGAGCTGTCAGATATAGAATAGAATTTGATACCTTATTGATTTTCTGTCCAACCTCCTGATATGGTCTTCTTTTCAGAGAAACACTGTGATATAGTTAGTGTACCTGTATAAAATAATCCTGCAATAAACCCATGTAATATTTTCAGATTTTCATGTTAGTTTAGTAAAATCAAGAAGATACATTTTTGTCTAAGTTACAAAGTGAAAATTTTCAGTCTTGTAAATTAAATCCCAAATAATCCTAATTGACTGTCCTGATGTACCACAATGATGTTATCTAGAATTTCTTTGCCTTCTTTTGTAATAATCCCAAAGTTATGTTGGTGAAAAAGTCAGTGAGCACATATACATATAATTTCACCTGATCTGGATGCAAGTCATTTCTACTTAAAATTGTAAACAGGTTTGCTTCCAGAATATTCTAAGCTCATAATCAAGGTTAGTTACTGAATTCAGATTTTAGTTAACATTTTGTTTTCACATTTTACAATTATGACAAAAGTCAGGTATACATAAGGTCCTTCCACAACCCTCAGTTATGGACAAACATCAGGCACACAATATAATATGCATAACATACCAGGCAGTAGTCTTTTAAAAAAATGTTTGTGGATTTGAAGATAATACAATTACTTTTTGTAGTAAATGAGAAGATACACAACTGTTCCTGTTTTGTTTAATTGTCATTATAATGACTATTTTTTATTAGTATTATAAATATTACATAATCCAAACCTAAATCAAATTAATGTTCAAAACATGCTGTTTATTGTAGCATGAAGAGATTATGTCATAGCAAAAAATGCTCTTGTTTTCAGAACTTTAAGACAAGTAAAATGTATGCCAATAAGAAATTCATCCTGATCAAATTTTGCATATCTGATGGTTTGAAATCTTGGGTCTGTCACATTAATATGCTCTTATGCACATTTTTAATTTGCAAAGTTTCTTGGCTTTTCTTAATTATTTTATGTAATATATACTTGTATTTTGTACTTCACATTGTCCAAACTCAAGTCCACTCTGTACCTGGCTAGGGACATTCATTTTGTAAACAACATAATTCATAGCTAATATTTCTCAGAGGTTAGATTAAATACATGTATTAGGATCATTATCAAAGGAGGTAAACGTTATATTTTAGTCTGATTCTAGTTTTTTTTTTTAATTTCCTTATTAAGAAAAACCTAATGTACTTGATGTGTCCCATGCTGTTTATTATAAACTATGGCCATACACTTTATCAAGGTGACCCATCAAAAGAGCGCACGACAAAAGAGCGCCGACAAAAGAGCGCAGACATAAGAGCGCCGACAAAAGAGCGCAGACAATAGGGCGCACTTAAACAAATACTTGAGGTACGATAAACGAATATGGCAGGGTTAGAAAGGAACTTTAATTTGTGATCAATAAGGCTAATACTTGCTTAGAATGAAACAATCGGAGGTACGATCAAACGACATCACAGCTATTTGTGTTTACCTATATGAATAAACGAATATGGCAGGGTTTTATGTGTTATTAGATTGCGTTTTGAATAATTTTTTTTTGCCTATACTTGTTTTTAATGAAGCAAAAAAAGAGTTACCATCAAACGATGCCGTCTGATCTGAGTTAATTTTCTTGTTTCTTTTTTTTGAATATTTTTTTCCGAGGTCTTATGTCTGCGCTCTTATGTCGGCGCTCTTTTGTTGGCAAAATAGTGCGCTCTTATGTCTGTGCTCTTATGTTGGCGCTGTTATGTCTGCACTCTTTTGTCAGCGCTCTTTTTTCGTGTGATCTTTTGACTTGGTGCCAAACTATGGCCATACACTTTATCAAAACCTGAGTGAATTTGTTATTTAAATATATTTTACTCAAATATATTTTACATTATTTCAAGTTTTGCAGTTTCAGATAATATCTCAAAGAAGTATTAGATGAATTAAAATATATCTTTGAATTGCTAATAAATGCATGGTTAGTAGAAGCTCTTAATTACAGGACTTCATTGACATATCTGCAGATTAAATAGACTGTGTTAGAATTAATACAAAGTGGATGTTTGTTGCTGAGGAAGTGAGTTATTTGGTAGATACACTGTTTTCGAGCTGTGGAATAATTTTAAGGGTCCTACTACAGGGAGGGGAGTTGGTGACTTGTTTTTGGTGTTTAATATTGACTCTAAATAACAAGAAAAAATGACTTTTCTTCTGATTTGTACAAAAGAAATAACTAATTCTATTCCTAATATTAGTATTTTGAGATGGAAAAAATATCCTGGTTGGAAAGAAAATCCTTGGTCATCCCTGGAAGATTAAACTCTCAGTAGCTAAGTTGTATTGATTTTACCACACGCTCTTTGAGTCTTGCTGTTGTAATCAAACTCGTCACATAGCCATAAACATTTTTTTTTTGTGGTCTTCTTTGAGACACTGCATGATTTATTTACTTTGCCAACATGCAATATTTTAAGCAAAGTTGAATACTTCAATATGACTCTATCCATTATCTCCTTCTCAGTCGCTGTGAATGCACCAAATGTGGTGTGTCTAAATGTCTATATAATAGCCATATGCAAGCAGTCCGATTAAAATCTGATCTCTGCTTTCCTATATGAGGATCTGATGATGACCACTTATGGGGTTATGTTCTGGTGACCTTTGAATTAGCCAATGAAAATAAAGGTTTAAAAAATCAGGTAGTGAATCAGATCATTTGGCATACATTCACTCTCTTCAAAGTTATCTTTGTTTGGCTTCAGGTCAAAGTACTGGTAATCAGTAAAGTAATTATCTTACTTTCTAAGGGTTGAAAAACTTGCAGAAATACAGGTTTTGTTATTTAGTTATACGTTTGAAATGAAAAACAATTCTTAAAAGTTCTGAATTATTATTGTAATTGTGGGTACACCCACCATTCCTAATTTCATGACATGCATATATTTGTGTTATTCAGAAGCAATCAAGTTTTTTGTGAATCAGCTCTAGACTGGTAGTCTCACGATTATCAACAAGTTTATATGGTGGAGTGTTTCTTGATTGCAGAATAATTCACCCCCAAAGCAGATTGTTAAGAAAATTAAATGCAAGCTGTTTATGCTCATTACTTGAAATCATTTCCCTTCAGTATCTCTTCCATACAGAATATTCATGATAACATTCCTCCATACTTTTCGATCATTTGCTTCGTTTAATCAACTGTGCCCTGATCACAGGCTTCACATACAATTTAATAACTGTTATCATTTTAATGTATGGGAGATATTAAGGGTCAACCATTTATTTGCTGTTTTTAAATTGATACAATATGTTTAAAAAGAAGTCTTTTTTTGTGGATTTTACATTTTGATGATGATGAATGCATGCCATAAATGTCAGTCAACATTTATACACCTGTCTGTCTGTCTGTCTGTCTGTCTGTATCATCAGTACATATTTAATCAATATGCATCTGTCTTTTGACTGTACATTTGTATAATCGATGCATTTCTTATAACTTGCTCTTAAACTAAGTAAAACATGAACAAGTTTTGAAAAATTCAACAAATAATTTATTTTGTTAGAATACAAAGTGAAAATTTAAAAAGAATTTAAAGTACTTTGAATTGAATCCAAAATAGTGCAAATGTTTTATATAATGATGGTAACTCAGTATAATATAGAATTCTCCCTTAGGATGAATAGACTATTGTAAATACAAGAGATGGGAAACAATGTAAAGCATGCAGTATACATGATATGTATTTAACAGAATAAAATTTAGTTCATGTATATCACCATTTTCATTGAGAACTGATTTTCAGGATCATAGTCGTGTTTTTGTTTTGAACAGATTTAGGATTGTTTTTGATCTAATTGCTTTCCTTTCACTTTTATATCACCATGGTAAGCAAATGATTTTTTGAATATATTTGTTTATGGAAATGGTGTTTTGCAATGATCATTTGTAATTGGTTTCATGTTAGGTCCTTGGTACCAATTTTCTGACTTAAATTCAAACTTAAATTCATATATTGTGGCTCAATTTCATTCTTTATTTGAATATTAAGGTGGTCTTTTGGTAGGCTAATTTGTAATTTCAGTGATTTCAATCTTGATAATAGATTTTTTGATGGTCTATCAAATTGCTGCTTGTTTTTGAAGTTTGTGGATTGTTTTAATATTGTTATCAGTTGTATTTCTCCAAATTGTGTAGCAGTAGTTGAGAAGAGGAAGAATGATTGCATTGTAAAATATTTTCCAATGGCTGAGTGGAAGATAGTTGGCAGGTAGTTTCCCAGAAGTCAATGTTACGGATCCTCTCTAGGCATTGCATATTGATAAGGCGGCAGAAGCAACTGTTTGCAAAGGACTTGAGGTTGTCTTAAATCATTTTCCAAGGCTCCAGGCTGTAGAGCAGAACATTCTGACATCAAAATTTATGCCTAATTGTCCGATTATGCTCATTTCAGATGATGAACTTTCAGGGGTTAAATGCTTTACTTTTCAGTATGTCCTGGTTGGTTCCTTTATTGGTTGAGACAGTTTAATCTCTAAAAATCTAAACCTTAATCCATCCTCTCAGTGCATTAGTACTTGAGGATGTTGACATGATCCTTCATTCCTTCTATAATCACAGTTATGGAAGTGTACAATTTTCTCCATGTCTTGACACATTAACCACGATGTTATCTTTACAAATGGATTGGGATATTCTTTTTTAACATGGCTTTTAACAAGTTTTCAGTCATATTGCTTCAATGTCTGCAGTGTGGCACTTTATAGTGATGTTTGGCACTGGGGCATCATGCCGCAGACATGTAGCATGATGTCCCACCCACCCAGTCACATTATCCTGACACCAGGCCAACCAGTCCTAACTCTAACCTCTTAATGCTGAGCGCCTAGCGAGGCAGCTGTTGGTACCATTTTTAGAAGTCTTTGGTATGACTTGACCAGATATTGAACCCATGAGCTCCCTCAACAGAGGCGGGCACTCTAACCACTAGGCCACTGGAGTGGTGTTCTTTACAAATGGTGAAAAAAATACTGATGAGTTTGAGATTACATCATCTGCCATAACACTCATTAACATGCATAAAATTTCTTCAGATGTCTTTAAGTTTCTAGTAGGCCATAATTTGTATGACCTTGAAAAATCCTTGAAGGGTTGCCTTGAATATGATCCAGTCAGATAAAAATGACCTTGAAAAATCCTCAAAGGGTTGCCTTGAATTGATCCAGTCAGATAAAAATGACAGTTTGTGCAGTATGCATTCAAAAATTGTGATCAGGATAAAAAAAGGCATACTGTTTTCTGTCATCATGCAGTTTTCTATCAATAATCTTTTAATATGAAGAAGAAAGATGCAGAAAATACAGACCAATAATTGAAGGTCTGCATCAGTTGCTATATATAGAACCAGTTACTTCACGATTGTTAGTTTTGATTATGAGTGGGGTATTTTCTGCTAGCATATAATTTTGAATTGAGAACAATTATGTGGTAACTGGTGCAATTTGTCTACTGTATCAAACAGGTCATTATTATTGAATAGATTTCTACTAGGCCATACTGCTCAGTTAAATTTTTCCCCAAGAATATTTAAAAATAGGTTGTTCTCAGACATATGGAAGACAAAGTTTGAACTGCAAATACAAATCTTTGCCTAATAGATTTCTGTGGAGGAAAATAAAGATAAAGAGCAGCAAATATAAAACTGAACAGAGCACAGTTATATTATGTGATTACTGTATTTTCCGGCTTATAAGTCAATGCAGAGTAGAAGACGAGGCCAAGTCAATATCTTGGCTTCATATTTTATGCTAGTAATGGTATCGTTGTATGATATTCCGTATTACCAGCAATAATGAAATTGCATTAACGATACTAACATGCTTGTGATTTTACTTCTGAACAAATCACTGCTATATTCTGTTATTAATTAACATAGCTGAATAAACAGTCCATGCTTGTTCTATTATAATTGATTACATCCATGTTGTAGTTCATTTTATTACCTGTAGTTATGAATGTAACTTATATAAACTTTCAATGATAAAATCCATATATAAGTTGATTCGGAGTGTAAGACGAAGCCCTGACTTTCGAGTCAAAATATCGACTTATATGCCAGAAAATATGGTACTTCATTTGGGTTCCGATTTTAGGAACTGCAGTTTATTTTCAAATTTTTAAAACTATATATCACTGACTAAAATTAGGTATCTGATGTACTTATTTTCTCAATGTGGCTTAAATATAATTTTAGATAATACAATGAATCTTGTTTTGGCATTAAAATAGAAATAAAACTGATCTTGCTTCAT
This sequence comes from Unio delphinus, assembly GCA_029339505.1. Taxonomy (NCBI): domain Eukaryota; kingdom Metazoa; phylum Mollusca; class Bivalvia; order Unionida; family Unionidae; genus Unio; species Unio delphinus. Next base: position 14,186,190 of record JAQISU010000106.1, on the reverse strand, counting down.
TGTTTGATTGTGTTTGCCAATAATTAGCATCATTTGTTTTCTTTGAATTGGTCAGTAACCTTAACAAGCAGGCAGAAAGATGCATTTCAAGTCATTTTCATCCCTTTAATTTAATTATCATTTTTAGTACACACAATATATCTTGTACTGCAGGCCAATCCAAGGAGTCTGGCATGCCATTGGTTGCCAACATCCGATATAGATTGGAGCATCAATCACTTCAATTACTTTGAATTCCACAAGACCATTATTTATTGCAATCCCTGCACAGTAATCATAATTTCAGTAATTTCCAGTGATAACGTCAGTTACACATAATGTCTTATTTGTGAAGGTTAATGCTTTCAGATGCAATTAATTGCAATGTATGCCTAATAAATTTATATTGACAGTGTATTGAAGATTAAAAGGTCTTCAATCGAGGGAATTAAATTAGTCCTGTAACTGAGTTAGCTTTCAATAAATAATAATAACAATGAAATATTCTTGATAATATTCAGTACCCTAAAAGCAGTTGTCAAAAAATAAGTTAGAGCTAAATATTACTTTTTGCCATAATTCCTCTGCAATTTGCACTTACTATTATCATTGCCTCTAGCATTTATATTATTATAATAAATGTTACATTAAAAGCCTAAATAATCTACAAAAGAAATTACATGTTTCGATACCCAGTTTACCGGAAAAGAGTTGCACTGGAACTTTTTATTCCAGATTTTGCACTAGTTTAACTTTACTGTTCACTTTCTACCAGTGTTTCTCAATAATAATTCCTATTATTATTTTTGCTTTCAAACCAATTAGTTGATTAAATGCAGACTTTGTATTTCCAAAAGTTTTTAAAATTTAGTCCCAATTGTCATGATTGTAACCTTAAAAATACATTGCATTAGTGGCTGTCAATCACTATACACTGGATCTTGGCCACCCATGCATTTTTAAATTCCAAATATGTTTTTTAAATGAAAATTAAATTATTCATTGTAGTGTTGTTCCGATTATCGATTATAATCGATCATCAGTTGGATGGGCAGATAATCGATTGTGAACTCCATAATCGATTGTGTGTAAAGGGAGACTACTTTGTAGGTGCATGCAAAGCACAAAGGTTAGTAAAACTCCCAGCCACTTAAGTTGACCTGAAATTTATTAATTTCCTTTACAACTACAAATATGAAACCTTATAATTCATAATTAGGAACATATAGTCATTATTATATGGTCAAGTTGTTAAATTGTTGACAATACATTTAATCACATTTTGTTGATTTGTTTCAGTCAAATTGCAACAACTTTTGTAGTATTTATAAATAATGGCAAACAAGAAAAACGTGGCCTTCTATAATTTAAATTATAGACACATCACATGTGAATGAAAGAATTTCGGGGCATTGTAGCAGTATTTCAGTTACATACGACTGATCAGCCATAAATGATAAAAAGTTGCGTTCATTTAACAAAGTTGTAGAACAAAATTAACACATAATGTAATATTATTGCCAGGTTAAAGTATACAAGTCATTAAAAGAGATTACTAATGTACATTTATAAACATATTAAACTCTTGATCAAAGATATAACTGTTTAACAAAAATTAAAATGTGCTCTTAGTAACCGATTATAATCGATGATCAGTTGGTTAAGGGAAACCGATTATCGATTATGAATTTCTGACCGATTCCCATCACTAATTCATTGTAAGGCTATATTGGGCACACAGTGATCAAGATTTAGCACACACAGGACAAAATATTGGGAGAAATCAACAATCCAACATTCATTGTGTGGCACTGTCCATTTATGTAAGCTTCCTCTTGTGATTGTTAGAGTTGTAAAAGAAACAACTTTGGTATTTTGATTTACCAACTTTGTGTTTTAAGCTAGATCTTCATGATATCCTTACTTCACTACCACTTACAGAAGCTGGACAGTATATGGCTGCATCTGAAGAAGAGTAATATTACCATATTAAAACTAGGTAACTCTGACCTAGCTTCTATGTTTGAATCAGCTGTTTTTATTTCAGCTGTGTTTAGTTACAACCTTAATATCTTAGCACAAATTTAACCCACACTTGATGCATTGCAAGTAATCCTTCCATATCAAAATTAGACTTCTCTGACCAAACCTTCACAGCTATTCATTTGTTGCACACACGAGAAGCTACTGGCATGGTTTCTCACATACCCGTATTGGCCAAATCCGAGAATTGAACCCACACGCAGACAGAGGTGAAATGGCAGTGATCCGTAACAGAGCGTTTTAGACCACTCGGCCACTCATATTTGAGGTATTCGTTTATCACATCCTTGTCATCTTAAACCCTATTTCATCTAATCAAACCTGGTAACAACAGTTTGTACTTTGATGCATCTTACCGATAGTAAGCATTACATTGAAAGTACTGGTAATATTTCCTCCCTCTACATAGGGGCTGGGTTGTTAGATTAGCCTTGCAGCCAGTGGGTAATGGGTTTGAATCCTGTCCAAACAAACCTGTATTGGCTGTTGTGGTACATCTCTTTGCAAGGCTCTTTCCTCCCACTACCTAAGCATTAACCCTTCATATCATTGTATTTGGAGTTTGCATGCTAATACCTTGTTTTAAACAGGCCATATTTATCAGCTTTATTCTTTGGGAATCAGTTGCCATTTTTTTGTTTTTATATCATTTATATGACTGGTAGAAGAATGCTCAACCACCAGATAATTTTAATATTGGTTGAATCCAATGACCTTTCTATGTAAATGTGTTAGAGAAATTCAACTGTTCTTCATTTTGGACTTCCAGGATTGAATGAACACTGTAACCATATTGAAATACTGGAATGCATAGACAGATTTTACTTGCTAATAATTGCTGAGCAGTGTGGGTTTAACAATTAGGTTCTAATTGACATCATTAACTATTCCGCATCATGCAGATTTAGGTATGATTTATTTGCTTGTTTGTGACATGAAATTGGAGATTTTTTAATTGCTTAGGGAAATGCGCCATACTCTCTTGTTATCTTACTGTAGTTAACAGCTGAAGTCCATCCTGTAAATGTTTTCCTCTGAGAATATCTCATTCAGATATTTACAATGGCTACATATTATTTTTAATGAATCTATTAATTTAAAATTTGCAGCAATTATGTCATTTTTTCATCCAAACTAGTTTAGCAGTTCAACTAATTCTTTTGAGTGATCCAATCTTATGTCTATCCCCAGTGTAAGCCAAACAGTCCATAATAATTGCCTCACTGTCAATATTCGTCTAGTTAGTTAGAGACGATACAAAATCAGTCATTTTTATTGCTGTGTTTCAACAAGGTACATAAGCAACAACGAAGTCCATGATACACACATATTGCCATTACACTTCTGTTGTTCCTTCTTTTTTTCGGGAGTTTTTAAAACTTATTTGTTTTCAGTATAATAGACCATTATCTATTTAGACAGGTCAAGTGATAAATGTTTCTTGTGCCTCATGTATACTATTCTTTAGTTCATTTTTCATCTTAGTACCCATATCCCATAACAGTGAACATACCAACAAATAAACAAAATTCCAACATAATTTAATGTCAACACATCAAGTTCCATGGAAGTGTTTCCAAATGAATGTTGGCAAAAATAATCTGATGGACATGTACTTTCATGGATATGAGTTTTTTTAAAAAAGATTTGTCTTCAAGTGCTTACCATAGCTCAGCTGCAATTGTTTCTTTGAGAATCTTAGGGCTAGATATTTCTCGGTAAATAGATGTGTCATTTGGGATCCATTAATGGCAATATTGCATCTGTGAATATCAATTATTGATGTATATCACAGCAAGGACCACCATAATAACTCCAGACCATTAGAATATTTAATTTTCAAGGCAGTTAAATAACAATTACTCCAGCTTAATGAATGTCTGTGATCATCAGATACTAGTAATATATCACTTCGAACATTTCCAGAGAATTAAAATTCTCGCCAGCATGAAAATAAACTATTTGCACCAACAAAAAAAAGAAATATCAGTGCTCTGCAGCTTTAGCACAGTAATAACCTTCCAAGGGCTGATGCACTGGAAGCAGGGACCCTCTTGGAAGACTTGTCTCCTCCGGCTTCCTGGGACTTGAAAGAACACCAAGACTGGTCCCTTGCCTTCACTCCTGGCCCAACAAAACTGGCCAAGAAGCAAAATCATCCTGATCTCCAACAGCAAAGTTCTTCAAAGCCATGCAGTCTCAGTCCAGGTAATAACCCCAGTTCAGAGCTCCCACTTGGCAGTCAGGCCAAAGAGGCCCAGGGAGAAAGTTTGTAGGCCTTTCTATAATAATAATAATAATAATAATAATAATAATAATAATAATAATAATAATAATGACTTTCTTTAAAGAGGGTGACACAATTAGTTGCATGGAACTAATCCTCCTTGTGGCATTCAATTATATGCATATTTACATATAGAGTACATGTGCATAGTTGCATAATAATAATAATAATAATAATAATAATAAAGCATTGATAATAAGCTACATGTATATATGAACATAATAAACAGAAAGTTTTGTTTGATTAGGATTTTTAACGTAGCTTTTAACAATTTTTCAGTCATATCGCTACGATGTCTGCTGTGAGGCAGTTTATAGTGATGTCTAGCACTGAGGCATCATGCCGCAGACATGTAGCATGATGTCCCACCCAGTCACATTATCCTGACACCAGGCCGACCAGTCCTAACACTAACCTCTTAATGCTGAGCGTCAAACGAGGCAGCTGTTAATACCATTTTTGTAAGTCTTTGGTATGACTCGGCCGGGGATCGAACCCACGACCTCCCGCTTCCGCGGCGAACGCTCTAACCACTAGGCCACTGGAGCGGTTAGAAAGTTTTGTAAAACATGATCAAGCTAGGTACATTGTGTATATACAGTATAAAAGTTGTGAGATGACAAAATGGAAGGTTTGAGAATATTATGCTTTAAGTTGTAATGTATTTGTCAAATCAAACAGGTTCCACTTTTCATCCATTGAATTAGATGATAATTAAATGTATTTATATTTGTACTTTCTCTAATTTCCTTTGGGCTTCGATTCCAAATTAGTGACCCCGAATATTTAAAACTTTTTTAAAGAGTTCTTATTTGGTTTTGGAATGCAGAGGTGGTTAGCTGAAATTGATCTTAAATTGGGAGTGTTGCCTTGTTTTCTAGCATGAAATAGTTCTTTGAGATATGATGCGGCCATATTGTTTGAAACTTTGTGCATAAGTCTAGCCTTTCTCAAAAATATTCGTTCACTTACTGTTAACATTTTAATATTATTCATTGCATTTGGGATGTTTTCAGCATTATCTCGGATGAGTTTGCAAGCTCTTTTTTGCAAGCGGAATAAATTGCAAATATTCTTGTCGGAAGTGTTTCCCCAGATAACATTACAATGGTCTAGGTGTGGTTGTATATAGCTTTTGTAATATATTAACCTATGTTTAGTTGATAGATATGGCCTAATCTTGCTTAATAACCAAAGACATGAATTGACTTTATGACATATGAATTGAATATGTTCATTCCATTGCAAATTGTTGTCAACCATTACCACAAGGATTTTGTCATGGGTTACCATTTGTAGACCAATTTTTTTCAACTTGAGATTCAGATTGTTATTTTCCAATTTTGCTCTATTTTGTTGGGTAGTAATCATTAATACTTTAATCTTGTCCGTGTTTACTTTCATGCCATTTTCCCTACACCAGGAATCTATTCTAAGTAAGGCTGTCTGAAGGGAGACCTCTAGGTCTGATTTTTGTTGTTTGAAATCTGATAGAGTGGTGTCATCTGCATATAAGTCGGTAGATGAAATACAGTTGCCTTTTTTCAGTGGTAGATCATTTATGAAAATGAGAAAGAGGAGTGGGCCAAGGATTGATCCTTGTGGTACTCCACATGTAATTGGTTCTTCTTTAGAAAAACTGCTATTTATTTTGACACATTGTTTTCTCATTGTTGGATATGATGTAAACCAATCAGTTGTTGAATTGTCACATTGATAAATGGTAATTTATTGATAAGAATATCATGATCAACAAGGTCAAAAGCCTTTCTAATATCAACCAGTACGGATCCAACTAATTTTCCCTGATCCAAGGCAGTAATCCATCAATCTGTCATGGAGACCAAAGCTGTCTCACAGAAGTGGTTTTCTCGGAGCAGTGTTTTGATGAATTAAATTATAGTTTGGTAGATACATCGAAAGATTGTCATGGACATGCTTTTCAAGTAGTTTGGACAGTGTAATTGGCAATATAGATATTGGTCTGTAGTTATTGACATCTTTACTGCCCGACTTGTGAATGCGGGTAACTTTTGCCAGTTTCCATGTCTGGGGAAACACTGAGGTGGATATGCTTAGAGTTCATATGTAAGCTATGCTCACAAATATTATATTTGCAGCAGCCCTCAGGAGACATGGTCCAATATTATCTAGGCCTGTTGATTTAATTTTTTCATTAGTTTGCAAAAATTTTAAAACTTTTTCATCTGGTATTGCAGAGATAAAAAAAGTTTGTGTCAGGTGGAATTTTTTTAACTTTCTTGTGAAAAAAAACATGGACAGCCCTAAGGACTTGTTTACTCCCCTGTAGTGTTCCTCATTCAAGTCATAGAAAAGAGAGGTCATATCAAAAGATTTCCACAATTTTGATTGAAGTTTTTCATCTCAAAAGAAGGACGATTTTCATTGACCAGATTCTTAGCATTCAATTGGACAAAATTTACTAATGAAAAGAATTTACATTTTTTTTAAATATTAAAATATGCACTGCATCTAATCAGGCCAGACTTATCACATTGTTTTGTTGCCATTCATTTACTTCTTATTTGTACCAAACTTATTTGGTCCTCTTAGTGTCAGGATAATGTGACTGTGTGAGACATCATATCTAACACACACAAACTATATATATATATATATATATATATATATATAGTATATAAATACTTGCTCGCATCTTGCTCAACAGGCTTATTGCAGCAGTGTCAGAAAATAACCTCCCCGAGTCTCAGTGTGGTTTTCGCCCAGACCGCAGCACCGTTGACATGATGTTCGCAGTGAGACAAGTCCAAGAGAAGTGCCTTGAGCAGAACATGAATCTATATGCTGTCTTCGTGGATCTGACAAAGGCTTTCGATACAGTCAACAGAGATGCACTGTGGGTAGTACTCAAGAAACTTGGTTGTCCTCAAAAGTTTACCAACCTCATCCGGCTCCTCCACATTGACATGAATGGAGAGATTCTCTCAGATGGTGAACCCTCAGAGAAATTCCCCATATCTAATGGTGTCAAACAGGGTTGTGTACTCGCTCCAGTACTATTCAACCTCTTCTTCACACAGGTACTACTCCATGCCATACGGGACATTGACACTGGCATCTACATTAGGTATCGCCTGGATGGATCAGTGTTTGATCTCCGTCGACTAGCTGCAAAAACCAAGACACTAGAAAGACTCATCATTGATGCACTCTTTGCAGATGACTGCGCCCTCATGGCCCATGAAGAGACTCACCTACAAGCAATCGTGGACAGATTCTCTGAAGCCTCCAACCTATTTGGACTCACAATTAGTCTAGGAAAGACAGAAGTCATCTTCCAGCCGGCCCCAAACACTGTCCATTCGCAACCCTGTATCACCATTGGCGACACGCAGCTGAAGAATGTGGACAGTTTCAAATACCTTGGCAGCACAATATCTAGTGATGGCTCTCTGGACAAAGAGATCACTGCGAGGACCCAAAAAGCCAGTCAAGCACTAGGACGACTCCGAACCAAGGTCTTGCAGCACAAGGACATACGTCTGTCAACAAAGCTAAAGGTGTACAATGCAGTTGTCCTCACGTCTCTATTATATGGCTGTGAAACGTGGACAATCTACAGAAGGCACATCAGACAGTTAGAACAATTCCACCAGCGCTCCCTGAGATCCATCATGCGGATCAAGTGGCAGGACCGAATCACCAACCTGGAAGTCCTTGATAGAGCCAACACAACAAGCATCGAAGCCAAATTAATCCAGGCCCAGCTTCGATGGACTGGCCATGTCATCCGCATGGATCAAAGCAGAATCCCAAAGCAGTTGTTCTATGGCGAGCTATTCCTGGGGAACCGAAACCAAGGCCGCCCTCACAAGAGGTACAAAGACAACCTCAAGACAAACATCAAGTGGGCAGACCTTCATCCACGCCAGCTCGAGCTCGCTGCCTCAGACAGAAAGCATTGGCGAGCCCTGACCAGAAAAGCCTGTTCCTCCTTTGAGGCCGACCGTCGCCAGCGTCTTGCTGCATCCCGTGAGAGACGCCACAGAAATGTATCCCAGATACCAACAACCACCGGTGTCCCATGCCCCACCTGCAATCGCATGTGTGTATCGGAATTTGGACTCCGGAGTCACATGCGCGTCCATCGTTGAAAGAAAGTGCACAACTTGTCTTCCTCGACTCGAGAGACTACCAAGAAGAAGATATATATATATATATATATATATATATATATATATATATATATATATATATATATATATATATATATATATATACATATACATATATCATCAATGATCACATTATTTTGACTGTCAGCTTTATTTGCAGACACCTTTTGTAAGTAGACAGATCTAATCTAGTTTAAGATTTTGATTGAAATTTCAATTGGAGATGAAAGTCAGGGGCATTTTGTTGTGTCATAAGTCAGGTGACAGTCTGAATATAAAGAAGACAATGTAAACAGTTATTTATTCCTATTTTAATATCAGTCTCTGTGGAATCACCTTTAGAGTGTTTGGTAATAATTTTAGAGGAATTATTTATTTAAATTATTATTGGAATTACAAATGCTAATTGACTTTTGAGACTCGTTCTAAGACATTATAGATTATATTATTGTGATACATCAAGACTGTTGGCACATGAGCATATTCAAGATTCTTGGAATTCATTTGGAACATTCTATACATTTGAGTTTGTAATAAAACGTTTAAGATTATTTGGAATTTAATTCACTATACTGTAAGTTTCTCTTAAATATTCACCTTGTAATCTGGAGAATTAACATATTTTTTTAATTTTACTAGGGTTTTTTTTTTCTTCTTTCTGCTAATTAGTTTAAGACCATATAGTCATTACAAATAAACAATTATCACTTACTAGTATTATAAACTGAGACATCCTATCCATTAGTAGGAAATACAATGGAAGTTAGTACAGTACTTTATAATTCTAGTTTACATTTATGTTTATAAACTTTTAAATAGAGTTCAGAGATGTTTAAATCTAGTTAAGTGATATTTTTTAAAAGTTTTTGCATTAGTTTATATTAGTGCTGAATACTTATTTTGCCTTAAAGTCATGATCACTGGTCACGTTCTCCAGATGATCACTCACCAGATATTAAATGCTGCTATAAAGTTTGCAAATAGTATCTTGGCATGTCTGACTTCATCCACATTTGATGCCAATTATGCAAACATGTATTTCAGCAATAGTGTATTTTTTGTTGAGGTTAATGTTCTTTTATGAGACTAGAAATGCTCATGATGTGTGATGTCATTCTTGCAACCATAAATTATTTTAAAATACATGTAATGTTTTACAAAAAAAAGGAGCAGAATGCATATTCACGTCCCTTTGATTATGATTGCAATCAATGCATTCCCATTTCCAGCCATATTTGATTTAGTGATATTTCATCAGCTTGGAGTTTGGTGTTTTGACATTGGCGTGCTTGGACATCTCGACAGACATTAAACACCGAGAACAAACTGACCTTGTGTTAATATGCCACTTGAGCTCATAACCATTACCAATTATTATCATTAATCCTTAATTATTAATTACTTTTTACCAATTATTATCATTAATCCTTAATTATTAATTACTTTTTACCAATTAATGTCATTAATCCTTAATTATTAATTACTTTTTACCAATTAATGTCATTAATCCTTAATTATTAATTACTTTTTACCAATTAATGTCATTAATCCTTAATTATTAATTACTTTTTGCCAATTAATGTCATTAATCCTTCATTATTAATTACTTTTGATCAAATTATTATGACTCTATGCATCTTAAAATAAGTTATAGAAAAGAGTCAGAAGCAACAAGCTTTGTAAAAGTTTAACAAATAATGTAGTTATCTTGAATACAAAGTGAAAATGTGAATTAAATCCCAAATAATCCTAGAATTTCTAACACGAGTCTTAGCGAATAATGTTCTGAATAAAATGTTAGTAGTATTCCAAAATAAATCCAACGTTGGAAGTGTTTGTGTGTCTGTGATGGCCTGTGTTGTAGTAATATGCCAACATTCTTTTGTTGGATCACAACAATACAATCCAAGAATATATCCTTTTTTGAATTTCAGTGTCAGTCCATGTCTCTTTGTCTAAGAATATTAAATTTTGAACACTTTGTATTGCCAGACATGACTAATTTGATTTAAATAACTTTACCAAATCAAACTACTGCAGAACAATAGTACAACTTGATTCTACTCAGACGTTATCTCATGAATGATTGCTTAAGACATAAAAAGAAAAACCTGGATGAGGGTCAAAGTTCATTGATATACCGGTAGAATGGTTAGACGGTCTGTCACAATAAGGCATGTGACACACATCACATACACAAAATCAGGTTATGTGAAGAAATTCAAAATCTGGTTGATTTAAGATAATAATCCTAATAGTTATCCAATGTTGTTTACACAGCAGACATTGATCTTGGACAAGTTCAGCAGTTAAATGCAATTTTAGATTACCCATAGCATGTAATGAAATTTAAAAGCCTAAGAAGCCAATTAAATATAAATAACAATATACACATTTAGTATAGACTCTGATACTGTTATAACAAGTCATACATTACATAGATATTCAAAATAAAGTCATTGTTTTATGTTGATTGGGCTCTTTAATAACCCAACCATATTTAACATCTTTAATCCTTTCCAAATTACTTCTGCTCACACCTAATATTATTGACCTCAACAAACTTCAAATAATGAACTGAGCAGACCATGACAGTGGGGAAATTAGTAACTATATGCACTTGCCATGCTTAAGCCAGTTTTCAGTCGCAAGATCAAAGACTGCAGAACAGTATTACCGTGAATAGGACACACTTTTAAACTTTAGGAAAACTTCACATCTATGGATCCTCTTCTTTGAGTTTCTGAAAGTGTTAAACCTTTTTTCAAAGCTTTAGTCTGGTTTCACAGATGATGGGTAGTTTCTCTCTATCTTTAGTTTAGAAATTCTCCTCCTTTAGTAAGGTCCCTTCCCCCCCATGTGATTCCACCAATAGAGTCTGATGTGAATAAAGGAAGCTTGCATTAAAAAGTGTTTTCTATGACCACAGAAAGGTCTCTGCAGCAACCCTTAACAAATTTCTTGTTCAGACTAATTTACTTTTATTGATTTTGTTTTACATCTCATGGTATATCAATGATATAGTGTATGTACAGACATGACTTTATAAATGTATTACACGTATGTACTGTATTTTAGTTGATTCTTTTGATGAATAGCTCCAGAATGATGCTTTGTGCATGATATTAAATACATGTATTAGTTTTGTTACTTCTGTCTTTTCCTTTGGTTTTTTTTAGGGACTAGACTGGATCTGTGTTGTTTCAAGGTCTTGTATGTGCAGACACATTGACATATATGCTGCAAGGCTATGAAATTAATACTTATGTTACAGAGTAATTAGTCTGAGGTAGTTGATGTTGTTGTTGTTGTTGTTGTTGTTGTATGGTTTAACGCCATACTTTCAGCACACGATAGGCTATACATGGCGGCCAGTATTATTGGTGGAGGAAGAACCTGGGAAACCCCCCGGAAAGAACCACTGACCCACGAGAAGCTACTGGCAAGCTTTCTCACATAATTACATTAGCCGAATATGAGACTCGAACCCATGCAGACAGAGGTGAGATGGCAGTGATCCATAACGGAAAGCGCTTTAGACCACTTGGCCACTCGGGGCCCCCTCTGAGGTAGTCTTTGAGTTGTTCGATTTTGGTTAGTGTTCAGACAATCACTAAAGTCATTAAGTAGAAAGGTGGGAATATCACTGCTTACAGAAAAAATAGGAAATATGGTGTCAGTCAAAAATGTGTCAGAGATTGGTGTAAAGCTAAGGATGCATTATGTGCACACACAATAAAAACAACAAAGAAAGCAAATCCTGGCTGCAAAGCAAGATGAATTAATATTGAGTATAAATTAGAAGAATAGGTCTTGACACGATGCACCATGTGTCATGGAATGAAATGGAGACAGACGATGAAGAAAACATTTCCAATGATCTTAGCCCTAAGAAAGCTGCCATTTTTCATTCTGATATGGAAGGCAAAGACTTTGATGGATTTGTCAGATATTAGAGATGATTAAGTGAACTCTTAATCATTATTAACTAAATTAGAATGTGGAACAGTTCTACTACAGGTTATAAAACGTATTACAGCATAAATGTGCTTTGAATTATAATTGACGTGTTATAATATATATTATAGAACTATTCAATTATATAAATTTGATTCTGCATTTCCTAGATATGTTAAAGTATAATAAAAAGTATTTTTATTTATTTTTAGTTCATATCATTATGTTTTTTATCTCTTAATTTTCTTCACATTTCCAATTTTTTTTCGGATATCCTCATCTCCCTATTGTTAGCCTCAGTGAGTTTATCTCATCAGTTGAATCCTGCTCTCAAGACTGGTTTCAACTGGAATAATCAGGTTAAAGCTTTCTGTCACAGGATGAAGCCAGGTTGGGACTGAATTAGTGAAGACACCGAAAGGAACTCCTTTATTAAGATGCTTATTTATGAACGCAATTTAAATATAAACAAATCTGACACCATTATAAACAAAAAGATGAGGAAAATTATAATGTTCCTAACATGGAACTATCAACAAGTAACTCAATGAAAAAATCTCAAAGGATGATTTCAACAAAAGCGATTTAAAACTAACGTGAATAACGTCATATCACCCAATCAACAAATACAATTGTATGTATGAATTTACAAATATGTATCGCTCGTATAATGAGACAGATGTAAATGCCTGTATTTTTGGTTATATCGTTCATATAATGACTTACCAAGGTAAAGGCATCTATGTTATGATTTTATCGTTCATGTAACGATTTAGCAATGTAAAGGTGAAATTATGAATTTATTAATTTATCGTTCATATAATGAAGTTGCAATGTAAAGGTGAAATTATGAGTTTATGAATTTATTGTTCAAATAACAAGACTGAAATGTAATTGTGAAATTTTGCTCAGATGGCAATAGCAATAATATGTAACATGTATTTCATAACTATCGTGGCGTCCATTTGACGTCCAAGATGTATCTCCGGTTCCACCCATTCTAGTTAATGGTCAAGGAGTTGCCACGCATGGTCCACTCCTCCCTGTCTGTTTGAAGGATCCCTCGAGAGCCCATGCATTCAACATAGACCCAGTGGTCGCGAAGCATTGGTCCCTCGCATCGAGAACACCAGTTTACTCTTCTGAACCAACATCACCAAACACATCGTATACATCACAAGAAACCACACAGGGATCTGCAACTTCACATCACCCGATTATATATAATACATATATAGAACGCAGCATGCACAAGGTACCATACACACAGCACCACAGACAGGCTGCTAAAATTGAAACAACTAAACCATGTAATACATATGACACGGTTAAGTACTTTTAGATTCATATACGGTATGTTGCGCATGCTCGCACATGAATTAATTTGTTATCCATTTACATTAAACGTTCAATGCATGCAGCGTATAATTAAACTCAATTTGTCTGTTCAGTTACAATAGCTATCTCAAAGCAGACTATAGTATTACTAATATAATGGCGCTGCAAAACCTAGGTATTTACTCTGTAGAATTTAGAATAAATACTAAAACATCTGATATATGAAACAACTCTGTATTCTTATGGCTATTAGTTTTCATATGATTTCTTAAATCTATTTACCTCTTTAGCTGAAGGTTTACTTCTGAAAAGTGGATGGCTTTCTGATGAGACTGGATGTAATGTGATGTTTACAGAGAATTTGTTTCTTTAATATACCCTAGTTGTGACCATTATGTGCAGCTAGGTACTTAGACTTTTAAACCACAGGCAATTGAAATAACTAGAGCCGATAATTAATAAACCACCCTCGGTGACGCTGTACACGGCAGGGAAACCTGAGTACATTTTTTACCACATATACATATTGATACCAGTCATACACAATTCCGTGACACTTTAGACCTTTAATTAACATGTCTTAGCATGCACAGTCATGTTGCTCTTGTTGCACTATATATCATAATTAAAACATGCATGGACTGTTTATTCAGCTATGTCAATTTGATAATAGAATATAGCAGTGCCTTGTACTTGAATTCCATCTGGAAACACAGACACACTAGTTTAGCTTAGCCAATCAAGATTACTTTCTTTAACCACCACAAACTTGTAACACTACCACTGAAATCAGATTAATCCTCTCTGGTCTGCCTTTATTAACACATTAACCGCTAGCGCAGAGTTTATGGGGCATGAGGTAGTAGCCTACGTCTGTAGCGTTAAGTTCATACATGATATACTATAGTGGGTTGTATTTTAGAAAGGTACACAGATTTAGCTCTACACTGATACCAAATAATTTGGATATTTTAGTTGCACTACAGTATACAGCAGGAAAAACCAAAGTTTTTGGACCCGTTTTTTTCCCACCCAAAATTCGCCTATGGTCGGAATCCAATTTTGTGTCCAGATTCTAGACTTAATGGCCATGCTGACCACAACAGAATGCTAGTGTGAAAAAGCTTCAGTTTTTGTTTAACTGATTACAAGCATAATGATATCGCATTGATCAAGAGATGTTTTAATGTGGGTTTTTTGTTGTACTGATTACAGGCATAATGATTTCACATTGATCAAATAATGATTTCAGGTGCATTTTTTGTTGTACTGATTACAGGCATAATGATATCACATTGATCATAAAAATGTTTTCAGGTGGGATATTTGTTATACTGATTCCAGATGTAATGATATCGCATTGATCAAAAAATGTATTCAGGTGGGTTTTTTTGCTGTACAAAAAGTTTTTAACTAAGATTTATAAAAATTGTGTTTTTCAAAACATGACTGTCCATTCGGTGAGTGAGGTGTTGGAAGTGCAAAATCATGTTTTTCATTTGACAGGGCATATTATGGCAGTTCTGTATGTTTAGAATGTTTAGTTTTATTATGAGAGTAAGCTATGCATGATAATGAAATATCCTTGCATCAGTCTGGCAGAAATATCCTTGCATTAGACTGGCTGAAATATCCTTGCATCAGTCTGGCAGAAATATCCTTGCATTAGACTGGCTAAAATATCCATGCATCAGTCTGGCAGAAATATCCTTGCATTAGACTGGCTGAAATATCCTTGCATCAGACGGGCAGAGGAGCTTTTAATCATTCTGGAGTCAGTGTTTAGTTTTTCTCTCTGCAGATGTTTAAGTCAAAATAACCATTTGGTACTTGTAAAGTGTGTAGGGCTGATTTCCAGTGCCAGTACTTTTGAGAAGGAAAAAATATGACTGTTTTTGAAGTATGACTGTTTTTGCCAAGCAAGATAACTGAGTTTTAAACATTTATTAGAATTACAATGTCTAATGTTGGGCACTTTAATTTATTTCAGCTTGGAAACATCCCAGAATTGTTTGTTACTGTAACTAGCATGTAGTTAATTGAGTTCCAGAATTTATGCCTATTCAGTCCCATCATGCAATATGTCTATAAGGTTTGTGTGTGGTCTTAAACTAAATAATAGAAAAGAGCATAAACCAACAAGCTTTGTAAAATTCAGCATATAATTTATTTCCCTAGAATACAAAGGTAAAATTTTCAAGAACTTACTGCAAATAGTCACAAAAAGTTATGTCATCAGTCCTAGTGAATATAGTTCTTATTACATTCCAGTGGTGTTCATATTAAGATCAAGCACTGAAGGCATTGATGTGCCTTTAGTCTAGAGTATACTAATTTACTGGTAGCTGATGTACTAACAATCTCCCAATTAATCGCAATAATATAATTGAAGATGTCCTTGTCTGAATTCACTATAATTGCAAATTAATGCTTCTGTCCAAGAATATTATTTAAAAGCACTTTGTATTTTCAATGAATAATTAATTTGAATAGATAAATTCTACCCGAATGAAATACTATATTATGCTACAATAAGACTGATTTTTTATTCATGCTTCAGATGTTATTGCTAGATGAGTAATTTCTCAAATAAGCTAGACAATATAAAAACAAAAACAAAATAGAAGAGCCAGGATGTGGTCCAAAAGTTCATTTCTAGAACAATATGTTACAAAAATTATAATAAGGAAAGTTACAAAGTAAACATCATGTAGGCAAGGTATTTTTGTGGGGGAATTCCAAAATCATAGTCTCAGACCCAAATAAATATGCTAACCACTGTTGATAATGATCTGAATATTTAACCCACAACTAAGTATTATTTGTCTACAAAATAAAGACATCAGTGTCTTTAGTCAGGAACAAGATTAACATATTTCGGACAAGCTCGGGTCCAAAATACAGTTATCCATAGCATATGATGAATTTTAAAACATTTTTAAAAAAATATTGCAAATTAAATATTAATAACACAATTTATTGTCTGAATGTTGACATTGTACATTATTGCACATGGCTGACATGCAAACATTGAAAAACATCATAATAATTGCTTTATCTTATTAAATAGCATTTCCAGAGTACTTTGAAGTATGATTTTCATAGCTTGTCTGCTTATTTCAGAAATTTAAGTGGGATTGTGGAAGCACTTGGACAACTATTGATGTTGCAATTTGGCCTTCTTGAGAACTCCGGATTGGAATACCGATGTCCATACTCAGTCAGGTATGTATTGTTCTATCTCATATGTTTACTCTGTCAGATAAGTTTTCTTTTATCTCATATGTATACTCTGCCAGATAAATTCTATTATATCTCATATGTATACTCTGCTGGATAAATTCTATTATATCTCATATGCATACTCTGTTGGTTAAGTTCTATTCTATCTCATATGCATACTCTGTCAGATAAGTTCTATTCTATCTCATATGCATACTCTGTCGATTAAGTTCTATTGTATCTCATATGCATACTCTTGGTTAAGTTCTATTCTATTTCATATGTATACTTTGTCAGTTAAGTTCTCTTTTATCTCATATGTATACTCTGTTGGATAAGTTCTATTCTATCTCATATGTATACTCTGTCAGTTAAGTTTTAATCTGTCTCATATGTACTCTGTCAGATAAGTTCTGTTCTATTTCATATATATACTCTAAGCTAAATGCTATTTTGACTCATTGTACAGTTTATGTGAGTGAGATATTTTTTCTGAGGGCACTGTTGTCATCAGCATTTCGACTTTCTATTCAAGATTTCTGTAAGTTTTAAAAAAACATAGTGGGCATAGATCAGACAGCACACCCTACTGAGGCCATTATCTTTTAAAGGATGATCATTTGTGGAATGTTAGGGTATTCATCCTTTTTGAAAATTAAATAGCTAATACAAATTCACTGAAAATTTAACAGGTTTGTGTGCATTTTTTGCACTATTTTTAGTAGAATATCTACCCTCAAGTGTGTGTGTATGTGTGCATGTTATTGGGATTTTTAACGTAGCTTTAACAATGTTGCTATGATATCTACAGTGTGGCAGTTTATAGTGATGTGCATCATGCCGCAGACATATGTAGTATGATGACCCACCCAGTTACATTATCCTAACCAGGCCAACCATACAATTTTCGAAATTCTTATCAGATATAGAAAGAGCAGTGTATTTTGGTGACATAATTTGTTCAGTTATAGAGAACACATTGGTTTCTGGTATTACAAAAACTGAATTCTTAATGCCTTGATTTTTGTCTTGTTGGCAAAGCGAAGATGAAATAGGATATGTCATCTCGTCCTGATGGTTGGTGCTCTTTCTTTTGTTTTAGACTTGTTTAAATTTGCATTTAATTGCATTTCTTTTGTATGTACAGCAGTGAATTTGAATTGAATCAACGGAAAATTCATCTTGTATTGTACTTCAAAAGCAGGTCACAGTAACTTTGTTTTTTCAGTCATTAAATAATATTAGGTGCCATTAGTTCTATTTCTTGAAGTATAATGCTAGTGCATTTGCCAAATGTAATATTCATACCGTTAGAAAGATAATTGATTTTCTTCATGTTGTAGTGACAATGTTGTTTGGCCATGCAAGGGCACAGCATTCCACAAAACTAATGTTATCCCCATTTTAGCCATGGGATACTGTGATCCCTTCCATCTGTATGTCTGCCTGCCTGTAACCACTTCCTAAACTGTCATTGGTAAAGCATTAATTGACCAATGCCATGGGGTAGTTTGATACATTTTGATGGGTACAAGACTAATTTACCAGATGCTCTGGGGTATGTGTATACATTTTGATGGGTACAATACTAATTTATCAAATGCCTTGGGGCATGTTTATACATTTTGATGGGTACACCACTAATCTACCAAATGCCCTGGGGTATGTGGATACATTTTGATGGGTACAATACTAATTTATCAAATGCCCTGGGTATGTCAATACATTAATGGTAAAACACTAATTTACCAAATGGCCTGGAGGATGTGGATACATTTTGATAGGTTCAACAATTGTTTGCCATCAGCCCTGGGTTGGGGCTTGTCATGCAGTCTGTAGCAGCTTGTACTTTGTAACGATATTACTGTCCATCCCTGGTTAGGTTTTTCAGTTAGGTCATTTTGTCAATTGCAGAAACTGGTTTGGCATCCATGTTCTTTAAACAAATTCATAGTTTGCAGAAAAACAAGCATTTTTATAAAAAGTTCTGATCTGTAAACTAACAGGATCTCTTCTCCCATTTATGTTTAATCAAATGACTTTGAATACAACAACTTGTCTACATACATTTCAATTTAACAGACAGTGTGAGCATAAAGTAATTCTGTGCAAGATTTCATTACAAAATTATAGATACAGAATTCCAGCAGTTTTTACATTACGGTACCATGGGTGAGAAAAATTTAGTTTGCATCTACATTCATACAAGCAGAATAGTATTATAAATACAGGAGTAAGTAAAATGTCTGACTTAAAATGAATTGACTGATTTATTACATTCGTATTTGACCAGAAAGTTGTCAGAACACATGATTTTTCCCTCACTAATTTAAAGAAGAACTTGAAGAGTACCATAAATGGTGCAATAGAATAGGATGTTAGGACATTGGGTTTAAAGAGAAATAGTTGATATGGTTTTGCCCAGCCAAGTGATAATTTTTCTGCTTGCAATGCAGATGCAATGAGGGCAAACAACAATCTTATTGGAAGTTCATGTAGCTGATACCAGGCAGGCATGTCAGCAAACTTTGAAAGTACTCAAAACGTACAAGACAAGTCTAACTACAAATAACATAGACTTTGATCATCCTTTGCATAATAGGCAGTTTATAGTGATGTCTAGCACTGGGGCATCATGCCGCAGACATGTAGCTTGATGTCCCACCCAGTCACATTTTCCTGACACCAGGCCGACCAGTCCTAACACTAACCTCTGAATGCTGAGCGTCAAGCGAGGCAGCTGTTAGTACCATTTTTGTAAGTCTTTGGTATGACTTGGCAGGGGATCAAACCCACGACCTCCCGCTTCCACGGTGGATGCTCTAACCACTAGGCCACGGGAGTGGTTTTTCAAAATGGTACTTACAGCTGCATCATTTGGTGCTCAGCATTACATCACTATAAACTGCCACATTGCAGAAATCATAGCGATATGATTGAAAAGTTGTTAAAGCTATGTTAAAAATCCAAATCACATAGATCTGAGATATATATAAAAATATGTTTACATACCCTTTTTCCAATTTGTCTCGCAGATAACAGTATGAATATAATCAGCGTTACAATTTGTTAAATTTTCTATGATGAAGATGAAACTTAAATTTCGAAAGCCACAAAATTCTGCAGTGTAAATGTTATTTATCCAGCACTCATAAAATGTGGTAGATATTAAGAAGATTCCTTAAATATTGAAAATGTAAGAACTTAAATCACAGTTTTAGCAGAAGAAATCCTACAGAGCTTAGCAGTGTCAAAAGTCACTAAAACCATGTATTTATTATGAATTCAATGCCTAGCTCAGGTCTAGCCAACCTGATTTATATCCCCATGCTTGACTGCCCCTCCCCCTCGATGCATACCATATTTTATGTAACAGATTTTACATTATGACTCCTCAGGATTGCTGTTGGAAATGGGGACATGGATGTATAAGGAGGGGCTGTGGGGATTAATAAACAGCATGGGCATGATAACTAGTAAAGGAACGTTCTACAGTCAAAGATATAAAGTTAATAGTGACACATTCCACTAACCAAAGTTAAAAAAGAGAGACTTCAGGTTAATTGCATGAAGATCAGTTAGTCAGCTAGTGGTTAAAATGTACTAGCTTTCCACGATTGTTGTGTGAAGCAGTTATTTGCATAAATGTCTAAGTTAAAGCCAAGTTAAAAGTACCAAGTCAAATAAATTTTTTACACTGTTAATATGTTTTTAATAATGAAAATGAAAGTAGTTATTCATTACTCGGTGAGTGCTGTTAATTGGGACAGTGTGTATTTGTGTAAGAACATTCTTAAAGCTTAGTTATTTGAGGACACAATTAGCTGAGACATGAATGGTCAATTGCCTTATCTCATT
Source organism: Unio delphinus (assembly GCA_029339505.1). Taxonomy (NCBI): domain Eukaryota; kingdom Metazoa; phylum Mollusca; class Bivalvia; order Unionida; family Unionidae; genus Unio; species Unio delphinus. Next base: position 14,165,349 of record JAQISU010000106.1, on the reverse strand, counting down.
ACCTTTAGACCGTTTATCATACTATTAGCTTAGGAATATATGCAAGTAAATAAGATGTTACATACCACTGTTCATTGGATGTTACATGCCTTAGTCCATTAGATGTTACATACCATAGTCCATTACATGTTACATACCTTAGTACATTAGATGTTACATACCTTAGTCCATTAGATGTTACATACCATAGTCTATTAGATGTTACATACATTATTCCATGAGATGTTACATACCATAGTCTATTAGATGTTACATACAGTATTCCATTAGATGTCACATACCATAGTCCATTAGATGTTGCATACCATATTCCATTAGATGTTACATACCATAGTCCATTAGATGTTACATACCTTAGTACATTAGATGTTACATACCTTAGTCTATTAGATGTTACATACCATAGTCCATTAGATTTTACATACCATATTCCATTAGATGTTACATACCATGGTTCTTTAGATGTTACATACCTTAGTAATTAGATGTTACATACCATAGTCTATTAGATGTTACATACATTATTCCATTAGATGTTACATACCATAGTCTATTAGATGTTACATACAGTATTCCATTAGATGTTACATACCATAGTCCATTAGATGTTACATATCATATTCCATTAGATGTTACATACCATAGTCCATTAGATGTTACATACCTTAGTACATTAGATGTTACATGCCATAGTCCATTAGATGTTACATACCATATTCCATTAGATATTGCATACCATAGTCCATTAGATGTTACATAATGTAATCCATTAGATGCTACATACAATGGTCCATTAGATGCTACATACTATAGTCAATTAGATGTTACATATCAGTGTCCATTAGATGTTACATACCATATTCCATTAGATGTTACATTCTGTAGTCCATTAGATATTACATTGCTTAGTCCATTAGATGTTACATTATGTAGTCCACTAGATGTTACATACCATATTCCTTTAGATGTTACATTCTGTAGTCCATTAAATGTTACATTCTGTTGTCCATTAGATGTTATATTGCTTAGTCCATTAGATGTTACATTACATAGTCCATTAGATGTTACATACCATAGTAAATTAGATATTACATAATGTAATCCATTAGATGTTACATACTTTAATCCATTAAATCTTACATACCATAGTCCATTAGATGTTACATACAATAGTCCAGTATATGGGGACTAGATTTTGATGTCAGTTTCTTAAGTACAGTAAGCCAGTCATATAATGTTACTTAATTTGCGGATACATCTTGATGGGTACAACACTGATTTACTAAATTCCCTATGGTGTGTGGATACATCTTGATGGGTACAACACTGATTTACTAAATTCCCTATGGTGTGTGGATATATCTTGATGGGTACACAACACTGATTTACTAAATTCCCTATGGTGTGTGGATATATCTTGATGGGTACAACACTGATTTACTAAATTCCCTATGGTGTGTGGATATATCTTGATGGGTACAACACTGATTTACTAAATTCCCTATGGTGTGTGGATATATCTTGATGGGTACAACGCTGATTTACCAAATGCCATATTGTGTGTGAATACATCTTGATGGGTACAACGCTGATTTACCAAATGCCATATTGCGTGTGAATACATCTTGATGGGTACAACACTGGTTTTCCAAATGCCCTATTGTTTGTGATTTATCTTGATGGGTTGAACACTAATTTACTAAATGCCCTAGAGTATGTGGATACATCTTGATGGGTTCAACAATAATTTACCAAATGCCCTTGGATTTTTGTTTATATATTTTAAGGATACAACACTTATTTACTAAATGCCTTATGGTGTGTGGATACATCTTGATAGGCACAACACTAATTTACCAAATGTCCTATGGTGTGTGGATACATCTTGATCGGTACAACACTAATTTACCAAATACCCTTGGGATTGTGGATTCATTTTGATGGTACAACACTAATTTACCCAATGCCCTTGGGACTGTGGATAGATCTGTATGTATACAACACTTATTTATCAAATGTCCTATGGTGTGTGGATACATATTGATGGGCACAACACTAATTTACCAAATGCCCTTGGGATTGTGGATTCATTTTGATGGTACAACACTGATTTACCAAATGCCCTTGGGATTGTGGATTTATCTTGAATGGTACAACAGTGATTTGCAAAACTGCTGGATAATCTGGAGTTATGGATCAGGATTGTTGGCAGACTATTGTATTTAAGGGTCTGAAGTTCATTGAGAACATTCAGTTATTTTGGCCTGGAATAGTACTTTTTAGGATTGTTGGGGAATCCTCATTTTTAGTTTATAACTTTGATAATTAAATTATTTGTTAAATTTTACAAAACTTAATGATTTTCCTTCATTTCTTTTGTTATGTTTATAATGATGGAATTGTCACAAAAATGTCTGTGCTAATATGTATCGACTAATTTATTAGATTCATATTTGGCCAGAAAGTTGTCAGAACACATGAATTTTGCATCTTTTTCAGTAATTAGAAGAAGAGCTAGAATAGTACCATAATTTTGTTTAAACTGGTTAAATGGCATAGGATGTTAGGACACTTTGGTTTAGCCCTGCTGAGCGATAATTCTTGTGCTTACAATGCAAAAAGCGATATGGGGCATTTTAGTAAAAATAGCCCTGTTCTTCTATATAGCAAGTACTGTGAGCATACAAGTCGAGTCAAAATGCAATTAACATAGATCCTGATCTTTGAATGCACAATGTACTGGCAGAAAAGGTCGGTGTTGTTTGTTCTATTATTATTCCTAACAAACTGCAAAGGCCAAAGATTGCTAGCTGACTATGTGAGAATATGAAACTTGTAGTAGTGGACTTGATCTTTATGTGAGTCTGTATGGTACGTTATAACATGGTATATACATAAATTTAGGGTATTGGCATCTTTGGGAATTTAACGGAAAATTGGGTAAATAAAATTTGACAGATCTGAGATATATAAAAAAAATAATGTTTTGCATACTATTTTTTCATTTGTTTTTCTCACAGATAATATTATGAATATAATCAGTTACAATTTTATTATTTTTTTCCAAGAAAGATGAAACTTAAATTTAGAAAGCCACAGAATTCTGTCATTTAAATGTAGCCCATACGTATAAAATGTGGCAGACAATGAAAAGAATCCGCAAGTAATGAAATTGTCAGACTTAAATCAGTTTTAGCAGAAGAAATCCCACAAGGTTTTGTAATGCCAAAGTCACTGAAACCATTTATTTACTGTGAATTCAATACCTAGCACAAATGTCTAGCCAACCTGATTTATTATTCCCATGCTTAGCTGACCCGTTTCCCCCCCCCCCCTAACACACATACTAAGATACTAAGATACACACCATATTTAATAATTCAAATTTTACGTTATTATTCCTGTGTTACTGTTGAAGATTGGGGAAAATATGTAATAAGGAGAGGCAGTAGGAATTAATATGCAATAAACAGCAGGAGCATGAGAGATAGTGAGGTAAATTCTAAGGTCAAAGATAAAGTTAACAGTGACACAGTCCTAAGGATCACTAACCAAGGTTACAAAAGAGAGATCCCAAATCAAAATTGCAAGCTTATTTTAACGCTTGCAGCAAGCTTATTTTTGCAAGCTTGTATTTGGAACATTGCCACAAGCTTATTTTTGCAAGCTTTTACAAGCTTATTTCTGCAAGCTTATTTTTGCAAGCTTGCACAGATTTCTTGCTACAAGCATGTGGGCTTTCAAACTTCAGACATGATTGTTGTCCCCTGCCCCCCCAAAAAACCTGTACTACATTGCAGGTTTCATCGTTTTATGCTCCCACCTGTAAATGCAAATCCTCTAGCGTTCAGTTTTCTTATGAACTGACCAACTACATTTACATCAACTTTCCATGCACTCATTCCTATTTCCACACATTTTTAAAACCATTTTTAAGTTTATTCAAACTTTTAGTGTCCTGGTCTGTCAATAACTCTAGATGCCATGTTTTGCAAATATAAAGCTAATTAACTTCAACTTTGTGGAAAAATCACAATTAAAATAACATTGAGCATTATAAAAGTAACAACAAACAAGTGCAGTACATGATATTAATTGGACTTAATGCCCTGCGAGCTGTAGCACATTTATTGTTGATAACTTTGTTGAAGCTAGCTTCAGTAAGACAGATACTAGGGCTCTCCTCCTAATTCCTTTTTAAATGTTTCAAAGGAAAAGCATATGAGTTATCTTTGGTGATTTCAATGTTTGGAAAACGTGTGCAAAATAACTTGCCAGCAACACTAGTAACTAAAGGAGGAAGGTTTATTTGTAAAAAAAAATTTAATAAATCTAATTTTGATTGAATTTTATTAAGGTTCTCTCTGGTATTTATATATATCACAAGTTCAGGCTGAGTTGTGTGTGATGAAGCAAGAACCTGATGTTTATTAGCTTTTTCATGCGCCTTCATGCCTGATAGCGAAATCACATTACACAATTTGCAAAACGTCAAGTTTTCTCCGTTTCTATATGGCATCACAAATCTACACAAGACAGCACAATTGTCCTTCCAGTTGTTTCTTTCTCATTTCCTGGAGAAAATTCTGAATATTCCTCTTTCCTATTTAACATGATTAGAAGCTGAACATCACAAAAACGAGATACTTCGACAAATATGGCTGATAAAGACATGCATGGTAGCCTCGATTTCAAATGAACCAATCATATTGTAGAACTGTATTCCTTTATACTAGCGATACATTCTATCAAAATAGAAATGATTGCACGTTCTAAACTGAAAATTCCAAAGAAATTGTTATTATTTATTTTAATTAAAAAACATATTTTTTGGCCCCCCCCCCCCCCAATGCCCAATGTACATCTGTATTCAGGTCCAAATGACGGGAGAAATATGGGGGAAAAAAACAGGACAGTTGGCAGCTATGCAATTGTTAGTTTTTTGGGGGTTGGCTTGATATTGTGTGGATAGCCTGGGACAGCAGCTGACCCTGTGTCAGGTTTCTACCTCATATTCTGGTACAAGTTTGATTTTCTTATATGCCTTTTTTTGTGGAATTGCAAAGTTAAATTATGACTTACTAAATGCTGAGAAGGTTAAATGTTCCTTGACCTACCTGCATATTTAATGATTAAATAATGTAATCTTATAGTTGCAATGTAGTGGAAAACAAATCTGTTCAGCAAAAACATTATGATAAATTTCATTGTTCAAGTTTATTCATTCACTGCAAGCTTACCCATGGTTGCAGAATGTGCACCCTAGCTGCAAGCATGTGCATGCTAGTTTGATACATGCATGGTCTCAGTCTTTTACAAGAATGGAAATATATGAAGAAACTTATTGCAAACTAGTTTAAATTTACTTTCTGAAACATAAAAGAAAACTTGTGCAAGCTAGTTTTACTTTCTGAAGAAAAGAAGTAAGCTTCCGCAAGCTAGTTTTACTTTCTGAAGCAAATAAGAAACCTTGTACAAGCTTGCGGTTATATCCAGCTAGTTTCCCTTCAGCCTGCACTTGCTTGTACAAGCTTGTGCAAGCATCTATGTTAGCTTATAAACATCAAATTAGCTTGCGACAAGGATGCATTTTTGTTTGGGATGTCAAGTTAATTTCATAAAGGTTGCTACATACTATCAGTTAGACACTTAGTCAATTAGTGGTTAAAATGTTGTACTATTTATAAAGCTCCAAGTCAAATAAATTATAACACTGCTAATTGTCAGATATTGTACACTATAATAGGCAAAGTAATATTTGCATAAGAATGGTCTTAAAACTGAGACCTTTGTAGGTACTATTAGCTGAGGCCTGATGGTCTGTTGCCTTATCTCATTACTAGTAGACCTTTGTAGGCACTATTAGCTGAGGCCTGATGGTCTATTACCTTCACTCATTACTAGTAGACCTTTGTTGGTACTATTAGCTGAGGCCTGGATGATCTATTGCCTTATCTCATTATCAGCAGACCATTTATTACACTAATATCAGAGGCCTGAGAGGTCAGTTTTCTTATCTCACTACCTATAGACCTTTGAGGATACCATTAGGTGAGGTATGTGTGGTCTATCATTATTTCTCATTCCTATTGAGAATTGAGGTTACTATTAGCTGAGGCATGTGTGGTCTATCATACATTATTTCCTATTGAGTATTGAGGTTACTAAGCTGAGGCATGTGTGGTCTATCATCATATATAATTTCCTTTTTAGTATTGAGGTTACTATTAGCTGAGGCCTGTTTGGTCTAACATCATATCTCATTTCCTATTGAGTATTGAGGATATTATTAGTTAAGGCCTGGGTACAAGTAAATTATGGACAGTTACGTACAGTCTGCGGTTTTATATTTGTCCAGCATATTGGAACTGATTACACAAGTGGGGATGATAAATTAGCGCATGGTATGGTTCATCATCTCTTGTACTAAAACTATAAAAACTCTTAAACAACTTCTTCCCCAAAACTGTTAACTGAGTTAACTGACAGATTGTCATAGAGGCAGTTCAAAGTCCAAGAGGTCAAGTATAAAGAACCTTGCATCACTGCTTGTTTTGTTTGTTTTTATGGTTTAACACCATTTTTCAGCGCTATATAGGCTATACATGGTGGCCAGTATTAATGGTGGAGGAAGAAACCGGACAAACCCTGGGAAGAACCACTGACCCATGAGAAGCTACTGGCAAGCTTTCTCACATAACTACATTTGCCGAACCTTAGACTCGAACACACGCAGAGGTGAGATGGCAGTCGTCCGTAACGGACAGCACTTTCGGACACTCGGGGCCCCTCATCACTGCTTGTATTACTTAATAGATAGTTCCAGAATGATGTCATCAGAAACCATATGTGTAGTATGCTAACAGATTTACCATTGAGCTTTTATGGTGTTTGGAAGATGAAATATCAAGATACTGATTCTATACATAAACATAATGCAAATTAGGCTTTCTGTTAGTATCTATATTTGTAATTTATAAATTGATTTTGCTTCAGTGTGCCTTATTCAAAATAAAAAAGATTAATAAATTTTCAGATGATAATGAAAAAATCAATACAAAAATTTGATAGGCCTGAAAATCAAAAGGAATCACAAGAATTTCATCAAAAAAGCTTCAGGTTCATATGATTAGGTCAATTGATAGATGGATTGAAGATGCTGAGAAAATGAAAAACACTCTTTTGCATCTTAGAGAACTGAAACCATCTCAGCAAATATTTGAAAAGACTGTCATAAAAATGACAACACTATTATTACAAAACAAAAAGAAATACATCAAGAAACACAATCCCATTATGCCCAAGAGATGTAGAAAATGTAGATCTTAATTATTCCAAAATTAAATACAAAACAGAGCAAAGAATTTGACAGCAAGATATCTTTTTCTGAAGCTTTAGCTGTCTTAAAAAGTGTGGAAAAAAAAACAGAATCCAGGTTTTGATGTGTTTTTGCTGACTTTATCAAGTTCTTTTGAATGATTTAGGACATATTTTAGTTAGGTCAGTTAACTTTGGTTATGAAATAAATAATTTGTCAGCAACTCAGAAGGAAGGTGTTATTTAATCCTAATGGTGATTAAGATAAAAATTATTTTAAAAAATGGAGACCATATCTCTTCCTAATACTGTAACCTATAAAGTAGCCATAGCATATATTGCAAAAAAAAATTTAAAATATATTTCTGTACTTATTAATGCTGATAAAAATGGTTTCATGGCTGGAAGATCTGTTTGCAAACATATAAGAGCAGTATACAATGTGTTGAAAAGCATAACATACCAGATATACTACTGCATACATGTATTGACTTAACGAAAGCTTTTGATTTCTTTGGAATTGGAATTTTCAATTTTGATGATTTTAATTATAAAATGGATTCAAACATTTTATCACAATATAAATTCATATGTAACTATTAATGGACATATCTTGATTTCATACACATATACATATATATATATATATATATATAAATATATATATATATATATATATAGAGAGAGAGAGAGAGAGAGAGAGAGAGAGAGAGAGAGAGAGAGAGAGAGAGAGAGAGAGAGAGAGAGAGAGAGAGAGAGAGAGAGAGAGAGGATGCAAACAAGGCAATCCCCTTTCACCTTATTTATTTCCACTCATTGCAGAGATACTGTCATTAATGATTAAAAAGAATAAAGATAAATGGTATTAATATAGCTGGAAATTAATTTTTCATATCTCAGTAAGGAGATGATACAACATTGTCCTTGGATGGATCTGAAATAGCTCTTTTAAATACAGTGTACACATTGAAATTATAAGCAAAGACCTGACACTGTGAGAAAATGTGAATAGTATAGATAGGAACCATGAAAAACAGCAACAGCCATTTCTGTCTGTACTGGATAGTTGATAGTTACACAGTACTAGGCATTATCTTTACAGATTTATGCCTCATGATAAACCTTAATTACAGTAGTAAATTAAATGACATCAAAACACTACTGAGAAAATTGTTGTAATAAAATCTCTGTTTTATAAAATATTAAATCATAAGTTTACCAAGACCTCCAGAATGATTAATTAAAAAAAAAATAGTTTAATCCCGCAAACATATTTCTAGAAATAATTGGAATAGCAAATAATATATGTTCTTTTTGTATGGATTCACCTCTTTTGAGATTGTACAATTGTAAAGCTGTTTTGGAATGATATCAGCTAGTGGATTAGAAGCAACACTAATTACCTACATACGTTTTTACTTACAGGAATAATTATTGGAATGTTAGAAGCAGGTAGTCTAATTTTATATTGCTGATTTCTAGAAGATACCTATATAATATGCTCCACGAAAGAAAACCTCTATCCCTACTTTTAATTATAAAAAAAAACGATAGATGGAATTAGCCAAAAGAAACAATAAACTTAAATGTTTTGAAACTGAAAGGCACACATTGATTAATTAGTTGCAAAATAGTCAATTGCTGTCTATTGTTTGAAATGTTTTCGATATATTTATGAAATCAATATTCATTTACAGTCTTAAATTGTCTCGTAGTTATATTTTTGTACATACAGAAATTAGTTTTATAAGATTTATAGGTAATCTTATACTTATACTATTATAATACTCCTGTTTCTTAATCTCTTCTGCTCCACACATTTTTCTCTTTTCATTCTTACAACTTATAGTGTTTTTCTTTCTTCATGCTGTCCTTATTTCTTCTTCTACCTATTCCCCATTTTAATAGCTCAAAATATAGCAGTTTGAAGTCTTTATACAGAAGTCAAGACTTGTTTAGAAAAAACTTGTAAGGTAGTCACTTGGATGGCCCCACAATTCATGGCTTCCATTCAGACCAAAATCTGATTGATTTATTGATACATTAAAACCTGTCTTGAAAGACCACATTATCAGTGCATAAATGTAATGATTATATTGAATTGTGACCTGTTATGAGAGACCACCTGTCTTTAGAGACCATACTTTTTTGGCAAAAGAGGTGCTCTTTCAAGACAGGTTCTACTGTATAATGAATGGCCATTGAGACCAACATTTGATTTATTTATTGATACAATGAAAGCCCACTTAGACCATAATCTGATTTATTCAGCCTTTTGATAGTGAAAATATTAGGCTTTAAAAAATTAATTTGATGCCTGTTTGTTTTCAGAACTTGATGAATTTACTCTTGCATTGATGGCAGATTTGAAATTTGTCTCCGGTTGCAAGTAAAAATTGCAACAGACATTTAAACAGATTGACCCCCAGCGGGTCTTCTCTTTGCATCTGATCAAAGTTCATGCCTTAAGTTATTGACCAAAATGCTAACTCTTTAAATGCATTCTTTTCCAGTGTTTAAAATGACCAATTAGAAAAATAAATTGAACATGTAGCTTAATTGAATTGATTGTAAAGTATGAAAAATCTGAGCCATTCAGCTGTTATTGTATTGTCGTCTCTAAGAAATTCATCAATAATTACTTTCCCTAATTTTTCTGGGAGATTTTTTTTTATCTAAAGAAAAATATTATTTAGATATAGCAAAAATACAGCATTAAAGCCTAAACAGAAAATAAAATCTTTATTGAGTTCATATTCTTGGCCTTTGCTTATTTAGACAAGCAAGCAGAAAATAAATTCTAGTCTGAGTTCATTATCAAGGATATATTTCTGGAAAATGGAAGATAACATGCTGATTTAAAAAAAAAAAATTATCATGTTTTCCACAATAGTGCTTAACAGAAGTAAAACTCGCTTGGTATATCAAAACTTTTAGCTTAGAACTGGATTTCCTAAAATGTAGGCCATGAGGGAAACATGTAAGAACTTAATTAGTGTAAAGGCCTGCCTGGAAAATGAGCTTGGCAGTTAGAAACTGGATAACGGTTTTTTATTCTTGCATATGCTTGATATTAATTCTCTTTGACTTCAAATTTGTCAGCATCGATGGAATCGGCATCAAACTACACTACTGATCTTAATTGATTAAAACTTGTCCATATCCACATTGCTAATGATATTCAAAAAAATCCAAATCACATTTATTATATCTGTGCAGATTGAAAGCTTTGACAGACATATTTATTTAGGAAAGACAAGATCCCAAAAAAAAGTGTTTGGGCAGTTTTGAATTTGAGTTTCGTAAAAGACCTGGTGAAGTAATATATCATGGTCTATTGTGTCAAATGCTGCAGACAAATCAAGGAAGGTGAGGGCTGTAATTTTTCAGTTATCCAGAGCAGAGAGAATGTCATTAAATACTTTCAGAAGAGTTTTTTCAGTACTGTGGCAAGGGCGACATGCAGACTGTACATTGCTAAAAAGACCTTTTTTTATCCTAAGTTAATCTTAACTTCAGTATCAGAAATGGATGTGTACAAGGTTGTATTGTCTGCAAAACAAATCTGTATTTGTGGATTCAGTATTTAGTGTTAAATCATTGATATAGATAAGGAAAGTGAGAGGGCCTAAAACTGAGATAGAATTGATATTGGTCTGTAATTCTCTGGATCCTTAAAGATAGGTGTAACCTTTCAGTGTTTCTGGAAACTGACCACTCATTATGTTAAAGTCTGTGATATGCATTAGTGACTTTGTTAATACTGTGCAGCAATTTAAAAAATTTGTGTACCAATACCATCCAATACCGAGGATTTATTAATATTTACCTTAATTAGCATATCAAAAACGTCAGGTTTCATAACATTAGCTATTGAAAAATAATTATTTTCAGAAATTGTAACTCTTATAAATAACAGAAGAGCATCAAGTTCAATTCGGATGTTAGTCTGGTTCTGAATATTGTTACTCAGATGCTTATGAACAAATTGTTCCACAGTGTCTTATACTATCGGAGTCATGGTACTAATTCAACTCCCATAGTAAACATATGGAAACACCATCATATTCAAAATTCAATAACATAAAATTTCTGGATGCTAATGATCAGACCTATATTAATCCATGCAGAACTATCCTTGGTGCAAGCTTCTGTGTGGACAACACCGTATGAGCCGTAGCATTTTTTAAAATCTACATGTGCATGAATCTCTTGTTATTGATTCTGCACCAAATGAATCAGGTGCTACTTTCATTTTTGAGTACTCCTAAGTCAAGAATAGTAAAAATACTAAAACTGCATCAATAGAATATTATCTGTATTTTTTTTTCAATTGCAGATAGAATAAGCTATCAAAAGATATATTTTTTTTAAATTTTACTTTTCATTATTAACCAATTATGGACCACCAAACCCGTATATACTCTATTATTTCTTCAACCATTTCTAGACTGGTTCACAGTTCTTCCATATAATTAGTACCGTGTGTCCGATACTGTATCATCATTATGCTGAAGTCTATGGGGAAGACAACTGTTCTTGGGTGGGTTCAGCTCTTTTAGATGCTTACTCTTATTTTCATCAGTATAGCCTGTTTCTAGTAGTTCTCTTTTGCCTTCTCTATCAGGTGCTTAGTTTTATTCCTCCACGTTCTATAGCTTTTCATGTCTTTTTTCTTGTGGAAATTATCTCTTAGGTGCCTAGCCTCATTGATCTCAGGGGTAATCCACTTGGATGTAATTTGGTGTTTAACCCTTTTTGTTTTAATTAGGGCATGCTTGTCTAAAGCTGCATTGAATATCCCATACCATTTTTCTAAGGCAGTGTTGACATCAGCTATATTGCAGACTGATTGGAAGTGTTTACAAACTAAATTATTTAAAAACAATTTCTCATCAAACTATATAAAGTCCCTGTATTATATTTCAGTGTGTTGACCATTTTTAGATGATTTAGGAACATGTCTAGTTATAAAGACTGGGTAGTGGTGCATACATTGGAACATTTATTTCACTTATGTTTTCAGGTTTATTAGTATAGACATGATCAATTATTGTAGCACTTTTATTTTTTACTCTAGTTGGGGTGTTATTTTTAATTGAGTAAAGTTGTAAGTTTCAAAGTTATTTATCCATATTAATGGTGGAGTTTTCATGTAGTCAATGCTAAAATCACCTAATATGATAATTTTTAAATCTGTATTTATTGCCACCAATGAGAAGAATTACATTATGATATGGTGACATATCCATTTTCAATATTGTTTCTGCAATAGTATTGATAGTTGTACGTCTGTTTCTATTTTTTTTACATCAATTTTATATAATCCTCTTTGTTCTTACTCCATTGTTCCTATGAGAAGAGATCAGTCTTTAATTATGTTGATGATTTTGACAAGTGGGGGATTCAGTTGCATTGCTTGGACTTCTTGATTTCCATGATTAGAGACTGCTTTATTTAGTATTTAGACTCATCTTCTTTAATTGGTGTCATTGCATCTATTTCTGTGTATAATAATTTTTTCCTTATAGCTGGTTTTGGTATGGTCTGAGTGCCCTGACATGCTCTTGTGTTTTGGTCCTTTGACACGTTTGTGTATTGTTTTGTCTGGGTTTCCTGGCATACTTTTTGCACCTGGTTTATCCATTTGAATGCTGTGTAGACTCTTTCATTTTAGTGCAGAGTGTTCCGGTTCTGACTTTTGTACTTGGGCCTGGATATTACCTTTCATTTCAAAGCACTGTATGAAGGTGCAAGTCTGGTTATGGGTTCCATGGAACTCAAAAGAATTTGTATCATAAATTGGGATTCTGGAGTTTCCTCCACATTGATTGCATTCTGACTTCATGTAAAGCTGGTGTTATTGTTTAGTGGATTTTGAGATCTGTGGACCTCAGGGATGGGTGGTGAAGCTCTTTGCTGAAAGGTAATTACCCCAAGCTTGATCAGTGGGACAAGCTAACTGTCATATTACCCAAACCCTGCTAATTGAGACAAACTGAAAACTGGTACAAATTAATCAAAACCTTGCGCATTAGGACAAACTGATACATAATTACCCTATTATCATTGGGACAAGCTTACACAATTACCCCCAGTGATGATATAAGGGTCAAATTGATACATAATTACCCTATGATCATTGGGACAAGCTTACACAATTACCACAATGATGATATGTAGGACAAACTCTGATACATATTTACCCAAACTATGATCATTGGGACAAGCTTACATAATTACCCTTATCATGATATGTAGGACAAAATGATGCATAATTACCCTATGATCATTGGGACAAGCTTACATAATTACCTCTGTGATGATATGTATGACAAAATGTTACATAATTACCCCATTATCATTGGGACAAGATTACACAATTACCCCCAAATGATGATGTGTAGGACAAACTGATACATATTTATCCAAAACTAAAATCATTGGGACAAGCTTACATAATTACCCTAATGATGCTGTGTTGGACAAAATGATGCATAATTACCCTATCAATGATCAGAATGACAAAGTAACTGATATATAATTATCTCTATCATAAGCTTGTTCATACATAATTACCCCTGGGAAAGAGCTTTGGTCATCACTTTTATCAGACTCTATGTTCAATGAGATTCAATGTAAGTTTTTATAATTAGGATGATACAAGGAGGAAATGGTTACATTTTGGAATTTGTCAACAGCTTCTCTCAATGGTTTCATTGTTATTCTCAAAATTTCACTGACTTGGAATGGTCCTTCTGACTATGTCAATATATTTTTCAGTTGTAGATAATGAATGGTATGCAAACCCTTTCTTGTAGTTTTTAAATTTAAGACATATTAAAAAGTAGCTTCAGGAAATCTTCAAAATTTCCTCAGAGATTCCTTTATGAAAAATTCATGATTTTATGTCCATTTTGCCTAATGAAGTTTCTTTTAATAAAACAAAAAGCATTATTTTTACACTTAAAGCTGTCTTTATCTGACACTTTTCTTTCATTTGCATTATACATGTACCGTATATCATAGCTTAAAATCAATAAATGCAGATCCAGCTTGCATCATTAAAAAGATATTCGTTGAGATAAGGTTGATTCTATCTTAACATAACTGGTAATTGCAGTGGCAGTCAGCATTACAGACACAATGACACCCCACTCACTACTGGGAACAAAATTTTGAGAGAAAATGGGATTGCAATAGATGCTTTGGGTCTGCTCTGATTAGATATGAAAATTAAAAATATTTCTGACCATTACCAGGAAAAGATACAGTACATTAGCGATAAGCAATACAGTCACCAGGGGAATGAATTCAGCACAATGGGAAGTGACTAGAGTATAGAAACTTAAGTATTGGTGTATAATATGCTTTCAGCTGTAAACAAAAATGATTACTGGAAATAAGCTGTTTTAATATCAGTAATATGTGACCATATTTATTAAATAGGTTACTCCTGTCACCGAAATTATCATCATCCATATAATGAGAATTTGTTCTCCCAATATTAACTTTGACTCACTTGCTCATGTACCGTTTTCCTCAGAAGCTTTACAGATGTTGCCATCATTAAATTGTACATTTCCCGTTTCTATGAAAATTCCCTTTGATTTGTGTCATACATCAGTATTTTGCCAATTTTAGTACATTCTTCATTTTCATTTAGTATATTTACTCCTGCCCATGAATGAGGAACATCACCCTCTAAACACATTAGTGGTGCCAATAATTGAGCCACCATTTTTGCAAGGGGAGACAATTGAAGTCTATAAGGTCATAAGTTGGGTTTTCCTATTGGTCTGAGTTTCGTGGCCAATCATTGAAGTTCCCACAGGATAGGCACAGCGATCAGGTCAATGCACTCAACTTAGCCTGACTATCACTAAATTCTGTCGAGGATTGGGAGCTCAGGTGCTCACAAACAAAATAATTCATGTTAATGCCATTTTAACATCATTTGTCACCTTAGTGGCATTAGAGATATTTCAAAATGACTTTTAAAAAAATATGTTTATAATGCACTGGAAAGAATATAACAATATATTTTTTATTTTTTATTTATTGTTTTCCCACTGCAGTTTTATGTGTTGATGTTTTCAGTTTCCATCACATTAGCTGGGTCAAACTAGCATTAGTGTTGTAAACGCCTCAAATTGCCAGGCAGTTGTTGTTGTAGGGTTTAATGCCATTTTTCAACACAAGATAGGCTATACATGGTGGCCAATATTAATGGTGGAGGAAGAACCCAGGAAACCCCCTGGAAAGAACCACCGACAGACCAAGTATTCTCACATACCCACAGTAGCCGAGTCTGAGATTCGAACCCACGCAGACAGAGGTGAGATGGCAGTGATCCATAACGGTGAGTGCTTTAGACCACTCGGCCACTCAGGGCCCCAGACCAGGCAGTAAAATGTCATTAGGGTCCAAAACTCTTTAGATTGACAAATGTGATGGAGATCCATCACCTGTTATGGTGCTTTGGTTACCGTTATGTAGGAGATGATTGACCACAGTGTTATTTCCCAGATTGAGTAATTATTAACATAAAATGTGAAAATAATGGATAGAATAAAGCAGATCAGAGCAAAGATATAGATTATAACTTGAACCCCCATATTTAAGATATAACAATTCACTCATTTACATAAATACTGTGTAGCATAGGTGTGTGTATATGTTTTCCCTTCAAATAAATATGACATACAACACAACTATTTATCAGTTTTTTTTTCTTCTTTTCTGGTATCAATAAAAAATTCCTGTCTTGTTTTGTCAGATATTGTCTTATCAAAATTCAACAGAACTAAGCTAAAATGTTTGCAACCTGATACTGACATGCACTTATATTAACATGAAATTAAAATATTTTTCCTAGGTGCAAGCCATATTACTAACTGGAAGCATGACCTAACTAGACATCTTATAAACTGTTACATCCAACTGTGGGCTATAAATTACTGATGTGTTTGTCAACATAACCAGTATTTCCTCAGTTAAGAGAATTCACAACATAATTACTCATATGAATTATTGGACTTAACATCTTGTCCTTATATTATTTGCTATTAGTGATTCATTGATATAGACATTGTAAAATCAAAATCTTAGTATACATGCTACATATCATTTATGATAGATATTGATTCTCTCAATTTGTATCAGAGTAATGCATGAAATTACTACAATACATGATTTCTATTACATACAAAACCACTATATCTGAACACATTTATACCAATTAAATAGTTTATGACATTCTTGGAATACATGAATCACTAAACATTCAAGACCAATGAATGCATGATTAACTTCAAAGAAAATTGAAGATTGAATTTAAAATGAATCAATTCAACAATTAATTACAAATTTACATCAGTAAGCATATTTTATACAATTGAGATAATACCTTTCTGAGACTCACTCTTTCTATGTAGCTGAATCTCTCTCAAATTTCTCCAGACCCACCCACCTATCCCTTGGATTATTTAATGAGAAATACATGTTATTCTCTAGAAACTTAGGACTAAATTTGTGAGGGAGATTGAAACCTTAATTTTCATCTGAAAACATACACCCCTCATTTTGCTTTTTTCTGACTATCAAATACTGAACACACCCTTCAAAGCTAGACTAATTGCCTCTATTCTACCTATATTAATATCTAGTCTGGAAAATTTCATTTTATGACAATTATTTCAATGGCCCAGAATTGTCTCTGGATTGTGTATACTTTATCATTTCCTCTACTTGACCAACATTAACATGTCTGTCCGATTATTATCCTAGCAGATCATAATTAAAATAAATCATGCCCATAAAGAGTATATCCCATCTTTTGCAGCCAACATTGTATTACAAGCCTCATCCATATGTCAGAGTTACAGGTTATTCTGACCAAGACAAAATGCACTTTGAGAGCATCAACAGAATTTTTGCACCCTTTTACCAGACCTGAAAACCCCACTAGTGTCCTAAAGTTTTTAGATTGCCAGACAGCAAAACCACCATTAATGTCTGAAATTCTGCAGATTGCCAGACATGGAAATCCCAGTAGTGTCCTAAAATCCTTAGATTGTCAAAGAGCAAAACCAGTGTTATTGTCCTAAAATCTGTAGATTGCTGGACAGTAGAACCAAAATCATCAAATTATCAGTGAAACCATCATTAGTTTGTTATTTCCTTAATTAACTTGTATAAGAAGATTTTGATAAGAAATCGCTAATAAATACATGGCTGGCTGAATAGTCCAAGGCACTCACCGTTACAGGTTATTGACATCACACCTCTGTGTGGGTTCAAATCTCAGTTCAGTTGATGTAGGTGGAAATGCTTGTCAACAGCTTCAAATTTGTTGGTTGTTCTTCCTGGGGTTTCTCTTTCTTCACTAAATACACTAACCAACATGTATAATATTCAGAATAGGGGCATTAAACTCACAAAACCAAACCAGATGAATTATCATGCAGTTCCATTAATGTTCAAAACTCCACAGACTGCCAGACAGTAAAACACCAGTAGTATCAAAAAATTCCCAGATTGCCATTTTGTTTTTGTATTAGAGTTTAACGCCATTTTTCAGCACAAGATAGACTATACATGGCGGCCAGTATTAATGTTGGAGGAAGAACCCAGGAAACCCCCAGAAAGAACTACTGGCCCACGAGAAGCTACCGGCAAGCTTTCTTACATACTCACATTGGCCGAATCCAAGACTCAAACCCATGTAGACAGAGGTGAGATGGCAGTGTACTGTAATGGAGTGCGCTTCAGACCTCTCAGCCACTCAGGATCCCTGATTGCCAGATAGTAAAATATCATTGGTGTCCATAAATCCATAGATTCCAAGACAGTAAAATACCAATAGTGTCAAAAAATCCCCAGATTGCCAGATAGTAAAACACTGTTAGTGTCTGTGTTTTTTTTTAAAGAAGATTTCTTTTGATGTCTGGTTAGTACTAAATGAAATTTGGTGCCAATCTGAGATCCAGTATGGTCACCATAGCAGCCATTTTGAAAAATGGCATGTCATACCAATATAGACTAATTATGATCTGTTCTGAATAAAAATGGTGATGAACTGACGTCAGATATTTGGCAGCCATCTTGAAAATCTTCTTGTTATTCTAGTAACTGGAAGGTTTTATCAGTATGGGGTTTTGATCAGAAAACCTTTTATGGTGTCTCATTGTTCTTGAATGAAAATGATTTTGCATTCAGTATGGCCATCTTGAAAGACTTATTGCCAATCTATTTGAATTGATGATCATATCAACATAAAAGATCTGAAATCGTAATGATTTAATATTGAATTTATGAAATGAATTGAATAATATCCAGCATTTGCAAAAGCGCGACATTATTCAATGAGTTTCATTAATTTTATATTAGAGCATTTGAGTTTCTTTTTATCACATATTTTTCATTACAGTGGAACTTCTTCACATATTATTTAGTGGAAATTAGTCAGATAAATAAAAAATGATTAATTTTGTTCTTTCTGACAGATGCTGCAACCTTTCATTTGTTGTGCTAAAAATAGTCTAGAACAAGTTGAATTAATAATTAATGTTTAAAAGTAAATTATTACAAACTATAAATCAAACAACAAGCATATCCTTCCAACTAAGCAGAACATTTTACAAAATCATTTTTAAACACAGAATGTCTAATGTATGTCACATTGTTTGATACAGTACAGTAGATGATCTGTGTTATAATATCATTATAATGAGGGAGTATTGTTATAATGAGGAAGTAGTGGAATAATGAGGGAGTAATTCTCTAATGAGGGGTAGCACTCTAATGAGTGGATTAGTTTTATAATGTGGGAGTTATCATTATAATGAGTGGATTAGTTTTATAATGTGGGAGTATCATTATAATGAGGAGTAGTGTTATAATGTGGGAGTATCATTATAATGTGGGAGTATCATTATAATGTGGGAGTATCATTATAATGAGGTAGTAGTGTTATAATGTGGGATTATCATTATAATGAGGAGTAGTGTTATAATGTGGCAGTATCATTATAATGTGGGAGTATCATTATAATGAGGAGTGGTGTTATAATGTGGCAGTATCATTATAATGTGGGAGTATCATTATAATGAGTGGTGTTATAATGTGGCAGTATCATTATAAGGAGTAGTGTTATAATGTGGGAGTATCATTATAATGAGGAGTAGTGTTATAATGTGGGAGTATCATCATAATGTGGGAGTATCATTATAATGAGGTAGTAGTATTATAATGAGTAGTGTTATAATGTGGGAGTATCATTATAATGTGGGAGTATCATTATAATGAGGGGTGGTGTTATAATGTGGGAGTATCAGTGTAGTGAGGAGTAGTGTTATAATGAGGGAGTATCATTATAATGAGGAGTAGTGTTATAATGTGGGAGTATCATTATAATGAGTAGTATTATAATGTGGGAGTATCAGTATAATGAGGACTAGTATTATAATGTGGGAGTATCAGTATAATGAGGAATATCATTATAATGTGGGAGTATCATTATAATGGGGAGTATCATTATAATGGGGAGTAATGTTATAATGAGGGAGTATCATTATAATGAAGAGTAGTGTTATAATGTGGGAGTATCATTATAATGAGGAGTTGTATTATAATGTGGGAGTATCAGTATAATGAGGAGTAGTGTTATAATGTGGGAGTATCATTATAATTGGGAGTAGTGTTATAATGAGGGAGTATCATTATAATGAAGAGTAGTGTTTTAATGTGGGAGTATCATTATAATGAGGAGTAGTGTTATAATGTGGGAGTATCATTATAATGAGGTAGTAGTGTTATAATGTGGGAGTATCATTATAATGAGGTAGTAGTGTTATAATGTGGGATTACTATATTTGGATGCAAGGTTCAAGGAGATCCTTGAGCTCTATTTTTCAGAAACCTTATTGGGAAGGCTCCCACAGCTTTTCATACAATGAATACAGCAATCAACATTAGACACTGATCTGTTGCAATGTGAAATGCTGGCATTATCAGGGTCTATGTTAAGTTGATTACTCCTAATATGCTGGCATTATCAGGGTCTATGTTGTTTGTTGATTACTCCTAACTGTACACATATGGATTTGCCCATGTAGATCTGAGTGTGAACAGCTTGTAGTTTGACCCAATGTTATAAGCAGTTATGCTTTAAGGTATATGTATATGTATCTATATATGTATCTGGTATTTGGAGGCGATTTTACATTGTATTGTCAGTAGGAATTGTAAATGTTTGATATGGTTTTTTGTTTTATGGTACAGCAACACCAGGATATTATTTAGTGCCAAGGTAAATGGAATAAAGCATATTGGCCCAAGACACATCATCACAGCCAACCCAGATCAGGACTGTGGAAGGATTGGAACCAGCATCCTATCACTATGTGTCCCACTTGCTAAACACAGCATCAGCAACTACATGTAATAGGAATTGTAAAAAATTAAAATTTAGAAGGACACACAGTTTTATTCAGAATGAAACAAGCTATCAAAACATAACAAAAACATATTACAGCGTTGTTTAAAAAAATTTACACAGAATTTATTAGGGCATATTCCAGATACTGTAGCAAAGTCAGTTGATTCAGAATTATAGATAACAATGACTGTCTTTTGGAGCAGTTTGATGAATGAAGTTGATGACAGAAGATGCAACAGAAACTTAGCTAAATACATATCGGTCAGCTCTCACGCCAGCAGAAAAAAACCTTAGTTTTGGGGGTTGTTCTACACTTTTCTCCCAATCTCCTCATATCTCCCAATTTTTGCAGAGAATTCCTGATTATATATAATGTCTGTCGATTTTCATTTCTCCTATAAAAAAGTCTACATACATTGATATATTGTAAAGAATCCACAAACTCTTCCATAAATATTGGTTGTGATAAAAACATTATTATCACGCTACAAATAAATTTTTCTTCAGTTAATAGAATAATAAGTTTAAACATTGTTAACATAAAGTAAGGCCGCAATTAAAAATATCTTTGTTTCCCCTTACCCTACCCAACAATTTGAAGTTGGGTAGGTAGGTAGGTTAATAATTTTTTTTTCTCATGAAATTCATGACACTATAAACTGACACATAGGAAACAGAAAAACGATAAATTCAACTTTAATAATAATACTGAAATACAGTAACTCATGAACTGAAATACAGTAACTTGTGAACAAGTTTAAAATGTTTCATAGACTAGATTAGTTTTTGATAAGGGCTATTCCAATAAAAATACTCCCTGCAGGCATTGGCCAGGGTACCAATTTAACAGATTTACTCAAATTTTGAAACATATATTAAATGAGAGTAATTTCAATGAAATATAAAGATACACATGTAAAGGTGCAAGAAGTGTTTTTTTCCGAGTTTTTGAGGAGTGTTGGGTTAAGGTAGATATTTGCTGGAATAACCCTTAGTATTTTTTCTGACTAGGTCAAATGTATAAAAATGTTTTAAAATAATTAATAAAAGTATTTTAAAAGTCTTGATTATTCTTTCTGACTAGTATCATTGGGTTCAATATATAATGAGACTTAACATATTTGCAAGACCTGTCAAAATGCACAAATATAAAGTTACACATTGAATAGTGTCTCAAATATGCAGAAACATGTCAATAAAGTTATGTCAGAACACTAAATACATGTAGAAATCTAACTAACAAAAAAGAAACAAACAATGCAAAACATCATTTTAAATGTCACTAAGAGCTGGTGGTTAGTTTTTAACTGGGTTTCGTTTTGGAATGTCCTTTCCAGATGCTAAACATTGCTGGCACACTGGTAGAACAGTACGGAATCTTCAGTCATTTCCTGGGATTTTTCTGCTCCTATGGCTCCACAATGAGCACAAATATCTGGTCTGCCAATGTTGCTGCTTCAAAACCTTGAATCTAATATCAACAAACGGATTTCATAATTAATAGACTTTAACACTGCCATATTCATTATGCACTGCAGGTATCAAAATAATGTTTTAATCATGTTTATGTATGTCTTTAATGTTTTTATTGTCTGCTTTTGTTTTGTATGTTATATATGTATAGTTTTTGCTATATTGTGTATGCTCTGTGTTTATTGTCGGTCAAAGCTTAAACATTTGTACTTGACAAACAGACTTTAAATATATTATTAGGAAGGCAGTAAAAATTCTAGAAAGATTGCAGTTGTCAGAGGGTGCATGAATTCATTTCTAATAACTGTCAGACAGATGTTTGAAAATAACATTATTTCATATAAAAAAAATTGTTTATACCAGTGAAACGCTCAGCATTTGTGTCCTTAAGTTGTGGTAGCTTTGTTGCCACGGAAGTAGACATTAAAACAGAAAAGGCAGTCCGTGCAGGTGGTGCTTGTTGATTTTCTGTACTAGTAGTAGTTGAGGAAACATCATCCAACCCAACACTTTCATCACGGGTCACCGTAAATGTAACATATTTCAGTCGCTGATTAAACTCTTTCACCACATGCAGACCTTCGTGAAGGTCTGGATGAAAAGTCATCGTTCCATCCAGTTTGTCTGATAAACTGACGTTCAGTACATCTGCTTTATGAGGGCGAAAGTCTGTATCATTGGTAATGTCGTGATATACATCATCCCATGTACACTCCATTGAGTATTCTAGTATTCTGTTGTTACAAATTTTTTTGTTTGATTTCCCGCATTTCGCAATTACGCTTACACATATAATGAAATCTTCTTCGTATTTTCTTTTGCCGGTCATGCCGGTCATGATGCTTTTCCTATCTAATTTAAACACCTTGCAACAAACGTTTTTCGCGCGCTAGTGACATCGATTTTGTTGACTGCATGAAAATACGGATCGCACAACGAAACGAAACGAAAAAACGAACTTTTGAACAAAACAAAAAAAAAAAATACTATCGCAAATTTTTCAAAAATTTTTTTTCAGTCGGCGGATTTTAAGAGGGTCGGTCGGGTAAGGGGAAACAAACTTAATTTTAGTTTTGGCCTAATGAATTTTTGTTGTTGCCATTACTAAAATCAGAAAATAAACAACAGCAAAAGATAAACTAAAATTGGCAGCAATTACGGGTAGCTTCAATCCCAAGAATGATCACTGAATGCTGTGTAATTTTCTTTACAAGTAAAATAACATCTCCCATTTCCACCAAAGAAACTTAAATGGTCTGTTATGTGTGTTATAAACTGACAATAAGGAATTAATGTGTGATATATAATGTGCAAAAGACCACTGATTAATATTTTATCTCGTATATTTTATTATATATTTGGTGTTTTAAAAAAATATAATTTTTTAAAATATCTTGCTTATGGTTTTTGTCTGTTTTCTTGAATTTCAGCTAATTTTTATTTATTCTGATTTAATGCCAAAATGTGCTTTGCTCAGTGTGATTTTAGTAGAAATTATCAAGCCACCTATACCATCAGTACACCCTTGAAAATACATGTATACTAGTGGTCAGCCATGATTTTCAAAGACAAAAATGTCAGAATCCACAGTAGATTATAAATTTTCATCCAATATGGTTGTTGCTTTTATCGATCTGTTTATCTGGAATTTAATCAGTTTTGACAGTTTTATGAATTTTTAACGCCTAGGCTTATCTCCCAAACTTTACTGAAATTGTTTTCTCATATCAGCTCAACACAAAAATTAATAAGACCCTTTCTCTTTCCTTAGGTAGCTAAATTTGGAATAAAATGTTCCTGACATGCATTATAAATCTAATAAACACCTTCCTTCCCAGCAGAATTTCAGTTGTAGTTTTTTGTTATCAGAGTATTGATTGGAGATGAAACCTGTTTCTATTTTAGACGAAACTAATCAGTGCCAAATTTCCTTGTAATTAAGCCAATCTAACAGGTCATCCAACCCATATTGGAGGTAAACATGTTCATTCTGGCTGCAGTCTTTCTGTGAGTAAATAATCTGTTAATTAAACTAACAATTAGGATATTGTTTCAATATGTAGCACCTGGAGGAAGATATGCCTCAGGTCACACAGGGCAATTCAACTGGGTCTGTCAGAGAGATGCAGTACAATTTTATTTAGGGTCAGTTGTCCTTAAAAAGTACCATTGATACCAGCAACACTGTATAGTATCACTGGCCCACATGTTGGTGATTACAACACCATTCAGCTAAAAGTAGGGCACTTTGACTTTTATTCAGTTTTGCATTTGTTAGGTATATCAGGTATTGTCAGTCACAGGAGCATTTTTTTTTAATGGAAATTTGTCATATTGTGAAAACAAAGACACCCTGCCAAAATTAGAACATGTTGACCTATCTCAGTAACTGCAATTAAATGTTGTTGTTTGAGTAATTTCATTTTGTTTGCTGTAGATCCAATGGACACCGTGTTATCAAAAGTAGGTCACTCTGACATATTTCATGATTCAGCAGATCCTGTAAAATTTGCATTAAGGTAAGTTTTTCATGCTTGTTTCGGAGTCTGTTATAGAAATCATGATTTCAGTGGGAGAATCCCACCATCCATTCGAAGAGAAGCGATTAAGTAAATATAGGAGGGTCTAAGCAAAGAAATGAAGCTAGAAGTTGCTAAAATGATGTATGAATGTTTAGTGTCCACATGCACACGCTTGAATCCAATACCTAATGTCAAATTCTGATGGGATGCTTATTAAATCCAGAGGGCAGAATTCTCCAGAGTCCATTATCAACACTCTAGAAATGAAAGCTGTATTTCTAGCATTGCAAGGATATACCAGTTAAGTATGTGACTGATGTGTCATTGTCTCGAGTGATAGCATGTTCATTGTAGTTATTGTCTGATGGTAAGACCATTCTTTTCTTTGGAGAATTTGAACCTCCTTTGCTGGTTGCCTCAGATAGTCAGGGCCAGCCACATTCCTGATGGAAAGTTGTTTTTTTTTTGGAGGAAGAACATATCAGTGTACAGTTTTTCCATGTCAAGGAAAATAGTCCTTACATAATTATGTTTTCACTGCTGCATAACAAGGTCCCTTTTCTGAAAAAAGCCTCAGATGTTTGTGAGCAGGATCAACAACAGATTTCCATTTTACTTTTCTCGAATCTCAGATCAGAGGTCATGGACAGTGGACAGATTCAGCGTCCAGTAGGATTGTTGTCTCTCCACATATGCCTTAATTCTACCGTTCCAACCGTACCTCAAGTTCAATAACATCTCATACATTCCACGGCCCTATCATTCTCATTGCCTCACTGTTACGCTAATAATTGTGGTTAAATGACCTTCTAGACCTGTTGGTCCTACACAATAGTCCACTCATTATTTACCTTCAGACCTGGCTTATTTGAGAAGATCCATCTGCCAGAACAAGTTTCTGGACAGTGCTGTCAATTGGAAAGCTTCTACATCCTAGGTCAGTAATGTCTGATGGAGAATCTTCTGCGATTAGTGCAGTAGGGAATATGTATACTCTAGCTGTCATTCTGTACCTTCAGTAGTATTGATATCCTTTTGTTCATTTCCAATCAGAAAGATTTTTAGTATCAAATATCAAGGGCTATAGAACTGCCATTTCAAACACACTTAAATTCTTTCAGGACACAGCAGTCATTTTTGATTCAGAACCATGCTTATCTCATTAAGTCTTATGAGCTGTGGAGATCTGTCTCAAGCTCTCTTGCACCCAGATGGAATCTGTCTTGTGTGTCATAGTCTTTAACCAAAACACCTATGAACCAATAAGATAAGGTCACATTGGCATCTGTGAGAAGATTCACAGAGATTCATACATTGTCTATAAATACTGGCTGTCTCCAGTTTACGGTAATGCGAATTCAAATCTGTTTCTCTCATTGTGAACCAGGACCTTTAGCAAAAATCAGTTACTATCAGTAACTCCAACAGACATTCCCAGTCCCAATTGAAAATATCTGCTGGAGATGATCAAAATGAGCTAATAGGCCCAGTTAGGGCACTGTGTTTGTTTCTTAATTCCTCCAAATAGAAATGGAAGGGTATTGCAATAACTTACTTGGTAGTCCATTTTTGGCACAGAATACTCCGAGCAACATTATGAGGACACCAAAGGTTGACTTTCAGAGCGACCTGGAATCTCACCGGGGTCCCTTGCCCATGCATGCTAGCTCTATTTTCATTTTTGGTAGACGGGGTAAAAAATTAAGACATTTTCAAGTACACTTAAAAGAAATTTGCTTTCTCTGTGATTTCTTAATGCAAAAGTGATGCACATATTGAAGGTTGTTCAAGTTGCAACATCGATTAGTTTATGCCATCATTAAGATGGTTTCAAGTACTCATTGAAAAAACTTCAAGTTATTTTTGATAGGTGCATCATGTTTACAGTGTGAAATCACTCACTGATCAAGCATTGTTCCTGTTTAGAATTAGGTTTAAAATGCCTATACTCCCATTCAGACCAAAATACCTACTGGCTGTAGAATATGTAATTGATATATCAAGTTGAGTCTAGTTCTCTGTTTGCTTCCACATCCAAGCAGCCATTATCTTTTCTGTTTACAATAGGTAAAATTACTCCCACATCCAAACAGTATTATATTTCCTGTTTAGAATTAGCCTTATCTCTAATGAGTTATTGCCATTTTCGGGGTTATTTTTTTCCATAGCCTTGCATTTACATTACCCCCAACTTTGGGGTGTTACATTTACATTACCCCCAACTCTGGGGTATTACATTTAGATTACTCCCCTCCTCCAATGTGCGTGCAGGTAATATTTATTGTGATGGGAAATTATTTTATACCTTTTTCTGGCTATGGTAGGTATTGTGTTATCTTTATCCATCATGATTTCATCTGTGGCCACATCTGGATTCTATGTTTTAATACCATAAAATAATTTGAATTTATATTCCATTATATCTGACATTATTGCTGTTTTTCTCTGAAAGGGGGTCACACACCAATATTTATTTCCAGTTCGTGTCTTTAGTGATCAAACATCTGTCATTCTTAAAGGTCAGTATTTGATAGTTCCGTTTTTATTATTTCTTTAGCATCATACCAAGATGTTTTTATTTCGAATTATTCATCTCATCAGTCGTGTGGTAACTGTTTGAATTCTGTTAAGCATAAGCATTCTTAACTTTATTGAGATTGCAACATCAGTTTTATGTTTGTTTTAATTCATTTAATTGTGGTGACACCTGGGCAGGTATGACCTTGCTATTTAAATTGCATGGACTTAGTTTCATGCAAATTCTGTTACATAATGCTTCATCAAAGCTTTTTTCTTATTTTGTTTAAAGTTTTTCTCTTGCAACAAGAGCTGAGCATTGGGATACCCACCCCACCTGACATGCTTGTAGGAATTTTGAAAGAAAATATGATTGTCCTCTATGCAGTTTCTTGTCTGGGACAGATGGGACAGGTGGATATACAAAGGGAGGAAGAAAGGGTCATTACCTGTTGCTGTTACATAGCTGAATTTGTCAGTTTGATGATCCCAAAATTGGCAAATGATGACCACCTTTTATTTCTTTATTACTTGTAACACCTACTATAAACATCCCACATTTGGTCTTAAAATCCCTGAGTTTAAAGAACACTGTAATAATTTGATTTTGTGTCATATTTTAGAATTTATGGCCTCAGATCTAAGGCAGACCGATCTGAACTGCACACAGACAGGTGAACCTGTGCAAAAAGTAGGATAAGGTAGGCGTTTGGAATAAAATATGGTCTCCATATAAAAATTACAAATCCATTAAAGAAAAGAAAAGGAAAAAAAGAACTCAAACTTTTCCCCTTCTACTCATGCATGAGCAAAGTAATAATAATATTAATAATAATAAAAATGAGGACTTTGTATAGCACCTAATCTTTAGAAGCTCTAAGTAATAATAATATTAATAATAATAAAAATGAGGACTTTGTGTAGCACCTAATCTTTAGAAGCTCTAAGTGCTTTACAACATCTATAATGATATGACTATAAAAAACAAAAACAAAACACCATGAAATTAGAAAACATAAAAAATGCTGAAAATATTTAAGGTAGGAAACATTATTTGGTCTTTAAGTTTGTTCTCGTAGCTGAAAAAGGTGAATTTAAAGAGCTCTCTTGAAAGGGATCACTATGTCTTTGTGTCTTTTTTTCAATGGACAATTCATTGCACATTACTGGACCCTGGTATGCAAAAGAACGTTGTCCATATGACTTCGTTTTCATAGTGGGAATAATGAGTATATGACTGTCAGAAGAGGAGAATAGGCATCTTGCTGGTGTGTACACATGGGTGAGGCCAGATAGGTATGTTGGACTGGAGTCCATCAGTGAAACGTAGCACAGAGAACAAATTTTGTGTTTGATTCTGGATCAAATAGATAGCTAGTGTAGGGTACGAAGCAGCTGGGATGTGTACTCTGATCATAGTACTCTAAAGATGATCGGAGCAGCTTTGTTTTTATCTTTTTGAAGTTTCTGGGGTAGATATTGAGATGAAGCAGAATTGAGTTACAATAGTCCAGTCTTGAAAGTACTAATGAACACAAGTGTTTTAATGGCATCAGCTAAAAGATGTTTGCAAATGGAGCTGATGCGGCTCAGCTCAAGATATACAGCCTTGCATATGTTCATGACATGCTGGTGCAGTGTGAAATAGCCAATGGAAAACAATGTTTCTAACACAGCTGGGCATTAGGCTAATGGAAAATCGCTTGAAAGTTGATGTATTAGGATGCATTCAGAAATAGCACCCCAAATGTGTTTCCTACTTGCAATAAAAACCTCAAGAGTTAACCCTTTAGCTACACCAGCTGTTGTGCAGTTTCATTTCTACTGAGTGCTATCATATCAGTTACTGAGGCTGATTGCTAGAGCATCATCAAGGCTGACTACAGAAATTCACAATAAAAATATGGTTACATTTATAATCATTATTTTATTAGATTTTGGGAGATTTCAGTGAAATAAAAAACAGCTTACCTTGTATACAACATTCCCTCTAAGCTGTGTGCACGCATGCGCACAGCTGCTCAGGCATTCCTGCACAGCTGAATTGTCAATTTTTGCTCAATCCAACGTTAAATTTTTATCATCTCCATTATGCTTGCGCAGTGCAGTGAGCACTGCGCGCACATCTACCATTCACTTAGAGGGAACATTGCTTGTATAGTGACTGTTATTCATATATTTCCACTTTATATACTCCTACATCCCATCATACAAGAAATTCTGAGTCATGTAAACGTTTTTGATTTCAACAAAATAAATCCAAAATAAATCCAATATTTCTGTAACAGAATTGTTACCGAGTGGATGGTGGATTAAATGAACAACACAAACACAATGTGTGAAAGAAAATATAAATTTATGAAATAAATTATTAATGAAAAATAATGATGTATCAACACAATAACTCATGCGTTCAACCCACAATTACACTCACAACCATTCACAATACATGAATAAATTAAATATTAATACAAAATAAAACACACATACAAAGGAATCTCCTGGACTATACACAGATCCAAGGAACCTTTACAAAAGTTATACTATCGCACGTATGGATTGCGACAACTAGCACGAACATATACATGTATTTAATCAAGTTGCTAGCTTTTATTGAGATTCATGCAATCCCTTGAAATACTATTGTGATTTGAAGTAACTATGTAAATACAACAATGTATTCAATTGTACTACAATTGCAACACACACGTGTCTCGACCCTGTATAACCGTACGATTCACCAACAGTTGAATCACCGCCCAGTTTCCCCGAAGACCTAGGGTTGACCAATAGTTTTATCAGCCATTTGCCCTTCACGGACCACAGTTATACGTATAGACAGCATACAACATCTACTAGAACCAACGGTCCCAAATACTTGAAGATGCCACCCCGGATGTTTACAACTCTAGACAGCTTAGACACTCGGACTTCTAGATTTCCGGATATTTACATGTCACGACAGATGTAGACGAACAGACAGTTCGACAGACAGACAGTCAGATACTTCAATTCGATTGCACAATTAAACGGCACAATCAATCACATTCAGCTATAATTCAGAGATGTTCTGCAACAAATCAGCTACGATATCAAAGACGTTACCAAAGATGTTCCCAGAGATGTTATCAGATGCGTTATCAGAGATGCTATCAGCGATGTTATCAGATGCGTTATCAGAGATGCTATCAGATGTTATCAGAGATGTTCCGCAACAAATCATCTACAATTTCAGCTACGATCTCAAAGACGCTATCAGAGATGTTATCAGATGTTATCAGAGATGCTATCAGATGCGTTATCAGAGATGCTATCAGCGATGTTATCAGCTACAATAAAGAAAACCAGACTAATAATAGTTGTCTCAAAACAATCTACAACTTAGATTACACTATTACATTTAAAGTCTAATAGTGACTAGTAATTCCAAATATTCCACGTTTAAATCTGCATTGTAATAAAGGCATCATTACATGAAATGATAAACGGAATAAAATTCACAATAAAACGAAATATAAATTTAACACTCACCCCTTTGGCTGGAGAAAGAATGACAGGCTATCTTTCCTACGATAAGATACTTTTGGTCCCGTAATATTTATCAGAAATATTCTGCCTTTTATACCCTCAAATAGGTGAGCAGAAATCACAGCAAGATTACCGTGCACTATGTGAATCTAATGTTCCGGACTTCATGTAATTCAATGTCAGGCACATGCAAATCGTTACACACCGCTTACCTTGGAGAAAACCACTTATTCACCCCAGGTAACGCATGTACGACGAAACCAAAAAACAATGAGATTAGTTTGTAATTCATGAAAAAAAAAAAAAATTCAATTTTCGCCTAATTCTGTGACAATACCTCCCCCCTAAGAATAAAAATGTACACATTTTTAAAACTAACACAGAATAGAAGAAAAATAACTACTGATGATATCTTACAACATTTACACTGGTTATACTACAATCTGGATTTTAATATTGGGCAAATTCATACAAATTTCCCATCATGCCCTACTCAAGTAGTCTGCGCCTATATTTTCAACTCCCCTTATTGACATTGTCGCTCTGTCTCTTGATATACAACTTGAGCATGTTAGCATGGAATGTCTTTAAATTACCGTCCATGTCAATTTTATAGTCCATGTCACCTTTTACCTCTTTAACTTCATAGGGACCTTTCCACTGGACTAGTAACTTATTTGAGCTTGTTGGAAGAAGCAATAGCACCTGATCTCCTACAAGAAATTTCCTATTTCGCGCTCTACGGTTATAATACTTGGCATATCTGCGTCCCGATTTAATCAATTCGTTACGTACCATCTGGCATGTACTCTCAAGTTTATTTAGCAGATCTAACACGTACTGGTAAGTCGTTTTTATTTCCTCGTTCGCGACATCACCAGTCCATAGTTCGCGTAGTATCCGCATCGGGCCTCGAACTGTTCTATCGTACAACAGTTCGAAGGGTGAAAACCCTAAACTTTCCTGCGGTACTTCACGGTATGCGAACAGAACAGCGTTTAAATAACGGTCCCAGTCTTGCGGACGCTCCGCGCACATCTTTCGTAGCATACTTTTCAGGGTACCATTAACTCTTTACCTTCTGCAAGTACCTGCTGCTCTGCCTACTAACCCTGATAAGCAGCCTGCCTTCTAGCAGCTGTTTGTAGGCTGAACCCCAGAGCATCAAAATGGCTGTCTGAATGAGAGCTTCTTGAGTTAGTGCACATGCTGTCTACATATTCTATATCAATCTTGTCCCATGCAAACTATGTAATTTAATGAAAAATAAAATTTTAAATACTTACCAATGATTTGTGCCACTCATTTCCACCAAGAATACATATAATCCATAGGAATCAATATTTAGATTCACATAGTCAAAATAAAAATATACATCGAGATATCTGTTGTGTTTATAGTGTATATTAAAATACTTTTCTCCCCACTATTTTGCACAACAATATCTTCACTATTTTATTGCAGATTGGGTAATTTTTTTATGATACTGACTGAAGCAATCACTGTCTATACACAATTAAACTGGAATTTGCATTACACTAAAAACGACATGTATTCCAAGAAATTTCATCATTTCGGCAACCTATGTAGGGGACGACTTGGGATCCAGCTTCTCACCAATTTTTTTTCCGTCATATCTGTTTCATATACCCGTACATGTAACTTTACTGTTTTTTTCAGGAAAAAACAAAAAAAGAAATCCCTCGCATTTTCTTCTAAAATAAATGCTGGCCCTGAAAACTGCTGTAAAGTCGTCTATGTTTACCATTCTTATGTGTTTCTACCAGATTTGATTGTCACGCATTTCATCCTCAGATTCAAATAAATCTGAAATGTCAGGTGTTGAAACAGGACTTGTACTAGTGTCTGTTCCTTTATCTTGAATCTGATTAAAATCATTTGCATTGCCATCACTTTCAAATCCTTCAAACTTTCATCAGAATCTTCGTCAGAATACACTAATGTTGCCATTTTGTTTTACTTTCACAATTGACCTTGTTTTCAATCGGATTTCCTGCTAATATGCTGTAAAACTACTAGCAGAATACTTTCATCATTTTATATAAGGTCTATTTTCATTGGCTAAATATGTTAAAATAGAACAGATGTTTGTAATTTTATCCAATACAAAGCCTCAATATGAAACGTGTATATGCGCCTCTGGAGTTTCCCAAACCTTGGCCGGAAACGCATGTATGAGCCAACTGGGACAGAGAGAGCATTATCAGCAGCTTGTATATGCGTCTGTGGGGTTACAAGGCTATATGTTTGGTCGCATATATGCGCCAGCAGAAGGTAAAGAGTTAAACTTCTCTACCAGTCCATTGCACATCGGATGGTATGGGGTAGTGTTTAGCTGTTTGATGGATAACAGCCTACTTATTTCACCCATGAGGTCAGAGGTGAATTGGGCACCACAATCAGTGAGGATTTCTTCTGGCACCCCTACCCTACTAAAGATATCAACTAATGCTTCAGCTACCCTTTCCGTTTCAAAAGTTGGTAACGCTACGGCTTCGGGGTATCTGGTCACGTAATCAACCAGAGTAAGTATATACCGATTCTTTCTTTCGGTAACTGGGTGTATTGGTCCTACAATATCTACTGCCAATCTTTTAAACGGTGTATCTATTAATGGCATCTGTCCTAAGGGCACCCTTGTGACCCTTCCCTTACATACGGTTTTCTGACATACGTCGCACGACCTACAGAACCGTGTGACATCGCCATTAACACCAGGCCAGTAGAATTCAGCGACTACCCTGCTAGTGGTCTTAGCCTTACCTAGGTGTCCTGCCATGCTTGACTCATGCGCCACCCTAAGTACTTGAGATCTATATCTCTGGGGTACGACCACTTGCCAATACTCCTTACCCTCCCGAGCATTAAACTCCCTATGAATTAATCCGTTCTTGCGTACGAATCTCGAGCTACCCCCACCCTTGCAGTGTTTAATCGCGCCGGACGTGATTTTCTCAACAATTGTCTTGATGGATTCATAACGTTCTTGCTCTTGTTTGAAATCATCACGTGAAATTCCTGAGATTGATTCAGGGACTATTAATTTATGAAATGCGGTTTTCTTTCGCCGTGTTTGCGCGCGCGTTTCTATTGCCTGGGCCAAAGGTATTTTAAAATCGGCCATGGTTGGAAGACGGGAACCTTCAACATTACCGATCGTCAGATCGTAAATAGGGTTTTCCATACAAAGGGCATCAACAGTTCCCGTTAGGAAAGGTGTTTTTACTGTGATCCTTGCTACGGGAATGCGACCAATCGTCTGATCGAGTAACATACATGGGGACTCCCACCCAAGCATTTGGTTATCCTGCATGAGACTCCGTTTGATCACTACGCCCGTGCAACCAGTGTCACGTAATACTACGACTTCTCGACCGTTGACAAACCCTCTCGCGGTTGGTACACGCGCTTCGGGAAATAGACACGTGCCAAGCGAATGAATACATGGTTCTACCTGTACGATATTATCAGATATACCTTTACTTTGTATAGCCACTGCTACCTTATGTACAAGTCCCTTTCTTTTAGGACAGTCTTTTTGAACATGACCCTATGCATTACACAAGGAACATTGCACACGCTGAATAACTGGATTCCTAACTGACCTATTTGCCTCAGCTGATTTTACAAGCTCCCTAGGCATAGGTCTCACAGACTGGTTTCCAGACTTAAAATCTTTTAAAACCACATTCTGGGTTCCCCCATGAGCTTCGGCAAAGAAATCGGCTTGCTTAGCCATATCTTTTACGTTTGTGAAGACTTTCTCTTTCAGAAATTGATCTAATTCTCGCCCAACTGTATTAAATAATTGATCTCTGAGCAAGAAATCAGTCAACCCTTCAAACATTTTCACCGCTTTGCCGCATTCAATCCACCGTTCAAAATAGTTCGCAACTCTAACGGTGAACTGACCAAAGGTGTCTCCCTTATCGGGCTTGCTATACCTGAACTTTTTACGAAAACCCTGTTCAGTGAGCTCGTACCTCTTGAGAAGTGCTTCCTTTAGGACGTCATACTTAAACACATCGTCTCTCGGAAGTCGCGAGTATACATCCAGTTCTTTACCCTTTAATAGAGCACTAAGATGCAATGCCCAGTCATTTTGACTCCACTTCTGGTTTTCGGCATACCGCTCAAACCGATGAAGATAACTATCCATGTTATCTTTTTCATCGTCAAAGGGAGGTAATTTGGGGCCCCTTAATTTGCTAAAGGTAGAATCGTGTTCTCTTCCAGCTGTTGCTAATTCTACCTTACGCTCATGATCCCGTTGCTTTGCTTTTTCTTCTAACCCTATTCGCCTTTCATCCGCTTCCCTTTCCCACTCTATCCTGTCCTTTTCGGCCTGCTTCTCTAATTCTATCTTTTCCCTTTCGGCCTGCTTCTTTAATTCTATCTTTTCCCTTTCGGCCTGCTTATCTAATTCTATCTTTTCCCTTTGGGCCTGCTTCTCTAATTCTATCTTTTCCTTCTCAATGGCCCATTTCCTTTCATCGGATTCCCTTTCTAATTCCCGTTTCCTTTCATCGGCTTCCCTTTCTAATTCCCTTGCCTTTACCCTTTCTTCCCTTTCCGGGGCTTGTTCTTCCTGAATAAATTTCCTTAAACTTTCACCTTCATATCCAAAATCTTTGCCTAAGGCAACCAAGTCCTTAAGGGATGACATGACAAATTGTAATATAAATATATATATACCACAGGCTGACCTTATCTTCCTGGTAAAGGTAGCCAAACCAATGCTTTAAATACGTTTATACTGGACACACGGACCTAGATAAACTAAACAAAAATAAACCCCAACTTGAGTATTATCTTGTCAAGAAGGTCACACTCAAATATAAACATTAAATATATACTTTCACCAAAAAAATGATTGACAGTTCACTTAATCCAGCGATCCCACTTCTGACACCATTGTAACAGAATTGTTACCGAGTGGATGGTGGATTAAATGAACAATACAAACACAATGTGTGAAAGAAAGTATAAATTTATGAAATAAATTATTAATGAAAAATAATGATGTATCAACACAATAACTCATGCGTTCAACCCACAATTACACTCACAACCATTCACAATACATGAATAAATTAAATATTAATACAAAATAAAACAAACATACAAAGGAATCTCCTGGACTATACACAGATCCAAGGAACCTTTACAAAAGTTATATTAACGCAAGTATAAATTCCGATAACAAATCAAAACATCACACTATACTATCGCACGTATGGATTGCGACAACTAGCACGAACATATACATGTATTTAATCAAGTTGCTAGCTTTTATTGAGATTCATGCAATCCCTTGAAATACTATTGTGATTTGAAGTAACTATGTAAATACAACAATGTATTCAATTGTACTACAATTGCAACACACACATGTGTCTCGACCCTGTATAACCGTACGATTCACCAACAGTTGAATCGCCGCCCAGTTTCCCCGAAGACCTAGGGTTGACCAATACTTTTATCGGCTGTTTGCCCTTCACGGATCCACCACAGTTATACGTACAGACAGCATACAACATCTACTAGAACCAACGGTCCCAAATACTTTAAGATGCCACCCCGGATGTTTACAACTCTAGACAGCTCCGACACTCGGACTTCTAGATTTCCGGATATTTACATGTCACGACAAATGTAGACGAACAGACAGTTCGACAGACAGACAGTCAGATACTTCAATTCGATTGCACAATTAAACGGCACAATCAATCACATTCAGCTATAATTCAGAGATGTTCTGCAACAAATCAGCTACGATATCAAAGATGTTATCAAAGATGTTCCCAGAGATGTTATCAGATGCGTTATCAGAGATGCTATCAGCGATGTTATCAGATGCGTTATCAGAGATGCTATCAGATGTTATCAGAGATGTTCCGCAACAAATCATCTACAATTTCAGCTACGATCTCAAAGACGCTATCAGAGATGTTATCAGATGTTATCAGAGATGCTATCAGATGCGTTATCAGAGATGCTATCAGCAATGTTATCAGCTACAATAAAGAAAACCAGACTAATAATAGTTGTCTCAAAACAATCTACAACTTAGATTACACTATTACATTTAAAGTCTAATAGTGACTAGTAATTCCAAATATTCCACGTTTAAATCTGCATTGTAATAAAGGCATCATTACATGAAATGATAAATGGAATAAAATTCACAATAAAACGAAATATAAATTTAACACTCACCCCTTTGGCTGGAGAAAGAACGACAGGCTATCTTTCCTACGATAAGATACTTTTGGTCCCGTAATATTTATCAGAAATATTCTGCCTTTTATACCCTCAAATAGGTGAGCAGAAATCACGGCAAGATTACCGTGCACTATGTGAATCTAATGTTCCGGACTTCATGTAATTCAATGTCAGGCACATGCAAATCGTTACACGCCGCTTACCTTGGAGAAAACCACTTATTCACCCCAGGTAACG
Organism: Unio delphinus; assembly: GCA_029339505.1. Classification (NCBI taxonomy): domain Eukaryota; kingdom Metazoa; phylum Mollusca; class Bivalvia; order Unionida; family Unionidae; genus Unio; species Unio delphinus. The sequence goes on along the minus strand of JAQISU010000106.1, from coordinate 14,128,068 downwards.
CATGTACGACGAAACCCCAAAAAAATGAGATTAGTTTGTAATTCATGAAAAAAAAACAAAAACTCAATTTTCGCCTAATTCTGTGACAATTTTCATATGTACATATAAAAACATGAATGAAATCCACACTCTAATTACAAAGTTGAGAGTTGTACCTCTCAAAACAGTCATTATCCACACATAAATGACAATGTATATTGCAAGATATGCCCATGTCACCATGAAGCTGATTTCATACCATTTCATGTCTTGCTTTTGGTCCCCTATTTTCTTGGCAAAATTGTTTGATTCTTTTACAAGCTTTTCCACTAGACATTCAGGGAAAAAAAACATGAGAAAAAGTCTTTCTCATTGCTTAGTGGTCCAAATTTGATGGTTGAACCAGCATGAGAATCAAAATCATCGATCTTGAACATGGCAAGGTCATCACTCCATTGTGCAAGTGGGACTATGTCCGCCGTGTCATCCAATTAAAAACATAGTGTTTAAATGGGACTAACATCAATATCTGATCCATTTTCTATGAATAATCCATTAAACTCTTCAATATCGCTTGCACTGAACCCTATAAAGTCGCTCATATCTAAATCTAAATCCATTTTTGTTTATCTCAACTACACGTGTTGCATAAAGCACAGAAAATCTTTTACAGTGTGTCTAAATTTAAACTCAACTTTCAATCTTGTACAAAATGTTGCATAAACAATCCTCTCATTGGTTATGATGATAAAAAATATGTAAACATCCATACTTTCAACCAATCAACATTTAGTTGAGTACTGGTTTTGAGTTTGCTGAACTTTACGCATAAAAGTGACACTGGGGCAGCACTGCATATATGCATCAGTATTTTTCAGGAGCTATTTACAGGTGACGCTTAGTTGCGATAGTTGTAGCTAAAGGGTTAATGTGTTAATGGTTGCATTTTGATGATGTCAACAAATTTGAATATTCCTTGAGTATTTAATCAGATGTGCATTGACATTGCACATAAATTATTGTCTTCATTATTGCCTTTAATTTTAGTTTAATCTTAGGATGATATCTTTTTCATTGTAAACAAATTGAAATTGAACATGACATTTGAACAATATACTTTTCTTAGAAATAAATACCGAGTTTATACAAATGCAATTGACTGTTCTGTTTATACTGATAAGACAAATTTCATTATGAATTGAGCAATTAAACATCAATTGTCATTAATGCCTGCATAACTTGGTTGGCTGCCAGTTACTAAAAATTGTAATATTCCCTTTTGCTGATATCTCTTTCTCAAATCTAGTCTTTTTGGGTCATTAGCCATCATATGGGTTGTCTACTCTCTTTGCCCACTGTAAGGGATCTAACATTATCCTCCCTCTTGTTATGTCAGATATTATCATATCATAATTCAACAGTAACTAAGACTAATAAAGGTCTGTTTACAGCCTAATAGGTGATACACAAACCCAAATACAGAAGATTAATGTGTTTCCCTAAGTGGTTATGAAGCACTGAGTGAAGTATAACATGAACTTGACACAATAAATGTGCGTCCTGTTTTGGGCTATAAATCAATAATTTGATTAATTGATGGTCAGCAGATGCACATTTTTTCTGTTTAAAGAATTCACATCTTAATTAATCAAATGAATTAATGAAATTTACTTCTTATATAAATTACCTTATTTGAAAATAAAAAATTGATCAATGTGAACATCTTACTACGTAGGACTACTAATCTCTAAGCATACATGATTCATGACATTTAAGAATAAAATAAATTCGCACAATTTTCTCAAAAATGTTTTAGCAAGGAAATATTAAATGAAATTCTTAGAATCAATGAGTCATATAACATTCAAGACAATGAATGTAAACAATTGTCTTCCGATTTAATATAATAATAATAAAAAATTGATGTATGATTTTAAAACATATTCAACAGATAATTACAAGCTCATATTGACAAAACAATTGCATGGGATTGGGACATTTACCTTGTTCTTTTGAGGCTTCTTTGCTTGTATTATAGCAGAGTCTCTCTCTGTACCTTTAAGGTTCCATGTGCCTCAAACTACCAGACACCCGTCCCTTGGACAGTTTTTTTAACGAGAAAATACTTGCAACTCCCCCAGAGCTAAGAACTTCTTGCCTTCTCACAGAAGCGTAGACTAATTTGTGATGGAGAATACCAGTTCTTAAACCTTTGATTTTCTTATGGGAAACACCCTCCATCTTATTTAGCTTAGCCAATAAGGATTGAATGTATCTAACCACCAAAAATCAATTACACACACCTATCCAGGTTAACTGATTTCTGGAAGGTCTTATGACACTTATTTCAACTGGTACAAAAATTATCTCATCATTTCATCTCAAATTTTTCTGATACTTAGCCTCAAATTCACCTTGCCTTGTCCATCTGACCATTATCAAATAGATACTTATTAAAAATCACACACCACCAGTCTAGTGACTTAACATGTAACCTAGAGCCATTCATCAATTTAACTGTTACACATCACACTGACCATGGCAAATGTGTTTTTAAAACATTTACAGAATACACACTGTTACATCCACATACAGAATAGTGTTGTCTCTATGAGCCATATGTTGTGTAGTAACTTTGGGGACCAAATACAATTTGCCTGCACTTTCTTGTGCTAATGAGCAGAGGTAGAAGAAAAGGAATTATGGGTTACCACATAAGGCTAGCAAATGACAACAGAAAATGCATGAATCTTGTTGAGTCTTATCACAGGTGCCAGGTTTGAATACAAATCATATTTAATTGAGAGCAATACACTACCCATTGCTACTGTATAGCATTTCCTTTTTTTGTATAAAAATACTGCAGTCCACTTGATGTGAATACATATTCCCACACAGTGGAAATTGTCATTTTGATGCAGTCAAGTAATGCATCTTGCTTAAGTCATGTGTTGAACTGGAATCTTTTTCAAGGATACCATTCTTTTTAGATGTTAAATAAAGTCACCAGAGAAAATCAGCCTGTAGAAAATCAACATGTCTTCCATCTTGAGTTTTTCTTTCAAGAATATCTCAGTTGTTCACTCTCCACTTCATAGATAAAATATCCATGCCATTAAAAAATTCTTTCTTCAGAAATTCAATTCTTTAAAAAGGGACATCAAGTATCTCATGTAACCATACCATTTTAGGGTTTGGGTACATTTATCTAATATACACAACTTCAATACATAGTTTAATAATAAGAACAACAATGAGCAAGTTGCTTATTTCTCTGGGGCCCTGAAGTGCTTTATGTTATGTATCACTGCCATCTCACCTGTCTGTATGGATTCGAGTCTAAGATTTGGCCAATGTGGGTATGTGACAAACCTTGCCAGTAGCTTCTTGTGGGTCGGGGGTTCTTTGCGGGGTTTTTTTCGTGGGTTCTTCCTCCACCATTAATACTGACCACCATGTAAAGCCTATCGTGTGCTGAAAAATGGCGTTAAACCCTACAACAACAACTTATTCCTCTCAATTGCTCTCTAATGGAAGTAAGACAGTACAAAGTATTTTAGGTTGTTATTGTCATTGTTAATTTATCTGGTCTTGCTCTTACTGTAATGCGATGTGTATTTACATGTGTTTACCTTGAATTAAAAATTGTCTTTACAAAGGTAAAAAAAATATACAAGTAAAATGGATCATCAGTTACCATCATTTCTGTAGTGTATACACATAGGCATACCTTAGTAAACACTGCTTACAAATAAGGTGAGTATGAGTTACAGATATATATATATATATATATATATATATATATATATATATATATATATATATATATATATATATGACAGTTGTTGTGGGTCAGTGTGGTTACAGTACAGTAAAGACTTTTGGGACACACAGACTTTATCCATTGCTCAAAGTTCACACACACAAAATCAATTGCAGATTATAGACTTAACTTGGAATCAAGCTGATTCCAGCCACACTTATAGATGCAGGAGGATATAAATGTTCCCTCCATTGCATCATTAGATTTTTCAGATTTCTCATTAACAGAGACCCCACTAAGCTCTGTGAGAAGCTTAGCTCTTCAGCTTGAAATAGCACCCCAGGGTTCCAGGAGTTTATAGGACCAGTGTGGCATTTGAGGAGGAAAGAGGGATTGAATGTTCAAGGAGTTGATCACCTCTGCATGGAAGAGATATGTTGGACACTCTTGGTGGTCAGGGTGGCATGCTGCTCCCTCCTGTGAGGGAGGCATTGCACTGCTCCCAACATTTTAAGGATAATGTTCATGCCTCTCACATGGAAGATATCAGCACCACACCCAAACCAAAATGCAAGCTTTCCACAAGTTTGCAGCAAGCTTGCGGCAAGCTAGTTGAAGTTGTACAAGCTAGTAAGGTAGCTTGCGCAAGCTTGCCAAAGGAATTTTTCCAAGTCTGCAAGCTTGCAAAAGGAAATTCTCAAAGTCTGCAAGCTTATTGTAAAATCTCAAACTTACACAAATTAATCAAAACCTTGTGCATTAGGACAAACTGATACATAATTACCCTATTATCATTGGGACAAGCTTACACAATTACCCCCAGTGATGATATAAGGGTCAAATTGATACATAATTACCCTATGATCATTGGGACAATGCACACTTGTGAGTGATGAACCAGTTGATATATTCTCTTTGGACTCTTGGTATGGGGATTAGGTTCATATGGTCTACACCCCTCTATCATCCCATCCTGTACAGGATTTGGAATCAATCTCCAGGGTCAGACTAAGGATGGGGATTGATCAGTATCCCCCATTTCTGTTATTCCTTATTAATCCTTATGGGATGATGCTCACCCCCTCAGGGTCATTGGTTTTGTATGGCCCACCATGGACTATTGGACCTTGCCCTCACAGAGGTAATGATGCAGCTTATGACCCACCATCACCTCTTCACTAGGTAAAAACAAATCGTAATGCTAGTGATGTGACATTATCTAAGGCAGGTGGACGATCCTGTCTTCCTCACATCTAACAGTTCAGAGTATGCTTGTTGATGAAATAGCCAAGCTATCCTTGTTGACTCTAGCAAGTTTGAGATAGAAGCAGCACCGCTGAGAATCTGGCTGAGGTTGGAGCTGCCTCCTCAAGCATACTCAATGAAGTAGCTGGGAAGAGGTCAGCATGGGAAGCCACCAGGTAGCCAGAAGTCAGACTCTGCTTAATTGCTTCAATTCTTTTAATGTGGAGGCATGAAGAAATGAAGAAGCGGTAGATCTGCTGTGGCTGAGTCATGGAGATCTTTTACAAAATGGAAAGGATTTTCATCCATGGATCAGATGACAATGAACACGAGGGGGTACAGCACAGTAACCTTCAAGATTCAAATTTTGAAAGGGAGCAGGCATTACCATAATACAAAGAATCTACAGAGAGGATACATGTAACATTACGATTATAGTTGCTAAAGCAGGCATTACCATAATGTAAAAAGTCTGCAGAGAGGATACATGTAACATTACGATTATAGTTGCTAAAGCAGGCATTACCATAATGTAAAAAGTCTGCAGAGAGGATACATGTAACATTATGATTATATTTGCTAAAGCAGGCATTAACATAATGTAAAAAGTCTGCAGATAGGATACATGTAACATTATGATTATATTTGCTAAAGCAGGCATTAACATATTGTAAAAAGTCTACAGATAGGATACATGTAACATTATGATTATATTTGCTAAAGCAGGCATTAACATATTGTAAAGAATCTACAGAGAGGATACATATAACATTACGATTATATTTGTTGAAGGAATGCTGTCATGCAGTTAAACACTAGCAACATCAGAACATGTTTCTGTCACAGATTTGACACGTCAATTAACATGACATCCTTGGAAAGCAGGTGGTGGGGGACATGAGTGGACCATGAACAGTTATCCAATCTGGTGATGGCTAAATTATTACCCTAATTGAAAGTAGAAATTGGTCCTGGTATAATTCTAAATGAGTAAACCAGATTATCTGGACATTCTGGGAGACCTGAAATGTGTCCAGACATGTATAGTTACTTGTCTAGATAATTGAAATATTGAATACATAGAAGAATTCAGTGTGTTATATAGACACTTTGTCGTTTGATCTTTAAGTCCATGAATGGCATCTGTATATTAGATGCTTTACTGCTCTGGAAAACTGCATCTGATCTAGACGTACAAACCAAATTTAGGTTCAGAGTATTTCAATGATATGTCAATAGTTCCAAAATTATGGTCATAATTAGATGAAAACCTAGGAATGGAAATCTTTTGTGTCACCATACAAAATACCGGTATTGTTTATTCATATGGGAAATGTGATACCATCAAGCAATTACGGAAAATAATTTTAGTTAATTATTGTCCTGCGGAGTTATTTTACAAAATGAAGTTTTTGTTTTGCAATAAATGAACCTCGATACAGTGTTTTGTGAGTGACTAACGTAACATCCATTATGGTAACATTTTCTGTTAGATTGAATAAGTACCAAGGGAAGTAAAAGTGCTTTGTTGATGTGTAATGGACATTGTTCTAAATTAATGACAACTTAGTCACAACTGTGTGGCAATTATATTTGCTTGCATCAGTATCTCACAAAAGAGTGTTGATGGTTTTCCACTTTATCAGATGTCATCCACTTTATTGTGGTTTATCCATAAATCATTTTACTGACATTTGTATCCTGGTGAACAGCATGGACCCATATATATATATATATATATATATATATATATATATATATATATATATATATATATATATATATATATATATATATGCAAATTGGGGTGTTTCCATGCTGTTGACTTGAAATAGAGAATAGGCTTGAAACATTGGACAGCATAGACCCTGATGTGTCACTGTATTTGCCACTGACTGATCAGGATTTTACAAGGCTGTACGCTTGAGGCAGAACTATTAACATAGACCAGTTGCATAATTTTATAGCTGCCATTCTGTTGAAGGCAGTGTGTGTGAAACAGTGTGAAAAAACACAGTGTAACGGGTTAGTCGGTATCCAGCATTATTGGTACAATATTACACAAGCCCACTGGTCAGAGCTATTGCGCAACTTGGAAAAACAACACCCGAAACCGTCTCCCGCTAATACTCGTTATCTAAGGAATGACCTCTACGGTGTGATTTGCCCGGTTATAGAATGGATATGGCAATCTGAGACACAATCTTGAACAAAAACAACACACGAGCCCCCGTAAAGATAAATAAAGAATTGAATCAAAAGATATAAGAGAAGAAAGACACAGTAAATTGCAATTTTCTTTCCTTTTGAATACTCTTAGTTCAGAAGCACTCTAAACCCGAAGTTTAAAATAATTGATACATTAATTAAATTTCAAACACTAATAAAATAGACAAATTTAGCCGTTAATGACTGATAGCAAATTTCATCACGAAATCGAGTGTTCATTAACATTGGACCGCTTGGTAAATTCACATGACCTGTTCGTCGACTGTTTTCTTTTCTGCTTGCGTCTCGACTTTAACTTGCCCTCTGGATGAACGTGGGGTTGTCACAACTCTGACTTCTAAATTCTTTTTCCTCCTTTGGATCTCGACTCATCGCTATTTCTCTCTCTCTAAACAAACTATTTTCCCTTGAAAAGAAAAAGGGTTAAACGTCCTAAGTATCTTGTTAGGTTTTAAGAGTTGAGATTGTCCGTCCGTCTTTCTGGTTCGAACAATCTGATCTTACTATCAGTGATAACCTTTACACAGCTAGCAAATACTACACAAGTCTTCAGATCAATACAGCTATACCGCTAATTATCGACATCAGAATTTGGGGAAGTCACATATTCCCGTAAATCATTACGTAAAGTGAGGCAATAAATCATAGCACACAATCAATAGTCACTAATATGATAAATTCAAAATTAATGTAGCCTTTCCAATCATAAATGTACACAGTGGGTTTTTCTACAACACCCATTAACCTACCTACGTATATAAGGTGCAAATTCTAATTCAGAATTCAAAAGTACATTACTAAATCAGTGTAATAACCAAACTATTCATATAAAATATCAACACGTCATGCATTTGTAACGACGAAACATCATGTAAATTACATCATGATAAATGTGAACGATTCCTACAAAATATCAACAGATCATGCATCTGTAACAAGGAAACATCATATAAATTACATCATGATAAATGTGAATTTGAGTTAAATACCTTGTGTTGTTGGTGTCTTACAATCGTTCCTGGATTATCAATTTTCCCTGGAACCACGATTTTACGGACGTCTTTCCCTAAAGCACCGCCCGTAGTCTCTACTACGTATTTTTACTTCTGGTTTCCTCTCTCTCAGAGAACTTCAAGACTGCCTAAAAGTCATTTGATTCGTAGTATATATTCCCCCCAAAATTCAGGGGTCGACCCTCCCCTCCTTCCACATTTGACCAATCGGAATAAATGCTATCCCTACAGACATTTGGGAAACTGCTTAACAATGTGCCAAAAATGCCACTTGGGGTTGTAATAACACCCTACCATTTGTCTCAAATCACTTTTGACAAATTTACGTGTGAATTTCGCTTTTCTAGCCTGCCATAATACTAGTTCGTTTTTACTATAAACATACTACTGGTGTGACCTGAGTTAAGAAAACATTTCTCTGTGCAAACTCTACCCCAAAACAACAGTTAATTGTTGGCTAGACTAAGAATTAATTAATGGATTTTATTGGTTAGAGCATCCGCATTGGGAGCGGGAGGTCATGGGTTCGATCCCCGTCCAAGTCATACCAAATACTTACACAAATGGTACTAACAGCTACCTCGCTTGGCGCTCAGCATTAAGAGGTTAGTGTTAGGACTGGTTGGCCTGGTGTCAGGATAATGTGACTGGGTGGGACATCATGCTACATGTCTGCGGCATGATGCCTCATTGCTAGATATCACTATAAACTGTCTCACTGCAGACATCGTAGCGATATGACTGAAAAATTGTTAAAGCTATGTTAAAAATCCTAAACAAACAAACAAACAAACTGTTATCCTTTGGCAGACAATGATTCATTCAAGGCTATATGCTTGATAATAGAGTGAATAAATCTGAAATTCCATTATCCATTATTAGACCAGGTGTTCCAAGGCTGTTTTCTTGAAATAGTTTGAACAGTTGTAGACCCAGATCTGCCATTCCATTATCCATTGGTAGATAATGGTGTTTCAAGGCTGTTTACATGAATTAGAGCAAACAGTTTTAGACCCAAATCTAGCATTCGATTATGCATTGGCAGGCCAGGATGTTGCCAGGCATCTTGATTCAAATAGAGTCAGCAATATTGACCCACATCTGCCATTTTGTTATCATGACCCACATCTGCCATTTTGTTATCATGACCCACATCTGCCATTTTGTTATCCACTGGCCAATCAGGGTGTTACAACGTTGTTCATTTAAAATAGAGATTACAACATACATCCAAATCTGCAATTCTGTTATCCACTGGCAGAGCAGAGTGTTACATAAACATGAAACAGCATGAACCACACTGACCAAAATCTGCCATTGTGTTTTCTACTGGCAGACCAGAATGTTACAAGACAATTCAATTGAAATTGAGCAAACTGAGCATAGTCCAGAATCCACTGGCTGTTATAATATTGTGCACTGGCTATACAGCAAACATCATAGACCCAAATCTGCTATTCCTTTATCCAGTGGGAAATCAGGGTATTACAAGACTTTTCATTTAGAAAACACTACATAATCAAAAGCTGCTATTCTGTTTTAAATCAGGGTGTTACAAGGCTGTTCACTTGAAATAGAGTAAACATCATAGATCCAGTTCTGTCATTTTGATGTGTGTTGGCAAACTAGTGTGACAAGGCTGTTGGATTTAAATAGAGCAAATAACATTGACCCAAATCAATTGTCCTGTTATCCATTGGCAGATGAGGGTGTTATAAAGTTGCTCACTTGAAAAAGTTAACATCATGGTCCCAGACTGGATGAGTGTCACATGGCTGTTCACTTGACACAGCCGACAACATAAACCTTAATCAGTTAACACATCATATGACAACTACAAGACCTTAAAGGGATTAGTATCTTTGCATACTTGAATGCATAATACCGGTAAACAGAGATTAGTATGGCAATAATCACCTTTCTGAATGGTTTACATGACTACATCCACACTTCATGACAAATGTGTCATCATGATGACAGTCATCAGTCAGTGGTTTGTTGCACTTCATAGTAAAGATGCCAACATGATGACTCAATAATCTGACAGTTGTTCGTTACATGTCATGACAATCATGCCAACATCATGACTTAGTAATCCAACAGTGAAATTTATATGTGAGATTGAGCAGATATATATATAGAACAAACCAACATGAGCCCCCTAACAGGTAAACAAACAATTTAATCAACTGCATAAAACAACTATGAGAAGTCATTATATCAGGAATCAAAACTTTCTCAAATTACAAAGGAAAGCACAAATGGATTTAAATAAAATAGCTGATCTGTTTACAGATAGATTTAGTTCATCATAGGATCGAGTGAACAATAAAAGTCGACATCTTGTACGATTTTATAACCAGTTTCTTTGGTTTGCTTTACTTCCACTGTAGCTGTTCAGACCCCAGGATCTCAGGATGCTACTTTCAACAATACGTCTCAGGATACTCTCAGACTATGTCTCGGAATTAATATGTCACAGGATTTACACTTCTACCTCGGAATTAATGTCACAGGATTTACACTTCTACCTCGGAATTAATATGTCACAGGATTTACACTTCAACACTTCTCTATATAATTTTCCATATATATCTTAGAATTGATATGCCACAGGATTGCATCACAGGATTATACATCTCAGTAGTTTGCTTTCCCTTTGCTTTCAATGTTTATCCCTCTGTCTCCAAAGTAGTTAGTCAGATTCCTTCAACAGTTTTTATGAGCAAATTTCTTACAGATCCCCTTAAGCCTACTCTGGTTTCCCTTGCAGAAAAGCTTAGATTAAAATTTTTGATGTGGCAATATTAAAACCTTGGAATTTTTGTGTAGGAAACACCCCCCTTAATTAGCGTAACCAATCTGTCCAATTTCTGCCGCCTGTCATCAGAGATGCCAAAAATTGGGGTCAGCTTGACCTGGTAGTTTGATAGTTACAGAGTTTCTGCGATTTTTCCATTGTGACAGCTTTACCATGAAAATAATTTTTACAATGTCCCTAAAAGTCCATCTGGCTGTGGCTGCTGTCTAAACAAATGCTTAATTAAGAATAACATTCTCCCCTCGAAAGGACATCGCGAACATGGCAGTATGGCAATTTATATGTGCCTGTTCTCCATAAATCTGATTAATGGTTCTCTGGTCTCAACTAATATATTCTTGTTAGATCGACAGAAATTTGCCCCTTCACATAATCATGGATTTATTTGAAAAAATGTGGTTTTATACAGTATTGCATATACATGTATTAATTTTGATATCATTTTTAGTGAGATGACAAGGACTATCCATGGGGATAATCATGTAGAGCAGTAATGTTTCAAGAGCCACCATTGTTAACTATTTCAAAGCAACTTTTGTTCTAATGACACAATATGGCTGCGGATGGAGACAAAGTCACAGATAGAACATTGCCAGCCCTTCCTGTTGTTTTCATCTCCTAAGGTGAATCATTAATCACATCAAATTTATTTTTATTCCTACAGCTGAATAGTGTCTGAGGTAATTTCTCATCTTGATGGTGCCAAGTAATGTTTTTAAAAATTCTTATATGACAACTCCACAAGGTCACCAAGGGGCTTGATTTTATTGATTGGACCATATAGCAGACTTCACATTACTTAATGTAGTTTTATACTTACAATTGGAACATCCTTAGCTTTTTCTGTCAAGCCAAGACAGAAACCTTGAATGTTAACCTCCACCATTGAGAAGTGCATTTTCAGAGCTACTTTTGTCCACATGGCACAGTATGGCAGGGGAAGAAAACAAAATCACATTGAGAATATTATTAACCATTTCAATTGCAACATGCATGGTACTCTGTCAAAGTGCATCAACAAACCCATCAAATTTATGCAAATTCCTGCAATTGCATCCAAAGTTATTTCTAGACTTGAAATAGTAGAGAGATTGTGCAATTGCATGCTTAGAACAATGAGCAAGTGAATTGTAAAGCAGTAAAGAATACTGACTTCATCAAGCTGAATACCCAGTAAAGGCGATAATGACTGTTGGTCTGACACAAATCGATGTGCGATGTTTTTGGGGGTCAAATGAAATGACTGAATAAATAATGATGATGATAACAAGGGAGGCATTGCTTCTTCATCTGCACAAATAGGGCATATTGCTAATTATTTTAAGTTAACGGGTTATCTTATAAATGTGCAGAATGAAAAATAAAATTTAATTATGTTTACAGCTGTATGGAAATATAAAAGAAAACATAATGAAGTTCATCAGTACTTTGTTTTTTCTCTCAATTCATTGGTAGAAATTCTTATCTAAAAGAATAAAAAAATAGCAATTGAACATAGAGTGATGAGACATAAATTAGCACCAAGGAGATGTGAGCCTGACCTGCTTAGTTGTACATGTCAGTCCCCTTCAAAGTGTAAGTGTAATTAAATATGAGTGGCAAATAGCACAATCTGAGCATAAAAAGAGTAATCTGAATATAACATGCCATAATTAGGGCCCCCGAGTGGCAGAATGGTCTTTTGCTTTCTCTGTTACGGATCGCTGCCATCTCACCTCTGTCGGCGTGGTTTCGAGTCTCAGATTCAGCCAATGTGGGTATGTGACAAAGCTTGCCAGTAGCTTCTCATGGGTCGGTGCTTCTTTCCGGGGTTTTCCCGGGTTCTTCGTCCACCATTAATACTGGCTGCCATATATAGCCTATTTTGTGCTGAAAATGGCATTAAACCCTACAACAACTATACAGAAAACCTTATCGAAAATGTACATTTATTCTTGATTTCTACATTTATTGTGCTGTGTAAAATTTATTAATCTGCAGTAAATTAAAATTCTTGTTGCAAATCAGCTAAATCCATATCGATTATAATGAGGATAGATACAGAATGATAAATCAGCTAAATCCATATGGAATATAATCTGAATAGATACAGAATGATAAATCAGATAAATCCATATGGATTATAATGAGGATAGATACAGAATGATAAATCAGCTAAATCCATATGGATTATAATGAGAATAGATACAGAATGATAAATCAGATAAATCCATATGGATTATAATGAGAATAGATACAGAATGATAAATCAGATAAATCCATATGGATTATAATGAGGATAGATACAGAATGATAAATCAGCTAAATCCATATGGATTATAATGAGGATAGATACAGAATGATAAATCAGCTAAATCCATATGGATTATAATGAGAATAGATACAGAATGATAAATCAGATAAATCCATATGGATTATAATGAGAATAGATACAGAATGATAAATCAGATAAATCCATATGGATTATAATGAGGATAGATACAGAATGATAAATCAGATAAATCCATATGGATTATAATGAGGATAAATACAGAATGATAAATCAGCTAAATCCATATGGATTATAATGAGGATAAATACAGAATGATAAATCAGATAAATCCATATGGATTATAATGAGGATAAATACAGAATGATAAATCAGCTAAATCCATATGGATTATAATGAGAATAGATAGAATGATAAATTATTTATATCTACTGGTAACAGTCACATTAACTACATTATATGTTTAACCTTTGCTAAAAGTTGTAAGTGAAGTCCACACATTCTCAGTGTTGTTTTACATTGCTGTCGAATTTCTCTTTCAAAATTTGCAAAGTGGTATTGATCTCTTCTTCTCCTGATGCAGCATGTTCTTCAGTTTAACAAAATCCCACTCTAACATGTTTTTTTTTTTTTAGCGATATAAAATCATCACGAGTCACATTGATAAATCCCATTTCACTTAATATTTGGGCCCATGTTTATTTTTCTTCAATGTAGACTGATCTGCTAATTAAGTGTATATCAGTTTATAATGAATCTGTGGCACATGGTTTCAAATTCAAGAGACCCATCTGTTTTTTTTTTGGAAACTTGTCATGTACAGTTACTATGAATAGAAAAAAGGAAACTGTTTGATGTACTGTTAGCCATATGGTTGCACATGTCGAAAATGTAAGATCTGTAGACAGAGGTTTATGATGGATCAATGTCACATGACATGAGCCTCAAATTGTACTGGTTAATCTGGCTCGCTCACACCTGACATTGCCAGATATAATCTTTAATCTGAACTTGGAAACGTTTTTTTTGTTTGTTTCTTACATGGACTAAATGTGTACCCTATAGCTAATGTTTTTACTTGGGCAATAATTAAAGGGCAAGTACCAGAATACCCAGGTATCCAATGACACTTTTAAAGCTAAGACATTTCATTTTTTGATATGTTTTCTAGCCCCTTTTACCTTGGGTCAAGGTAATAGAAAATATTTGGAGTTTTTACAAAATTTGCTTTAATATCCTAAGCTCTGGTGGTCTAAGTGGCTAGAGTGTCCACATCAGATGTGGAAGGTTGTGGGTTTGAAACCCAGGCGAGTCATACCAAAGACTTATAAAAATGGTACATACAGTTGCTTCTCTAGGAACTCAGCATTAATTAGGAGGTTTGTGTCTGGACCAGTCTGCCTGTTGTCAGGATAATGTGACTGGGTGGGACATGCCTGTGCCATGATGCCCAGTGTAATATATAACTAAAAACTGCCACACTTCAGACATTGTGGCGATGTGGCTGGAAATTGTTTAAAACTATGTTAACAATCTCTCTCTCTCTCTCTCTCTCTCTCTCTCTCTCTCTCTCTCTCTCTCTCTCTCTCTCTCTCTCTCTCACACACACACACACACACACACACACACACACACACACACACAAACACACATCCTATTTGTAATTGTAATACTGTTGTCCAGGTTATCTTATCACTTAAACATAATGACATATTAAGTACTGATGTGCCCATTGTAAGTCATAGGCCAAAATACACTTTGTAATGACCAAAATATAGGCCTCAACATTTTGTTAAGATGCTTTTTGCAACCATACATCAGAACTGCAGGCTTGCCAACTCTTACTTCTTATTTCTATGAAAATTACCCTTAAAATACAGACTTATGTGACACAAGCAAACTCGACAGAAAAAATGAAAATCTGGATTAGTTCCTTTTTTTTGGATCTGGATTTCTTATAACTGCACCAATTTCTTCATGTGAAGCATCTGCATGATCAAACTGTTGTTTATATAATTTCATTATAAATGATGTCCATAAAGCAGTGCATGTTAATCAAACTATTGAGGATATAATTTTGTTTGCTTTCAGAAAGCAGTGCATGTTAATCAAACTATTGAGGATATAATTTTGTTTGCTTTCAGAAAGCAGTGCATGTTAATCAAACTATTGAGGATATAATTTTGTTTGCTTTCAGAAAGCAGTGCATGTTAATCAAACTATTGAGGATATAATTTTGTTTGCTTTCAGAAAGCAGTGCATGTTAATCAAACTATTGAGGATATAATTTTGTTTGCTTTCAGAAAGCAGTGCATGTTAATCAAACTATTGAGGATATAATTTTGTTTGCTTTCAGAAAGCAGTGCATGTTAAAAGACAAAAAGGAAAATAAGCTTCTAGAAAAGTGTTATTTAATCAGCAGAGAAGAATAAAAAGGAGTATTCAGATTTTTGTGAATAAAAGCTGGAAATTACACAATTATGATTTTGGACATCACATATCAAAATTTGAGTACCATTATGTATTTTGGTGGGAGATATGACTGGAGTTGCCATGTGAAATAGAAAAAGAATTTCTAAGAATTACGCCAAGTTGAAAGATAGCAACAAGTCATTGAGTTGCATAGGATTTGGAACTAAAGTTTGTTTACTGTACTTACATTTTTGTGAATTAAATCCCAAATAATCCTAAAAGTTCCATCACAGGTCCAAATGTATGAAATTCCAGCTGAATTGCATTGGTGTTACAAATTCCACTATTAAATATGTTTATATAACTTGTCTCTATTGTGCTAATGTGTCAATGGTCTGGAATGTGGTAATGTGTTAACAGTCGTTTGATGTATCAGAATATAATAATCCAAATGTCCTTGACTGAATTCACTATATTTCCAAAATAATGATTTAGTCCAGGAAGTTGTATTGAACACTTTGTAATTCCAGTGAAAAATTTAAATAAATAAATCCACCAAAACTAAAAACTAAGTACAACAATAGGACTTGTTCTTTTTTATGTTAAGGCAGGATTGAATAATTTTTCAAGTAAAAGACATTGATATTAAATGCTTAGACATAATAATAGAGCCATGATGTAGGTCAGTCTCCTAAAACCTTCAAAGCTGTCACCAGGTTAAGGAATTTCCAAGCGATAAACTTAATGTCATGGACTGAAATTCAAGTAAACAAGTTTACTCCAATAATAATGATCTGAATATTTTTTTTATAATCATAGAAAAATATTAGCTATGTGTGGCAGCCACTATGGTAGTTTTGTTATTAAGGTTGGTTTGGGGTAGCATTAAATCCACAACAACAATATCAACAATAACAAAATAAACTACTTGTGTTGCAGCAATGTAACACATTCTGACAAACACCAATTGTTCTAATTAACTTTATATGTCGGTGCATCTTAATGAGTTGGGACCATTGTGACCAAAACAGAATAAGTAGAACCTCTTATTTCGCACCTTGAGTGAGTGAGCTATAAATATTGTATGATGTCATTTACCCACTTGCATTATGCCATCAGCCATACTATTTTTTTCTCATCTTTATCTAAATGATAATATTTGTGTGTTTTCCAAGAGTAATTTTTAATTAAATTATGTCTTAATGGAAATTGGACTTACTGTTCCTGCCTATATGCATTGTTTCACCATGCAAAGATAGATGTGAATAAATAATAATAATAATTATTATTATGATTATTATTATTATTATTAATATTATTATTATTATTATTATTGTTATTTGATTTTGTAGAGCAATTCAGCTGTATATCTTTTGAAGTGAATTACAAAAATGAAGTAAATTTTAATAATAAAAATTGGTTTACTGTGTCCATTTTGAATAAAGTAAAACAACCAAATTACCCTTCAAAATTTAATCTTTAACACTTCACACTTCTCAGAAAATCCCTGGGATTTCAACTGATATTATTGTTTTCCCATGCTAGAGCACAAGTTACTCTTTATCATTTATTTGCCATTATGTTACAGAAGTTATAAAAAAAAATTTCAATGGCCTGGACTCACAAATGACTATTAGAAAATTGATTAAACACTAATATGCTGACTGAAATTTGGTGGGAGATCCAGCAGGGGCGGGGTTGAGGGATGTGTACATATGTAATTTTTTTTCTTAATCTTGATGTTTCATATGCAGTTTTTTAATCTGGATGTTTCATATGCAACATTTCTTCATATGCTATTTCATTTTCCATTAACATTATTTCATTTCATAGAAAAGATTTACTGATTTTTATGGTTATGTATTTTTGTTTTTTAAAATGATAAAGAAGTCATATTAAAAATTGTTGAAATTACAATAAAATTATTATAATATTTATAAGAAGATGGATCTAAATATCACAGTTTGTGTAGATAATTATTATAGTGCATTAAATCACCAGAATAGGTTAATAAATAATGTTAAAGAGATGTACAAAATAAAATAGAATGGCTTTATGTACGGGTTTTTAGGCAGCAAGAAAAGTATTTATGAAGCGATTAATTGGATTACTTACTTCTTCGATAAATTGATTAAAAGTTAATTTGCTTTATCCATTTTGCTTTAAGTATGGTATTTTATAATTTAAATAATGGTGCTGGCCTGCCATTTTATACTACCGGTATTTGTTTGAAGCTTGGGCTGCATTCTGTTTTTAGATATGTGATGGTAATTCCTGATGTCACATGAGGGTCACTACTAAACATTGCTAACCATTTTACAATGCATTGCCCTACAGTCATTACTTATCCAAAGTGATTTATAACTTCTCCACCTACATCAAACTAGCTTAGGACTGCCTATATTTATGAAGTATCATTTGTAACAAAATGAAAAGAAAAGCAAATTATTTTATATTGTGCCAATACACCATATTTTGATTGTACTTAAATACTAATAGCTGAAATTTGTCAGCAATATAAATTGTATTATGTATTTCACATATTGGCATGGTCAACAATTTACAATCAAATAGATCATGAATTATGTGATTATTTTCCCTCCTTTATCTGACTTTGGTGAGATTAATGTATTTAATTATAACTAATCCAGTTACATCTTTCAATTGATGTGCTAATTCTATAAAGAATATATGGGAATTAATCAACTTTTAGTATTATCTAGCTCTTGTGAAAGGAAAGTCATAGAAGTTTTTCTTGGGAATAAATTTCTCAGGCCTGGTGGGCGTATGATCAATTTCTTGTAGATTTCACCCAATATAATGACATCTTGAGAATCAATCTGTAACTTACACTATCCATTGATACCTTAGTCCAAAGGCTCTCTTCCTTATAAATTCAGGAACAATTCAAAACACAGTCTGGCTCATTGCACTGCATGTCTCATAAATCTTTTTTAAGGACTCCTGTAAATGGATTCTTCATTGTGGTAGCAAATAAATAATTCTGGATGTCATTATTGGAGATCAGACATCCAGTAGGAATGCCAGTCACTCACATTAAAGGAAATCAGCAATGTGTTGAAATATCATTTACAATACTTTTTCTTTTTTCCCAGTCAGTTTTCTACATACAGGTTTAAGCAACCACTTCATTTCAGGAACTTGATAGGCATGGTGAGGTCAGGATTTGGGGTGGGGGTGGAATTTGCAGTACTGTAGCAAAGTTGCAGGTGCAGATTTGTTATTATTAGTCATTGTAGTATATTCTTTGTCACTTTGCATATTTTCATTATTAAGTCATCAGTTTTTTTTTTATATTATTGCATTTTTTAAATCACATAAAGCAGTGAGGCCAGCCTAATCAATTTGTCAAAGAGAGGGTAGGTCTATTGTCATAGACAATGATATCCTTGGTCAATTATTGCTAAATGTTTGTGAAAAAGTTTTGAATGGAATTGTCACGAGTTGAATAAATGCAGTTGACTCTAGCTGTAGACTGCACAGAATCATGTTGACATGACGCATCCATTCAGGAAGAGTAGGTAGTGAAAACAGATTTTCAAGATGGCTGATGTGGCAGACAAATTAGATTTCTAAGCAGGACCATTTTTTAAAAATTATTTTAAAGCAATGTATGATGATGAATGCCTGTAATGTTGCAATCTTTGAATTAGTTTAGAGAAGAGCAATAACAGCTCAAGCCAATGTGCAGATTGGTTTCAGATATTAGATGACAGATAGGCTATTCCATAACTTTTGGACAATAGATGACAATAGGTCATTTTGCAAATTTGGGACAATATATGATAGACAATGGGCCATCTCATAAATTTTGGACAATAGATAAAAGTAGATCATTATGTAACTTTGGGGGCAATATAGAGACAATGGGCCATCTCATACATTTTGCACAATAGTTGACAATGGGCCATCTCATAAACTTTGGACAATATATGATATACAGTAGTCATTATCTAAATTTGGGGCAATAAATGATAGACAATGGGCCATCTGAGAAATTTTGGACAATAGCTGACAATGGGTCATTCCATATATTTTGGACAAATGATTACAGACATAAGTCCATCCCATAATTATGATTGTTCTCTGACCAGTAGAGTTAAAAAAGAGTTAGTAGAAGAACTTGGTTAATATAAGTTATTCTGATTGACATAAATAATTGGTAGTTTGTAGATATATGTAAAGTGGTATTGTTTGCATGATTGACAAGTCAATGCACCAGAACAGTTTTTGTATGGATAACTCCACTTTAACTTTCTCCTGATATAATAGTCAGCATCCACTGACAGTGTCCGAAAACTTCTTTGAACCAAATAATACGTACGTAAAAGTCTCAGTAGTCCAATACAAAACTGTACAGACCCAAATATACCATTGCATAACCACATCAGTTTGGCTCTACCATGAGGGCTTGATCATGTCTAGATATTTATGGTCATGCAAATATTTTTAAGATGATCAAAAGGCATAATATTATTTTATGTCTGATCAAAGTTTAAGAGTGGTCACTGTAACTGTACTCTAGGCTCTATGTGTCAAGTTAAAGACATTACTCATGTTCGATGTGTCAAGTTAAAGACTGTACTATAGGCACTATGTGTCAAGTTAAGGACATTACACTAGGTTCGCTGTGTCAAGTTAAAGACTGTTCTATAGGCACTATGTGTCAAGTTAAGGACATTACACTAGGTTCGCTGTGTCAAGTTAAAGACTGTTCTATAGGCACTATGTGTCAAGTTAAGGACATTACACTAGGTTCGCTGTGTCAAGTTAAAGACTGTTCTATAGGCTCTATATGTCAAGTTAAGGACTTTAC